>OX940983.1:11324914-11924914 GCA_954871275.1 Leptopterna dolabrata | reverse complement strand
TTTTCTGCTGTATAAAAACCCTACATATCTATATTTTTTTGAAACCAGTATTAGGAAATATTTCTATGATCCTTGAAGACTGGAAAATGTCAATAAATTGTACCTGGCTAATTTCTCTATGTCTATGGACAACCATACAGTTTTTTGGCTAATAATGTCTACCTACTAGCCACTAATTTTTGCCAAATAACTTTAATTAGCCAAGCATTTAGTTTTTTGGCTAATTTGTCGAGGGTCTATGGGCAACCCTACATTATTTTCCATTTGAAAATAGTAACAGGAAATGTTTCTGTGATCCTTTAAGACTGGAAAATCTTAATTAATTGTACCTGGCTAGTCTATGAACAACCATATAATTGTACTTAACTAGCAAAGATGGAAACTAAAAACAGCTTTTTAAACTGAGATCTTCACGTGATGAGAATATGATGAGAACAGTTCAACGTTAATGTTGTCACCCATCGAATCAGCTTAAGCCGCGGTTACACTTGCGGCCCAACACCGAATATTCGCCCATACTCGCCCTATGCTCGGAGTTTGCCGAATCTTGACGCGCACCCCGCACACACTTGCGGTATTGGCTCTCAACCCCGAGCATCAACGCGTATTCGGGCAAGCGACGATGAACGCAGTTTCTAATGCAAACACTCGGCCGCATGTGTGTGCGCTGCACGAATACACTAGTTGGCGAATATTCGCCGCCTTTGACTCGGGACAAAAAACCGCCTTTTGACCGAGCATCCCCGAGCACCAATATTCGCGCGCATTCGGGCATTTGTCCCACGGTTATACTTGCGGGATGAGGCTGACGAATATTCGGTGTTGGGCCCAACACCGCAAGTGTAACCGCGGCTTTAGGTCGTTCAACGACCTAACTTTCACGACCTTAGATGGTTTAACGATGTAAGAGGTTAGTATCCGTTTTTTTCCCCTTAGATTATTAGCCCGGAGATCCTTAGTCCGTCAACGACCTAGTGGCCAAACATTCGCGAAAACTCTCTAATGATTTACTGTTTTGTGTTTCAGACATCGAGGATCATTTTTGGTTCCATGTGTCTGTCTGTGGTAATTTCTTGTAACACCCATAACTACCCGAAATAATGTTCAAAATGGGCTGACATTTGGGGGGGGGGGGGGGGGTAGGTCACAGATGGTCCCATACCAAAATCATTGAAAAAGTACTGTGCGCAAACGTGATATATTTTAAACGCCCATAACTACCTACCTTAAATATTGTTAAAATGAATTCAAACTTGGAGGGTCGATCAGGAATAATACTTTGATAGTTCCATACGAATTTCATTGGAATCGTAATGTAACTTTCGTCTGCACATGCGCGAACATGAAATGTTAACGATTTCCTTGTAACACTTCTAACTAGGCGGAAAATAGTCGTAGAGAGCTGCAATTTTGCGGGTATACGCAGGTTGGGTCACAGATGGTCCCTTACCAAAATCATTGAAAAAGTATGTACATTCTGCGCATGCGCGATCATGAAATGTTGACCATTTCCTAGTAACGCTTCTAACTACGCGAAAAATAGTCGAAGAGAGCTGACATTTTGAGGGTATACGCGGTTATTGAGATCGTACCGTAACTCGTCTGCGCATGCGCTAATGTTGAAATGAGTTCGAAGTTGGCGGGTCGATCAGGAATAATACTTTGATAGTTCCATACGAATTTCATTGAAATCGTACTGTAACTTTCGTCTGCGCATGTGCGAACATGAAATGTTGACCATTTCCTTGTAACGCTGTCAACTACCCGAAAAATAGTCGTAAAGAGCTAAAATTTTGAGCGGGTTGGATCGCAGATAGTCCCTTGTCAAACTCATTGAAATCTTACCGTAACTTCCGCCTGTGCATACGCAAACGTCAAATACTTGAACGCCCATAACTACCTTAAATATCGCTGAAATGAGTTATTGAGGGTCGATTAGGAGTAGTACTTTGATAGTTCCATGTGAATTTCATTGGAATCTTACTGTAACTTTCGTCTGCGCTTGTGCGAACATGAAATGTTCAAATGTTTGATCCTATTGCGCATGTTAGGTAATTTATTTCTACTCTATTTATTGTTGTTCAATCATTTTGACGCACCATTGTTTTATCAGCTGATTCTACACGTCCATGTTACAATAAGTGAGGAAGCTATTCTACCCACCTAACTTGGCAGACTTTTTTGAAATCTCGAAAGCCTCAAAAAAATGAAGGAGGCATATTTTTCTGGTTCAACCCGCACATCATAAACCATTGAGGAAAAGTGCAAACAGAATTCTTGATAATTGCTCATTTGTGGTTTCAGTTAGCTTTTCGTGCAGTTTACAGCTTCTAAACTTGTGAAATGAACTTAACATCTTCCAGGTATACATCCAACATCTGCGAGTCAAGCAGCCAGAAAACCCGCGGAAGCTCTTCCTCACACTCAAAGGCAAAGAGTCGAAGAGGTTCACCAAATGCTTCCATGGATGGGGTCCCCACAAAGTGCCTCCGCAGTAAATACCCGTTATATTACTGTATGGCTGTACATCGTAAGCTCAAAACGCAACGTTGAACACTTGGAGACATGAGTAATTTTTTTGTTTACGACTAGTTTTTGGTATAGAACCTCAACGAGCTAAACTGCCAAAATTATATTATTACTTGGTAATGCATGCAAGTGTATGCCGAAATAAGAGACCAATTCTGTGAGCACAAATTTAGGAAAAATGGAGGAACCTTTATCATAATGCTTGTTATTTACGTGGAGGTGGCTGCGAAAAATTAAGTTCAATGGGAACAACGGACGTATAACCTGATTTCTCTCAGTCGTACCGGTCTACCTTCATGCCCCAAGGAGCTCAGCAATCTTCATGCTGTTTACTGATAAGAGTTCTCATAATCCCAATCGTTCATCTGCATAATAGGTCTCTCCTATGATTCTAGCAACCATTTTATTTCAAGTTGTGCCCTTGAGTTGCTAAGTATAATAACTTATCTAAACCTCACCTGCAAGCCGAGTTTCAGTTACAGGTTGTCGTCTGCTATAATAACTTCCCTGTGTCCTCAAATCGAGAATGCATTCGAGAATGTATTCGCCATATTTGCACCCCCCCCCCCCCCCCTTTTCTTGGCTCTTTTGTCCTTCCTTTTTCAGTACATCGATCTCTTGACTATTCATAGCCCTACAGATTTGTACTCGATGACTAATGTTAATTGAATTGACCAATTCTGCAATTTAATGACAGATTTGTACTTCTCTTTGGCTAGTTTGTCCAATGTCGATTCGTATATAAATTCAAGCAAGTGCCTACACTAGAAGGCTGACCTCGACTCGCGTTTCTATATTTTTACTGCTAGGTAGTTATTGATAACAAAACTCGTCTTTACCTGTAGTCAACCGAATTGTGAATATTTTCTTTAACGACTACTCTACTTATATGGCGATTTTATTGTACCTGTCTCAGCAAAACTGCGCAGAACGAAACTACGTCATGTGCAAACGTTCTCGGTCAAGAATGTGCTCTTATTTTATGTGAATTCATTTATTAATTCAATTTCCCATTTTATTACTATAGTCTCATAGATTACAAAGCATACCCGTCAGCAGTATTATATTCCATCCTTGAATGTCTATGTATTTTCTTTTTTTAAGTTGCTATAAATCTCCTATTTTATAATTTATTAATAATCTATCACAGTTTTTTTTTTTTAATCAACATTTTCGCCGAAAACGTAACTTCTATCCTGCAAGTAGGTACATTTAACAAACATGTTTATCATTAATTTGTACTTGCTTATTGTTTGGATTTTAACTTCCTTCGTTATTGTGACAGTATCAAGTTGCAAATATAAAGTATCTATTGTTATCCTCTGTTTTCAATAATAAATTCTTTGTACGATTTATCATGCGTTGGAATGTTTGCCTAACCGCGTAATCTGCATGTTTCTGATAAACTTCAGCGACTGCCCGACGAAGTTTTTTTTACGAAATGGGTGGAAACCTATCATCCAAATTCGTACGAGGTTCAGTTTAGTAGGTTTGCGAGACATCGAGAAATATTGATTGACCACATATAAATTCGTGTAAATGCACTGAATGAATTACTGACATTTATTTGCATAAGCCGCCAAGCAATACCAGCAAGATTAATGACTTTTGTCTGCGGCACGTCGATTTACGGAACTTACTGATGTTGAAAGTCAACACTTGTTAGTGCATTTTCACCTAAAAATTTCAAGTTGAAATTGTTCCAAAGGCATATTTATCACAGCAGTGGGTGAAAATTTGGTACCTACTACGCAGCGTAGCTTAACTAAGTACGTACCTACCTTTGTAGTAGTACTAATATCTTGGAGTCTGATTGGTGGCCAACTTTACTACCCGCCAAGATGGTCAAAAACAACAATTCAAAAGAAGGAGAAGGTATCGACATAAATGTATCACTTCAATATTGTCAACAATGTGTTTTTATTGCACTGAAACCAAATGACCCAGCCAGAGTTATATCATGTTATTAAGCCTGTATTGGTAGGTACTTTGAAGAATATTAAATTGTTTATAATATAAATTTCAAGATTGATTAGTAACAGATCAACGAACCAATGCGTTACTCGCAGGTAGTTATTTTTGGAAAATTTTCCAAGGATTAAACCAAATAATTTAACCGCATCCTCCGCCTTTCTTGCAGCAAGATTTCTTGGGCGCCCTGTACCCTCCGCTTCCAGTGTTTCCCGTCAGTGGGAGGTAGTCTGGAAAGAAGGAGTAACATTAGAAACACTCAACATTTATGATAGGTATATATCTGTACATATAGGATTTGCTATATATGCACCCTGTATAGCAAGCCCTGTATTGAATGAGGTTTAGTGATTTCATCGATAATCAACATCATGTTCAACAGCATGAAGAGAAGGGTTGAAGAAGAGACAGTTTCGGTGGGAACTAAATTATTTTTGCACGATGGTCAAAGAAAAAAATGGTTTCCATGATTTGTTCAAAAAACATCGCTGTCCCACCGACAAAACTCTTGCAGACGCTACGAAAGTGAGTCAGAGCTCATTTATTCCAAAGTTTGAAGAACATACCTACAAAAGAAAAACGGTGCCAGATTTCTGGCCAGATCCTGAAAAACAATAATGATGGGAAGAAATTTCAATTTCTACAGTCGACAAGATAATCATTTTCTACTGTAACACTTTCTAAAGTTGAAATAAAATATTTGAGTTCAAAACATATTTTCCAACCATTTATTAGATACCTACCTTTATTTGAGTTAAAATTTTGATTTCCGACCCCCAAATACACTCAAACAATTCAATTAAATAAAAGGAATAAAAACAATAGAATTAATAAAAATGAGATCTGTGAAATTTTGTTTGTGGGTCTGCGTGTGCTGGTTGCAAGGGGGGGGGGGGGGGGGGGGGGGGGCGTGCGGCCCCGCCTGTGACAAAAACCACGTTTTTGTCATAGAAGAAACCACCCCAATTTCCCTATTTTTGCCACAATTTATCTCAACTTTTGACCTTATTTTCATCGTTAAATTTCATGTATGATTTGTTTACTTTTGTGTTCGAAAAGATCCACCTAGGAACCTTAATAGCCGTTCAAAAGCTAACAGTTTCTAAAAAAAGTAGAATTCCTAAGAATCTTTGCAGGTTTCCTACGTCTCCAAAAACAAATCCTGCAAACTGTCGGTTCTCACAAATTATGAAATAATGCTTTCCAACGGTATAGTCGAAATTGCTTACTTCCTTTTTAATTAACAATATGTTCAACTTCTAGTAAAGGTAATGGTAACTGGTGAGCTTGATGGAACTGACCTTGCAAACTGGCAACATCTGTTCAAGTAAATAAACAAAAATAAGGAACTGCTATTCTTCGATGTTCACATCACCTTGCCTAACGTTTTTGGAACAACTTGAGTTTCTCCACCAAATTGAAAGACGATAGTTAATTTCGAGTATACCGTTGGAAAAAACAACCAATCCCGATGCCAATTTGCAGGATGATTTTTGGACAAGTAGGAACCTTAAGATATTTTTAGAAACTGCTAACTTTGAACGGCTATTAAGGTTCCCAGGTGGTCTTTTCAAACTCAAAATTACACAAATCTTACATGAAATTTAACGCCGATTCCGAAAAGGAGGTCAAGAGATGAGAACAGAGGTAAAATGGAGAGATTCTATGACGAAAGTCCTTGTCACATTGGTTTATTATTCTATACCTACAGAAATGTTGGCTGTTCATTTATTGTTTCCTTTATGAGCAATCAGTTCATTTATTGTTTCCTTATGAGCAATCAGTTCATTTATTGTTTCCTTATGAGCAATCATTGAAATAGCTATTTCGGATGGTTTTGACCAATTTTGGCCCCAAAAAACACGAATTACCTACTGTCCTTTTTGTTCAAAATTGTCTTCGATCATTGATGTGCCATTTAACTGTCTTGGTTCACCTGTTGACACTTTTTCTTGTGTTATTATACAAATTGGCGATTTCAGGCCATTTCC
Organism: Leptopterna dolabrata; assembly: GCA_954871275.1. Classification (NCBI taxonomy): domain Eukaryota; kingdom Metazoa; phylum Arthropoda; class Insecta; order Hemiptera; family Miridae; genus Leptopterna; species Leptopterna dolabrata. Next base: position 11,918,423 of record OX940983.1, on the reverse strand, counting down.
CAGGTTTTTGACTCATAAAAAATTAATTTTGGGAGCTGAACCTTCGTTACAACCTCTACTGGTCAAAATGGACTTCATATTCGGTCTTCTCGCCGTAAAAAGATGGAAAAAGATACCTCAACAGCCCATTTTACTGAAACACCAGGAACCCTATTTTTACACCCATTTTTCAACGATAACTCCCCGGGGTATTTTCCGATAGGGCTGCAAAGTTTCGGGACCCAACTAGGGCCCAAATGGAGCCTGTGAAAGAGCGAATTTTTGAGACCGAAGTAGTTATGCGTGATACGGCGTACGGAAATTGCATTTTTGGAATCTACGCACTTTGAAACGTAAAAGAAAAAATTTTGAGGGGGTGTTATAAAAATGTTTTGCTGTGCGAATATATAGGTGTATTATTCACAGAATAATAAACCAAAACGTGGTTTTCTCGATAAAACCTTTAAACGGCAAATCTGGAACGGACTAAGATAAATAGGTGCGGTTGAAGGCGTACAGTTACATTTTTGGTCACCAACTACAGTACTGCCACCTACCTGCAAGACAACCTGTCAGAACCTAATTCATGTCAGCAAATGGACGAGACATATAATACCTACAATACTTCAACGACTGGTCGAAGATAAAAATATAATTTTGTTACCTATGATGTATGGAAGAATATTAAAACACATGCCAAGAGGATGAATTCTGAAGCTGTATGGGGCTATACAGGCCTTCGGGGACTCGGGAACACTGAAAAACCTGGTGTAGTAAGTAGTTGCATAAGTTTTTTCACAGTTATTTTGCAGCTTTGTTTACTTGTAGTTTTCATAATTAGCTTGATAATAAGAAGCAATGAAGTACGTGTTGCCGAAGGTAGGAAGGCATGAGAGGCAGTAGATCCAGAAATATTCTGGGAAGGGCTAGACCTAACTTTCTGGACGAAACAGACATCAAAATGGAATATTAACATGTCCCCATGAATGGGGACGCATTCATCCCAGCCGGGGACGAGTCCAAACAATCGATTAGTAACACAGATTTTGACGAGGGACGATTTGAGTTCAGCTATCATTTTTCGACTAACAGCCTCACTGGGACGAACCCTTTAACTCCCGGATATACAGCCACTAACATGAGGTGAAAACATGAGTTTTTTAATGACAGACTGGATTAGGAAAAAGAAACGCAGCACATTCAACTATAATCAAACAACCATAGTTACGAGGGTAGATCAAATATAAACGGGACTTTTTTTTTAAATTTTATTCGTTAGAAAATAAAAAACCCAGGTATATGTCACTTTTCTACATAGTCTCCTGCTTTCGTGACGCATTTTTCCCAGCACGATAAAAAAAGATGAAGGTTGCGTCTGAAGCCAACTGCGCACGAACCCCTCGACCCCCTGCATCATCCTCGAATCGTTGTCCGCCTAGCGCTTCTTTAAGCGGCCCAAACAAGTGAAAATCACAGGGCGATAGGTCAAGGGCTGTAGGGAGGATGATCAAGTGGAGTCTAATGCATTTCTTCCAATTTTTGAAGTTAGAGCTGCAGTATGGGGCCTTGCATTGTCGTGGAGGATGACGTCACGAATTGGTTGATTCCGTCTTTTGTTGCGATATGCAGCCCTCACCTGAGTCAGCAGCTCATAATAGTAGGCAGCACTGATTTTTCTTCGCTCATGCAGAAAATCAATGAGCAAAACGCCTCGATAGTCGAAAAAACAGTTACAAGGACCTTGCCGGCAGACAGTCGAGTTTTCGCTTTAACTGGGGCTGTCTCCCCCTTCCTCCGCCACTCCATACTGGCTTGCTTCGATTCGGGCGTGTAATGATGGACCCATGTTTCGTCGCAGGTGACGATGCTAACCAAAAATGCTTCCCTTCTTCCTCAAACCTTGCAAAAAGCCTCTACAGACCTCCAAACGTCTCAACTTCTGATCTGCAGTCAAAAGGCGAGTGACCCATCAGGCACACACTTTACGGAATCCTGGGTGCTCTGTAATGATCGTTTGGCACCTCCCATGACTTATCCCTACCTGCTCAGCAATTTCGGAGACAGTCACACGTCGATCACCTTCAAGAAGGTCACGAACCAATGCTGCTCCGGGGATGACGACCGTGTTCCTCATTCTCTTCCCTCCTGAAACTCTTTGTGCCAAGGCAAACACACGGGTCCTAGAGAAGGTTTGGTCCCCGAACTGGGCGGTCAACCTTTGACAAATTTCCAAAGGTTTGACTCTTTCAAGGGCAAGAAATTTTATTATAATTCGTTGCTCAATGGAAACGGGCACCTTTTGTTCAGACATCGTGATCACTACTCATGAAAGGTCGTAAAGGGGGAGACGCCCCCCTCATCCACCTTCTAATGAACCTGTCCAAACAATCTCCAAGTGACGGTTGTCAACCGCCAGCGCTCAGAGGTCAAAGTCCCGTTTATATTTGATCCACCCTCGTATTTACTCATGCAATCATTGATTTCTAAAGTTTGGTTAAACAACTCGTCATATTCCCTCTGTGGACGCCGACTTCAATTTATTACGAGCACACAATACGTTACCTACACCATCAAACGAAACCAACTTAAAATAGATAAAATGGGCACAAATAAAAAATTTTCTTATAGAAACAAAATAAATGAATAAAAATGAAAAAATCCCAATAGAAGTGGTCAAAAGTCAATTACCCGCAACTTCCGATTAACCTTTGTGGAGTTTCTGTACACACACCAACCTCAACCCGTCCAAACCTTTGGAAATATGCTCTGCGATTTAACGATAGTAAAAACCTATATTCTACGCCAAAATCTCACCAGCTCTCAGGCTTTTGCCAGACAGTGTACTTGGGCCAGCGCTATCCGAGACTGCGGCTGCAAGTTCAGCTCTCATCTTTTCTTCCTTCTGCAAAGTTCAAAATGAGAATATAAATAGAACGAGAGACCTCGTTGGAACGCTGAAGTAGAATATCAGTTTGCCTAGAAACGTTCTACGGAGTAAACCTTTCGTAATATTACCGATATACCCCATTCACGATTCACATGTCATTATCTACCACAAATGTACGGATTTACAAATAAACCATTCACTCATGAATTTATTATAATACACAACCTTCTCACCTATAACTGGATTTAAAAACTGTCCTTCGCTGGAATTGACAACTTCAGCGAAAATGAATCCACAGAACTAATAGTACATGTTGTAGTACCTATAGAGTGACGAGTCTGCGTACATGGCAAAAAAAACTGACCATTGAAAAAATTCATAATCTATCATTTCCTGGAGTCACCATCGCAACCATCATTTTGTAAAGAGGAAAAAAACGCTGCAAATTATTACACAACGGTTTATTATTCACTTTTATAGATGCCCCTTCTGCGGCATCTACTGTTTTCTGTGGTCCTCCTACCCTCGAGCTCCCCCCAGGAATGCTCTGAATCTAATCATTAATTATTTTTTGTTATTCATGAAGCATAAGGTAAATAATAAACCGCTATGTAATAAAACGTATGAAGTAGTGGAGCCGGCCTGGGAATTATAGGTTCATAGAAATGCGCGGGATGTTTGTAAATAAACTGATTGATTGAAATTCATTGCGGACCATCTTCTTCCAATGATCTTATGTCAATTTATTGCATTGAATTGCATGCAATCCACTGAAAACCATTGAATTCCAGCTGATTGATTGATTGAAATCCAATTCCAACTGAAATATCCATTGAAAACAATGACACCCCCCACCCCCCCCCCCCCACCCACAATATTGGGTGCAAGAATGTTGCAGCGTCCGTAGCAATGATATCTGGGCTGAATGTATACAATTTAATTCACCCTCCCGTTGACGAAGACTGTCGGTGCAAACTTCAGGGACTTACTGTGAACGAATGGCTGGACGTACAATGCTCCAGGTGGTCGTAAAAAAATTTGAGATAATGGCGTCCTGGAGACTTCAACCCCTATTTTTCACCCCTTACCGATGACTGACAGTAACGCCGAGCTTCGCGGACCAACTAGACCCCGAATGAGACCTACAAACCAAATTTAATCAATTTTGGTTCATGGTGACTAAGGAAAGTGCGAAGTACGGCGTACGGACAGAAATTTTTTTATTGCGTTTTCGGATTCTACGTAGTGCCTTGAAACGGAAACCATCAAATTTTGAGGGGGTGGGGGGTAAAAAGTTGTCTTCTTCATTCTCGATTCCAAAGGTTCATTACTGAAAATAATAAACCAAAACTGACTGAAATTCCAACTAACTTCGAGTCTTCTACGTTCAGCTTCAGCAGCTGCCCGTTCGTGTTCGCGCTGCAACTTCTCCCTGGCAGCAATCACAGCTTCCATTCTACTTCTGGTCAGCTCTGAGTCTGGAAAATATGAGTCAGGGAAGTGCGGACTAAAATATCCTTAACTAAACGAGCTAGTTTGGCACTGAGATTGGTAGAAATCGAAACGATACACTTTATGGTACTTGGCTGCGTACTCGAATTCATCCCTTCGCGAACGCCACTTCTTGTAGGCGGCGTAGATCTTGTGTCGGAAAGCACCATACAGGACGACCAATCCGAACAAATACCACCCGTAATTGATTAGGAACATCGCTCCTGGAACACAGGTTAAGGAAATGTGAAACATGGGCAAGGATGATGATGGCCACCACGATCAGCTAGGTAAATAAGTTGGTCAAGCACCACACATGAGCGAATTTTCGAAGTTGGTCAACAAGCTATTTTTAGCGGGTTTAGAACCTAAAAACTTCCAGTTGTTTTGGGAATAAATATTTTTGAGGCAATGGGTTCAATATTTTTGAAAGCTCATTCAATTCTTTTCCATTTGAGCACTCCGAATCCATGCTGACGTTGACATTGTGAACATATATTATAAATTGACATGTTTGACATGTTTAATATGATAAAAGTGTGTACCTAGTTGAAAATTCATTCGTGTTATTCAGAGATTTTCGACCTTGGCTAAGAGATAAAAAAAACGCTGCAAAGTCCTTGTCACATGGGTTTATTATTCTACTGGACATACCTATAGAAATGCTGGCTGTTCATTAATTTTTGCTTTCATGTAAAATAATTGAAATAGCTATTTCCGATGGTTTCCACCAATTTTCGCCCCCAAAACTTGAATTAGGTACGCTCCTTTTTTTTTCAAATGATCTCTGATCATTGGTAGTGTCATTTAATCGTCTTGATCCACGTGTTGACACTTTTCCTAGTGTTATTCTACCAATTGATTGTGATTTCAGATGATTTCGCAGGTTTTTTGACTCATTAAAAATCAATTTTGGGAGCTGCACATCTGGTACAACCACAATTTTCCACTCCTTGGTCAAAATCGATTTCATATTCGGTCTTCTCGTCCCACAAAACATGGAAAACGACACCTCAAACGCTCATGTTACTAACATGTCGCTAAAACGCAAAAAGTACCTATTTTTACACACATTTTCACTCATAACACCCCTGGGTATATTCCGATCGGGCTGAAAAGTTTCGGGACACAACTAGGGCCCAAATGGAGCATGTGTGCGAAAGAACGACTTTTTTAGACCGAAAATGAAGCCTGTACACGTGATACGGCGGACGGCGTACAGCGTACGGACATTGCATTTTTGGAATCTACGCACCTTGAAACGGAAAAGAAAAAAATTTGAGGGGGTGTTATAAAAATTTTTTGCTGAGCGAATACATAGGTGTATTATTCACAGAATAATAAACCTATATACTCCCAAATCCTCCAAAATTAACGGCAAACGAAGAGTAAGTTCGATGAAGAGCAATTTCCAAAACAGAAAAGGGTCGAAAACCGATACCTAACGTTTAATAAAATACTATGAAAAATTGGTATTCAATGTTTTTCCTCAAAAAAGTGGATCATAATAAATCACCGTAATTTATTTACATTCACCGCAAGTGGTGCCTATAGAATGGTGATTCGAGGCATAAGATACCGTTTCAATAGTCAACCTCCCCCCCCCCCCCCCCCCCCAAACATTAAAAATGTGGGCCATATTCGAGTTTTAGCTGTCAAGAATCGCTAATTATCTGGCACGACACCTCTCCGAACAACGAAGATTCCAGAGGGGTGTTTCGCATATGGTACGAATAACTGGGCAATAAGTACCAGAGTTCAAACCGTGCAGAAACCAAACTCCAAAACAAACACGGGTTACCCACTGCTTCTATACAGCATACATAGGTACCTACGTACATTGGTACCTACGTCCATAGGTAGGTAACAGAAATACATATATTACGTACGCCACGATCGATCAGACTGGTCAATCGTTTAGTGACCGCCGTGACTGGTACAAATTGGAATCCACTCCAAGTAAGTACCTAAACGTAAACCATGAGTCTGATAAAATAGGTTATTAATTTTTCAATTTTTTAAAAACAGCCTTACCGAAAATCCACATCCTGTAGAGGATTTGGAACGGTGGCACTGAGCTCAGCGAGGGGACGGAAGCTGCAGTCTCCAAAATCTCGTCTTCGACCTCCATCTCCATCTTTGATCAACTGGATCCTACAAGAAATCGAAGACATTTACAAGAAATATGACAGTCACTGGGGCATCAAACACTGAACTAAAACCTGTGAATATTGAAACAAAGGAGCGTTGATACATCACTTTCTATTTGGGTTTTACGACCCCCTTCTACCTTATCACTTCCAGATCACCCTGGCCTGTTCCATTTTCCGTCCGAAGGTGGAAAAGAAATGAAATGAGTTTTCAACCTTAAATTTCACTGATGGGTTAATATTAATCCAAAGGACCGAATTATGTGTCATTGTTGGGAACGAAGACAATGCAATTAGCTCATGCATAACTTTATGCAATTATATGGTCAGAGGTGGCTAATCTGACACAGAAAGCGGATTTAGTAAATAGAAAATGAGAGTAAAAAGAATGTTAATAAGTAATTACCGTATATCGACAATGGGAAAACAAGAAATTAATGGGGTTTTACGACCCCCTTCTACCTTATCACTTCCAGATCATCCTGGCCTGGTCCATTTCCCGGAGCAAGACCTTTCGACAAATGGCTTGTCGAAGGGGGCTGTTTACGTGGACTCCGTTCGACAACTCCGTTTCGTGAGGTATAGCTCCGTTGGACAAACAAATTCCTGAGGCAACATGACAATAATTTCTATCGTTTACCCTGTTGTCAGTACCATCCGGTTTTCCTTGACTCCTCAGTCCCGCTGTAGCTATCACACTCAGTGCACGTCGGTAACATTAATTTCAGAATGGATTTGCGTGTTGATGATAAATTTCCAAGCAGGAGAGGAGGTAGTGCAATAATAGTGGGCGGTTTAAGCTGACGCAAATCAGAGTTATGCAAGATGGTTGTATTACTTTCAGGTGTTCTAATCGTAAGTGCAAGTGTTAATTAATACCGATGCAAGTGTGAAGTACATTATTTCTGTTAAAGGTGAGCATACTCACGAACCTCCTTCCGAGGAAACAACCGAGAGAGATAAAATATGTTCGTCACTGAAGAGAAAGGCCGTCGAAGATCTGAATGCAAAACCTAACAAACTAATAAGGCAGGAGTTCGCGGCATCTCCAACATCAACATTAGAACATAGTGACATGGCAAGGTTGAGGAAAAGTATTTATAAAACGCGAAGAAAACACAGTCCCTGTATTCCTCAGTCTTTCGAAGAATGTTTATCTCAATTGTACAGTTCTCAAAGCACTACCCTAGCAAACGAAAACCAATTTTGTCACATGAAAACTGAAGGATCGTTGCCTATTTTCACGACAACAGACAACCTTCGTTTACTATGTCGAGCCGAGCAAGTCGTTGCGGATGGAACGTTTTCTCAAGCACCAAAATTTTTTTCCCAAATGTACGCTGTACACATTTGGAAAGTGGGTTTTACGTGGCGCTGATTTTCGCATTCCTACCATCAAAAACCAAAGAAACATACATACAGTTCTGGAATACAGTTAAGGGACTTATGCTCATCATTAATTGGAGAAGAACTTGAAATTCCTATGCTACACGTTGATTTCGAACGAGCCGCTCACAGTGCAGCTATTGACGTTTTCCCACATTGTCAATTAGCCGGTTGCATTTTCCATCTCCATCAAGCTTGGATTCGGTGGTTGCGAGGAAATAAGCAATTGTACAAGCACTATACTAAAAAAAGTGACGTAGGGAAATGGATCAAACTTTTCCTTGGACTGTGTTTTTTACCTCACGAGACTGTATACAACGCGTTTACCTCTTTAATGGCAGTAGCACCGGATGAAGGAATGTCGTTTGGCTACTATGTTCTTACAAATTACATTGAGGATGACTGTGCTTTTCCCCCTCGTATTTGGGCTATATCACCTAATCTGCAAGACATCCGTACAACCAACGGCGCAGTCTTTTCATTCGGACTTCAACCGCCAATTTTATAATCCTCATCCAAATATTCATACCGTTCTTAACGTACTGAAGGAAGTTCAGGCGGAGACCACTCTAAAAATTAAAAGTATCAACAAAGGGACACTCAACCCTCCGAGAAGACACATCAGGGATAGCAACGAATTGCTGATTAACCTCTGGGACAAGTACCAGGCCGACAAAGACGTGATGAGCTATCTCCGCGACGCAGCAAATAGATATTCGCAATGAAGTATTACCTATTGACCGACCAGCAATGCTGTGCAGAATAATTGAACTATGATCATCTTGATAGTAAGTAAACGATATTTCGATATTTATAGCAATTTATTTGTCCAACGGACCCCTCATTCACTTGTCCAACGGACCCGCTTTCCTTTGTCCAAAACAGCCGCTTTTCAAATCCATTTGTCGAAAGGCCTTCAAGGTCACACGCCCATTTCCCGTCCGAAGGTGGAAAAGAAATGAGTTTTTAACCTTAAGTTTCACTAATGGGTTAACTATTAACCCAAAGGACCGAATTACGCGTTATTGTTGGGAACAAAAAGCCATTAGCTCATGCATAACGTTATGCAAAATTATGGTCATGTCGCGAGAAGCGACATCAGAGGTGGGTAATCTGACTCAGAAAGCGGATTTAGTAAACAGAAAATGAGAGTAATGAGAATGTTAATAAGTATTTACCGTATTACCCACAATGTAAAACAATAAATTAATGGGGTTTTACGACCCCCTTCTACCTTATCACTTCCAGATCATTTCATGCGTTATTTGTTGGGGCCCATGCATAAAGTTATGGTCACAACCGAGAAGCGACATTCAGAGGTGGCTAATCTGACACAGAAAGCGGATTTAGTAAATAGAAAATGAGAGTAATGAGAATGTTAATAAGTAATTAACCTACAATGAAAAACAAGAAAAAGAAACAAACTCAACTAATTTCCAAGGATGAAAGCTAAAATAAAGTAACGAACGAACTAGTACTTACAAGGCAGATTTACAAAATCTGACATCACAACATGCAACAACTGTTATCGTTATCACAAATCAAATTACGATCCATCCATTCCTTCTCGGAACTTGCAGCAGATTCCCTCCAGTCTTGCGCACCGAATGACAGAATCCTTGAATCAGAACTTGTATAATAATTTATTATAATATTAATAAGAACCTACCTAATGAATTTCTATATTATTATTTCAGAAAAGGTGGCCAATGAAAATGTAAGCAAGCCATGCTGACCCCCAGAAGGGAGAAAACGAAATTTATCCCTGAGAAAAATGTAATTATTATCCAACATTTTGTCAATCCTTTTTTCTGTTAAACAAAACCCACTGAACTTGCCAAAACTGGTACATAGTTATAATAGTTACCTATGAACGCTTATAGAACTAAGTTTTATATGATCCATAACGGTTAGCCAGAACTTTCTACGAAGACCAGTTTCGTTCTGTTTCACCTTTTTCCCGCTCAGCGCTGTTGTCGTCGGAAGTCGCTAGTTTTACAAAATGGTGGCTTCGGAACAACTTCAAGTTGATTTCAACATTTCTAGTTAATTTTTCAACCAAGCAAGTTGTTTTCCTTCGAGAAATTGTGTATTTTGGCCTGGGTTCTACTCCTGTTCGGTATAGTGTGACTGTGACTCGCAAATTGGTTCAGTTTTGGTTTTTCCGTGAAATCATCAAGTATTTTCGTTGGTTTCGTGCGACCCTCGGCCTCCACCCATCCTTATTTCGTAGTCACATCCTTTCGGTCTACATTCTTTTATTTTACCGAGAGGTTTCGTCGTTCCGACAAATGCTGTGACTGGATTTATTACGTCGAGTTTCGTGAATGACGGTCGAATCCATTTTATCAGGGGGGCCTTCCGGATCAATGAAGTGAAAGAAAAGTGGTTTTGACATCATCCCACCGAAAAATGGCGAAGGACATGGACCATTATTTAGGCCTTTTGGCCAAAACGACGGACACCAAGGAGAAGCTGACTTTAGGACAGGATCTTCTGACGTACCTCCAGAGTGGGTCGTCCATAGAATGCCAGGATATCGGTATGGTCGTCGACAGCCTGCTACCGTACATCCAAAGCTCCAACTTCAAGGTAAGCAGCAACACCCAGTCTCGAAAGCTTTTTGGAACTCCTTATAAGTCCGTGTCCTTCCCATCATTTAAAAATTCAACTAGCTAACAAACGGGAAGATTTTCTCTGCTATTGTACTGTATGTTTGAATTAACCGAGTGTCGCATTTTTTATTATCAGGTAGTAATGCGGACAGTTGTCATATTGGCGTATTTTCTTATCCTTGAGCTATCTAGATCTTATCAAATAGTCGCACATTTCTTATAGCTCCGCTTTGCTGGCGTCATAAAACTTCACAATGATGCTTCGGATTATAATTTTATCTACAACTTTACCTTCGGACTCAAGTTTAAGCAGTTATTACTACTTGACTCTTTGGTTGAGTCTATTCCCTAAAATTTGTAGCTAGAGAAGTCAGAACCAGTTACAAGTCTGCACATTCACACCTACATCTACTTTTTCAGGAGTCACTTCTTCATTAAGTACGATTCTTCGGTAATTTTCTTTCTTTTATTCGCCGTACTAGATAGGTGTGTACATGTACAATAGCTCTTCAGCCTTAATATGGTGTAACATTACATAACATAGGTACAGGTAGTTCACCAAAGGGCACTGTGTGGCAAAGGCCTGAAAGCTTTAGCCTCAGGTTGACCCTTCTTCACTAAACTGGGTGGCGAATTACGAGTACACTATCCGAAAAATGAGTGACAAATGGAACTAAACTGACGACTCCCGCTGTTCTTCATATGAAACATTACAGGTTCATTGTTTATGCTACACTGGTCCCCAACTACCAGTCGAAATCACGTTCATGTGATGAATAATGATTGCTTGTTCTTTATATGTACCTTTGCCAAGATACATGTGTGATTTGTGTATTAAAAAATTGGCGATAACGTTATAGGTAACTGTAGTATGCGACGGCCAAACCCAAATAAATCCCCCATCACTTTGTACTATCATTCGTTGTTCTTGCAGTGCGGTGAACATGAGTGGGGAATAAGACAGGTACGAGGAAGGTTCCTAGCAAAGGGACGTAAAGCGTGGTTGTCCATTCGAATTCATTTCGGAAGTTTAATGTTCCTATAATCTATAATTATGTTCTATAATAAATGTAAAGGAGGAGTTGTCTTGATCTCTCCGAAGAGAAAATCGTCACGACATGGTAGGACCAAAAACTGAAACGGGCAATAAAATTGTTTTCGAGGGTCCATTCTGCTCCGTACACACTAACTTGTTCCTCAAGAGTCTATAAGACGCTGTGGGGAATAAAAGATTCAACCTGCCCCATCCCTCAAGAGTCCCATTTCATCGGGAAAATCGTCTTGGTAATCGCTGTTTTATCCCGATTTCCCGGAGTGTCGCCGCTTTATGTTTTTGTTATGATTCAGAAGAAGGGTCAGTAGTCGATTCTGTTGATTATAAATTGATTCAATTGGGATAGAAGCTTTGATTAAAAAACGTTCTTCCAATTTTACCTTGTATTTATTCACTATTTATGGAGTAAAATCCTGGTGGTTGTGGAGCTTCAGCTCACACCTCATCTGATTCGGATCCGCGTAGATTAGAGAACCGCATAAACATGTCATGTTCATGCAGTATAATAATATATACGATGTATATTGTACGCAACAAAAATAATGGTGTTGTGGCATTTTCCCATGGACAACAGAAATGCTGTAGTTCCAATTGCTCGATCCAAGAAACAAATAAATTAAATTGCGCACCTTTACGGGCATTGCATTTTTATGAGAGACCTCGGTGTCTTAAGAAAATCCCTGTCTCCCAAAGATAATCCGAATGTGCTCTGAGGATGTGTGTCTTCACTAGCTGTGTTGCCCGTCGCTGACGGGTAGAACTCGTGGTGGGTGGGGTGGTGGGGCTTTGATCCATTCAGCTGTTTTTGCGTGATGGATCATAAACCCCCACCCCTATCCATCGGATCGGGAAGTAAACCTCCTTATGTCCTTCCCTGGTCATACAAACATTTAAATACGCGAGATGGGTTCGATCCATTGAGCTGTTTTCGAGAATTTAATTTTTTTATGTTTCGGCTTCCCTATAAACCCCCACCCCTATTCATCAGATCCGGGAGTGAATCCCCCTATGTCCTTCCCCGATCACTGAAACATCTAAATACGCGAGATGGGTTCGATCTATTGAGCCGTTTTCGAGAATTTAATTTTTTTATGTTTCGGCTTCCCTATAAACCCCCACCCCTATCCATCGGATCCGGAAGTAAACCTCCTTATGTTCTTCCCTGGTCATAGAAACATTCAAATACGCGAGATGGGTTCGATCCATTGAGCCGTTTTGGCGTGATTGAAAGACAAACAGACAGACACCACGAAAATCATCTGTAAATTTAGTTATATAGATAGATCAAGAGTAACTACCTACTTGAATGTTTATATTGATGTTGTCAGGATCTTCTTTCTCAATACTGGTTGGCGGGAGTTTTAAGGACAATGATCCAGGTGTTTTGAGATAGTTATTTAATGGTAACACAAGCTTTCAACTGCTCTCTGGCAGTCATCATCAGGTGTAAACCAGAAATACGTTGTAGGGCAAGATATCTTTTTCAACCAATTCTCATTCTCATATTTCTGTGGCCTAACTACAACCTCGCAAATTTGCTTGAAAACTTTTGAACAAAAAGAATAAGGACTATGGTGGGTTGATAATTACTCCAACTACATTTTCATCGTTCCATACAAATTAATAGAGTGTTTTTGCAAAAGTTTGGCCACTAGGTCGTTGACGGACTAAAGCTAGGTTCACATGGAGACGCAATTCCGGACGGCAACCCGGCACGGCAACGCATTTGCCGGAATTTTTGCCGCAGAGGCGTTCACATGGCAGCGGAGTCATAACAAAATGCAATCGCAAAAAACAAACAATTGCTCGAACTCGAAACCGCAAAATCAACCACATTATGTCGAATTTCAATATGGCTGAACAACCAAACAAGAGAGGTGTGCGCAGTAACCTCCCCGCAGATCCGGCAACTGATCCGACAGCGGAAAATATCTGGAGATTTTGATATAGTATCCAAGGCACTGCGTTGCAATAATCCATTTTGCGTTGGCCAATAGAATTGTAGAACGCATAGCCTTGCCGGACTGCCGTCCGGAATTGCGTCTCCATGTGAACCTAGCTTTAGGATCTCCAGGCTAACGGTCTAAGGGGAAAAAACCGGATGCTAACCTCTTAGATAGTGGAACGATCTAAGCTGATTCGATGGGGCGCTAACTTTAACGTTGAACTGTTCTCATCATATTCTCATCACTTGAAGATTTCAGTTTAAAAAGCCGTTTTTAGTTTTCATCTTCGGTAGTACAATTATACGGTTGTTCATAGACTAGCCAGGTACAATTAAGATTTTCCAGTCTTAAAGGATGGCAGAAACATTTCCTGTTACTATTTTCAAATGGAAAATGATGAAGGGTTGCCCATAGACACGAGGCAAATTAGCCAAAAAACTAAAGGTTTGGCTAATTAAAGTTATTTGGCAAACATTAGTGGCTAATAGGTAGACATTATTAGCCAAAAAACTGTAAGATTGTCCATAGACATAGTGAAATTAGCCATGCACAATTTATTGACATTTTCCAGTCTTCAAGGGTCACAGAAATATTTCCTAAAACTGTTTTCAAAAAAATATAGAAATGTAGGGTTTTTATACAGCAGAAAAACCGAAAATCGAGAGAAAAAAGATGCTCGCTATCAGGAACACGTACACAACACAAACAGATAATCACAAATGCCATGGAAGGAGGCAATCCATGCGATGAGGTTTCCTTGGTGGAAGGTTAGTTCGGGAAACGGCCCATACGACCTAGTGCTAGGACGTTTACGTAGACTGGTGGCATCCAACATTGGCGAGCTGAGTTAGGTCGTTCCCACCCAAACGTGCGCATGCGCAGTTCGCACTTTCCTTCGTACGTAGGCCTTAGCCCGTCAACGGGCTAGTAGCCAAACCTTTGTGAAAACTCTCTAATAAATTGATCCAACCAAACTATCAACTGTCCTGACCAGTTTTTATGGACAGTTGATTAATTCGGTTAGAACAGTTATTAGAGAGTTTTCGCAAAAGTTTGGCCACTAGGTCGTTGATGAACTAAGGATCTCCGGGCTAACGGTCTAAGGGGAAAAAACTGGATACTAACCTCTTAGATCGTGACACAATCTAAGGTCATGAAAGTTAGGTCGTTGAACGACCAAAGCTGATTCGATGGGTGACACTAACATTAACGTTGAACTGTTCTCATCATATTCTCATCACCTGAAGATGTCTGTTTAAAAAGCCGTTTTTAGTTTTCATCTTCGCTAGTACATGGCTGGCGTCGGGGAAAAACCAGGTAAGTAGAATTTTTGTGAAAAAATAGAGATCTCTTCACTACAGGTTATTTTGCGTCATTTTTCGTTTGCGAGTATCAGTGTATGTCTACGAGGCTCTCTAGAGCCAGCCAATAGAGAGCCTTGTATAGACATACGCTGATACTCGCAAACGAAAAATGACGCAAAATAACCTGTAGTGAAGAGATCTCTATTTTCACAAAAATTCGACTTAACCTGGTTTTTCCCCGACGCCAGCCAAATATACGGTTATTCATAGACTAGCCAGGTACAATTAATTAAGATTTTCCAGCCTTAAACGATGACAGAAACATTTCCGGTTACTGTTTTCAAATGGAAAATGATGTAGGGTTGCCCATAGACACGAGGCAAATTAGCCAAAAAACTAAAGGTTTGGCTAATTAAAGTTATTTGGCAAAAATTAGTGGCTAATAGGTAGACATTATAGCCACAAAACTGTAAGGTTGTCCATAGACATAGAGAAATTAGCCAGGTACAATTTATTGACATTTTCCAGTCTTCAAGGGTCACAGAAATATTTCCTATAACTGTTTTCAAAAAAATATAGAAATGTAGGGTTTTTATACAGCAGAAAAACCGAAAATCGAGAGAAAAAAGATGCTCGCTATCAGGTACATGTACACAACACAAACAGATAATCACAAATGCCATGGAAGGAGGCAATCCATGCGATGAGGTTTCCTTGGTGGAAGGTTAGTACTGGAAAAGGCCCATACGACCTGGTGCTAGGTCGTTTACGTAGACCGGTGGAATCCAACGTTGACGAGCTGAGTTCGGTCGTTCCCACCCAAACGTGCGCATGCGCAGTTCGCACTTTCCTCCGTACGTAGGCCTTAGCCCGTCAACGGGCTAGTAGCCAAACCTTCGTGAAAACTCTCTAATAAATTGATCCAACCAAATTATCAACTGTCCTGACCAGTTTTTATGGACAATTGATTAATTCGGTTAGAACAGTTATTAGAGAGTTTTTGCAAAAGTTTGGCCACTAGGTCGTTGACGGACTAAGGATCTCCGGGCTAACGGTCTAAGGGGAAAAAACCGGATACTAACCTCTTAGGTCGTGAAAGTTAGGTCGTTGAACGATCTAAGCTGATTCGATGGGTGACACTACACTAACATTAATGTTGACTGTTCTCATCCTATTCTCATCACCTGAAGATTCCATTTTAAAAAGCCGTTTTTAGTTTTCATCTTCGCTAGTACAGTTATATGGTTGTTCATAGACTAGCCAGGTACAATTAATTAAGATTTTCCAGTTTTAAAGGACCACAGAAACATTTCCTGTAACTATTTTCAAATGGAAAATAATGTAAGGTTGCCCATAGACACGAGACAAATTAGCCAAAAAACTAAAGGTTTGGTTAATTAAAGTTGTTTGGTAAATATTAGTGGCTAATAGGTAGACATTATTAGCCAAAAAACTGTAAGGTTGTCCATAGACATAGAGAAATTAGCTAGGTACAATTTACCCGGACATTTTCCAGTCTTCAGGATCACAGAAATATTTCCTAAAACTGTTTCCAAAAAATATAGATATGTAGGGTTTTTATACAGCAGAAAAACCGAAAATCGAGAGAGAAAAAAGACGCACGCTATCAGGTACACCTACCCAACACAAACTGATAATCACAAATGCCATGGAAGGAGGCAATCCATGCGATGAGGTTTCCTTGGTGGAAGGTTAGTTCGGGAAACTGCCCATACGACCTAGTGCTAGGACGTTTACGTAGACCAGTGGCATCCAACGTTGACGAGCTGAGTTAGGTCGTTCCCACCCAAACGTGCGCATGCGCAGTTCGCACTTTCCTTCGTACGTAGGCCTTAACCGGCTAGTAGGCAAACCTTTGTGAAAACTCTCTATTAATTTGGTCGGAACGATTATTATTTCGACTGGGAAAAGCTGTTAGTATGTATGTGAAATTGAAAAACTAACTTGAAACAGTCAACCGGTCAGCTAAATCAGGGTTCGATATTGCAGATTGTTTGGATGGCAGTGTTTTTGAAAGATACCTTTGTCAGTTTTCTTTGTCAGTTGCCTTGTTGTTTTCTTTGCAATTGACCTCTTTTTGATAATCAGACCAAACACTATTGTGAAACGTCCGTCGCTCCGGTTATTGATGTCATTCGTCCTTTCCCCGGATAGCCTCACCTTTCTCCGATGATCTGCGAGTTGTTTCTAGTTTCTTCGATTTAGGTGTTACGATGATGTTCTGGTTATTATTCTGTGAATAATACAGCTGTGTTCGCTCAGCAAAAAATTTTTATAACACCCCCTCAAAATTTGTTCTTTTACGTTTCAAGGTGCGTAGATTCCAAAAATGCAATGTCCGTCCGCCGTATCATGCATATCTACCTACTTCAATTTCGGTTTAAAAACATTTTCTTTCGCACACATGCTCCATTTGGGCCCTAGTTGTGTCCCGAAACTTTTCAGCCCGATCGGAATATACTCAGGGGTGTTTGTTATGAGTGAAAATGGGTATAAAAATAGGTATTTTTTGTGTTTCAGTAACATGAGCTTTTGAGGTATCGTTTTCCATGTTTGTTGGGGCGAGAAGACCGAATATGACGTTGATTTTGGCCAAAGAGTGAAGAATTAAGGGTGTAATGAAGGTTAAGCTCCCGAAATTCATTTTTTATCAGTTAAAAACCTGGGAAATTGTCTGAAATCACCATACATTTGTATAATAACACTCGAAGTCGTATTAGCAGGTGAATCAAGACAATTAAATGGCACTATCAGTATTCAGAGGTAATCTGTTTAAAAAAAAACTTAGGTCGTTTTTGGGGGCCAAAATTGGTGGAAACCATCTAAAATTACTATTTCAATTATCGCGCATGATAGAAACAATAAATGAACAGCAACATTTCTGCAGGTATGTCCAGTAGAATAATAAACCCATGTGACAAGGACTTCGCAGAGTTTTGGTTTGTTAGGACGGTGTCGCGTTCATTTTCCCGTGTTTTTTTCGATTTCCTCATCATGTGGGGTTTTATAATTCAATTAATCGTTATGAATGTAACAGGAAAAATATGCTCGTGCGCATGGGCGGCATGTAATCAGCCTTTCAGACTATTCACGGTACAATGAAACTCTTGAGAAAGAAAACTCTGTTATGGATTATGACTGAATACTTATTTACTAATGCTGGCTTGCAATGTAATGCCATTCATATTTATAGTGTAGAGCTCGTGCCTGTTTA
The DNA here is from genome assembly GCA_954871275.1 of Leptopterna dolabrata. Classification (NCBI taxonomy): domain Eukaryota; kingdom Metazoa; phylum Arthropoda; class Insecta; order Hemiptera; family Miridae; genus Leptopterna; species Leptopterna dolabrata. The sequence continues at coordinate 11,900,376 of OX940983.1, read as the reverse complement.
CCTACTGAATATTATCTACGGTTCGTGGCTGTAATTCCCTCGCCGGAGATGTCGTCGTTTGTGGAGACTCAAACGATGCATTCGATGCACGAGCACACGCGCGATATGGTGAAAGGGAATCAATTCCTTTTCCTTTCATGGAATTATGCGATCTACATATTGATAACGCGCATTGTCTCTTTGACATACATGTGACTCTTCTTCCAGGGAATGAAAATCGTTTGCTGATTCAATTATTTATTAAAATTCAACGCAGTGGTGACGGACCCATAACCTCTAGAAATTGATGTGAAAGCTATATTAGTACGCAAGGAAGATTATTGGCAGTGGCAAAATAATATTCTCAAAATTATTATCTAGGTTCGAACTAAAGTTCTGGCAAGAACGAGTTTTTTGTAGTTTTTCAGTTGCGTGAAAACAAATTGAACACTAAAAAATCTGGTTCTGTGGAATGTCACCAACGCTATATTTCTACACAAATACGTCTATACGTTTGATATCAAAATTACCTATTTCCAAGTCGTGAGTGAAATGGATCACCGGCGACAAAGTTGAAGAAATCAAGGGAACAAAACGCTTCTCATTCTTCCAGGATATTTCTTTGCTGATCTGGCCCTGGTCTGGCATGATAAGTCCAATTCTTTTTGCATTAATGAAGTAAACATTTTTTCCCAGCACCTAAAGATATTTCTTAGTATACACACTTATCTGCAAATTTTCAAAATGGGGAGGGGGACAAATGCACGAAAGGCACCTTCTTGGAGCTTAACGAATGTGTGTGCAAAATTTCAGCTCGGTCCGTTATGTCTGTCAGGCTGTAGCCCTGCCAAAGAAGAAATAGAAAAAACGCTGCAAATCACTGCACAACGGTTTATTATTTTGTATAGAATACCCTTCTGTTACAGATCACAGCTCTATGTATAGATAACCCGTCTATATAATATAATATGTACTATTCTATGCATATTATGTAGATCGCAGACCCTCCGTAGGTTAGTACCTAACCCCGTACTCGTTACTAGGTACCTACCTAAATCACGAGTTAAATGTTGCTAAAATAATTCTGCCGATGACAAACAGTACCTAACAAAAAGAAACACACATAATGAAGTTCTGAAAAGAAATTGTTGATGAGGAGTGAAAAAAGTTGCAAAAGTACCTACCAACAAACTCCAGCCCCTTCTACGTAGATGGTATAATGAACCGTTGTGTAATAATTTACCGTTGAGTAATGATTTACCGTAGTAATAATTTACCCATCAATAATACTTCAACGTTTGTTCAAGTTTCACTACCTACCAACAAACTCCAAAAGAGCCATCATTTTTCAAATCAAATAATATCACAGAACAACCAACTCGACTTCATACTCCGCCAATATAATCAGGTGATCCCTACCAATGATTGGCCGTATTCACAAATTCCTATTGTGGGCGCGTCTCTGGTTACGAGATTTGGTTTGAATTGTATACAATTTCATTCACACTGGAGTCGAAAATGCCTGTCGGTGCAAACTTCGGGGCCTTACTGTGAACGAACGGCTGGACGTACGATGCTCCGGATGGTCTTAAAAAACTCGCAAGTTCAAGAACTATTTAAAACCGTAAAAATATTTACGTAAAAAAAATGGTATAGGCGTTTTGAAAATTTCAACCCCTATTTTGAACCCCTTAGAGATGACTCACAGTAACGTCGAGCTTCGAGGACCAACTAGACGCCGAACGGAACCTATAACCCGAATTTCATCAATTTTTTTTCATGGTAACTAAGAAAAGTGGCCCGTACGGCGTACGGCGTACGGCGGACAGACAGAAATATTTTTATTGCAGTTTTGGATTCTACATATACCTTGAAACGTAAACCATCAAATTTTGAGGGGGGGTAAGAATTTTTTTTTTCATGCTCGATTCCAATGGTTCATTATTGAAAATAATAAACCAAAATTGAAAAATTGAGATTTTCAGACTTCCATAACTCCGGCACCTGATGGTTCCGAGGTTTGAAATTTGGTACAAATCCTCAGAAGCCCCTCGAAAATGGGCGTATGAAAAATCAACACCGGAGACTTCAAGGGGGTCGGTCGATTCATAGTTGGGGGTAGGGATTCGACTTGGTCTGTCGTATTTACGAACTAAATCACTCGCGACGAAATCGTGGAAACCCATTTCAAAGAAAAACGGAGTTATTGAAAAAATAGTCTATTTCCACTAATACACGAAAAACGCAAAGAACACTGTTATACCGGTTTCGGTTATCAAACCATCGTCAGTTATTGTGTGTTACTGACGATGGTTTGATCACCGAAACCGGTATAACAGTGTTTTTTGCGTTTTTCGTGTATTAGTGGAAATAGACTATTTTTCAATAACTCCGTTTTTCTCTGTCGTATTTGTTAGCTACTGGTTTTATGTGTACCTGGTGTGAGTATATAAATACTACGACGATATTGAGCGGATTTCCCTCCAAACACGAATACGGACTATAATTTTAGCCACGAGCGGGAAGAAGTATTATATGAAATCGCAAGACTTAGTGGGTAGATGGTATTGGAAATGTTTTAGTGCATGATGATTTGCCAAATCAGGCTCAAACTTCAGTAGAAATGCATTTCGATGTTGATGAGAATTGGCATTATTCCGCAGTTGTTGAATATGCGCCATCCAAGACCTCTTTCTTTTAGGTGGCAGATCATGAAATTGGTCCCACATTTCAGCCTTCCTGAGCCCTTGGTGGGCGAAAGTCGCCGTATTCGCGACTACTACAGTTGGTTTTGTTGACTACCGGTCAGACGGTCCTGCCGTTTTACTATGATAATGGCATACGTGTTGTGCTTACTCGTAAGTTAGAGACACCAATGGTAATGGCGATAGCGCTCTGGCATAACTGTAATGAAGATGATGGATGGGTCAGGTGAGGCCAGTGGGCCAGATGCGGTTTTTCTACCCGATTTTCCTCCACCAACGGCGCGGCGTCCACTAATCCAACACAATATCGTTGGATCTTACGGCCAAAGAGCTGAAAATCTGTAAGGGGTTCATCTTGGGGGCCACGTTCCACTTGAAGAGGATCCCTTAAATTTAAACTCTCTCATGGCCAAGTTAGACATCCCGGGCGACGATGTTTTTTTGTGTCGAAAACTAATTTTGAACGATGCATCTCTGGCTCCATTGCACCTGGATAGCTGAAGGTTGGTAAGTATAAGGTAGGAGGCACATGCTATCCTGTTGGGCAGTCAGACGGGAGCATTCGGAAATCTTAGTTTATAAATGTAGCTATATATAACATCCTGATTTAAATAAATAAGTAAAACCTGAGTCTCTCGGGTGTCTTGTGCTCACGCGATATGGTTGACAAGGCAAGCAGTATCCTCTGGGAGCTTCTTGGATCCTGGGAAACGGTAGCATTTCCTGAATTCGCACGGATCGATTTGAATACATTTACGACGACTGGTCTTTTCCCAAGAACCCGTATGCGAGCAAGGCCTCCGTTTCCACGAAGGCCTGAACACCGCTTTCGACTTCCCCTACAATTTGAATAAATTTACAACGACGGGCCTTTTCCCAGGAACTCCTCGTGTAGGAGCAAGGCCTCCTTTCGACTATCAGTACCTAAAAACAAATCTGATTTGTATTTTGGAGCTGTACAGATTTCAACTAGCTCCTTTCTACCGGTCTTATTGCCACGTAGGAGAGACAAGAACTTATAAAATTTAAGCAAATTAGAGGCCGTTATTTATCAAGGTAGGCATTTTTCAATGTACGTGAGTGGTTTATTGTGTGTCGAACTACCTAATAAAAGAATAGTAATCCATTCATCCGCTTTTACTATACGTTCCTGAAAGGATTGAAATGAGATCATGGGGGGGGGGGGGGGATTATATTTTGTCCTCCAAAATCAAAATTCACACTCGTATTTTGCGTTGTAAGCAGTTTTGAACACATTCGGTTCTGTGTATGTCTCTGTTCGCAGTTGAATAACAACTGATTTGGAATGGTTTGAAAGTTGTGAAATAAAAGTTGTGACGTCCCAGGTCCTTTTATTTTTTGGCTTAGCCGAAGTTGTGTTTTTTTTTTCAAGGGTGCTGAATCATATTTGGAATTGAAAGTGCAAGTTCCGATTCATTAGTATCTTCCATTCTTTGCAGTTAGCTGCCTAGGTAAGCAGTTAGCTAGTGTCCCAGTCTTTTCACCTTAAGTGAGTTGGTAGCTCCTACAAGTAAAAACGCTGCAAATGATTAAACAACGGTGTATTATTTACCTGTATAGATGCCCCTTCTGCGTAGATCACTGCTTTCTGTGGTCAGTACCCTCGAGCTCCCTCCAGGAAAGCCCTAATGGAGTACTGGAGCCGGCCCGCAACTAATTAAACTGTTGTTTTTACAACTAATTAAATCACTAATTAGTTGTAGTTATTCATGAAGCATAAGGTAAATATTAAACCGTTGTGTAATAATTTACCTGTATAGATGCCCTTCTGCGTAGATAGTATAATAAACCGTTGTGCAATAATTTACCCATTGTATAATAATTTACCCATTAATACTTCAACGTTTGTTCAAGTTGTAAATGTACCTATCAACAAATTCGAAAACAGCCATCATTTTTCAAATGAAATAATATCATAGAACAACCAACTCGACTTCATAAAGTCATCCGTGATTATAATCAGGTGCTCCCTAGCAATGATATTGGGCTGAAAGTATCCAATTTTATTCACCCTCCTGTTGACGAAGCCTGTCGGTGCAAACTTCGGGACCTTACTGTGAACGAACGGCTTGACGTACAGTGCTCCGGGTGGTCTCAAAAAACTCCCAAGTTCAAGAACTGTTTAAAACAGTAACAAAATTCGAGCCAACGGCGTCCTGGGGATTTCAACCCCCTATTTTTCACCCTTAGAGATGACTGACACGAGCCTCGAGCTTCGAGGACTGACACGCCGAGCTTCGAGGACTAACTAGACCCCAAATCGGACCTACAAACCAAATTTCATCAATTTTGGTTCATGGTAACTAAGGAAAGTGCGAAGTATGGCAGACGGAAAGAAATTTTTTTATTGCGTTTTCGGATTCTACATATACCTTGGAACGGAAACCATCAAATTGGGGGGGTTAAACGTTTTTTTTTTTAATGCTCGATTCCAAAGGTTCATTATTGAAAATACGGCAAATACGGGCAAGTTCCGATTCATTAGTATCTTCCATTCTTTGCAGTTAGCTGCCTAGGTAAGCAGTTAGCTAGTGTCCCAGTCTTTTCACCTTAAGTGAGTTGGTAGCTCCTACAAGTAAAAACGCTGCAAATGATTAAACAACGGTGTATTATTTACCTGTATAGATGCCCCTTCTGCGTAGATCACTGCTTTCTGTGGTCAGTACCCTCGAGCTCCCTCCAGGAAAGCCCTAATGGAGTACTGGAGCCGGCCCGCAACTAATTAAACTGTTGTTTTTACAACTAATTAAATCACTAATTAGTTGTAGTTATTCATGAAGCATAAGGTAAATATTAAACCGTTGTGTAATAATTTACCTGTATAGATGCCCTTCTGCGTAGATAGTATAATAAACCGTTGTGCAATAATTTACCCATTGTATAATAATTTACCCATTAATACTTCAACGTTTGTTCAAGTTGTAAATGTACCTATCAACAAATTCGAAAACAGCCATCATTTTTCAAATGAAATAATATCATAGAACAACCAACTCGACTTCATAAAGTCATCCGTGATTATAATCAGGTGCTCCCTAGCAATGATATTGGGCTGAAAGTATCCAATTTTATTCACCCTCCTGTTGACGAAGCCTGTCGGTGCAAACTTCGGGACCTTACTGTGAACGAACGGCTTGACGTACAGTGCTCCGGGTGGTCTCAAAAAACTCCCAAGTTCAAGAACTGTTTAAAACAGTAACAAAATTCGAGCCAACGGCGTCCTGGGGATTTCAACCCCCTATTTTTCACCCTTAGAGATGACTGACACGAGCCTCGAGCTTCGAGGACTGACACGCCGAGCTTCGAGGACTAACTAGACCCCAAATCGGACCTACAAACCAAATTTCATCAATTTTGGTTCATGGTAACTAAGGAAAGTGCGAAGTATGGCAGACGGAAAGAAATTTTTTTATTGCGTTTTCGGATTCTACATATACCTTGGAACGGAAACCATCAAATTGGGGGGGTTAAACGTCGTTTTTTTTTTTAATGCTCGATTCCAAAGGTTCATTATTGAAAATACGGCAAATACGGGCAAGTTCCGATTCATTAGTATCTTCCATTCTTTGCAGTTAGCTGCCTAGGTAAGCAGTTAGCTAGTGTCCCAGTCTTTTCACCTTAAGTGAGTTGGTAGCTCCTACAAGTAAAAACGCTGCAAATGATTAAACAACGGTGTATTATTTACCTGTATAGATGCCCCTTCTGCGTAGATCACTGCTTTCTGTGGTCAGTACCCTCGAGCTCCCTCCAGGAAAGCCCTAATGGAGTACTGGAGCCGGCCCGCAACTAATTAAACTGTTGTTTTTACAACTAATTAAATCACTAATTAGTTGTAGTTATTCATGAAGCATAAGGTAAATATTAAACCGTTGTGTAATAATTTACCTGTATAGATGCCCTTCTGCGTAGATAGTATAATAAACCGTTGTGCAATAATTTACCCATTGTATAATAATTTACCCATTAATACTTCAACGTTTGTTCAAGTTGTAAATGTACCTATCAACAAATTCGAAAACAGCCATCATTTTTCAAATGAAATAATATCATAGAACAACCAACTCGACTTCATAAAGTCATCCGTGATTATAATCAGGTGCTCCCTAGCAATGATATTGGGCTGAAAGTATCCAATTTTATTCACCCTCCTGTTGACGAAGCCTGTCGGTGCAAACTTCGGGACCTTACTGTGAACGAACGGCTTGACGTACAGTGCTCCGGGTGGTCTCAAAAAACTCCCAAGTTCAAGAACTGTTTAAAACAGTAACAAAATTCGAGCCAACGGCGTCCTGGGGATTTCAACCCCCTATTTTTCACCCTTAGAGATGACTGACACGAGCCTCGAGCTTCGAGGACTGACACGCCGAGCTTCGAGGACTAACTAGACCCCAAATCGGACCTACAAACCAAATTTCATCAATTTTGGTTCATGGTAACTAAGGAAAGTGCGAAGTATGGCAGACGGAAAGAAATTTTTTTATTGCGTTTTCGGATTCTACATATACCTTGGAACGGAAACCATCAAATTGGGGGGGTTAAACGTCGTTTTTTTTTTTTTTAATGCTCGATTCCAAAGGTTCATTATTGAAAATACGGCAAATACGGGCAAGTTCCGATTCATTAGTATCTTCCATTCTTTGCAGTTAGCTGCCTAGGTAAGCAGTTAGCTAGTGTCCCAGTCTTTTCACCTTAAGTGAGTTGGTAGCTCCTACAAGTAAAAACGCTGCAAATGATTAAACAACGGTGTATTATTTACCTGTATAGATGCCCCTTCTGCGTAGATCACTGCTTTCTGTGGTCAGTACCCTCGAGCTCCCTCCAGGAAAGCCCTAATGGAGTACTGGAGCCGGCCCGCAACTAATTAAACTGTTGTTTTTACAACTAATTAAATCACTAATTAGTTGTAGTTATTCATGAAGCATAAGGTAAATATTAAACCGTTGTGTAATAATTTACCTGTATAGATGCCCTTCTGCGTAGATAGTATAATAAACCGTTGTGCAATAATTTACCCATTGTATAATAATTTACCCATTAATACTTCAACGTTTGTTCAAGTTGTAAATGTACCTATCAACAAATTCGAAAACAGCCATCATTTTTCAAATGAAATAATATCATAGAACAACCAACTCGACTTCATAAAGTCATCCGTGATTATAATCAGGTGCTCCCTAGCAATGATATTGGGCTGAAAGTATCCAATTTTATTCACCCTCCTGTTGACGAAGCCTGTCGGTGCAAACTTCGGGACCTTACTGTGAACGAACGGCTTGACGTACAGTGCTCCGGGTGGTCTCAAAAAACTCCCAAGTTCAAGAACTGTTTAAAACAGTAACAAAATTCGAGCCAACGGCGTCCTGGGGATTTCAACCCCCTATTTTTCACCCTTAGAGATGACTGACACGAGCCTCGAGCTTCGAGGACTGACACGCCGAGCTTCGAGGACTAACTAGACCCCAAATCGGACCTACAAACCAAATTTCATCAATTTTGGTTCATGGTAACTAAGGAAAGTGCGAAGTATGGCAGACGGAAAGAAATTTTTTTATTGCGTTTTCGGATTCTACATATACCTTGGAACGGAAACCATCAAATTGGGGGGGTTAAACGTCGTTTTTTTTTTTTTAATGCTCGATTCCAAAGGTTCATTATTGAAAATAATAAACCAAAAACCCCCAGGGGGGCCAAAGTGTGCGGGCGGGGTTGCGTACAAACCCTACTTTCTTGTTCTGTCGTGTAAACAGTGTTCTTGGTCGCTTTCGAGTTTTTAGATTTTCTTGGCGGCTGCCGTGTCCCTAGATACATAGGTAATCGGGAGCAGTCTGACCGGCTGTGTACCGCTGATACGGATACATCGCGTGAGTGAGGCCCCGTTTTTAGAGCTTTCCGGCGTCTCGTGCCTTGCATTTTCCCTCTCCATCGTTCCCTTATAATAATTCACAAGTTGTTTCACTGTAAGATACATCTTTCAAATCGAGGTCGGATGAGGTCCCCTCTTGTTAGCAGCTCTGTTTATTTCGCCTCCACTTCTTATCGTAGGTCTAACAAACGAACCACCATCCCACTCCCAAATAAGGCATGTCGGTTTGGGGTTCTGTAGCGTTTGTCAGATGCCGCAGAATTACTTCCAAATGCCATGTTGGGGTCTTATTACGTGAACATTTTGACTGCTCACTCATTGATCCTATCGGTGGGCCATCGATATATGCTATATATTCCGATATAAAATAGAAATCTGTGCTCAATATTTAAGGTTCCCACCCTGATCATATCTCCAAAGCTAAGAAAACTATGGAACTCCTTACCAGTGGCCATAAGGGCTATTCCTGCTCTGGTTCATTCAAGACCGGCGCGGTATCTGATTAGCCAGTCCTCTTGATCCATCTCCTTCCTCCCTTTTTTCTACTTTTCGTATTTGTCTATCACCCCCTCAATTTTGGTTTACCCCCCCCCCCCCCTCCCAGTTGCATATTGTTATTGACCTTGTAAACCTTAGCATTTAAAAAATTGTTAAATTGTGTTTTAAGTGCATGTTATTTCTTAAGTATTAATGTAATTATTTTTTTATTATCTGATGTTTTATACATACTTACTGTAATGTAATTGTACGTTATGTACACTATGAGGGAACACTATAGTTCATGTGTGCATGAATAATAAATTAATAAATAATAAATGCTGTGTTGGCTTGATGGCTTAGTTTATGATATCGGGTTTTGACTGAGGACTAGGCAACACTAGTTTTGACTGGATTCTGGTGCTGACTTCTGAAGATACTCTCTTATCCAGATGGATGTGTCACAAGCGGGTTGTGGTTCTGGCTAAAAAGGAGATTCCGATTGAGCCCATAACCTGATGGTTTTGTAACCGTTTAATTATTTTGTTACTCAACCTGCTCATGGGAGTTAAATCGCGAAGGTTTTGGAATGCGGAGTCAGCTTCAGCCAAGCGGAGGAAGTTGGTGATATGAATGATATGAACAGTTGTCGGAAGGGGGAGGGGGGTTGATGTGGGACGGGAAGGGGTTAGAGGAATTACAGATGTGGGAGTTAGCTTCCTACGTCCAACTCGATGTCACCGACACGGGAGAGGACCAATTTACGGCTTCCTACTGAGAAGACCCGAAGCTTGGACATTGACCTGGATTGGAGAGTGGACTCGTTGCCACTTGTCGGGATCACCAGCAAGTGATAGTCATGTGCTGTCTGTTTGAAGGCTCAAAAATGATTTGTTATGAGTAGCTACGTTTGTCGCACTAACGCCATATCTGTGTAAGCGATCTTGGATGAATTGAGTGGAAGCCCTGGACTGCTGTTGACAGAATTTGGTTCCAACCTCCCACGGCTATGTGGTATGCGCATGGGTCACAAAAGCGGTTTATATTATTTTTCAGTGAAACAAGATTCCATTCTGAGAACTTTGACACTAACCGCACTGACCTACGATAGGTAGTTCTTTTTCTGTAAAATGTCAAAGTTTCAACCAATTCTGACGTCCCAGTGGACAGTGGAGTCCCGTCTGGCGAGACAGGTGCAATGACATCATAATTGGTTGTAACTTTGAAAAATCATTGAAAAAGAACGAGCGAAGAACTACTATTGTAGGACTGTGCGGTTGGTATCAGAATTCTCAGGATGGGATCTACTTTCTTAAAAAAAATAAAATAAATACATGCGCATAGCCCCAATATATTTTTCTATTCTCTACTGCCCTTGTAGACTCCTACATCTAAAGATCTACGTTGTTTCTGACCAACTCATGTCACATTACACGACCATGTTGTCAAAACATGGATAATGAGGGGCTGCAGCTGTAGGTCCCAGATTCGCCCCAGATCCGCTGGTGGAAAGAAGGTCAGGGGACTTCCTCGGGGCTTCATTCAACCGGCTTTTATTTCTGCGAGCCGGAATCCGATACCGTCAGCCCTCCAGGGTCGTCACAGGGGAATTCACCTTGATGAATATGAATGCTGCTACCCTAGTTTTTCTCCAAATAAGTTAGAAATTGACTGAACTCGTTAGGTAATTTTTCGCCATCGTCGTTGCATTTTTCCTTGGGAATTTGTGCTCACACTGCCATTTTTCCTACTAGGTACTAATTGACTCTCAGGGTGTCAGACCTGGAAACCAATGAAATTGGTGTTCCTGGAAAAAAATCGTTATGGGTGGTAATGGGAAATGGTCATGAAAATGTTTTGCCACATTTTTCTGTTTCATTGGTATGAGATTAAATACGAGGGATCCCATTATCCCAGGCAACACCTGGGGCCCCATTCTTGAAGACTCTTCAACTTTTCACTTTGCAAGTCTTCACTTTGCGAATTATGAAAAGTAGGAGAACTTTCTGTTCCTAAAGACTTCGAGCTCCCACTCTGCAGTTCGACTCGAAACGAAGAGTGTTCTGAAGAGTAACCGTCGTTTTGTGGAGTAACTGTTACAGTTCATCGTTGGATGTTCCGGTCGTTTTATTCCGGATCCGATTTCATCAAGTCTTCCGTCTTTCTGTAAGTTAACTTACTTGGGATTTGGTTAGGCGAAACTACTCCCTGAAAGTTGTGTGGCTGACGACGAAATTAACTCGCGCTCGATGAATGCGGCCGACGGAGGTTCGAGTTCGTTCAACATCCTCATCATCCTCTGATGAGAAGTATCGGAAAATTTCCATTAAAAAATTAGTTAGGTTGTCACTTTTCATTTTATCCACTAACAACAACCTGTCGTTTCCTAACCTTTCCTTCCTCCCAAATGTAGAGTATTTTGATGGCTTCATTGGAGTTATTTTCGATGCTATTATATATGCTTGCCCTCACACTAATTGGACCACCTTCAGACCTAATCGAAAGATCGAATTATCTTCTTTTTATTGGTACTACCAAACACTGCATTTAACGAAGAAATAAAACCTAAACGCCGATTTGAAAAGTATGTATTCTACCGCAGAGTCATTTGGGACTCTGCAAAAATGTTGTAAACTCTTCATCTGAAACGCAGACTCTTCACTTTGCACTTTGCGAAAGGTAACCTTTAGGAACGGAACTGTTCAAAACAATGTAAAACTCTGCAATTCTACACTTTGCATTTCACTCTTCCTCTTCAAATCAAGAGCGTTCTTTAGGAACGGAAATTCGTTCGCAAAGTGCAGAGTATGGATTTGAAGAGTGCAGAGTGAAGAGTGAAAGTCTAGGAACTGGCCCCAGGTTACCTTCTAGAAGAACCGTGGATCGGATGAACGAGCCACATTGTGAGTTGCGGCCTGCAAAGTAAACAAACTCAAGCCGGTGTCGGACTCGCCTGATGTTGCATGATTGTTGCCGGACTTGTATGATTGTTTTTTGATCAAGATAGAAGCCGAGGTTTGCTTCAGGGAGAATCAGAGAAATTCTCCCAGAGTTCGCGCTAGACAACTTGTTAACGTTTATCCAAGGTTAGGATTCAAGATCTTCGTTTCCACTTACTCAGAGCGCGATCCAAACATTGAGATCCATTGACACAGATCGTTAGTCTTGTATTGTTTAGAATGAGAGGGACGTGAGATCGTGAGATGGTCGCTGCATTCCTGACGCGGCGGCTGACACAAGAAACGAGACCTGGGAAAAGGCCACTCCCTGCCATAGGACACGCTTCACTGTGCACAGATTGCGATCCGAAAGCTAGCGGAGGGGAAGGGGGTCGTGGAGCTTTAACGTTAGATATTAACTTCAGCATAGGGTTGCCATCCGTCCGTATTTTCCTGGACATTTCCGTATTGTGCGTCCAGGGTGTCCTTATCTTATTTTTGAAGCGTCCAGGGAACGACCGTGTACATCCATGTAAATGAATGTCCGTATGATTCAAATTTCAAGTTGAAAATACTGAAGTATGAAAACGATAAGACAAAACAGATTTCATGTGTGTGTGGGAGCCGCGCGGCTTTGCTGCCCATTTGCCTACCTATAATTATATAGTTTGTCATCCCTCCGAGCTTCGCCTTACAGCCAGAAGACGCCGAAGGCTGCCTAGAAAAAAATGCTTCATAAACTTTTTTTTTAAACCGAATTTACAGTGTTTTCATCTTCAGTAAATGAAAGAAATTACAAACAGTACTTGCCAAGTACATTTTGATACGGTATGTTCAGGTTTTTAGGAAGTTCAATTTTTCGATTTTGTGTTACCTACCTATTATTTTCTATAATGAACCTTTGTAATAGCTCATCACTCAAGAAAAACATTTAGATGTTTTACTTTTCGATATATACAGAAAATTGCGTGGATAAGTTTTTCTAGTATTTTCACCTGTTTCTGGCTTTGATGAAAAAAATTTACCGTTTTGATATTACGCATTTATATAGACAAAATGTGTATATTGCGTCTTTTACTTAGTCTTGCCACAACTCATATCTCCGAACATTTATAATAAGTATATTATTATCTCCAAACATCCATAATATATATATTTTTATCGTGGGCACGTTCTCGTACAATAGATATCTCAAAAAATCATACTCATTTGCACGAAGCAGAGAAACGTTGCCAACCATGGTGATTCGCGCACATGTTCTTCTTCTCCCATTTCTAAGATACTGAGTGTGTTCCATTACAGCTTTAATATACCATAATATTCTTTGCGGAAGGCTGAGTTATTAAAGTTTACGTAGGATTCACATTTCAGTGTGCAGAGAGAGTTTTTAAACGTCTACCTGCGGTACGCCTTAATTGAGAGCCTCCTCCCTATTTATAATCGGAGCGCAGATGGTTGCTTGCGTTCATTTTATCTGACAAATGCTGACATCCCGAAGAGCCGCGACAACTAACGAAAATCTAATAACCTCGTTCATTCTGACTCATTTCCTTTAAATAGAGAGTTGTTTTCATTCCTATTCTACACCCTCGACATTTTAGTGTTTGATTGTATCCTTTATAGATAACTTCGAGTTGACGACTGTCACTTCATTCATTTTTCTCCGAGTTTTTATCGTATTTTCTTCTAGTGCACACTCCTTACTGACCGACCTTGACCACTTGAATTCTCGAGTTGGTGGAATATTGTTCAGAATACCTCTATCGCAGCACCTATGTAGGGAAGTGAATAAGGTCATGCAAATAGATTAATGTTAGGTTAACTCAGTCTGAAAAATACGCTGTGTATTTAATACCACGATATTGGCGCTGCGTTGGTTTCCAACTTCAGTAGAATTGCCATCGACTGATCAAGGTTGAGAGGCGGTTGTGTGGCGTAGGAGCGAAAAATAATATTTAGACAGGTAACAAGGCGAACAGGCTCGTAAAATGGTTGCGAAGTCCCTTGATAACAGAGTACTGCTAGCATGTTACTGTACGCACACCTCCGACTCTCGAGTGAACATTATAATAGACTTCAGCTAAAAAGTCTTTGTTTGAACTAGCTGGAATTAGGCCCAGACACTGCTTGGAATTAAAGCGGTTAACATGCAGTACCTGTTGCCTCAAAACACCCCTTTAAACATGGTTTAATTTGCAAAATTTAATGTTCGGAGATAATTGATGTTCTAAAATATAAATTGATACCTACTCTCCTTGGTGTTCTCCTAAGTTGTCTCACGTTCGTCATCAAGATTCCGACAACGGGTCTTTGACATGAGGGCGAGTCGTACGCAATTCCACTGTTGTACCAACTACTCAAATTTCATTCATTTGGACGATGAAAATAAATATTGATCTGAACGACTCCAATCCGATATTCCACAGTCAGGTTCCAACTGCTGCTCTTATTGTTTTGCGATTTCGCGCGGTTCATTTTAAGGTACATTTCGGAGCAGTCTCATAAATACGAATATAATGCGTAAAAGTTCCTCATATTTCAATTGGAAAACGTGGAATAAAACGCGTACACGTATAAAAAGTATAGTTAAGGATGGAGTCAATCTATAGCATTAGTAAGTAGTTGATATGTATCAGTGTCCTTCACTATATTCATGTATTATATTATTTTGATGGATTGTAGTTATTATCATCATGATAAATTATATTGTATCCCGTTTTCAGGTCTCGCAAATGGGGCTGGACGTGATGACGGAGTTGGTGAAGCGGATGGAACATTTCTTCAGGCCATACATTCCTTCGGTTCTTCCCAGCGTTATCGATAGATTAGGTAATGTCATAGTTGGTTAATAGTGAGCCAGAATTGCTGAGCTGTTTTAAATAGTAGAATTTGAATGGGATAAAATGGGAAAACAGCCGTTTTCTCAGAGCAAGTAGTTTCTTGCTGTTCTCCCATCAAAACATTTTTGTTTATCCAGTAGGTAGCGGTCCATTCGATAATTATCTTCATTGAGTTACACCATTTCAAATACATCGCACTACTTTAGAGTGAACCTTGAAATTTGCATATCCTCAGCATTTTTCTTGGAGGGCTCAAGACGTAGAGGCCAGTTGAAATGTCGGTGACGGATTAGAAACTGACAAATCACCTTTGTCAAGACTGATGTGGGTCACGAACTGTAGGAAGATGGTAGCTCTCATCACAGTTGGCTCCTTCGCAGTGGCTGAAAGTAGTTTGGGGCCGTCCATTTATTTAATGCACTTGTCGTTTGTCGTCTCAACTAGACCGGGGGCGTTGATGGCATCTGCTCCCTATTCCAGAGAAACCAGCAAAAATACTTTCTGAATGTTGAGTCGCGTTGATACCATTCGAAAGGAATACGGGTCATATTGTCGCCCTGGGTTAGACTTGGCCCTATGTAAAGACCTACCTAGTTGATTTTCCCATTGGGCAGATTTCGTTCTAATCGTAATTGAACCATCGACCCTCACCGACTTTGTATACCAATTACAGTTCAAAACAAGGTCGTTTCGGGCTTCACGCTACGAGATTAATACATCCTGCCCAACCCTCCCGACTGTTTTTCCTAGGTATGGGAAACGTGCCTATATTCACACAGATACGTGATTGAATGTATGCGAATCTATATATTTTTCTAAAGTATAGGGAATTGAATATTTACGAAATCTACGAAAATCCTATAAATCATTCATAGTACCACTACGAATACCTCACGCATACCCAACAAGATTTACAGTGGGTTAATGTATCTCGAAGTCCGAATTACATCATCATCATTGTATGTACAGTGGACGCCATTTATTTGATCCACTTTGGGACCAGACCTTTTTGGTTCAATCACCCGAATGTATCAGTAACGCGAAAGGCAGATTTGAGGAGGGAGTTGAGAGTAGGGTGCTAAATAATGTTCTAATTATCCATGAAATGATTCAAACAACGTCAATAAAAAATTGAATGCGTAGTAAAAATAAAATGAAAAATAAATTTGTACCTCATTTGGCAAAGAACGTATCGAGGGTAGACTGTTGGTCCTTGCTGCCGTCAAACAGTTTTGAAATAAGCTGCTCGTATTTGAAGTGTTCATTTGCCAAATGCAAAGCATCGATGACTGATATTTTTTTTTAGCGATTTCATTGGCTCGTAAATTAGAGTCAGCCGTCAATCTTCGTCGAACACGTTAACCACCGGGCCATCAGCCCTGCAGTACTGCTTGAATGTGCGGATAATCCCTTGGTCACATGGTTGAATGAGGGATGTGTTGGCTGATATGGAAACAATAATGACGTGCTTTAATGGTACCGATACTGTGTGGGCTGGGCAGTTGTCGATTAGGAGTAAAATGTTCAGCGTTCAGTGTTCAGCGTTCTATGCCATTCGTCCAACATTCTTGTTTGCTACATGATCTGCAGGTTAACTTTTCACATTCTTAAAGCA
The DNA here is from genome assembly GCA_954871275.1 of Leptopterna dolabrata. Lineage (NCBI taxonomy): Eukaryota > Metazoa > Arthropoda > Insecta > Hemiptera > Miridae > Leptopterna > Leptopterna dolabrata. The sequence continues at coordinate 11,883,937 of OX940983.1, read as the reverse complement.
GTGCGGGTTCTTGCTTTTGCCTATGACTTAACAATTTTTTCTTGCCCCCGTTCATGCCCTTTTTCATACCTTTCTCTTGGGACCGATTGGGATTATCACTTGTTCCTAACGCAGAACTATCATACTTCGACCACATTTCGGAGTTCTGTCTCTATCTATAAAACGAAATGTTGTATCAAGTAACCGGAATATTTCCTGTGTATTTAGACACAGCGTGCAGCATTTTGTTCAAATAAGCGATTGTATTAATAAACCGTGGTTCAAATAAGCGGCGATCACTGTAATTACTTGGATAAATTAATATTTAAAATAATCTATTAATTTAAATAAATCAAAATTGTAAAAACTATTGCACGGCCGAAGCATAGCTGAACAAATACTCAGAAGTATCTGTGTTCCGTACTTGAGTTTAAAAAAAACTTTATAATAATTTTTATTGTTTTGTACCCACATTGACACAGGTGAACGCCTAGTGCTGTGGAGTCATTGGCACCCGATTATTTATCGCTTACAAAAAAAGTATTGTAGAACAGTATCATGTTATTTGTTTTAGTTTTTATACAAACTTGTACTTCCTGCCAGTAAATTTCATTTCATCTGATTTGTAGGCTCAAAGTATGGTTTAATCGGTGGGGGGGGGGGGGGGGGGGGCGTTTTCTGTATTTTCTAGGACGCTTCTGCCCACGATGTCCCGACAAACAGCTCGGAGCCTTCCTGTCACAGTTTTCTATTTACCCAAATGGATACCACCCGTTATTAAAATTATCTTTCACATTAAAAACAAATTGATTTAAACAAAAGCGTTTCTCTGAAAATGTTTGGAGAAGAAATTGCCCTGCTCCCCGTGAGTCAGCACCTATGGCTACCTACTGTGTGTACTCTAGTGGAAAAGTGACGACGTTTCAATAACTTGTTTTTCATTTGAAATGAATTTTCATTGGGTTCGGATGGGTTTACTCCCAGACTCGACTCTTGAGTTGAAGGCCCATAAGCAAGTACCCCATCCATGAATTATGATTCATGGATTTCAGAATGTTCAAGGGTTGCTGGCTGAGCTACCAAATCCAGATGATGGTCGGCTACCGAGTAGTACTGACTGGTGATTCCATGTTACAGGTGACAGCAAGGAGCATGTCAGGGAAAGATGCCAAATACTGCTTATGACGTTTTTGGAAATGGGAGTGGTAACTCCTCAACAGCTCTTCGACAGACTCATCCCAGCCTTTTCCCACAGGAACAATTACGTTCGGGATGAAGCTATGAAGTGTCTCGTGTCCACATTAAATCAGTGAGTTTTTCTGGAAATAATGTTTTTTTTCTTCTTGTGAGTCTCCATGTGCAACAACTGTGTTGAAAATGTAAAAAAAGAAATACCTGGATAAGCCTGGGAAGTTCTTACTACTGTAAGTACTTGAATTTCAAAATTAGTCGAAACTTTGATTTTCATTGGATCCTACTAAAACCTCTGTCTGGGGCGTTGGTCAGACTATGTATTCAGGTTTTATTATTAGTTGGGCCTCCAGATTGTACTATAAACTTTTTTAACCCCGTGTACCGTGAAATCTATACAGTACCATAAAATAATATTTGTTTGATTTGGGACTGTTAAATTTATGTGATTCTTAATTGAATGGATCATTTTCTCCTCCGATTTTCCCCGAATTAGGGATTATGAGTGTGTTGCATGAGTATGGCGAAATGGCAATAGTTCACTGGTCCTGTCATCACTCGAACTGTGATAGAACTCTGGTGGAAATAGGGCCTTGTTTCAAAACCTCCGTTTTCTTTTACCATCGGGGTTGAATCAGTGTTATTGTTAATAAAGAGTATTATAGATTTTCTATTCGTCAGTCCTGTATTGATGTATTGTCACGATAATGATGCTATTTTTATTGAGATAATACAATCAACAGGATATACATAATCCTCATTGGTTGTTTCATTTTCACGAAATTGGGTTATGGATACTGAATTATATATAGCCATTCAAAAAATAAGTGAACTCTTGTAATAAAAAGCTTGTCCAAATGTTGTTCACAAGTTTCGAAATGATATTAAAGAAGTCAATGCATTCATATTAGCACCTGGGTACGCTCGAGTTTCACAACCTTCTTGAATACTGATATAATGAGAATCTTCAGGTGAAATTAGACCTGGGTACGGTAGATTTCTGTACGTTTTCCGGAGTTTCACCATGGCATTATCATTTTTTCAGACACGGTGCCAACTGTATCGCGGTCTCAAGGATAGTTCCGTCACTCGTCAAGCTCCTGAGCGACCCTAATGCAGTCGTGAGGGACGAGGCTGTCACCACCCTGACGCAGGTGTACCGCCACGTTGGCGAGAGGCTGAGGATGGACCTGTTGAAGAAACACAGTCTTCCTCCCACCAAGTAAGTTTCTCATGGTGGCCACCATTGAGGGAAATGCCCGGAAATGTTGGCCCAGCGGCCTTATCAGGTGGAATAAACCGGAGGTCACCGAAGTTAAGATGCCTCGAGCTTGGCTAGTACTTGGATGGGTGACCGCTGTGACAGGTAGTGACACGTCCAAGTGTGACCCATGCAGCTGTTGGGCGAACTCCTCTCCACTCAAGGGGCAGCCAAGTAAAGAGCGAAATGATAGCTCGAATTCTGATCCTCTCATTCGAGGACAGCTGATCACGTCCTCGATGCTTGCAGGGCAGTCCGACAAATGCCCCAGCCTGGTATGGCTGTTTTCTTTTACTTCCACACTACCGAAGGTAGAGAAGCCTTGGATTTGTGATTGAATAAAAAAAATGTATGTCCTCCAAAATGAAAATGTCTACTACCATTTTGCGTTTCTGACATCGAGGAACATTTTTGGTTCTGTGTCTGTCTGTTTCCGCCTGTCTGTCTGCCTGTGGTAATTCCTTGTAACGCTCATGACTACCCGAAATAATGGACGAAATGGGCTACATGGGAAACCCATAACTACCCTGAATATCGTTGAAATGAGTTCAAACTGGGAACGTCGATCAGTAATAATACTTTGATAGTTCCAAATAAATTTCATTGGAATCGTGTTGTCGTCGTGTGTTCGTCTGCGCATGCGCGAACATGAAATATTGACCATTTCCTTGTAACGCTTCTAACTATGCGAAAAATAGTCGTAGAGCTGCAATTTTGAGGATACACGCGAGTTGGATTGCAGATGGTTCCTTATCAAAATCATTGAAATTTTGCCGTAAGTTTCGTCTGCGCATGCGCAAACGTGAAATACTTGAAACGCCCATAACTACCTTAAATATCGTTGAAATTAGTTCAAAATTGAATGGTCGATCAGGAATAATACTATGGTTTTTCCATATGAATTTCAATGGAATCGTACTGTATTTTTCGTCTGTGCATACACGTGCATGCGGTGCATGAAATGTTGACCATTTCCCTGTAACGCTTCTAACTACGCGAAAAATAGTCGTAGAGAGCTGAAATTTTGAGGGTACACGCGGGTTGGATCGCAGATGATCCCGTATCAAAACGAACCTACTCAACTGTTCTATACGTTCATGTGATTCAAGTGAGGAAGCGAATTGGCAGACGTTTTTACTTTGCCCGGAAATTTGTGGTTTATTGTTTTGAATAATGAACCTTCAGAATAAAATATGATAATGATAATACCCCCCCCCCCCCCCATATTTCCAGCACCGCCCCATGCTTTTGGTCACACATTATCTGGACGCCCCTCTTTACATCTCTATTTTTGTGGGGGTCCAGCCCGGTCAGGTAAAAGTCAAGGAACTTTGAATTGCTGATTTGGCGGTGACCCTAGTTTCTGCCCCAACCAGCGCTCTGAGTTTGAATTCCTTTCGAAAACGTGTAACCTATGTGACCTCCAGCGATTTTATTGATATAGTTTCGTTGTAGGAAAGTAATGGTTGAGCTGTCTACCTTGATGACAGAAGTGTCCCTCCGGATGTAAAAGGGTCGGAAAGGCCGTGTTTCTTTAAATCCCCCACAACGGTCTCGCTTAGTTCTGTTACTCTGGTTGGTTCTTCCACCGGACTAAACTGCCGACAAGTTCAGTGTTAATTATTTGAAAAATTATTACAAGTAAGGCCAGTGACCGCCTGGATCGAATGCTAAATACCAGGTCATCGATTTCATACATTTCTATCTTACCTGTTCATTTATACGGTATAATGTTAAGAAAGTGCACATAATTTGGGAAAATCTGGAAGCCCTGTAAAAGTTAGAGAACTGTGAACGTCGGGGGAAAAAACTGCAAATTGAAGAGATTAGCATGTTGGCTCATTTTTTAAGCCACCGTATTTAACATCAAACAAGAAGATTCAAAATCTATGGAAACCTCTACAAATCAGTGAAGCTAACACTAAACATTATCCCCACAACCCGCCGAAACTTGTCTAGGGTCTCAGTATTTCTCAGAAGAGAAAACTTCGTTTGAATAATATTTCAAGTCATCAAATGTACGGTAAATTTGAGTATTGACTTGAACATTTCAGTTGATTTAGGTATGGGGATCAGTTTCTCACAGACAAGGATTAGTTCTATAGTACCCGCATACGATTCTTCTTCTTATTCCTTACTTTATTTCCACCGCGCTTTTAGCGGCTTGTCGACCTACCGCAGTGGATCCAAAATGTTCAGTAGATTTTTGGTTTGGAAAATATTCTTGATTCAATTTCATTCCAAAGCATTCTTAATCCATTCTTAGAATCGCACATTCCTATATACTTATATACACTGCCTCATGCACCCCTCCTGAGGTGCTAGTGCTGCTCATCGATAAATTTCGATTGTTGTACTGATGTTGATAAATTAATTATTTCAAGAATATCAGTGTCTTACCTACGTTGATTATTATAATTAGTAACGAATGGCGTTTAGTTGTTGATTCGTTTTCTTCCATTTCAGGCTACCTGGCTTGATGGCGAAGTTCGATGAAATTAAAGCAGCGAACGACTTCTTTCCCACAGCAGTGAATAACCTTGGAAGTAAGTATTATAGCTTGCTACCCAACATTGTATCCTGTTAATCTACGAATAGATTAGTATGGCCGAGCGATTTAGCAGTATCATTTTACGCCGTTTGTCTGAATGAATGAAAACCAGGATTTTTACCTACCCAAGACCATAGATATGTGTTAGCAATGAGAACCTGAAACATGGAATTTAGGATGATGAAATTGAATTTTGTCATTTTATGTCTTTACTTTGGCACATGGACCCGAAAAGCGTTATACGAAACCGTTATACGATACCGGTAAACAAAAGCGTTACAGTGAGTAGTAATGGAGACTAAACAAGGAAAGGACGGCGGAATGCCGGTTTCTAACCGACCATTCTGATGATTTTCGCTTACAACCGATTCGTTTCTACGGAACTTCATGTTTGCCATTTTTCATCGTACAAAAATCGTTCACCACTCGTTGGAATCGTGTGATTTTATTGAACATTTTCTTGTTAACCGTACCCCCGTACCTGGCGCGGTAGCTGAGCTGAGCATGATGAAAAAAAAAAGGCGGGTAAACAAGGTAGTCAGCAACAGGTAGTGAAGAAAGTCATTGTTTACTAGAATCGAATGTGGTAACCTTGCACCACCATGTAACCCGGATCGTGGTAATCTTGCAACCCGTAAATGATACCGTCAATTATCCCTAAATTCCCATTGGGACATAAAATGTCCCAATGTGTTGCAGACTCGTATGCAAGCGTTACTTCGTTGCTGTTTTAATTAATGTTTCCGATTCCAAAATGCATCATTTCATTCAAAAGTAGTAACAACTTCAAAAATATTAATATCTGCTACTTAGTATGTATCAATATCCCAATGTTTCTAGACTATGCGATTTTACCTCGATGCAGCTAACTACAGAGTCACAATGTAATCAGGTCAACTCACAAATTGTGATGAATCAAAAATGTTCTAATTAAGAAAGATGGATAACGATGTTTCTAAGATTCATTGTTGCAAACTCAAAAGTTCGTAGATCCAAGAGCAAAAGGTCGTAGAAAGTTCAGTTTGTCATACCCCAAAATTCATACCCCCAAAAAAACCCATTGCCGAATATATCAAATAGGTACCGCCCTATTGTACCCCAGTATACTATCTCATAAGCTATATGAAAAATTAGATCTAGGAAGGTATGATCGTTGTTTTTAATGCAAACGTGCGTTAAGGAAAATGCTGCTAATTATTACACAACGGTTTATTATTTACCTGTGTAGCTGCCCCTTCTGCGTAAATCACTGTTTTCTGTGGTCAATACCCGTCGTGCCCCCGTGCCAAACGAACGGCTGTGGTGTACAATGCTCCAGGTGGTCTCAAAAAATGCTTTAGTTCAAGGTCAATTTAAACACGTAAAAAACCTTCCCTTCTGTTGAAAGTATCGAGCTACGGCGTTCTGAAGATTTCAACCCCTATTTTTCAACTCCTAGAGGTGGCTGACGGTAACGCCGATCTTCGCGGACCAACTAGACCCCAAATGGGACCTGCAAACCAAATTTCATTAATTTTGGTTCATGGTAACCAAGAAAAGTGCGAAGTACGCGTACGGGCAGAAATGTTTTTATTCCATTTTCGGATTCTACGTACCTTGAAATGGAAACCATCAAATTTTGATTGGGGGGGGGGGGGGGGTTAAATTTGTATTTATTTTTTCATGCTTGATTCCAAAGGTTGTAGGAACTCTTACTTATCTCTACAAGGCATTCTCAAACGATGGCATGGACAAAAATGGGAAAATGTCCAAACACATTTTCACCTGTGCTTTAACTTTTATTATTGTATTTAATTGAATTTACAAAAAAAGTTTTGAAAAGTTCCAGTCATGCAGTATAACATAATGAGCAATTTTCAACGAACTAACTTTTGCAATTGAAAGAGAAGAATTGAATTTTTTGAAAACCAGAAATGCGCTGGTAGTGAATTTTTTAATTATGTATATACTATATTGGATTATGTATTTAATTCTATTTATTTATCAAATTCATCGAAAAGTTGATTCGTAGATTGATATAAGAAGTTCGTAGGCAGTCCCATAAGTTTGTAGTTGGCAACACTGCTAAGATTGATCCTAGAAACATTGGATTTGTCTGCACTTCTTAGCATAACAGTCATGTTTGAAAATGGTACTTATGAGTTTCTTTTCCAAGTAAATCCCCCAAAATCTAATCCCCATATTTGTATGCTTATTTTTTAAAAATCGTTCATCGCTAATTTTTTCGTTTTTAAAAAACTGTTAGAATTTGGCGGTAAAGCAAGTTCTAAAATCTGCAGCATAGAGTTGGCCGTACTGGGTTGAAAGGCGTATGTTACACCGTTGGCGCCATTGAGATAATGCGCGTTTAGCGAGGGGAAAAAAACGAGTTATAGATAAAGTTTGAAGTCACACAGTGGAAACATTTCCTACCGAAACTTGCAGAATTTCATTTCAGATCCTAAGTTTTGACTTCCTGCGTTCATTCACTTCGTTGTGGAGTTGAGCACTACCTAGTCATTAATATCGCCACTTTCTATTCAGCACTTGGATGCAGCATTGTTAATTACTATATTTATGTGCAGTAATAAGTTTGTCAATTGTGAGTAACGAGTTAAAAGCGTACCACCAGTCCCATTTCGCATGCATTTCACCGTGAGTCGATGAGAGTAATGAATAAGTAATTATTTTTCAGCTGTTAGGGAGAGTTTGCCATGTTTAATCAGCATAATGAGTTTTGTTCATCTCAGTCATATTTCATTATCCATGTCTAATCGCTGATATTGCCTTTATTTGCTCATTTCCTATTGTTGTTGTTGCTTGTTCGGCATTTTCCTTTGTTTCTTCGACTGTCCCTCGTTAAAATCCCATTTGTCTTTATGGGAATATGCAGTGATTGCCACAGTCAATAAACCTAAGTTTCCCGTCGTTTAGAGCGTCTAAACTGCAAGCAGTCAATATCTGTTCCCCTAGATTCTACTAAATCATTGCATTGTGTCCTGGAATATGACTATAACGTCTGAAACTTGGGTAACTGCACTCACTGGAAGCGTTCAGGCGGTTCCTCTGTACGAAGCATTGGAACGGGATTCGTTTCAGTAAAATTTATTATTTATGGTAATCAAGGAGTCAAACGCTAACAACCTCGGAATTCTAATCAAAATATGCGGAATAATCTTCAATTTTTTCTCGAAACGTCGATTAAGATTCAACCTCAGCAGAATTGGAACAGATTATCAGTATGTAAATGTAAATTTTCCTGTTACAACTGAAAATCTTAATGAACCCAGTACTCGGTCTTTTTGCTAGCTCATGCTTCGGTCTTTGCGCAATGGAATAAAGGGTTTAAGATCATTTGAAATGCATTTCCTGCCACATCGGAATGTGAAAGAATCGTCTTTAAGACTTGAGCGGTTCAATAAAAACGAGAGATAAATCGATTTGAGTGATGGCCGTATATTAAGCCAGCAATTCTGAAATATCATCTGCCTTTGTTGGAGTCGAAGGATGCGTTGCTATATTTTATGAAAGTTTTCTGTTTTCAAGCTTCCTTACCTTGCTATAATTCGGATGGGATGACGTCGATATAATTTACGAGTGTCTAAGTAAATAAAGTACGCAATATCGTGCCACGGAAAGTAATATCAATAAATTGTTCAGATGCTTGATGAAACTTCCAGGAGTACTTATGTCAGCGACTATTCTATTATCAACTTTCAAGCACCCCCCCCCCCCCCCCCCCCCCCCCTTACGTTGAAGCTGGAATCAGTGAACAGACATGTGTTTATTACTCCAATAATACGGTTAATGCCTTCATGTTTGTTCTAATTCCATGAGGCATAAAAACATACCAGTACTCTTGGCCATAATTGTATTGTTGTTGTGTGCCTTTTACAGTGAAATAGTAAGATCTAGGATAGCACGATCCACGAAATTATTATTTAGGTACTCTGTTGGTGACTCATGAAAAGACTTAGTAATAGCTTTTATCAGTTAATTGCTTGTCATTCTCTGGAATAGGTGCATACCTACTTCAACCTCTGATCTTCAACTCCCACGAAAGCGGTGAAAGGCTGACCTTTGGCGCTAAGTTCAAGTCCAGATAGAGCTACAATTTTGTAATGGATATTCCCGATGTAGTTATTCATTTTTATAGGTCGGGTCCTCAGTCTTGTCCGGCAATACGTGCCATGTCTTAGCGGATGTTCTAGAGGAAATTAGAAGGAAATACGCTATTGCGCTGAAGCCAAAATTAGTACGTTCATGCATTTTTGAAGACATTCTCTATTTTTTCTCCATTTGTTCTGAATCCATCCCTAGATTTAACATATCTACATAAATATGTGTGTATATTATAGGTACATTACATACACATGTCCTTTCAGACTATATTTTTACCTTGGCTACGAGATACAAAAGTCCAAATTTCTCCAAAATGTTTATGATGGTAAACAAAAGAGTTGGTTCGTAGATGAGTAATTTTCAAAAATAAAAAGGCGGTCAAACTCAAGTTTTTGTTCGTAAAATATCGGTAAAATGGCTTTTTAAAAGAACCTGAAAAAGTTAGCTAAATCACCAAAATTGGTGGCTCAAAAAGGAAAAATACTACGTATTTCAGTTGTTAAAATTTATGTTTGGGTTGTTGTGGTCAGAAAGGCATGTCTCGAATTTGAAAAGTTGCTCATGGTCATGCTGCATGACTGAAACTTTTCTTTTTTTTTGGTCTTCAGGTATGATAATTGGTTGAGCATAGGTAGAATACTGCAACCGCGAGGCTTTTATTATTACTGTTGCCCTCGCGTTGCCTTGGTCACCCACCCCCCTCCCTACACATTCCTACGGTATTCACGTTTCTCCTAACTAATTTATTGTTCTTCGATATCTCCGAACAACTGCAGTCATAACCTGCACTGAAAGAGCATGAGATCAGCACTTGGATATCTACTTGGCCGGCTTGCGTAACCCGTTACCGAGCTTTGAGGGGACCTGGGAGTGTTGCCCTTGGTCTTGGTGCGTCGTTCGTCTTCTCTAGTCACGGTACCCAACCGAACCCTAGTTGTCATTCTGGACGGCACATCCTCCTCTTCGTCCGTTCGTCCGTCCACCCTGGGTACAATGAGTCCGTTTAGGAAACTCTCCGCGGCCTCGCGGCGTTTGTTCGGCTGAATTTAAGAACTGCCCTTGGCTTTGAAGACAGCCCGAAAACGGGAACAAAGATCAGGAACTAGTACCTGTTGTTTGAAATGTGTTGCAGTGTACCTGACACGCGTATTATTCTGCTTTCTGAGCTTGAGCACTGGCTACCAGCGATTATCATTGATAGGCTCAAATGTATTTTTTGCTTCCTCACTACCGGAAGGTAGGGAAGCCTTGCATTCGTGATTGAGTTTAAAAAAAAGTATGTCCTCCAAAATAAAAATGTCCACTGCCGTTTTGCGTTTCAGACATCGAGGAACATTTTAGGTTCTGTGTCCGTCTGCCTGTCTGTGGTAATTCCTTGTAACACCCATAACTACCCGAAATAACGGTCGAAATGGGCTGAAATTTGGAGGGTGGGTGCGGGTTGGGTCACTGATGGTCCCTCACCAAAACCATTGAAAAAGTACCGTAACTCCCGTAATACTTGGAAAAGTAACTGTAATACTTGGGACGCCCATAATTACCCTAAATATCGTTGAAGTGAGTTCAAACTTGGAGGGTCGATCAGAGGAATAATATTTTGATAGTTCCATATGAATTTCATTTGAATAGTACTGTAACTTCTGGCTGCGCATGCGCGAACATGAAATGTTGACCGTTTCCTTGTAACGCTTCTAACTACGGGACAAATAGTCGTAGAGAGCTCAAATTCTTATGGTACACGCGTGTTGGATCGCAGATGGTCCTGTGTCATTCATAACGAACCTACCCAACTATTCTATACGTTCATGTGATTGAAGTGAGGAAGCTATGCTGCCTAATCGGATTGGCAGACTTTTTAAAAATAATTCATTTATTTATGTTACGACTGTATAACTAGGTACATCTAGCAACTTTTCTTTAATACTTCGAAGCGTTTTGTGGTCTATAGACCACTACATCCACTACATGTCACACCACTTTCTTAGTGAGTCGTAACAAGGTCCATCGGCTTGGTCCTCTTCAGTCTCCGTTCGTCGCTGCTATTGTCCAGCAGTTTCAGTACTTTAACGTTTTGACGGTTGTGGAGCCGTAGTTCGTGCTCCATCGCCTGTTTTTCATAGTTTCACCAACAGTCCCAGTATTTCAAGTCACGGTGGAGATCAGCCGTTCGTATGTACCAGGGTGCATCGACTGTGCTCCGAAGGACAGAAACGTTTGCATGGGTTTCATATTGGTTTTCTTTGTGCAACCCCATCTCGTAATTGGCACCCATAAGTCCCGACTGGTATTTCTCACTTGCTGGTATAGTATAGCAGTTTATTGTGGGTTGGTGCTCAGAGTGTTCCCCTATAAACCAGTAGTACATTTTCCTAAATCTTAGGTTGAGTTCTTCTGACATGGGCTTTCCATCTCAGCTTGCAGTTGAGAGTCATGCCAAGGTGTTTTGCTTCATCTGATGCTCAATCAAACGTATGTCATGGACTTGTAGTTTAGTATGCAAACGTTCAGAAATTACGAAATATGGTTTCTTTCAGTTCTATAACATTTTTAGGCGATTGCCACCATTATTTTTGTACGCAGTCTGTCTTTTTCTCTCTCGTCTAATGATAGATCTTGAGGCAAGTAATTTATTAGCCTACAGAAATGGCCTATTATGGGCCATTATCATTTCAGCAATGGAACCAGTAAAGCGTGTATCAATAATAATAATGTATTTCACCCACTGCCCATTTCATTGTCGATTGAGCAATATTTTAAGTTGTACAGTTGTAAAAATTTGACCAACTAAGTGGTAACTCAGAATTATTATGGCATGTTATTGATGATGTACTAGGAAAGTACCTACGATTCCTCTTCGAAAGGATTCTTGATTAGGAGTCATATGTTTTGAAGCGAGTTGATCAGGAAAAAGATTTTCGAGATCGTATAGAATGTGCTAAGATCGGTAGGTATTTATCCTCCAGGCAGAGTAATAGGGTAATTACCTCATTTCCTTGTTATCCAGTCGTTGTGATTGTAATTCTGGCCTGTAATACCGCTTCAGTGGAAGTGATTGAATTCCGAAGCACGTCTTACATTGATTACCAAACCAGCAGTAAACCTCGGAAAAGTGAGCGGTTCTTGGAACAGTTCCAGTCGTGCCGGCCGTTCTTCTCGAACTGTTATCCTCGTTCGTGCGATTCGTGCCCGCGACTCTTCAGCTCCAGTGGCACGTCGGGCCTCCAATGATCGACGTCCGGCTGGCCCTCCCGCGTGTTTCCCCATGACGCCGGTATTACATTTCGCGATGTTTCTCGTTGGTATTGTGCTTATCCACCTACGTCAATTTGAATTGTAATTTTCTTGTGATAGTCAAAGTGTGTTCCTTGCGTAATATTTCGGTACTGTTCGAGAGTTTTATTCAAGTTTTCGGAAGTTATGACTGAAGAATCCCTTTTGGACAACCCAGACTCCCAGTGGATCCTCCAGTTTGATAGGATACTCCGTACATTTGAATCTGCAGCTTGTAAGTCCCTTGAGTAGTATAAAAATGCTTTGAATCTTCCGCAGTCAGACCTGCCTGAAAAAAGGGATTATATTATGTTGAATTATTCTTTTCCACGAATAAAAAGTATTTGCTTGCATACCTACCTGCCCTATGATAAGGAATACGTAAACCTCATATTGATGTCGAGTGTTCTTGATCAGTTTCGAAGTAGTTGAATTATGGATACCTACAACAAAGAAGTACCTATTCGTTCGTCACAATAAAAAAATGGTAGTAAATTCCTTCCATCTTGCTGTATCCTCTCCCTACTGCATATATGTTGGTATGAAAGTAGGGGCCAACCCTCAAGCAAGTTACAGTAAATTACCCGACTATAAAATTCACAAGTGTTGGACGAATCCATACTGAAGTTCCAGTTACCATGAACAGATTTAGAAATAAATTAATGGTTTCCATAATCCAACGCTTTCGAATGAATCCATTCTGTAGTTTTAGTAATCTCGAAGAAAACACTCGTCTCCTTAGGTTCATAGTTCGTAAACAGCTTCATCAGTCAAAAAACTCCGAATGAAAGAGCGGCTAATAGCATGCTAATGGAATCCATTACGCCGTTGAATTTTAATATTTCTGTTGTTGAATAGGTACTACCTGCGTCATGGGTTAATAATGGGCAAATTATTCGTGCGAGTGGGTAATAAGGCAGTTTACTTAGTTCTGATGTTAACTCTTGTCTTGGTTTTTCCAAATATTAAATAGCAAAGGACATTCTGTGTATTTACCTATAAATTAGGTTCTCCAAACATGATTATATTATTATAAGTACCAAAAATAGTTTGTCTGCCAGGAAGGGGGTGGTAGTGGTGGCTAAGTTCAATATTGTTTCTGTTGGGGTGTGTGTGTGTGTGTGTGTGTGTGTGTGTGTGTGTGTGTGTGTGTGTGTGTGTGTGTGTGTGTGTGTGTGTGTGTGTGTGTGTGTGTGTGTGTGTGTGTGTGTGTGTGTGTGTGTGTGTGTGTGTGTGTGTGTGTGTGTGTGTGTGTGTGTGTGTGGATCTCAAGTAATATGGTTCAATTTGAACCACACTTGAAGGTACAAAGATGTATGTAGGTATAACTTCGAAGATGCCCTAACTTTGAATTACCATGCATTTTGAATCTGATGGTCAGGGACGACCCGGCTTGTTAGGTCGCATGCGCATGCGGTTATATTTTGTTGAATCTTGAAAAACGTAACCTGAACCGAGGTATCTGCAGTGAAGTGCCCACCCCTACTTCATTCCATTCCATTCATTCAACATTAATAGTTTTGTCAAGGCTACCAGCTCATACGTAGTCCGTCATCTCGCTAAATACGTACACAGTAGAAAGTAGTACCTAGGTTGTAAACAGCGAGAAAATTTCCGTCTGCGTTCGCTCGTTGAGTGCGATTTTGTGCTGGCGACATTAATGTTTCGCTCACGTGACTTCGAACCCCTTTGTTGCAGCGGTAATTGGTTCTGTAGTTCGGGCTTTTTTAGCTAATAAAATCCTCGAATTCATGGGCTGTTAATCTCTAGAAAATACCTTGTTATAGTTTTAATAGTAACTGCCTTCCGCTACCTGCTGTGTGGTATCTCAATTCCATGAACTCTTCACTTTCGTTTTGGGAATCTTGAGGGTTAGACCAACCCACAAGATTCCCAAAACGAAAGTTCAAACTGGTCGAAAACCTCTTACATCTGACAATTGTTCGATTTCTTTCTATCAGTGCATTAGTTACCTGTTGCCTATTATTTTCAAACGGGTATAAGGTGGCCGGTTTTATTGCGACCACTGCGAATCAACACACCTGTCAGCCCTTCACATACGGCTTATTAAATTTCAAATTGTATCGAGTTCGATGATTCAGTCGTTCGTGACGACGTTTCCTTCACTTTCGTCCAGATTCTGTCACAAATGAACGGTATGCATTGTACGGATGGATGGATGGTGTGTATGTATATACATTCATATTCGTAAGATACGCTGTTTTGTATATATTATCGCTTATTGGCTCACTATGATTATACTGTAATGTCGCAGTACGCTAAATGTTGATAACTACCAGATGGCACATTCGAGGTGCAAGAGCAAAAACTTGTAAATTTGTCGATAAGAGTCGACAAATGATGACTCGACATGGAAATGATGACACGTCTTTGAGGAAGACTTTCTTATCCTGGTCCGTTGACCCGCCCGAATTGCAAATCGATAAATCAATCGTTGTGCGTGTTACCAACAAGTATCATGGAATTGTGAAGCAGTCGTATGCGTGAGTTCTAGCCGTTATCGAGTGGTATTCCTGCTTCCTTTCGGCAGTCATAGAAAACTCAAGTTTTTGAAGTTGTTGATATGGTGGTACCGGATGCTAAACTCTCGGTTTCTCCTACACCAAAGACGGTGAACTCTACTCTAGGCAAAAGTTCGTAGTTTTTTCAAAATTAAGTGTTTTGTCTATTTGCTGTTACTTCTCCGTGGTGGCCCTAAAAAAGCCCTCAGTATTTATAAATGGCGTCCATTGGACTGTTCTTTCAGCCATCTTCTCCATTTCTAATTTCACTCGATTTTTGTCATGGCATAAGAATTGTATAACAACACAGTCGAATCGGTTCGTAATTTATTAGAATAAAATGTGTCTTGCAGTTTCTAAGGTTTGCGTTGTACAAAATGTTTACCCCTCAAGTTGAACAATAGTAAAGAATTCAAATCCATGCTATTGTTTGACGTGGATGCCATGATTTATACCCACGAGCAGTTCTGTTTGTTATTCCAGTGTGGAATGTTCTTAGAATTTCCCTTCTCCAACCTTTAAGTCATTGTGCACCAATTACCGTTGGTACCTAATTAGTATAACTCCCCATACATGGGTCGAAATGATTGCAGACAGTCTCCAGACTTGATCATCCGGTATATTTCGGTGTCAGGTCACTTGCCAGTACTGGCTTACCCACCTTTATGCCTCCCTGGATTAAGGTGGGTGGGTGGGGATCCCCACTGTATCTTGTCATAATGTAGGTATTATTCCTTTCAACATTTCACGTTGAAGTTATGAAGTAATTCAATGTGATGCCATTTTTAGTTTCTGCTCTTTGTCCTTCGAAAATCCAGAGGAGAAACTTTTTAGTTACAATAGAGTGGTCTAATTACGGTAATAGTTTACCTGCACAGTTTTGCAAACTTTTTTAATCGTCATGTTTCCATTATAGGTATTTTCACGTGTTGTTGGGGTACGTACATTACTTCCACAATCGTGGTGATTTGGAAGTCTATCAGTTAACTGGAAATTCCAGTTCCGGGAAAGTAGGTTTTTGCAAAACAAACACAATTAAGGGTAGGAATCCGAAGGTCAGAAGTGGTCGAAAACGTGTCTTGTAAATTCAAACTCCCAAAATATGCCACTCTTCCCACCAATTTGACCAAAATGTTCGACCTTTTTAGGTGAAATTTGGTATGGGGATATTTCAGTGTAGATTGAACCGTGTGAACTTGGCAATCTAGACACACTGGAACACTCCATTGTTGTTTACTAATAGCTGATTTGTCCGCAACTTAGATTAGTGAAAGAAATCTAGAACTCTGTTCAGTAACGGGTGTTGAAGTACGTTTTGCTCCAAGTAAACTTCTTATGGGCTCCATAATAATATCGTAGGTACCACCTATCCACGTCCTTATCATGCAACCCTTCACCGAAAGTTAGAGGGCTAAACGTCGCAACTATTCGGCTGACCTAGATCTCGTTCGATGTAGGTACTCGGGATACGCGATGTTGGTCGTAGGTTAATGTTGAAACTACGATGTTGTTCTGGTTTTCACATTACCGTTTGCTTTTTCTCTCCGTTTGTAACTTTGGCGGTGAGGGATAAAGAAAAAACTAGGTTACCGGCACCGCTGTAGGTCGGATGTTTGTTTAATCTATTCAGAACAGAGGGTACATCTCTAGTCAAGCAGGACAGGTAATACAAGGGCTTGCCATCTTCCATTCCAGCTGATGGAAATGTCAAGTGGGATTATTCTGGAGCTATTATCGTAGTTGTGCGTAAGGTGCGTGTCGCCCATCCCGTTCTTCTACTTCCAAGTCATATACCTAAAACTTTGACTGTGATCGGTACAGTAGTAAAGTATATACTTAATACTAATAGAAAGTTGGAAGGTTACTCTCCCAACTATGCACTTGCTAAATCTTTCAGTTTTGTGAGAAACCATCTGCAGAAAGTTTAGGAGGATTTAAATATGAATAAGACTCTTTTAATTGTTCGTCCACATCAAGTTCTTCTTGGAAAACGGAATTGACGTTTTCATTTAATTTATTGTTTTTATTTTTTATTTTCTTCCGCTCCCAATATTATCAGACACTGAAAATACACACGGAAAATCAGGGCTGTTTCAGATTTTGACGTTGACGACGCTTATAGGACATATCTTTTCACAAGAAATTAGGATGGTTGGCAACCCTGCAAAGTACGCTGGTTGTATTACCAGAAATTATTTATTAGGAAAGCCCTTGAATGCGTACGGGAACTTTGGTTTAATTTGGTTTAAAAGGTTGAAACGCGTTTTATAGTAACCCTACCTGGTGAGATGGAATGAAAACATGGAGGTATAATAGTCGTGGGAGGATGATTTACCTGGGATTATTACTTCAGGTCCCCCCTGTTGGAATTGCGTAAGACAACCATAAGATCGTCATTGCCCCCAGCTAATATAATGAAAGTCCTTGACTCCCTTCACCTCTCCAACACCTCCGTTTGAATCTTGCCACTAGTAAACCATAGTCTCGTAAGATATTGTCGTATTTTCTGAATGCTTGGGTAATAAATTATTCAGAGTGAGGCTTTTACATGGTTTACGCGAGTCTGGGGATTTTGGAGGGTTAGCATTGGAATATTCATTGGCATTTTGACCTCATTCATACCACTTCGGTTGGTTAATATTAATTTTATAAAACCGAATATCCTTAGCCCATTTGCGCGTGCTACGAGAACATGAAGGTGTATCCACGGGTTACATTCCAAATGGCAGGCTGTGTACCTAGTCTTCACACCTCTGTTTCAATCGCAATTCTAATGGTTATTCCTATTTAATTCAGTAAATCTAAAAGTCAACGTATTTAGGGAGAAATTTCACTAGTGGGTAGTTGGCGTCGGTTGTCTTATCAGTTAGGTTATCAAAAAAGCTTGCGTGCTATACAGCTCACGAACTCAAGACAGATGGCATGTTGTGCTTACCTGGAGCAGAGGTTTCGGCAGCGACACGAGAGATCTGCCATAATGTGTTCTGAATAGGTCTGCTAATGTGACCTTTCATATCGTCGCCTCAATACTGCAACTTGACTACACAAAATTTGATATTTCTTAGATAAGTGGTCTAAAAGGTTCTATTTACATTCTTATATACTGTGCTACAATTTGACAACTCAGTCTGTAACCGTTATGGTTTTATTTAGAAAGGTTCAGTGCGGATAACTTGAGTATTGCCTCACCTTTTCGTGCTGCCCGTTGTCACCAACCTGTCTACTTGTTGCAGTTCTGTAGAACAGTAAGACAGTTGTACTGGTTTGTAGAATGAAATTCTGCAACTTGACAACTTGAATTATCCTGTTTTACTCCGTCGGTAATATTCACCTAGCAACCGTTAAGCCTAAAGAAAAGTTCAAAGAATCCGGTATGCAACAACTAGATAGCTTGAAATTTTTTGGGTTAATCCCCGATTTCGACCCCTCCGAACACTGTCTATTTCCATAAAATCAGCCCCTATCAGAATAGTTAGAGTATAGGGGAAAAATCACAATATGACCGCAGGAATAACGACAGTTTGTGGAGGTTCTTGAAGTTCAGGGAAACTACTTACTTTATGCTAGCGTTTCTTTGAATTTATTCAACATCTTCAGGGCTAATGGCAAAAATCGCAATAATAAAAAACACAGAAAGAATAGTACGTTATTCATTCAGCGATCGATTTTGATAACAACCGTATGAGTTCCACTGTAGCAGTCGGAGCATACACAGTCATGGAATCTTCGTACGTCCCTTTTCTGACAGATTTATATGACATTTTCAGAAGTCTTAATTAGCTTCCGCGGTATTCAGTTGGAGCAGATAGTCGCATCTGCACATGAGCAAACTTGGTATCTTAATTAATGTACCTACCCCTATGGGGATTCAGCGGATTAAATAATAGTAATCATAATCCGTTTCACGAAGCGGTATGGCGTAAGCTTAGTTATAGATATCGGCTCACATGAAAATACTGATGAGGAAGGAAAGTTGTGTGAGTGTTTCACGAAGCAATCGCCAGCCCGTGGGAAAGTACCAATTCCGCTCATCTTCGATAATAACCCAACAAAATTTCATGTTGCCCAATTTTGGTTTTATATGTTGGAACGTAATAGATTAGATTGTTCAGAGGGCAAAACATTCTTGATGAATGACCATGATATTCTAGTGCAGTCCCATCGCTTCCTTGATAAGTAACGTTCTTCAAGTACCTGCCTGGTGTTTTCGAAGTTGTGGCGTTGCTCTAAACACGTGGAAATTTTTCATTCGTTCAGGAACGGGTATATCCATTTGAATTTCGTGCCTTTTGAAATTCACCAAAACTTTGTCCTGCGTCTTTCATTGAATATAATTGCGAGGAATATTAGCGTGTGATGGCGCCGTAACGTGAAAAACCACATAATTGACTGTAAATTCTAGCTGGACTTGATTATGTACGTGAAAAACCACATAACTGACTATAAGTTCTAGCTGGATTTGATGATGTATGTTCTTGCATACAAACTTCTTTTGCGGTAACCCTCTTCTAATCTTTCTGAGGGGTGAGTTCATGACCGAATTCTGAATATAACCAGGTTATAGGATCTTGGGAGGCGGTCAGAATATAGACTTGCTTCTACACCGACGTTTCGGCAAATCTATTTGCCATCTTCAGGGCTATAAAACAACAGGAATCCGAAAATGAACTTATAGTATATCTAAACCTAATGGTACTACCTAAGGATGATAGGTATATGTCATATCATAAAGTTTAACAGAGTAGAGTGGGTACAGACAGGTTTGTTAGTGGTTTCTTACAAAAAAATCTATTATTCCTACAATCGCGATAGATTTTTTGTAAGAAATCAGTAACCTGTCTTTACCCACTCTATTCTGTTAAACTTTATAACATATGCCTCTTATCCTTAGTTAGGTAGTACCGTTAGTTTTAGATATACTATTATGTTCCTTCAAGATAGTCATCCATTTTCGGATTCCTGTTGTTTTATAGCCCTGAAGATAGCTAATAAATTAGCCGAAGCGTCTGCTTAGAAGCAAGTCTATATTCTGTCTGACCGCCTCCCAAGATCCTATAACCTGGTTTACATTCATCCAATTTTATATATTCTAAATGGTTTTGTTTTATTGCAGATCTTGCGGACGAGGATGAACCCGACCGGAGTTTGGTGAGTTTGATACTTAAAGGTCTAATCTTACGAACGAAATGTAAAAAGTTCACTTCCTTGTGACGACATTCGAACCTTGAGGATGGTCCTCCACTGGAAGCGATACCGAGTCACTCGTGTAGGGACGAATACGAGTAGTCGCTTGGTCGCTCGGTATCGCTTCCAGTGGAGGACCGGCCTAAAGCTTCAGAGCACATGACATTTCTAGTCGCGACGGTGACAAAAACTTTGATAAATATGCCATTCCTAGTTAACTGAAACTGGGTAATTGCACCTATCAAAACCAAGTTGTTTGTAGTATCCATGCGGGCTCCTAGTCCTAGTTCAGGGGGCCTATTCCCTAAAAGAGATAATGAAAATAGATTATCTGTTATGAAAATCTCCTGGGAGAGAGAGTCTGCCTCGGGAGACATTGTCTCCCAGGCTCGTTTATTTTACTGAATAGCTCTCAACCCGTACCTACTTAGACGTTTTTACTCATGAATCGATACTATTTATATGTTTTTAATGAACAATCGACCTACCTTTAAGAGATGAAAAAACATACATCAAAATGACCGATATGGTAGCTGATGGACGAAGGATGATACACTAGGGTGGTCACAAGGCAGTAGGCAAAATTTTTTTGAGAAAATCACTTCTGGCAACCCCCTAAAAGGTGCCATTTGACTAGAAAATGAGATTCGCAAAGTTTTAGGTCGATCGGATAACGTTAACCCGTGCCGCATTGAGGTTGAAGATCAGAAAAACTCACATTGTTTCATAAAAATACTCTTTTTTTCCTCATAACATAGTAACCATTTGTCCTAGAGACTTGAAATTGGTCTCATTTTATTTAAAATGTTATCTCCTTCAACTTTTACTTCCATAATTTTTTCGCTACATCCTGTAGATTTTATGTTATTCAGCTTTTCCCATCTCAAAACGTGGTCCGTTTCAGCAAATGTATGCCTTTTTACGCATACCCCTAAAAACCACACTCCAGTCAATGAAATCCACCTCCAGGCGATTTGACACTTCTTTATCACTCTGGTTTATTGAAAATGAGTATGTTTCAGGTATAAATGTAAAGGTTGAGGCTGTAATAAGGGGGGGGGGATCTAGGTAATGAAGGGTATTTAGACCGGTGAAAGGTAAGGAAGTGTGACCTTTAGCTTTGTATTCGCTGTTATCTGTTATCTCTACTACTGTGAATCATCGATTCTCGACCACTGGTCCTGAACCTAGCGTTTTCAAAAAATTTCAAGTTGGGTGGCCTAAGTTCGACCAAACTAAATACAAAACTAGTCTACATGATGATAATACGAGTATTAGATGCAAAATTAGTAACATTAATCAAGTGTCACTTTTTTTTAATGGAACATTTGGAAACCCTGCAGCCCAGAGAGGATTACAAAGAGTTTCTTCAACTTTTTTTAGTGTTTATAGGGCTTCCTCCCCAAAACTTTTCTTTTAAAGCACCTGGTGCAATTCATCATGCCAGGTGGATGGCCAAAGCAATTTACTGCCTCAAAATTTATGTTTTTAGAGATCAATTGTTATTAACTCAAAAAGAAATGAAAGGAATAGAAGAAATTTGTGTTTTTATAATAAATATTTACGCCAAGGCATGGTTCAATGCCCCCAAACCTGCTTTGGCCCCTAAACAAGATCTGGAAATGTTGAAAGCATTAGTAGAGTATAGGAAAATTGACACAGAAATAGCAGATAAGGCTTTGTCAAAATTTGTAAACCATCTGTGGTACCTCAGCTCAGAGAAAATAGCGTTCTCGTTTTTCGACCACACTTTAGACGACAACATTAAAAAAAGTATGGCCATGAAATTATTTTCCCTAGGTGAACCCGATAGTGAAATTGATGGTAGGGATAGAAAAGCGATTTTAGATTTTGCACATGTAGTGCAAATTTTGGATAAGCAACTTGATTTTTTTGTCACCTCTCAAACCTTGAATTTTTTCAAGCGGTTTTCCATAGAGAGAGATTTTTTAAACACTGATACACGCTTATTGAACAAAAATCCTCATTATTTGCATGCTAAAAACATAGTGAACGGTTTAAGGGTAGTCAACGACACTGCTGAAAGAGGAGTGAAATTGATACAAGACTTCAACTCTTGCTTGACAAAAGACGAAGAACAGCGCCAATTTTTATTACAAGTTGTGTCAGAATGTAGGAAAATTTACCCTGATGTCGATAAAGCCTCACTATCTAAGCCATTAATGTAGTTCTAAATTCAGTGGTGTTGGAATAGATATATTGTGTTGTAAAATAAGTTCCAGGCTATTATTTTCTATACAAAAAACTTTCAATTTGTATTACTAAAACACTTTTTAAATAATTTTTATTGTTTTTTGTACATTTCATAGCACCCACCACCCACCCATCTCCCCCCTACCCCCTACATATATTATATATTAGATTCAAATGTAATTTTCAATATACCAGAGTGATAAAGAAGTATCAAATTGCCTAGAGGTCGATTTCATTGACTGGAGTGTGGTTTTTAGGGGTATGCGTAAAAAGGCACATTTGCTGAAACGGACCACGTTTTGAGATGGGAAAAGCTGAATAACATAAAATCTATAGGATCTAGCGAAAAAAGTATTGGAGTAAAAGTTGAAGAAGATAACATTTCAAATAAAATAAGACCAATTTCAAGTCTCTAGGACAAATGGTTACTATGTTATGAGGAAAGAAATAATATTTTTATGAAAAAAAGTGAGTTTTTCTAAACTTCAACCTCGATGCGGCATGGGTTAATGTTATCCGATCGACCTAAAACTTTGGGAATCTCATTTTCTAGTCAAATGGCACCTTTTAGGGGGTTGCCACGATTGAATTTCGAAAGTTGACTTTTTGTGACCACACTAATGATACACGATCACTGTATCCTAATTAGGTGTCTGCCTGAAAGAGATCGAAAATGCCGACATGGCCGCCAACTCTCTGTTTTAGAAGTTACTGAATAAACCTGTCATGGATGCTATAAAAATCTCTTCTGCCAAAAGAGAGAGTCGGACCAAAAAGTGCCA
The DNA here is from genome assembly GCA_954871275.1 of Leptopterna dolabrata. Lineage (NCBI taxonomy): Eukaryota > Metazoa > Arthropoda > Insecta > Hemiptera > Miridae > Leptopterna > Leptopterna dolabrata. The sequence continues at coordinate 11,860,882 of OX940983.1, read as the reverse complement.
CCGGACCTTAGTGAACGGACCTTAGTGAATAAGCCAAAGATCATGCAACCATCAAAACTTTCAATCTTTTTTTAAATGAAAACTTCAAGAATCAGATCCACATTTTCACAGTTTCACGTAAAAAGTACCTTGGTGCCTATCTCACGGAAATATTCTTCAGAAACTCGTACTTTTCGAATTGATTCATGTACATCCCCAAATTGTTTTAGCTTGTTGTTACGGCATAAAAATAGGTGGACAGAATCAGTGATCGGAAAATGTTCTATATGAAAGCGTATTTTTATTATGTACTCTTAATACTACTAGCAAACGAAATATTATATATATATTTAGTTTATAACCGCTGTGCAATCTATCGTTTCCTTTGAGTACTTTCAATTTATCAATATATTACCAACTATCAACTAATATTATACTACTCGATTCACACGAATCATGCTGCCTGTTTTTGAACAGAACAGTCCCCAAAAACTTACGTGCTTTCTAGAAAAATGAATTGTCAACACCTAAATTGATTTTCCTAGTGAATCAGATTCACTGACGAACAATAAGCCTCATTAGTCTACATTTCTCAATCATTGCGATACTTTTAATGTCTTCTTCTTAGACTCGGGAGGAACAGTTACATAAGAACTGAGACTGTAGTTCTTATATTTCTTCTAACCGTCTCAAATGAAGCCTCCCCCAACATCTAAATCTGCGGATCATATTACAATCCTGTTACGCACTGTAGTCTCTCGAGATGTTGGATTCGTTTATGCATTTCCTTGTTCATTTTATTTCCATTGACAATTCTTTAGGTGTGATGTTTAACGCAGATCCAATTCATCACGAGAAAAACGGTGGGAGACCTGATACTTGAATATTATCCTCGTAATTCGGTTGATTTGTCGTTGCTCATATTCCCAGTGTTGTCTGGTTTTTCTATATCTTGCCGACTGTTGAACGATTCCACCATCAATCCACTGGATAGATATTGTGTTTTTCAATATGTGTCTATTACATACCCTAGTAATTCAAACGAGGTATTATCAACTCCTAGTATTAAATTTCTCTTTTCCCTTGTTGCATTCAGAATAAACAGATATACGTACCGACATTCAGACTCAATTCGCGTTCACTTGATGGCAAAACCTTATTATTTAGGTATTTTTTGGTAATGTTATGAAGAATAGTTTTTGGAATAACGCTGATGTTATTTGTGAATGAAATGTACCTACCTACCGGTTTTCCCCAAAACCATATAATAATTATTGATCCTTTCGGAGTCGAAGTGGATTGTTCTTCTCTACGCATTTAACGTATTAAGTACTATTTAATGCACATTTATTTATTATTTACAGTTTTACAGTTACGTTTTCATAACTTACAGTCATTCGAATTAACCAGTGCTAGTCATGGAATCGTGCTTAGTAATGAGTTCCTAATAGCTAGAGAATGGGGTGTCAGGGATCTTGGAAACTAATAAAATAAAATCCCCATAAATTATACCTACCAAGGCGTCAATTCTAGATACAGATAAACGGTTTGCTTGCAATGACCATCTGGCGGTTATCTTAACCGTCAGGAAGGCGTTGGACCGTTCCCAGTGAGATTCTCGGACTCTTTTCTGGTATAATGTCCATGACCGGCTGTTCGCAGTGTTTTCCTGACTATCCAAAGCCTAGTTTTCTGGTCGCCATGCGGGATGAGAACTAGTCATCGACTACCAACCCCTACCAGCGATCCCCAACCATTATCAAACCCTTGTCAAATGGCATTGGATCATACATAGATGGTTTCTTGGGTTTTCTGGGCTAGCTATTTTCTTGGTCAACTAACCTTCAGAAAAAGCCAGTGCCAACAAACCTTGTTACGTAGATACGACGGATTTTGAACAACTGCTTAGCAGCCTACTCTGCTAGCTTACCCTTGCTAGGTTGCCCTAGCTGTTGTATTCCTGCGCTTCGATAAAGATTTATGTACCAGGAACTCTAGTATCCTGCTTAGCAAAATCCAACTCTTAGAATCGATGTACTAAGAGGGTTCCCGTACCCTAAAAATGATCATGACCTGTGTAAATCCTGGGTAATAAGTTAATTTGAATGTTTAGCATGTATATCGGTAAGTCAGAGGACGTAGTTGTTGTACGTAGATTTTGCATTGGGTGGCACCTAGTGAACCTACCTAAATCGTGGCACCTACCTAAAATACGCGTGCAGTCTTGCTGCCAGTGCCACAAACAACATATTATGTACGTCGCTCAAGAAGTAAGCAGTGGGTGACAACGCTCCTGTAGGTCTTGTCCAATCAGGAAGGGCCATATCTTGATGTTTTTCCCGTTTTCCTTGAATTTATATGTGTTACTTGCGATTTTTTAGTGTTCTACATAATTTTACATGGAAAACTCCGTAGCTACTCTTGAAATCCCGTCTATCCTTGAAATTCTTATAAGTTTTTCTCCGCAGGGTTCATCCAGACGATCCCCCAGCGTCACTCTTCGCCGAGTCCCGCCTGTGGCGGCTAAACCGCCCCCACCATCCGTTGGTGAGTAATCCTGTATCCATTACCAAATTCAGCTGCGATACAGTAGTACCTGTCAGAGTTCTATTGAATTTTCCAACAACTACTTTTACCTTTCCAATGAACCAACCTTTGCCTTGTTAACGTTTCTAATCGAGAATTTTTAGTCCTTGCTGGAACGATTTGATATGAACTAATAATATCTGTGTTCCATACTTCTGTCATGCATTTTTCTCATTGAGCTGCTAGTCATACGTGGCTGCTACTAGTTCGCCTGCTATATTTTTGCGATTACCTAACTTGACTTTGATTTTAAAATAGACAGGCAAAGCCTACAAGCATGATTTTTTTTTTTAAATAATGTTATTTGCTACCTTTCATCTTCGAAACCTGTCAAGCAAGGTGGAATGTTATGTGAGGCTTTAATGTTATGTGCTCAGAAACTCTGCTTATCTATAGGAGTTCAGAAGAGCGTCCGGTATTGATTCTCTTCCTAGTCAGATGTGTCATGGCCCATAAAATATAACATGACCCGCCCGAACTTTTCTTATAAAATACACCTCACTTTTAATCGAAAAATGAATGAATGTCCATGCAGTTGTTTCTTTGCTAACCACACACATAAAAATGAATCTTGAACTGATCAGAAACAGCAGCTTGAAGTGCTGATGTGGAATTCCCTGCACAGATTCCAATTTTTTACTTGCGAGTGGATCAGTGTATACATCCTATTTACCTCATCTCTTTTCATTATTAGTATCAGTAGATGGGATGGTGTTTAATGGGGTGACTGGTAACAAGTGACAAGTACGTAGGGTTGGTAGGTAACAGTGAATGTAGATAATTTATGACTGTAGGTTTCAAATTAAACGAGTAGATAGTAGGGACTGTCGAAATCTGGAAGCTTTGGGCTGCAGTATGCCCATTGCATTAGCAGTTTGGTTTGTTATTTTCTCTTTTTATTAGTGGGCAGACATTCTCAAATTGTCATAGTTCAGGTATAGAACAAATCGAAAAACGAAAGTAAATAATGTAGAACGCACTCGAGTTTGAAGTAGATTTGACCTTTGTATTGGTGTAACTTGTGTTTCCATCCTACAGAGAGCACCCCTAGTCTACCATGCTCTGCTTCAAAGTTCTCTCGGACGGGCTCGTTGAGGAAACCCAAATCAGGTAAAATCTCCCTTGGTTCGGTAGTGGTGGTGGTTCTAGTTAGGGGTAGGAGGTATCGAAAGCACTATAGAACATGCTTCTTCTTCTGGCACTGTAGAACATGCTGTCCTGTTCCTGCCTTTAGTATAGACGTGGTTAATGGAATATTGCCTGGCCTGGGAAAATATGAAAAGTCATAAGTTCGATTTTGAATAGTTGTTGCTGCGTTTTATGAAACTTGAAACTCCGATTTTCATCTGTAAGGGAGTTTTAAATCCTTTGGCGGCCTAATCAGACATTTTTGATTCATGTATTGCTCCACTAACATACAGACTAACGTTGCTCGACGTATATTCAAATGAACGCGCAACAATCCAAAACCTCACTACCCAGATAATCTACACGTCATTCAACACATTTTGGTTTATTATTTTCAATGCCTAATGAACCTTCGGAATCGAGCATGAAAAAAAAATAAGCAAAAAAAAGCCCCCCCCCCCCCCCCCCCATTAATGGTTTCCGTTTCAAGATCCGTAGAATCCGAAATGGAATTTCAAAAAAATTCTGTTCGTCTGCCGTACTTTGCACTTTCCTTAGGTGCTATGAACCAGAATTAATGAAAATTGGTTTGTAGGTCCCATTTGGGGCCTAGTTGGACTCAGACCGAGGGGAGGTTCCCAGAGTCTCAGCAAAGGTTCTTGAAGGTTGTCAAGAAGATGTGCCGTTTGTAATGTTGGGTTGTTGGCAGCGTTGAGAACCTTTTCTTCCCAAGCTTCGTTCCTGGGGCCAATAGCCTGTCAATAGGATATCAGTAGACCTGTTACATCATTTCTTGCCGCATTTTTACTTTCAGTCTCCCCTTTTTTTAAATGTCGCTTATTTTTGGAAACGGGCTTCAAACTACGATTTTTCCAAGATTTGTGAATATTTTTTTCCAAGAAAAATTGTTGACGGAAACTCCCCATTGATATCAAACTAGAGACTTTTTTGAGACCATCCGGAGGATTTAAGTCCAGCCGTTCATTTGCTCCGAAAAGATCGCGATTGAAACGGTATGCATCCAGTCCAGATATCATTGCTAGGGACCACCTGATTTGAATGAAATCGGATTTCTCCGTGATATTATGTCATTTGAAGAATGATGGTTACAAATTTTGTTGTTACATAGGTACTTTGTAACTTGAACAAACGTTATGCTTCATGAATAACAACAAATAATGATGGAGTTGTTGAATCCGCCTAATATTCATGCAAATGTCATTCCCCGGCCGGTTCCAATACTCGATTTTGCACTTCCCTGGGGGGGAGCACGAGGGTAGGTGTTGACCACAGAAAACGCAGACGATCTTCACGGAAGGGGCATCTATATATAAACCGTTGTGTAACATTTTGCAGCGTTTTTGGGTAGTGGTTGCACTAAATTCGTCAGGGTTGGCTTTGGTTCGATCTCCCCATTTCCTAACTCGCCCTTGCTTTTTTTTCAGTCTCTACCCCGAGTTCTGGTACGCAGGCTGGTGCAGTGGACGAAGAAGGGTTCATTAAGGCGTTCGATGCTGTGCCGGTAGTGCAGATTTTCTCTGCACGAGATCTAGAGGATAAGGTAACCAAAATCCGCCAGACCATCGAAGATACGTCTCAAGACTGGAGTAAAAGGGTTGAAGCGGTACGTTTCCCAACTCTTTTCCGATTGTTTCACATTTAACCCAATTTCTGATAAGTATAGAATGCCATATGTGTGTGCAACTCAAAGCATTCCAATATTTTCATTATTTCTTGTTTTAATGACAATTGGAGTTAAAACTGACTAAATTGGGCAGATCGTTTAGGTAAAGGTCAAGAAGGAATCACAAGTATAACTTGATTGATGTTTTGTATCTCAGTTGATTATTAAAAGGCATCTTGATTCATTCCTTTGCAGCTCAAGAAGGTTAGGTCTCTCCTCATTGCTGGGGCCACGGACTACGATGAGTTTGTTCCGCTCTTACGAACTCTCGACCCAGCATTCCAAGGTTCTGTAAAAGATCTTCGGTAAGTTGTACATTCATTATTTGCTCGTTGTTTTCACAGTTAATTTGTTATGCTGCCCGAGAACAGAAGAGACAGATTATAGGTACTTACCTCTCCCTGGTAAACTAAAATGAAGTTGCTTGGACCACTGTTTTCAGTTTTGCATTTACTCTAAATTTTGTTTTCAACTATATTAAGAGTCGATTGGTATTTGGTGTAGAAACGTTTTATGATAATGGCGGCTCTGATGTTTGCAGGTCGCAGGTCGTACGGGAGGCTTGTGTTACGGTTGCTTTCTGTGCACAGACTTTGGGTCTTAAGTTTGAACATATTGCCGACAGTCTTATGCCACCTCTCATCAATCAGATACAGAACTCTGCTAAGGTTAGTCTTGTCGTTTTCATTAACCCTTACCTATAAGGAATTGTCTTTTTGGTGGACTTGTGTTTCTGATTTGTGATATTGTTTAGCTGCAATTATTTAAACTGTTGCATACAACGGACAGCAAGAAAACCCCTTCAGATATAAACATGGTGGAGGAATATTGCCTATCATTACTTTTAACTACTTCTTGGTGAAGGAATGTTAAGATTGTGCAAAATTTGAATGTGAAAAATTGTGCAAAATATAGAAACCTATAGAATTGGGGATTTCCGTCTCAAAAAGATGACATTTTATACTTTCAGTAAGTTTAATAACTGTATTTTTCATCTACTAGTATGTCTTTAACAACTCCCACACTTGGGCCTGTTGCCACAGAGAAAATGGCACCCCTACAAAGCATTACCTACGAAGTTGAGGTTTTTTAATGTTACCCTTAAGGAATAATATTTGGATGGGCCCCCATTGTAAGTTAAATTTAAATTACATTGCTATCACCAAACAACTTATTTTTGCCTTGATTTCCTCAATATTGTTCAATATGTCGTGCATTCTGAATCACCAGGTAATAGCAACAGCGGCGCATGTGGCGCTTGGTTTCATTGTTCGACACACTCCCGCTGGCCGTCTCATTACCCATCTCTGCACTGCCATGTCCCATAAATCTCGGGAGATCAGGAGGGCAATTATAAAGGCGTTCCACCAGCTCATATCCTCTTGGCCACTGAACCCCCTTCAACGACATCTGACAGCAATCCAGAATGCGCTCGCATCTGCCATTGCCGATGCAGATCAAGAAGTCAGGACATACGCACGGAAGTAAGTTGCATTTGGTGGTTTTGCTCATTTTAATTTCATAAAATTGCGAATGCACCTATCAGATTGATGCTGATATCAGTAAAGAGTAGGTTGCCATGGTTGCTACAAGAAGCTTACCGTTTCTGTTATGGGTGGTTCGTTGTAACCTATACTTGTTTATTCCACATCCTGTCTCAGCGAAAATCCACCCATCGTTTCAGTAACAATCAGTGTTTGTTCAGTAACTATCTATTTTACCATTCCTGCAGAGCTTTCTGGGCTTTCAAGGACCAGTTCCCCGATCAAGCTGACCACCTCCTCAACACTCTGGATGCCCCATACAAACGCAGCTTACATTCCGACATGTCAAATTCCAGTTCATCGAATTCACTCCACCAGCCATCTGTCCGCGTTCGACCTCCAACTGGTAAGTCTCAGTTGAGTATAGCAATGCCTTAATTATTCTTGATTCGATGTTGTTATTAAATTCTTTGAACCTGGAAGAAAAATATCATCAAGTATAATAAAGTTTCAGAAGACGCCAATCAATATTGGTTACTTATTGTTTAGCTGGAGGGGTATTATGCATAATTTCAATTAATCCATATCAATTTTTACCTTTTTGCTGAATCTTCCTGCCAGCTTTGGCATTGCCTGGTCTTGTGGTCACAGATGGTAAGCTTTTCATATGTGTCAGTTGTCTGATATGACTCCCCTGTTGAAATTGATCTCATCTCGAGCTAACGTCAAATGATAATAGCAAATTGATGAACGTTCAGAGAATCGCAAACAAAATTGCAGTCCATACCACAGTTTTTCTGAAAATCGTGTGACCCATCTACTTTCAGTGGAATTTTTGTGTTCCATCATTCCACCATGAATAATAGCTTGGTACAAGTAGCTTGAAACTCCCTATGGGATGCTTGTAAATGTGATGACAGGTGGCAGCACTGAGAACCTTGCTAGCGGCGCAGGCTCACGTCGCTCTAGTGGCTCAGGCATACCAACTCTACGTCGCCCTGAATCCACAGGTCAGACTGCACCCCCTCCCTACCCCCTGCTGTTCAGAGTGATCCCCCTAGTAGCTGCTGTATTTTGCCTGCAACGGAAAAACCACGCCCATATCCCACTACCCCCTAATACTTGCTCACAATTTTACATTATCTATTTTTCTGTTGTTGGTCCAATAATTGACTTCCTGTGGATTTCCATTTAACAATAATTCATTGGAATTCAACTTTCAGGGATTCAAGCATTGCAATAATTGTTTATGGTTGGATGAAATAACGTTTCGTTTTTCTAATTATACACATTTAGAATTAATCTGTTGGTTTACTCTGAACTCGTGATTCAAGGCCTGTAAAATTAGTTGGAAGGTTCTTGCTTGCAAATTCTTCTCAGGTTGTGGAGGCTAAAGTTTTTAATAACCTTGAGATTGAAAAAGAAACGAAGTTATTTAAACATACTCTATTTCTACTAAGAACAAAATGCAGTGTTAAACCTGTTCCGTTTATCAACCCGTTGTTAGTTAAAAAAAAACAATAACTGAAGGTACATTGGAGACAGGCGAGCTTTTATAGTCCAGTTTTATAAGGTCACTTTTCTCCTATAAACCTTCAGTTGTTGTTTGTTACCGATGATAGTTTGATCACCAAAACTGGTATAAGCAGTGTACTTGTCTTGGTTAAAAATAGACAGCGTTTCAATAAATCTGTTTTTTAATTTAATTTTTTATTTGAGCTTCCACGAATATATTGCGAATAGTAATGAATGATATTCCTATTTTCTTTATTATTTTCGGTGTAGCTTGATTTGTCGTTCATCGTCACCCAACATTTCACAGTGAAGATTGTACCTGACACGCTTATTCTGTTTTGAGCCACTATATACAGTATAGGTTTATGACTTCACTGCTTGTAGCCATTTCCACAATTTTGCTATATTTTTTTTCTATTTGGTAATTACTGTAAATTAAATGAATATCATCAGTTTCACAAAATCTTGGTCAGTCTGTAGGTGCGCCATGTTAGGTATGACAGGTTTGGGTATTTGCTCATTCGACTTCTCGAAGATCTCACTCTCGTGTTCTGATGAAAAAGCTAGACCTCTGTCGATTCTGAGAAGCTGTTGGACCTTTGAGGGTTGAAATCGAACTGAAAACAATAGCAAAATATCTATAAAACATCTTGGTCAGTCTGTAGGTGCGCCATGTTAGGTATGACAGGTTTGGGTATTTGCTCATTCGACTTCTCGAAGATCTCACTCTCGTGTTCTGATGAAAAAGCTAGACCTCTGTCGATTCTGAGAAGCTGTTGGACCTTTGAGGGTTGAAATCGAACTGAAAACAATAGCAAAATATCTATAAAACATCTTGGTCAGTCTGTAGGTGCGCCATGTTAGGTATGACAGGTTTGGGTTTTTGCTCATTCGACTTCTCCAAGATCTCACTCTTCGTGTTCTAATGAAAAAGCTAGACCTCTGTCGATTCTGAGAAGTTGTTGGGCCTTTGAGGGTTGAAATCGAACTAAAACAATTTAACGGGACTCTGAGAAAAGCAAAATATCTATAAAACATCGGGGAACAGCTGATTTGTAAGGCTTGTTTTTCCAATAATTGCAGAAAACGAACTTGATAGTGAACCTTCTGTTATTGACGTATATTTGGAGTGAGAAATCATAGTTACTAGTGGTACTAATTTGTACGAGTGATCCATGGAGAAAGGGTTTCTTTAAATGAGTAATGAACACCAGTGGCACTCCGCGGTGTTTCCTGTGCTTGCTGTCAGAGTAGTTCTAGATCGATTGCTGACTTCATTCACAGGGACCCGGCTCGTACCCCTGCAATCCTGCATTAGTTTTGATCTATGAATACAAAAATTTGTTATTAAACATTGGATTAATCTTGCTGTACTCACATCCTCTGCATGTTTCACCCCGACAGAAACCCCAACGCGGAGAGTGCTCATTCCCACAGGATCAACACCTGCATCGAGGAGGTCAAATTCCGCTGTCGATCTCCAAGCTGCTCAGAGAGCAAAGGCCCGAGCCCAGTACGCTGCTCTCGCCCGTCAAAAAGTCGGATCAAACGCTAGTCTTCGTAAGTATCCAAAAATCTTTCGGTATTTCTTATTTAATATTTGCAGCTCAGCTAGCTCTTTACTGGTACCTTCCTGAGTTTACTTAATTCAGAGTTGAGTTGGAAATTTGGACGTTATTATTGTAGCTCATTGATGTGTGCAATTTTTTTTCTCTTTTAATTGGCTCTTGTTTTACTTTAATGTTTTCGTTAACTGGTCTGTGGTTCGATCCTTCAAACAAATCTCAATTTTTCTCCTATTTTTTGCAAATACGTTACATGAAATCAGCAGGTTAACGGTGTTTGAATCGTGTATTGCCACCGGCTTGGTAGATGTTTTCTTGTACTCATAATATACTACATCCCTAATTTATACTCTAAATTAACATGGAGGGTCGATCCCCAGAACAGTTCTTGTGGTTTAGTTATACTTGAAATAAGACCTGCTCCAATCTTGTTAATATTTACCTGTACTTTCCTAATCCTCATCCATGTTATCCATTCCAAAACCCTGAAAGCTTTGAAACAATTATTACCATTCTCTCATTAATTAGGGTTTTTCTATTTCTTGCCCCAGAGGATGGAGGTACGCTGACCTATCGGTTTCAGTGAATCACTGTGAATGAATGTCTTTAGAATCCCTTACACACATGGCACGACTTCCTCTTGTCCTCACTCTTTAAAAACTTAACGTATTGTTTAGGATCAAAAACTCGTGCGACTCCCATAATTTTGTTCTTTAATTTAAATACATAACCGAAGTTAAAATCTGAATCTACATGAGTACCTATTGTTCTATTTATTTTATCGAATTTATTTTCAGACTCAAACTAGACGAGTGTCCGTCTGATTGAAATATCTGACTCGTAACCACCATTTCTGACAACTTCCCTAAGCTTCCGATTCAGCCAAAATCCTACCAATCCTAGGATCAAAAATTATTATAAATAACAGGAATACATACAGTCTATTCTCGAAGCTTTATGTATAATTTATGTACTAACTTAATTTATATACTGGTTGAAACGAAATGAGTTTAGGGCTCCAAAATTGATGCATTAATGGAGTCTATATTATGAAGATATAATTTCAAGTTGTAGAGCTTGACGTACTAATTGCCCAAGAGTAATGTACGAATTGAAATATGACCATTCTAACATAAAGTTATACCTAGTATTTTATTTCTTCCAGATTTTCCTAAATGCATCAATGCACTTACTGTATTAGGTCTTCATACTCCTCTTACTGTAGGAACTAAATTTTCACACTCCACTGTTCTATTACACATCAGTTAATGTATACTCCTACACAGATAACCCACCTGCTATCATTACGATATGAAAACAGCTAATTGGCGAGAATATGTATACTCATGTATATAACAAAACTACATTCTTATACTATATTCTTGTAAATTCATAAATTTTGGATTTATGATATTCTAAAATATTTCGAATCCAATCCCCTCCACTTCATCTGGATGGTCCAGACGAGTAGCCGGGAACATTTGGTCGTCCTTAATACTGATTTCGATGTTCGATTTTTAAATCGACCTTTGAAACGTGAAACATCACTGGGGTTGACAATAATTGTTTGGCAATACAACAGTTACTTGTATTTATAAATTAACCAGAAACTGTCCAAACTTGGATTTTGAATTTTTCATTTTGGCACTTGAACACTGAGTTACTTGCAATCTTCTGTCTTAAGCACTCCAAACACTTGAGTAGAATAATGATAAATATAAGTTTTAGCGTTGTAGAGACGTAAGATTTCTCCCTCTTCGTATCATGTAGTACTATTTATTATCCTTAAATAATTTTAAAACATCTGCATGTTAGCACGTTTACTCTTACTTTGTTAGATTTTCAATTTTGAAGTTGTATTACCTATATCAAATCTGTACGTGTTTCAATTATAATTTCTTTCTTACAAAAAAATATTGACTCGTTGAACTCATCTATCATAACAATGGATATCGATTTGACGACCAGTTTTTTTCTAACAGTTGGTATTAGTTTGTATTACTGATCTTGAAAGGAGTGAGAATTCCGAGTCAGGTGGCGTGAGAGTTTAATTCTGCGAATTCTTCGTCATTTCATTCTTTCATTTTTGGTTTTGTATAAATTCTACGTTATTATATTTTGTGGCCTTTTCTGCCTCTATTTTCTTATATTTTGATATTTTAACCACTAATTTTACTAATTTTTTATCCTGGTTGTGTTTTGTGCGTTTGGTTTGTTTATTCCTAATCAATTGGATCAGCTCGACCTAAGAAAAGTGACGGGCCAAGTTCCCTCACAGGACCGCCGTCGCCGTTCTCGCCGGAGCACTCCCGTCAAGGCAGGAGTCGCACAACGCGTGTCTCGCAGTCACAACGTAAGTAACTACTAGAAGACGTCTAAAGCTAATGGATTTTAGTAGGGCCCTGACCTTCCAATGATGAATTGACACTGATCCAAATGCTGTCATGACAGCAGTGGAACAGATCCTACCTCAGTATTTTTGCAGTGAGAACGTCATTAAAACTTGGCTAGTGGCTAGGGCTAGCCAGAACCTTCGAATGGTAACATCATTAGGATAAATAAATTCCAACCAAGATGGTGGAATTACAATAGTTTTGGAGTATCCTGGTTTTAAGGCTGTTCCAAATGAATGTTTAGGATAGTTTTTGAGCTTGTCTCGAGGTCTTTCTCTCTGGGTCCATTAGCGTTCCAGGATACTCTGTGGCAGTTATTAAGTGTGTAGCGCTCCTGATGCCTGGGAGATGTAACAGGTTGAATCCCCCAGCACTTGATAATGTCCCTATAAAGCCACCTCTTCCCTTCCACCATCTGATAATGAGTGAGATCCAACCCAAATGTGGTTATGCTGGAGAAGAAACTTTTCCAATTTGTGCCTTTTTTACAGCATCCTCCCGGTCTGGATCCCCATCGTCCCGCCTGAATTATGCCACATTCTCATCAAATGTTGGTGACCGAAGCCGAAGATCACCTTCTTATTCGGGCTCCAGAAGTGGGGCCACTTCTAGGGAAACCTCTCCTGGCAGGTGAGTCATCCACACCCTTGCTTTGTGTTAGGGCCACTATCATAGTTGCCAGCGATGCAGACTCGTTGGTTCGCCGGTGTCCAGACTTCCCTCTGATGGCCAGTTCTTTGCAGGAATGCCTAATTATTCTCAGTTATACCAGATGAGGAATTCTGTTTTTCAATATGACTAGATATTCTAATGGCTTTGCCAACTCTGAAAGAATTTTTATCACAGTGTATGCATGACGCTATTGATTGTTCGGTGTAAAGGGTTCTGAGCTTGCTGTAAGTCTGAGGCTATTTGGTTTCAAATTATGATCCTAGATTCGTGTGGATTTCTTAACTGATAGGTACGGGATTCCTCCTGCGTCTGGTGGTGGACGGAGAGGAGGTTCCAGTATGAGGTCGACACTCCCCTCCCGCCCACCCCTCCTCTCACAGCGTATTCTTCATCAATCCCTGGAAGCTGAGACCGCACTCGCTGATGCTCTCGTAAGTTAATTAGATTGACTTCTTGATTCACTTAAAACAAGCGTCCACCTTGCAGCTCATCCTCACTCCTAGTCGAGGTGTAACGTCAACAATGGTGCAAGGACGTGGCTTTGAATTAGCTAAAGGAACGCCAGTACTGCACCATCCTCCAAACCAATGACATTGCTGTGATTTCCAGGGAGAAACTAACAGTGTAACCTCTCCTCGCCGCACCCGTCTCGACGACCACTCTGATGATTCTGAAACGTCCAGTGTCTGCTCTGAACGCTCCTTCGAGTCGAACGCTCACCGCAGAACATCGGATGTAAGTGCCATTCAGTTTTGCCTTTTTTGAATTCGACTGTTTTCGCTTCCTACTATAGTATTTTGTTACTCGTCCGTTCATACATTTTTGTTCAACCACTCACAGACAGTGATTATTTTACGCTTGTGTGATAACACCTATGGACACACGTATTTGCTTTGCATTTTGTGTAAATTGATAGTAGTTCTGATTTTGACTACCGTTGATGTTTATATAGCTTCCTTGAGCAGTTGTGGAGTACAATATTTCAAATCCAGAAGTACCATAACCTATGCAAATTCTGTTATGTAGTTTACTGTAATGTTGGCTTGATTTCCAATTAATCCAGTACATATACTTTCGGATTTGTTACTTATGGGTTTTGAAATATTAGTGTGATACTCTCCTAGTAGGCAGGGTAATAATGAGCTCTTCTACTTGGATTACATTTAATCATAGGACAAAGAAAGAGAAACGCATGACAGAAAAGGAAAAATATGTGGTATGCATGTAAATACGAGAAAAGGGGAATGCACCAGAAAACAAACAATTTAACGATAGTATTTGTAATCGCACAGAAAAAACATCACATCAAAAAAATGTTTCCCACAGGACAAAGCCCAAACGATAATAAATGAGAAACTAACTAAAATAAATTATTGTCAAATTAGGTCAGATTGTGTATGTAGGTATATTTATAGTAAAAAAAGACAGTAATATCTAGTCAGTAGAATAAAGTATTGTCTATTCAAGTATCAGTGCTTTTTTTTACCTTAGCCGATCTTCCTCCCTTTCTTCCTTTTTTGTCCCAAGTACCTTCTTTTCACAGGATCTCAGAGAGATACTCTTTTGTCTATAGTCTCGCACCAAGTGGTGGTTTTGGCCAAACATCCTCCTAATTGCTCCGAAATCACGAACGTTCTGACGGGCAATTATTTTCAGTGCCAAGAAAAACGTTATTTGGGCGTTAAGATTAATATTTCTGTCGTGAAACTTTCGAATTCCAGGGCAATGTATTATTTGACGTTAAGAGTTTTGTCGTGTACTTTGGAATTAACTGTCGTTAGTTTCTTTAATTTTTTTTGCTCAATTGGCTATCGTGCAAACACCCTTTTCTATCGTGCAATTATATATTCCCCATTCTATTATACTTGCCATGAATGGACAGGAACTATTGCAAGAATTCGATGATCGTTAAAAACTGTGAGTAATGAAACACTGCAGCCTGATTCAGTCAGTCATTGCTTCTTATGCCTGGTTCACAGGGTACAACATTGCATTTCAGCGATGTGTCAAACGCATCCAATTGCTGTAGAGTTCTCATGACTCTGGAGGTCATCTGGATCATCTGTAACCTGCACAACTATCTCCTCATGTTTACTCAACAGTAAACAAATAAATGGGGTCATAAACCCCTGTCCAGGTTTTTTCTCAACACAGTAGATGGTTTACATTATTATAATAAATGTTGTATTATTATTGTTATTTCTGATTGGCAAGTTGACCAAACTCAAGACAGATCAAATACATCAAAATCAACCAGGGATTAAGAATTTCAACTTGGTGGACCAAATTGTAAGGGAAGAGTTATGCACTAGCTATAACAGAGAAAGCTTAGTAATATCTGTGTGGTGCGTTGCCCCATTTCATGTTTGCATGGGGCAGTTAGATAGGAAGTTTTTGCAGCCCTCTATGGCGTTGAGCTAGAGCAAGCAGTTCTAGTTGTACATTTTTTTAACGTCTAACATAGCAAGTTGGTGGGGGCGCCTGTTTCGGTTCGAGTTTAAAGAGATGTCAAGTAGTAGGGTGAAGCGTTATTAGGAAGCAATGGTACGTTGCTGGATTGATTATAACTTAGGTTATGCGTCAGGGTTTCCAGGGGGGAAGTGGGCAGTTCAACATCGCCTGTATTCTCAAGGGCACAGCCCCCGAAAAACTTGGCGCAGGGAGGAGGTTCCATCGGGTCTGTAACTGGCTCACAAAAACTCTCTAATTTATTAATGCATTGCTGCTCCGTGTGAGCCAGGCTCTAGTTTACATTACTTTTTATCAAGTACAGTTTGCCATTATTATCCTGCACAAGAAAGCTATACACACATTTTCAATTTAACAGATGGCCTTTCATTGATGCTTTTGTGGGTTGATGTCATGGGAGATCTACGTAATCAGTATTGCACCCCGCAGTCATTCATTTCTGGGAACCTTGAAATTTCGTCGTCCGTTCCCGAGTCGAATGCTGTTTTCGTTGTATGATGGCTTAACTTCATTAGCGATGTCGCTTATTTGACGAGTCGTTGTATGACACGAATGTTTTCGTCCCGATTCGAACTAACTTGCTTGTTTCTTTGCTTGCAATACAACAGTCGTTCTCATGGAGTGGATCGCAGTCCCGGCTTTACAGGGAGCTGTGGGAACCTTGTTTGAGGGTAAGCATGACACCTTTATGTTTTGGCTTTGTGTATCATCGAATGTCCTGGGCAATTGTTACTGGTTTCACACCAAATATCTTATTGTTCACCATAGTATTTTCTACAACGGTAGGTAAATTAATGAGGTGTAATGTTGTGGATTGAGGTCTAGAATAGTAATTTATTGGTTACGGATGATTTGGTTGTTGGCTGCTGCACCACCTTGAAGTAGTTTCGGATTTACACTCACCCGCCACTTAGGCATCTCTGGTTTAATGGCAGTTATTTTTGTTTTGCAACTGGCTAGTGGCGTACAAGAGTGTCTCACTTGACTCTGTCACCAGAAGGTGGCAGGTTGTCTCGACTGTTTTTGTGGTGACATTTGCATGGACAAAGCTAATTAGTCGGTAGACATGATTGGATCGATTGCCAAACACCAAATAGAGGGTCGCTTACGTTGTATGAAGCGTGTGTCATTCCTACTACAGGAAAACTCAGAAACAGCCTGAGTTGTGGTGGGTGAGCGTATCTTGGTGCGATAGCTAATTTCAGTTAGTAGCTATTCAGAAGATGGTTGACTTGTTTTGGTGACTGTAGACTGAGTATTTTGGTATAGTGGTGTCCACAGACACTTCAAAGTTATTCAAGTTAGAGGTGGAAACGGAAATTCCATCAGTTGCACCTGATGAATGCTCATTTTGTATACCTTATTGTCGACAGGACATCAACGAAATCATGTTGGCCTGCGAATCCACGCATTGGTCCGATAGAAAGGACGGTTTAGTCAGTCTCTCCGCATACCTCCAGGCAGGCAACACTCTGTCACCTCATCAACTCGCCCGCATCACGGACAACTTCACGAAGATGTTGAGCGATTCACATACAAAAGTGAATTCTTTTGGATCCTTTTAGATAAGATAAGAAGATCAGACAAGAGTTATACGTAATATGTACCTCTGTCCATAAAGGCTCAATCATAAATCCTCATTTTCATTATCTTTTAGGTATTTACCCTCTTCTTAGACACCGTTTCCGACCTTATAACGACGCATTGCTCAGATTTGCACCAGTGGTTGTACGTCCTGTTGACCCGCCTCTTCCATAAGCTTGGATCTGACCTTCTCACATCCGTTCAGGTGAGTTTTTATTGAAAAGTAATCTCCACTTTCAAATTTGTCCAGAACGTAGTGTATCCATGGAATCCATTATTTTGTTGATTGATTAGTTGGGTGATTTGGGATGCTCAAGTCTTCTTGCCAGTGTGATACCCTGCAGTACCATATGAACTATTAAAACCACCCAGAACAACTGGAATTTAGGTATCGTTGCCGTGCATATTGTCCTCCAAGTGTTAGGCAGAGCCAATCAGTGTGGGCAAGATAAACACTGTTTTTGAGCCTCCATACTAGGGTTAGGTAGTAGTGTAAATGTTCTTGTATGTATAGTATTTTCCCATTGAATCAAACCTTTTTCGCTTTCAATTAAACTTGACTCAGACAAGTAAATTGGGAAAGAAACGTGGGGTAGGTAGCGTTTTGTGTTAATAGCTTTTGTATGAGGCCAGTATAAGGTAAACTTAGTGAAAGGTTTTGATGGTTTTTCCCCCATTTGAATTGTATGTACCATGTTCCTCGTCTTTTTTGTTTGTTAATTTGTTTACATACTGTCGTGTTAACCTTATATCTATAACCTTATACCTATCAACTTCATATACCACTCCTGTACAAGTTATAAGGTGTTTACCAGTACATACGAAGAAGCCAAGGTATGCATTACAAGGGACACACACAGCCCAGGGGTACCTCTTCCTCCAAGTGTCATTCCGATGGGCCTATAAGTATTTATAGGCCCAAGTGCCTAGCTCGGATTAATTCATCATATTTCAGCACGCCCAAGTGCCTAGCTCGGATTAATTCATCCTGTTTCAACGACCACCTTCTCTCTCAAACCTTGCCTTCTCCTACACGTCCAACGTTTCCCTTCCTTAAATGCTTTCAAGGAGGTGAAAACTGGACGAGAGCATCCTTTCAAATACTCCTCGAGGTGCAAACCGGACGAGTACTTTCCCGGATATTCAAGGAGGTGAAAACTGGGTGAATATCTTCCTCACCTTCACAAATATTCAACGAGGTGAAAACCAGGCGAATACTTTACCTAAATTCCCGGAGGCGTATCCAAGGAGGTGAAAACTGCGCGGATGCAATTCCTCTCTCCTTTTCTATCCAAAATTCCTACCCAGTCAAAATTCGCTTGAAGCCAAATTTTAGTGTGCATAAAATTTTAATATTTCAAACCAGAGCCATCACACATACAACTTCGTCTAATTTACCTCTGAACTGTTTGGAGGTTTAATTGAACTGAAAAAGTTCTAATTCGATGTGAAAAGGGTTTAATTAGATATGAAAATATTGTATTCAGACGTTCATAATGGGGACCCGAATCTGTTGCTCTGTTGCTTCCAGTTAGGTAGGAGAGGCCTCGTACCTGATGGCTTTTTGTTAGGACCTGCATGTTATTCTTGCACTTCTACTTTTGGTGTCACATCTATACATATAATAAAACAGTGTCTGTCTGTTTGTTTGTTTGTCTCGGCATCAATTGAGAACGGCTGAACGTAGAAAGTTGCGGCTGGTACCATTTGACGCAGAATTTATCTGGGAAGGTTTATGAAAAAACCGCATTTGAATCTGTCCATCCGTTGAAACGCTATGAATGAAATACTACTAAAAAACATGTTATAATCACTTCTATGAGGACGTCTATGCTTATAATAACTTTGAACGGTTGGACGTAAATCCGATTGTAATTAGTTTCTGGATTCAGCTCGACGAGTACATTCAAGTGGTACTTCAATCAGGATGTTAGTGGGAGGGGGGTACAGGTTATGAGAGGGGGGGGGGGGGTCTACAGAAATTCCAAAACTACTTGACCAATTGGAGTGCAACTTTGGGAATTTGTTGTGTGAACATTGAGGAATGTTTCTAACCAGGTAGGGAGGGTTCATAAGATACGGGGGGGGGGGGGGGGGGTTAAAGGCAGTTAGGGTTGGCATTGGGGAAGGTTTCTGATCAGTTGGGGAGGGGGGGATACAGGGGGTGTCTGTTCTACCGTTGCGAAGCGCGGGTACACAGCTAGTTATATATAAAACAGTTCCGTGACTGACTGACAGACAACGCACATACCAAGCTGCTGGACCTAAAGGGCTGACATTTCGACAGTGCATTAAGATAATGACATGGATCGCCGCTAAGAAAGGGTTTTTTGAAATTCCATTCCTAAGGGGTAAATTGGGACACGTTTGTGTGTCTTTCTTTGTGCCGTATGTGTTCCTATACACATTAATCAGATTGCAATGAAACTTCGGTGAGTTGTTGTGCTTATGCCCACAAAGGTTTCCGAGTGGTTTTCTGTTGTTTTTTAAATTTTTTTCCCCCTCGTTCAAAACAAATATAGGTAATAACAGATGTGAAAGAAAACAGTAGGTACAAATGAAAATATTCCCCTATGGGAGCTAAGTCCCGACTCAGGGAGAAGGGTTCTAGAATGTTTTAACAAAAACAAAAAAATCAACATAAATAAAAACTTTCGATAATACAAAACATACTTAGATAAAAATATTTAGTATAACCATTTTACACATCTGGCACGAGAGTATGTCAAACAATTGAGTATTTCATATAGTTTGGTTGCAGTCGTGTGTGACTATAACAGGAGGTGTTGATTGTGAAAATCCAGTTGCCCTTTTAGAAATCTTGAAAAAATTCATCAAAAATTTGGTTGATAGAGACAGCGACTGTTGAGGTTTGAAGTACCTAATCGTGACGGCAGGTATCTGAAAAGCCGTGTATCCAAAAGCAACAAACCTACTTGCCTACCAACCTTTCTTTCTTTGAGTAGCATTGCAACGCATGCCTGGTATAGCTATTGCACAATAAAACTGCTCTGGTTGCTATCGAATTACAACCTGTAAGAATTAATAATAACCTTATATAATCTCAACTCGGAAATATCATTATTTGATTGGTACCATTGTTGTCTAAATCTCTTGTCATGTCGTTTAATTCCTTCTGTAATCCTAGGCGAAAATCATGAGAACGTTGGATACAGTGCGGGAAGCGTTTGGACCCGAATCCGTTTTGGGGTGGGCACTCCGATTCCTCGTCGACCCTACGCAGACACCCAACGCACGAGTCAAGCTAGCTGTGCTCCAGTGGTTGGCCAAAACAGCCCCCTTGGCCGACCCATCGACCGCCTTCCCACCAGTCACCGGTGATAAAGACATCACAGCTCTTGCTCTAACCAAAATGATAGGTACGTCCTCCGCTAGCTTGGTTATGACGTATGACCATTGAATGGTAATCGGCAGTCCCGCTATCCTATTGACTCGTAAACCTGGGATTTGTCATCAAAACGCATGGATACTCTATCAAAAGTTTGAACTAATCCACCAGACAGAGCGCGTGCATCGCATTGTTCAGAAACCCTAAAACCGGCCGTACTCCCATCTCACACCCATCCCAGATGAGTGTGAAAAAATTCATGAACGCATCCGAGTTCATGAACCCAACGCGGCTGGAATAGCGTTCGGAAAACGAGTTACTGTACTCAACACGGTTGGAACACAGTTGTGCAGTGGGATTTGCACCAACGTATTCAAACATATTTGTCTGTTGGAACATAAAATCCCACGATATTTCCCCATGTGGGATCTGTTTATAGGGCTACTGAGCAGAGCCTTCCCATTTAGTTTCGTCTGCCATTTGTTATGTGTAAGTACCCATATTCTAGATATTACAGCTTGAATGCTGTAATATTAAGCTATTACAGCATCCAAAAATTTAATAATTTATTTACATGTCCCTAACTTCTCTCAATTTTATGTTATGACCAGGTTGGACGATGGGAGATTCAATCAAACAAGGGAGTGAATTGCGTAGAGCCGCTCAGGAAGCTATTTTAGCCCTTTTCAATCTCAACACTCCTTACATCACCCTTAGATTCGCCCAGCTGCCTAAAGAATATCAGGTAGTTACAGATCTTTTAGTCTCATATAACTATATAATTACAAAGAAACTAACTTGGAATTTGTAGCTTTTTGTCGTTAGGTCATTTAGTACCTACCTGTTTTATGTCATCGTCGATCCTGTGTAACAAAATCATCTCCACTTGACTCGTTTTTGTTTAAACCGAGTTGTAATAGCGTTTTCATGTGAGCTCATTTGACTGAAAAATGTCAGGGAATGCCTCCATAAAGATGTAGGTATGTCCAATAACGGGGAGTGTGCGTTTCATGGACCATTTGGAATTAGGGGCTGTAAATTATGAACTTGGTTTTAAGACCTGGAATTTTTCAGTGATAATCATCTTGTCTTTTTGAAAACTGCCGTTATGTTTGTTGACGTGATGGAGGCTCAAATCATGCATTCAAGTTTTAGCATGGTACGTGCTCTTGCGATGACCTGCTGGCTGAAAATCGTCACGCACCACAAAAGTGTCAACAGAAGTGGGTTAATGGCTCGCTTGCTTCCCACACTTAAGGGAGGAATTCACGACCTGATTTCGGGACCCTAAATCGGCCCCGATCACCGTCGGCCCTGAAATCCGATGGTGAAAATCTGTGATGAGAGGCAACTATACACGGTAGTGTAGCAGTGCAGTTCTGTGGGTTGTGGCGATGGAGAACGGACGAGGGGATTGTGAACTGAGGTCGCTTGAAACCAATCCCACCAAACGGGATGTCGCTCGTCACTTGGTAGGTATCACCCCAAGTCCGTCATTCAAATATGTGTGCAGTGAACCCCCTCCCCCCCCCCCCTCCAACTCCACCCATGTACTTTACCGCAGTGGGATCAGTCGCTAGTGTACAGACGAAAACGCGTGGTCGCTCGGTATCGCTTCCAGTGGAGGGCCGCCCTTACACATGATATATCTACCAGCCTGAAGGAGGAAACGAGCATTATAAAGCGCTAGCAAAAATGGATAGGTGCACGCGCACGTTAATAGAGAAAAGTTGACTGCGTTGTTTGAGCCTCCTTCACGTCAGCGAATTATAATCATAGTATTCACTAGGCAAATTCCAACATTTACCATTTATTTATGATAGCTCCTATGAGCCCGTATATCTGAAGAGGTATTTTATTCGTTCAGGAAGCGGCAGCATCCCTGATACAAGGGAGAGTTAGAAAAGCTAGTGGTAGCCTTGACAGTCCTGGAACGAAGCAGGAATCTGGTCTCAGTCCTGATCAAGTTTACAAGTAAGCAAGAATACTATTTTCAACAGATTTTATTAATTTGTCATTATTACTAATTATTGTTGTTTCTGTTATGTATTATTTTTCGTTTGCAATTATCACTTGAGTCACGGTCATGTTGTTGCCTTCCAAGTATCACTTGCGTCTTCAAGATTCCTCGGTGTCTTCCCCTCTTAAATGTTTGGGAACGTCTTCTGTATTCTTCTTATGCATCCAGGTCTTTGAGGAGAACAACTGCAGAAATCCAGTCATACACTTTCGATAACAAAGTAGCAGACACAGCATCGCATGACAGTGGCATCTCACAAATGTCGCTGAACGACAACAAACAAGACATCGACCTTCTATCGAATTGGGTTAGTATTTTCTTCTACCTCTACGCACAGTGTTTTGAAGGTCTAGTTTCCTGTAAAGTTTATTCATTTGTTGTTTCAGACCGCGTCACTCAGTTTATCGTCTCCAACAAGGTCGAACGGTTTAGATATTCCAGACTCAACTTCCAATGGTCTCAATGGAACATGTAAGTCCTCCTCTCTCATTACCACTGTGTTTAATAATTGTTAATCAGCGTTTCTATTCCCGACATACATCGCCCAAATTGCATTCATCAAACAGAAAACACCTACCTATCTAACATTTTTGTTACTTGATCTAAGGTAGGTACTATCTATCACATGGCATAAACATTGCCGGTAGAAAGACTTTAACTTTTTTAGATCTAGATGAAGCTGTTGGCTATGTAATGCTGATGCGTATGACCAGACATTATCGAGGCCAAGAAATTGAACCGGTTTTGTGGAATTATAAAAGTTGTGGAATTATAAATGATAGACCTACCACATCTCCCTTTTGTATGAATGAAGATTTCACAAAAATAGGATAGTAATCAATAGTACTGGTGTATATATGTATATATATGGTTTTAAACCTACAAAACAGGTGCGAAATCAATATTGATAAATACCCTGGATAAAGACTGAGAAACAATAGATACCTACCACCTAAAATAAATTCAAAGTGCCTACTAAGCACCTCTTACACGGTGGAGTTACTGGTTGCCTAGCCCGCACTACTTGGGAACTTGTGTAGCATCCATGCTGTTATATTATCCATTGGGGTTATTCATGGTTGACTCGTCCATTTTACAAATTCGAATCAGGTGATTTGATGATAACAAGAAAGTGTGAAGAACAGGAAGGTAGGGGGGGATCCAGATGAAAAGTAGAAAACAACAACAAGGAGAGGTAGGTATACTGAATTGCGATTTGGCTGTTACTGATTTTGTTGTCGAGTTGACTTCGAACATATTGCACTGTTGACTAGGGGTACAGCCGTTGGGCACCCGGCCTCTCAAAACAGCACTCTTAGTCCTGGTTGCCCTCGGCACCTCGTTTGCTCTGGGCACTCGGCATAAGTGAAGGTGGAACGGCCCCGCGCGTGACCTTTGGCTTCCGGCACCCAGGCACATTCAGAACAAACATCAACGGGTCTTATCACTTCAACACGTTGAGTTCGTCATTTTCGCTAAAACAATGGACGGCACAGGAGATGTTTGTGTGGCTGGTGGGTCGGGAAGTCGCCACGACGTTTTTTTCCACAACGGGTTCCGATTCACGTACCAAAAACAACTGAAATGTGGTGAGGTGAGGTGGATTTGTCCGGGACGAAGGCATTTCAAGTGTACTTGCTATTTCAAAGATGGGGTGGTAGTTTTCGCTCAAGATAACCACAATCATGGTGCCGAGAGCAACAGTTTTCGGGGCCTGGGTGCCAAACGGCTTTCCCCGGTTAACTATAACATGTCAAATGGTTGAAAAGTGTCGATTTTTGCTTCAGTATTTCAAGCCCTAGCCTGACATCAGTTATGTAAAGTTTCAGTGTCAATAAAACTGCATTCATCTTCTTAATTATTCTTCCGTTACCTACATTTTTTCTGCTTTTCAAACTTGAAATTGCGAAACTTGAAACTTGCAATATTTCAAGCTTGAAAATGCGGGGGAAATGCAAAAAAACTGCTCAGTGTGATATGACCTATAAGCCGGGTTTACATTGGTCGAGTTGAAGGTAGAGTGGAGTGGTAGAGTAGAGTAGAATTATTCTACCCTACTCGTGTAAACATTTTCAGTAGAGTAGAGTAGACTCTACTGACTAGTAAGTGGTAGATTGGAGCAACTAGCACAGTGGTAGAGTGACTACTGACCACTACCAAAGTTTGAACTTAACTGTTCACTCTACCCATGTAGATTTGGAAGGAGAGGAAGAAGGGAAGAGACACAAATCTTGAGGAGTTATGGCATCCCTCATTACAGTGTCAGTGCGTTGAGCAATGGCGACACCATGCCAAGTGATTGTTCAAACGTCTCAGGGCACATCACAAGATCTCATCCGGATCTTCAGTTCCCTGACCCATTCCTTCTTGCTTCCTCATTCAACACCTCTTCGATTTCCTTCAACAAAACGCTGGACAAACGAAGTAAAGGATTTCTCAATTTTTTCTTTGTAATAGACATGTCACAGAAGAACTAAACTAGTTGGATTAGATGAAAGCAAACCAGAAACTCAACAGAGAGAATTTTGTCTACACCTTTCTGGAAACAGCACTCGACTGACGTGTGAATGGTCCAGGTAGAGTAGAATTGGATTAGTAGAATGGCCGGTAGAGCAGAATGCACTCCACTCTACCTTCAATTCGACCGTTGTAATCAGCTCGACCAATATAACTGCTTTAGAGACTGTTACCATACAAAATGGCGAACACTACAACTGATTCCACGGTGCCGTGAGCCCATGTCTTCGTTGTGTCCCATTTCGTAGTTTATGTATCTGTTTCTTTCATCTTACGTCTGTTGTTTTAGACTATATTTGAAGACCATGGCCTAAAAACATTCCTTTACATTTTTTTCATCACAGTTTAGAGTGTCAGTATCCTCTACAAGCCTGTATAGGTTATGAAGATAAAAAATGCAATTTTACCTCTTCCAATGAATTTCATGATGACTGTAGTGGTGAAAACTTTGTTCGCGATTGCAATGAAAGCCAGTCTATTTTACAGATATAATCGTGCCCACCATTAGGTTTTATTTACCGTTGCTATGAATTTAAATGGCAAAAAAAGTCTGTTACATCAAAGCCACTGGTTCTCCCATCATATATGGGTTTGCAAACGTTTTTTATCTCTCCTATAACATTTCAGAAATGTAACGTAGACTGTTTATCGGCCGCAGTCTTCATTTAGTAAGTAGTAGTCAGTTCACAGACCCAGTATAAATACCAAGCTAGCTGCTCAAACAGCATAACCTGCAAGTTAAGTGCCTGCCTTGTTGTTGTTGTACTATTTTTGTCTCTTTTTGTCCTTGTTGTTTTTGGGTACCTCTCAGGTACCCTTCTCGTCTTCACACGTGTTATCAACAAATCAGCTGATGCTTTTAAGGAATTTTAGCATAGCAGAGTTAAACAGAGGTGGCCTCATGATTCCCACCGTTTAAAACGTTTTCGAGTTAACATAATATTATTTAAAATATTCGAGGAAACCGTGAATTGACAGGGTTTTTTTATACCATCGCTTAACATTAATAAAGCTCTTGTACTTTCATCAAATTTTCACTATTTGCTTTAGATACCCATGGTAATGTGGTATGTAATATAAGGTTGGTTTACAGCGGAATTGACAGGGAGTGAAGACATCTTAGGTAAAACTCTTGACACGATAGACACCTTAGCGGGAGATGAAAAGAAGTTGGCGCTTTCCCTCCTTGCAACGCGGGTGAAAGAAGCTGATCCTGTCGTCATCAGTCATCACTTCAAGTAAGATCAAAATTCAACAAGAGTTAACTGTCACAGGGAGTGAGTGAGTGAGTGTTGTTTTCTGAATTGGGCTCCCCTCCTTTGGCTGAGCACTAAACTTGCTGGAGGAACTGCAGGATGAGGCTGTTATAATAGACAATTAGCAACTATCAGGGCTGGTTTATCCACATCATTGAGGTGTGATCACACGGTAATGTAGGATAAGGTAGAATTTCGCACATTAAGAGGTGCAGTAGAATATTCTGCTTACGTACCTCTTTAATTTTACACTAAATTGTTCCTGTCAACTTCACGTACAAAACAGTAATATTCCATTGGAGATCAATCACAACACCATTCCGTATGCTAACTCAGTGAAATATCTAGATGCAAAGCACCCACAATAAAGTACTGTTATATAAGACAGTATTGATGCCGATTTGGTCCTATGGGGCTGTACAGCCAAAACAAATGTGCAAATAATTCAAACATTTCAGAATGAAGTGCTCAGAAGTATTGTAAATGCTCCCTGGTACATTAGAAACGACGACCTCCACAGAGACTTACGCGTGGAGAGCGTCACAGATGTAGTTTTAAAAAAACAGCAAGACGTTATGAGAACCGACTTCACATGCACTCAAATATAGAAGCTCTTCAGCTACTGGACAATTCGCAACAAGTTCGGCGTCTAACCCTTTCTAATCCATTCAGTTTCTAACAAACGTTTTTAAAAGTTAATACAGTCGAATCCGCTCAATGTGGGCACGTCGGGACCCATTTTCCCTCCTCCTCATTCTTAAGCAACTTGGCGATCGTTGATTTTGGAACACTCAGTTGTTGACGATGCGCCGACGTACCTGGTGGTAGAGCTTTCATCTTGTCCACGATTGCGGGTTTTTCGTTGAGGGAGAGATCGGTGCGAGGCATAGTGAAGCGACAAGATCGAAGGTGAGACTCCATTAAAATGACAGAGGAAACAATCATATTTGACCTCCGAACTGCCCACATAAACCAACCTACTGTGCCCGAGTTTTTCGACACTTGTTTACATACAGCGGGATCGGGGACTGAGCGTTTGCCCACAGTAGGGGGATGCCCACACTAACAGGTGGCCCAATTCAGCGGATTCGACTTTATCATATTCCTATCCCATTTAGTAAGGAAGTGCAGTAAAACCTCGTTGATCATGATAATCCGGATCTAGACAGTTTGTGCGTGACCCGTTTCATTGAAACGCCACCCGTGTTTGAAACAGAAGACGGTAGACTGTCTTTTTTCAGAGGTTAATGGGTTCAGGATTTAAACTCAACAAGGGCCGAACACGTGCAGAAGAAATGGAACACATCTTCACGTTCTCTCTCGCATGTGGAGCATCATTATTCTCTTGAGCTTGAATTGTTCAGTCTAGCGTTTGTGTCAAGCAACTCACGTCGCAACCTGAAGAGCCATCTAGCCTCGTACAGTCCTATACTATGAGTCTGTATCACTAAACTCACGCACTTTATTCGAGGATCTAGTTCTCTGTGACGTGTGTATGACTCCGACTCATTTGCTCTTTGCTTGAAAGTCATGAATTTTTCTTTGCAGCAGCTTGCAAGGATACTGCCTCGTTGGCCTTTGAACATTGACATTGACCATACTATTTTCCTAACCCCGTGGAATTTGTTATATCTTGGTCCACCACCACCAAGTAATAGTGTGAACATCCCTACTACCTAATAGGCAAATTATCTTGGTTTGGGTTAAAATTATGTTCTGAAAGGTATTTGCCATTAGGCTACATATTTGGGATTGGATTGTTTTCCACACCAAAAAAACCATTGTACCTCTGTACTTGCTCGGTACAGGTTAGAATTGGTCACTTCATGCGAAACAATAAAATCTCATTCATCCTTGTACATAAAATGATATCAGTTTCTGATTCTTTATTCATTATTATTTTTTTAAATTTAATCTTCAGACGAATCCTGAGGATAGTGCTTGCCTACATCCAGGGTGACACCGAGTCGAGGGAGGCCTCCCTCAGCGCTCTCTGTGAAATGCTGAAGAAACGAACGCTAGGCTCGCAGCTTCAGTCTTTCACCGAACTAATCCTTATTAATGTTATCAAGGCCTACTCAGATCCTAATAGAGAAGTAAGTACCTTCATCATTCCATTTATAGTATGCCAGCAATTTGTGTCTGGGCTGTGGATCTCCGAAATAGGTCCTATGATTTTGATTGAAACATGATTGTTCTGTTTCGTTTTCGTTAGAAATCGAAATGAATAAATTATTAAATAAGATTTGGTCCTGTGTATTTATTATCTTGAAAATGAAAAGTCTTCAAAAAGAGTCTGTTTGTTTATTACAGCTAGCGAAACACACTGAGCCTTGCATAGAAGAAATAGCTAATGCCTTGCTGCCTGATATAGTATTAAGGGTGAGTATGATTCAATTTCGTCGTATTTTCATCGGTCCTAACTCAGAACAATTCATGATAAGTTTGTAACAATGAACGCCCCAATGCTTCCGTTCATATCTCAATTCTGGGTGATTTCTTAATATTTGTGTGTCTGTGTGGCCTGCAGTTGTATTTTTGTTGTGCTCACAGGTCCTGATTCCTCTTATGACGGCTGGAACGTATCCGTATAACCTCTCTGTCATCAAAGCCATCACCAAAGTGATAGAAGCTCAGCCAGAGAGTGTCCTCTTGCCATTCCTTCCCGAACTTATGCCTGGCCTGATACAGGTACATCACTAAGTCCATCCATTTAATTTTTTTCTTCTCATGGCATTGGCCTTTATTGCCCTTCAGTCATATAATTGTGAAATAAGTAATTGTACAATGTTTATTACTCATAATCCAAATAATTATATTAATGTCGAGTTAATGTTTGTTATCTATCGTGAATGGGAAAAAATTTTGAAAATGAAATGTCTTCAATCCCACACCCTGAAATTTATTGTTTAGAAGAAGGCATAATTACTTCCGGCGAGTACTTGCACTTGAGATGGTGGTTATTGTTTGGAGATTGACGGTTGGTCGTATATATTTAGCAGTATCAATATATATTGCTAAATAGTTCTTGTCTTGCGTTGCTAATGTTACCCTATCCCAAGGGGGGGGGGGGGGGGGGGGGCAGAATATACCACGTACCTGCTAACTGATTCTACTCACTCGAATACTGTTCCAATTGAGTTGTAAATGGAAAGCCAGGTACGTTTGCAGGACCAGCTAAAATTGCTTCTATCCGTCAATTTTGGTCCACAAAAGCTGGGCTGTTCCAGAGTGGGCATTATGTCCAACTGCCTAGCAGGCTCACAGTTTGTCAGTATTCAGCAATATTGCTCCTGTCATGGTACCCGTACAGTATACCATCCCTGTACATAAGATTGTTACCAATAAAGACTAAGAGAAGTCACACTGCTTCCAACGGCTGTAGGTGGACCGGCAGATGGTAGACGAGCCTTTATAAGGCCGCCCGGCTTGCCCAGCTCGACATTCAACTAACTTCTCTCCAAATAGTGCCTTCTCTAGCAAACCTTGCCTTCCCATTCAACAGACTTCTCTCGAACCAGAGCCTTCTCTCTCTTTCTTACCTTACCTCATCCTCATCAACTCACCCTTCTCCTCAACCTTACGTTCCCAACGTGGTGAAAACCGGACGAGAACTTCCTTCCCAGCACTCAACGTGGTGAAAACCGGACGAGTTTTTTTCCAATAGCCAAGTTGGTGAAAACTGTGCAGATATTTCCTTATCCCAATATCCTACGTGGTGAAAACTGGACGGATATTTTCCTATCTTAGAGACACATCAAAGGGGGTGAAACCCGTGTGGATACGCTCTAACACTCCTCTCTCACTTCATTCAACCTCACCTTCCCAAACAACCCCCCACCTACCCCACCCCCCCTCACCTTTTCAAACTTATCATTCACCACAGCTCCATTAGTGGCAGTTATTGTTGAACTGAAGAAAGAAGGCTTTGACAAAGGGAAACAGTTGCCATTAAGGGAAAAACTGCTCGGCAACTGTTTTGGAATGATGCAGCTACTCGCCTTTCAGCAAGTTATCACAGAAAAATGTTTGTGGGGAGGAGTATGCATTCCAGCGAAAATTAGACTATCGTACCTACTGTTATGCCAGACATGGGCAAACTATTTAAGGGGAAGGGCCAGATAAAATAAAAAATTATCTAGGTGGGGCGAAAAAAAGTTGAACAAAACGTATTATTATAAGAGATAAACTTTATTTTTGATTTTTACATCACATGCAACTTATATGCTGCAGTGGTAAACACTTAGGAAAAAAGTTACAAAAATTATTATTCTTTAGAACAGTATGAAGGCGTATGTGACACATGAAACTGTGACTGAGCTTCTAAAAGTTATCTTGTAGACACTGGGATGAGCTGAATCGCAATAGTGAAGCTATATGGTAGTCAGGTTTCTAACGCTGTTTTTGTGAAGCTTCATTGGGCACTGAGAAGACCACTGCCACACGCACTGCACACTACATCGCCATGCTACCGATCTACAGACGTCTACTACGGCACTACGCCTACGCGTGCAAACTCAATTAATATTAGATGCGATAATACCGTACTTAAAACGAACGCAATGAGAACAAAACCGTTACTCTATTTTAGGTACGCAGAAAATACATTCTGTCCTATGTAGGGGTTATTGAAAACCATGTCACGGGCCGGATTAACCTGTCCCTCTGATCTTCCAACGACTCACTTCCCGTCACATTGTCTTTGGCTTCATATCATGATATCCATCCCACAGGCGTACGGCCATGAAGAGAGCCTAGTCCGCAAGTCCGCTGTCTTCTGTATGGTAGCCCTTCACGACAAAGTGGGCGACCCCCAGCTCCGCCCTTTCCTCGTTGGCCTGTCAGCCTCCAAATTGAAACTGCTCGAGCTCTACATCAATAAACGTCAGTCACCAAAGGTTAGTGCCAGCACTTCCACCTACCTGTTCGGAGTACTCGTGAGTTCTGTAGTTAGTAATACACAAATCGATGCAACTGCCTATCCGTTTCACACGATTTTCCACACAATCCTAGTGGGTACTTACGAACCACGAATACAACTCTGCTGATTTCACGGTAGTTACTACTTGAGCTAAACCCCTCCTACGCAAACAACTCAGTTTCAACTGAACGCTTGAATGTATCTCGCATTTTTTGCATCCCTTTAGTACAGACCAGTGGTCAGGTTGCTCGCTAGCCCTCGCATCTCAGAATTAAATTAAATATATTCACCATCCTGACCACTGGGGGGATCTGTAGCGGTGCGTGGGGCTTGGAAAACGTTGGGGCACCAAACCAAAACACAAAACCAACAGATTTTTCTACAAAATACCTCAAGGCAACAACAAACACCCTTCCCTTTGTTTGCTGATTGATATTCAGCAAAGGCTAAATCTCTTCCCATACTTTTAATCAACACTGTCCACCAAGCAGGACAAAACGCATGTAGGTACCACAAAAACAAATCAATCATCAGAACCGAACCATATACTCAAGACTCAACAGAGAAAGCAAATTTGTTTCACGAGACAACAAAAACAAATCAGAAGACCAGCATCTCGTATCGAGATGACAAGTTGGATTGAAGGGATCGAATCGATTGTGAACAGCAACGATTTTTGGGTGGGAATCTGATTCTGGGGACGGGGCAAAGTGGGTGTGACTAACTACATTTTTACTCGACTGAGCGTGTGGGGACGAGCCACTTTTCTCAGTTGCCATGGGAGCACAAGGTCCCAGGACCTACCTGCCAGTTTCGGGAGCCGAGGTTTTGATTTCGGTTGCAGGACATCGATTACTGTGCTCTATTCCGATAGCATGCTTGGTCTACTGAGCTAACATGAAGGAACCACTACGGATGCTCTGCTAGAATATTGAATATCTGTAACCAGAGAAATTTAGTGGGTCGCTGTTCAACATTGAGAAAAACAACCTGGATACAGTGTACGGGGGGGGGGGGGGGGGGGTAAGATGCCAACTGCATGGTTGGATTTTTTTGTTATACTCCTGTTGCCTTGTGGATGCTACGCCCCTGGAGGGGGGGGGGGGGGGGTATTCATGGTTTGGGTGAGGGCAGTTATACTAGATTGCATAAGATAAATAATTTGACATAATACGATAATTATTGCTCATTCCGTCATGCTGCAGAACTAATCCTTTCTTGTACAGTTTGAATCTCTATACATTTCACCGTTTTGTTTTTCAGTCTGACAACAGCTAACGCCGACGTCGCAGATGTGTCGCCACCACTCAAACGGATTCAGACGCATCTTGAAGAAAACGCATCTCTTCTCCATGATCATCGAGCGCTAAAGCAAAAACCTTCTCGATGGACGGGAGAAACAAATTCACTAAAAAAGAAAAAAATCGCTAACGCTTTTATCACGAAGTCCCTCCCCCTCCCCGTCACTTAGTTTTTTCTTAACATTCTAATTATGTACAGACCCCCTCCTTGCCCTTTAATTTAAATTAATATAAATATTTATGTACGTATAGATGTGTAAAGCTTGGAAAAGAATGAACTCGTGGACTACTGTAATTTTTATCAACACTGATTTCAATAATAAACTTACCTAAGCTTGTATGTAACATCAAAGGTCTTCAGTTTCCTTCTTTTTTTTAAAATATTTTAATTTTTTTAATTTCGTCTCATTGTTGCTCCTTACGTTGAATTAAAATTATTGTAAAGTTGCGCTATTATGTTTTTCGGGTTGTGTTATTTTGTTATTACCCAACCGTTCATCCACTTCTTTGTAAGTACATAACTAATATCTACTTTGATATTAATGTGTTTGGCAACTAATGGAAAAAATATTTTGTGTGTCCTTTCCGAACATGATCCCACATTTTTTCATCCTCTTTAGAAACTTGTGTCAAGTAGGTAACCTAACCTAATTCAGTAATTCTCCACCCTTGATTTTATATGTAGGAACCGACTGGACGTCGTTACGTTTAGAAAACCAAGATGTTGAGCCATAAAACATTCGTGTAAAGCTCTAATCGAAATTCCGCATTGAATGAGACCTAATAAATTAAGCTGTGGAACATTTTTTCGATTTATAATAACGAAATAATGAATGATTGAACATGATTGAAAGGTTTTTGGTCGGCTTTGAACTTCAACATCCATTCAGGGACCCCCACAAAACATGGTGTATTCGCGGTCAGCTCGACATTTCCTGTAAAGCTAGGTTCACATGGAGATGCAATTCCAGACGGCAATCTGGTAGGGCAAGTCGTTCCGAAATGCTATTGGCCAACGCAAAATGGCACAATCTCCAGATATTTCCGCTGTCTGATCCGTTGTCGTATCTGCGTAGATGTTACTGCGCACATCTCATGTTTGGTTGTTCACCCATATTGGAATTTGACATTCCTGGTTGATTTTGCTGGTTAGATATCCGGTTATGATTCCCCTGCCATGTGAACGCCTCTGCGGCAAAAATTATGGCGAACGCGTTGCCGTCCGGAATTGCATCTCCATGTGAACCTAGCTTAATTCTTCCGTTTAGTAGCCGACACGGATTCTCAAGCTAGGCATACCTTACACGCGGGATCCGTTTGGCCCTGGGCTGATCGCTCGAGTCCATTTGGACTCAGTCCATATTGGTACACGACAGCCACCGGTTGAGTTTTCACATCCAACAATTAGTGTATAGTGCAGTTTCCCTCCATATTCTCAAATTGTAGGTTCTCTGAATAACGAGGAATTTGAAGGTATATTACATAAACACTGAAAATGTATTATTTTCCTGTTATCACCTTCTGCGTAGATCACTGAATTCCTTATGATCCCTGAGTACTAAATAGTCGTCTGATTACCAAGTCATAAATAGGGACTGGAATTATATGCACAAAATATGCACTCCAAATTGACAAAATATGCACCCCAATCAAAATTACGTTAAACAAATTTAAATTATTTGTAAAATGAACTAAATTTTGCTGTGAGACGTACAGGTAGTCTATACATAATGTTCCAGTTATTAAACGCGTCCTTAAATAATTATAAGGAAGAAAATGCTCACCTTTTTTTCTTGACTACAATATTATTACATTTATACAAAAAAAGCCACTCGCTATCAAAATTATAGCACTGGATCGCATCTGATTTTTCCAAATTGTCAACAGTAAATCTACGGTTGTCGCTGAGGAGCAACTTTAAGGCAGAAAACGACCTCTCGACATCACAGGACAGGATGGGTAAACATTTCAATGGTGAGAGTTCACCTGGGGCAAGGCCAGATGAGAGGTCAGAGTGCACCCCTGTCAGGACGCGAATATTCAGACCCGCGCCAGACATCAGATTTCATTTTCCCGGGAAAATAACGGGACTAGACGCACTTCCAAGAATAAGTCGCCAGCATCAAAATCTTACGTGAGAACACCTACACGACAAGTTTTCCGCTGAGGATCGGTTTCCCACCGAAAAACGATCCAAAACTTCCCTTTGAAACGGCAAGAAAGATGCGGACCACGAAAAACCTTGAAGCCACCCGCGGACCGAGACTTCGACACCCAAGCGAAAATCCCCACATCGCTTCTCATTGGGCATAAGAAAACGCCTATCGGAGTCACATACCTAATGCGATTGGATTGAATTAGATCAAGTGGGACCCGAAATTTTGTCCTACGCAACCAAGTCTCCGCCCATCGAAGATTAATGAAAAGCTGCCGAAATCAAGAACGATTGTCTCTACAGTGCTCCTGCTCAAGCTACATCTTTATCCAGGTTCGTGGCCCGAATCTGCAGAGGCACACTGACTGACCGTACGTCTTTAGGACACCCTGGCATGCTGAGACGTCCATACGGAGGAGTCCGTAGCAGGGAGGTACTGCAGCCTAGCCATCTTCAGTGCCAACTCCACACCCAGGAGCCTGAACTAGGCCACCAGGGGGCCTATTCACTAAGCCAAAGAGACATCTCTTTCAGGTCCGACTCTCTCTTTGGGCCAAATAGATTTTTATAGTATCCATGACATGGTTATTCAGTAACTTTTCAAAGAGAGAGTTGGCGGCCATCTTGGCATTCTCGATCTCTTTCAGAGAGACACCTAATTAGGTGTCTTCCCTCGAAAGAGAGAGTCTATTTCTCGTTTGTTTCACAGTGATCGTGTAATATCCTCCTTCATCCGCAACCACATCGGTACTGGTACATTGGAAGAGACTGTCTCCCAGGGGAGACTCTCTCGCGGGAGATTTTCAAAATAGATAATCTCTTTCCACTATCTATTTTAGTGAATAGGCCCCCAGGTGTGGACGTCGTGCTGCACCAACAACCCGCCCGGCCTGATTCGGCATAGTGTGGACTCACCTTGATGAATGATTTGACGTTGAATTTCTGAGAGAATTGCGAACTAACCTGGGGGCCTATTCACTAAAATAGATAGTGGAAAGAGATTATCTATTTTGAAAATCTCCCGCGAGAGATAGTCTCCCCTGGGAGACAGTCTCTTCCAATGTCTCCCCGGTTCGTCTATTTTACTGAATAGCTCCAGAGACTTTGAGAAAGAGATATGGATCCTAATACACGAAAATGCCATAGTATCCATGAAGTGCGAGATGTTTGTGCCCCCGGGAGCTCAATTCCTTAATAATGAACGAATTAGTAATCGGATAAAAGTTTAAATGAAATTGAAAAAAAAGTCTCAATTATCAACAGAAAAAGTCGAATTAGGGGGCTTAATGCTTGATTATATCTACACCTAATGAACGGCCACTCTTAGGTAGGTAGGTACCTACCTCAACCCATACTTGGACGTTTTTACTCATGAATCAATGATTATGTATATATTTTTAATTAAAATTGACTTACCTTTAAGAAATGAAAGAATACACGATCAAAAGTACCAGTACCGATGTGGTTGCGGATGAAGGAGGATATTACACGATCACTGTGAAACAAACGAGAAATAGACTCTCTCTTTCAAGGGAAGACACCTAATTAGGTGTCTCTCTGAAAGAGATCGAGAATGCCAAGATGGCCGCCAACTCTCTCTTTGAAAAGTTACTGAATAACCCTGTCATGGATACTATAAAAATCTATTTGGCCCAAAGAGAGAGTCGGACCTGAAAGAGATGTCTCTTTGGCTTAAGGTCCTCACACACTAGGCGGGAACAGGACAGGAACAGGACGGGAAACAGCCGCGGGACGCGGGTCGTATTTTTTCGCTTCTGTGTATTTGAACGGAGATACGCATACTAGGCGGGACGCGGCGGTCACGGCATGTGGCAGAAACAGGACGGGTCGCGGCGCGATCGCTCTCAAAGCGAAAAACGGCGTTTCCTGGCACGGGACGTTCTCCCTCCACCGTCCAAATTTTCCCCACGCTCGCCTTCCCCACTTCCAGTGCCTTTATTTCTGTTTCCCTCCCCCGACATCTTTGTTCTCTCCGATTTGTTCTCTCAGATTAGGTTGTTTGGTTGAGAATGGAAAAAATAAATAAAAATAAAAAAATAAATTTTCAAACAAAAAAACAAACAAATTTTTCATAGGTCATTCGGTAGTACATATGTCAAAAATTTATGAGGATCGTTTTTGAGGTCCTCAAAAATCGTACTGAACTCTCCAAGTTGATATCTTATGATGGTCATGAACCCACATCCTTTTATTAGGTTCCGTGAGCAGAATAGCCGCAACTACAGCTTCTTCCTCAGAA
This sequence comes from Leptopterna dolabrata, assembly GCA_954871275.1. Lineage (NCBI taxonomy): Eukaryota > Metazoa > Arthropoda > Insecta > Hemiptera > Miridae > Leptopterna > Leptopterna dolabrata. The sequence goes on along the minus strand of OX940983.1, from coordinate 11,824,044 downwards.
GAAGATGATGATGAATCACTCATTAATTACACTTGTATGCCACACGAGCACAATAAAATGAAACCACTCTCACTCTGAGAAGCAAATGGGACAAAAATGTTGTTTGAGAACAGGAGATCTTGAAACGAGGGGAGTATGGCGAGCGGTGGGGGAAAGAGAGCTGAGGAACGTCCTGCCTAATGTGGGTATAGGCGCAGGACGGGACAGCGGCAGCCGGCCGGCATCCCGCGTCCTATCCACGGCGTTTCCTGTCCTGTTCCTGTCCTGTTCCCGCATAGTGTGTGAGAACCTTTAGTGTAATGTAGACGCCCCGAAAGCTCAGTTTCGTTCGAGCACGGGCTTAGTGAAGGCTTCACTAAATTCACGTCGCCATCTAAATTGGAGCAACAATGGATGATGATGCAGTTTTAGCAGCTGCTGCTGCGATCATTATTGGAGCTGCCTCGCATGAGCAGCGCCCCTCCCCGCGCCCTCGGAGATTTTTGGTGCGTCCTAGCCTAATGAAAGGCCGTAAGAAATATAGGGCCACCGAATTTATGGATGACCTTCTCCTGGATGAGGTGGACGTACTCAATTTGGAGTATAGGAACCACGTCGGCTTTGCGAACTTCTTCAGGATGAAGAGGAGTGACTTTGAAGCGCTACTAAGGATGATTAAACCAAGAATTTCCAAAAAAAAATTAGAGAACGCTAAACATCAAGTGACCAACGAACAGCAAGTCTTCTTGCCAACTGAACTCTGAAGCCGCCCGGCACGTCCAGACTGTAAACATAGTTTCAATTCGGACGGCTTCCTTTGATCTGGACCGACTTGATTCGGTTTGGATTCGGCTTGGCTTTCGGCCTCGAGGCCAGCCCGGGCGGCCCGTCCTCACCAGTTCGGCTTTGCCACGCGGCTCAGGCCGAACGGCATAGTGTGGACGCGCCTTCAGAGCATATCGCCGTTTGCGATCCTACGCCGTCGCGAATACGCGTCCCCGCGACAGTGTTGTTAGGATTGCTTCTGGAGGTATAGGTAGGACTGCTTAGTTTAGAGATAAGCAGCTCCTAAGCCCATATTTCACATTTCATAGGAACCCCACATAACTTCAACTCAATAAATACCTACTGCCTAAAATCATCTCACTATTAGTTTCGTAATTTCCCTCCTTTTTCTCTTCAAAGTTAATTGCGGATTTGAATCCTTGGGTGCCCTCGCTAACAACGTGTCACTTGTTACGAGGTGGACTAGGTCGTGTGTATTGCCCTCGCGGTAAAACTCGACCTACATTAATCATTAGTTCAGTGGTATGGGTGGTCCCCCCTATGAATGCTAGGGACAGCAGCTCAAGGATTTACCCGCAAGTAGGTGGATTATAGGGTCCAAAAAACCCCTACGATCCATCAATCTGACAATCCCTATCAAAATTTTTTGTACCTCCGGTAAAAAAAGCCATCCGGGATTTCACTGTAGGACAGAATCCAGCTTCTTCTTAATGCCTCGCCTGCTTCCCCTGGCCAGTTAGCAGTTTCCTCTTGTGTCTACAGGCGAGTGATCAATGTGGGAATCATTCTGAAATGGGCCTTGATAAAAGCCAAATTGTGTGTGACAGACTTATCGTCCAGAGCTTCGATTGTCTTCTGGATAGCCCTCACTGGGATAGCCAGGCAGATGTCGAAAAATAGGAAGATTCCCCAATTTCGATTAAATATGCACAAAATGTTCAAAATATGGAAAAAATTTATATTTCAATTTAACACACACTAAACGCTCCAGATACCCTCAAAACGGAAAAGTAGAACGGTAGGTATACACGATAAAAAAACATGCCAAATATGCAAATTCCAGTCCCTAGTCTTAAAATATTCATTTACCTGTTATTTTATTAAAAATAGGGATGCTCTGAACGCAGAATGCTATGCTCTAGAACTTCGGTTAGGTATAGGTATGACATTGTTCATGTGAAATATCGGTTTTTCAGTAAAGGCGTGTGGAACTGAGCATGGCACTACAGTCAAAATAGAAAAATTTGCCTGTTCTTGACTTGCCGATTCTGACCAAACCGCTGAACCAAATTTAATGACGGAAGCCTTATGACGCAGAATTTACTTACTCAGATTTTGATAGGAGTGAAAAATTCTGATGCACTGTTTTGGTTTATTATTTTCAATAATGAACCTTCGGAATCGAGCATCCCCCTCTCTCTCTCTAAATTTAATGGTTTCCGTTTCAAGGTACTTAGAATCCGAAAATGGATTAAAAACGCTGGAAATTATTACAAACAGTTTTATTATTTACCTGTGTAGCTGCCCGTACTGCGTAGATATCTGTTTTCAGTGGTCAATACCTACCCTCTGGCTCCCCCCAGGAAGCCCTAAATGGACTACTGGAGCCAGCCCGGGAATAGCACAGTCATAAAAATGCGTGGGATTCAATAATTCAATCATTATTTGTTGTTACTCATGAAGCATAACGTTTGTTCAAGTTGCAAAAGTAAGTATGTAGGTACCTATCAACAAAATCCGAAAGAGCAATCATTTCTCAAATGGAATATCACACAACTACCAACTCGACTTCATACAGCCATCAGTGATAATATGAATCAGGTTCTCGCTAACGATGATACCTGGGCGGGAGTTTCATTCACCACTATGTTGACGAAGCTTTTCGGTACAAACAAACGGCTGGTCTTGCGATGCTCCGGGCGGTCTCCCATACCCTCCTACTGAGTTTTCGAGCTACGGCGTTCTGAAAATTTCAACCCCTATTTTTCACCCCTTAGAGATGACTGACAGTAACGCGTATGGGTGTATAAATATAGTTTTTTGGTGTTTTAGGTTTGAGGCTCGTTTTCCATGGTTTGAGGTGAGGTCTCAAAATGTCAGCAGCTCGTCAAAACATTTCATCGACATTTGATGATGGTTTCGGAACTTATCTTCGTGGCTATGGACCTCCTGGTAGAATCGTTGAAACCTCCGACCTGGCGTTCTGTTGTGTAACAGTTCCAGTTCAATTGAGTGACCAAAGGAACTGTTACTCGGAGCGTTCAGAGGAACGCGCTCAACAACACCCACCCAGCCCAGAATCCTAAGGTAGGAGCTCTCCTCACGTAATATCAATTATATTTCAATAATTCTTTATATTGCGAACCTTCCACACCTCCCCAAACCGAGCGGTATTTCTCAACCCCTATTTTGAATCGTAAACTCACAATAAATCACCCCCACTTCCCCCCACCACTCTGTTAATATTTTTTTAGGAGCGCCATACTTGAAAAAAATTGTAAAAATATATTATTGTGAGTATCCTTTGCAGTACTCTCATTTAACCTAATTCTTCTAGTATGTACACACACACACACACACATATATATATATATTTAAATAGTATTAAATATTCATTATTAGAAGAACATTCCGATTGCAGGAGGGAATTAATTAGCAAGTTACAGTATCCCCGTTACAGTTGTAAGGGTGCACCCAACATCTATCGCCGCTATCCTTCAGCTTCAACAGCACAAATAGCGGCTGCGCGGGAGATTTTGATTTGAATTAAAAATCTTGGGTACTTCGTGAAACTCCCACTGCAATCTTCATTCTCATCCCTCAAACAAGAACAAGGCGCGCGCGTAGTCTGCCAATTCGAGTAGGCAGTACCCTCAAAATTTCAGCTCCCTAGGACTATTTTTCGGGTTGTTGGAAGCGTTACAAATGAATGGTCAACACTTCATGTTAGCGCATGCGCGGACGAAAGTTACGGTTAGATTCCAATGAAATTCATATGGAACCATCAAAGTATTCCGATCCTCCAGATCTGAACTCATTTCAACTATATCTAAGGTAGTTATGGGCGTTTCAAGTATTTCACGTTTACGCACGCGCAAACAAAACGATTTTTCCATGATTTTGAAACGAGACCACCTGCGATCCAACCCCCCTCGTGTATTCAAAATTTCAGCTCTGTCGACTATTTTTCGCCTAAGAGCTACCTACTTTGAAACATTGCAAAAAGGTCAACATTTCATGTTCGCGCAGGCAAAGTGGCATTACGAGTTTGGAGGGCAGATGCGGGTTGGGTCACTGATGGTCCCATACCAAAATCATTGAAAGAATACCGTAACTTTCGTCTGCGCATGCGTAAACGAGACATACTTGGAACACCCATAAATATCGTTGAAATGAGTTCGAACTTGGAAGGTCGATCAGGAATAGTACTTTTGATACTTCCAAATGAATTTCACTGGAATCGTGATGTCACCGCCTGCGCATGCGCGAACCTGAAATGTTGACCTTTTTTTGTAACGCTTCGAACTAAGCGAAAAATAGACGTAGAGAGCTGAAATTTTGAGAGAGTACACACGGGTTGAATTGCAGGTGGTCCCGTTTCAAAATCGTGGAACTCGTCTGCGTGAAACGCTCACAACTAGGTACCTTAAAATTTAATATAGGGTAAGGTGGGGTAAATGCGTTTCTGGGGTAAGTGCGTCTTTCTCAAATAACTTCTGTTTGGATCGAGCTCAGAAATTATTATTGTTCCTTTTCAATTGCAACATATGTCTCCTATCAGCTGCAAATGAGTTTTTTTGATCATATGGCGCTAGCATTTTATTCAAGCGTCATTTCAGTGAGGCTTCGTTCCTACTCGAACGTCGAGTGAGAAGGTGAGCATTTTAAAGTGGAATTAAACAAGGAAATCTCCTCAATTTCATCGCATTTTTCATTACAATAGTTTACTTGTATATTCTAGTTTGTATTCTTATAGTAATATTCGTTTAAAGTTGAAAATTATATTTCTAATTCACAAAACGCACTTACCCCGTGGTTTTTGGAGGGCCGGGGTAAGTGCGTTTTCTAACCTGGGGAAAGTGCGTTCGACGTTTTGCGTCTGCTCTTTCACGTTTTTTTTTTTTCAATGTGAGCTCTGAGTAGGTGGCGCGCGAGAAACACCATCGCTGTTCCCCTCTCTGACACAGGATCATCTACCAACCCTGCTGCTGTTTCTTTTCATGGCTCAGGACTTTCCACCACCGCTGCTTCTGATTATGGCCAAAGTCATTTTAACGGAGCATTTCCTCTCGATGGTTCAGGACCTTCCACCACCATTGTTTCTCTTCATGGACCAGTCGTAATTGATGATGATGTTGACATCCCAACCACTGGCGATGCTTGCCCGCCAGAAGGAACAGTTCAAGTAGTAGCGATCAGAGACGGAGCAATCGCCCTTGAAGCCCAAACACCACAACTAACAGAGCACGCTCTGCCCTGTTCAAGTTCAACGGCGCCAAATTTCGAAGACTGTCTCTTGAGACTCGTTAAAAAGGGCGAACCTGGTCCTGCCGCACCAAAACGGAAGGTAGCCACCGGTTCTGAAGTGCTGACCTCTGAAACCGCGCTGCACAGACTGAAGGAGCAGGATGCAAAAAGGAAACCCCCTCCCAAAGGCAGAGTCCCAAATAAAACAAACAGAGGCGTCCAGATCCTGCCAGTTCAACACCGGCAGCAGCAGGCAAGCACTTCAGGGACATCCGTCAAGAGGATGAGGACGATGAAACCAAAGGATGAAGTCGCGAGAATCCCCCCAGCTCCCCCGACTCCTGAAGAAGAGGAGGTGCTCAATAAAATTCTCGATTCACCGGACGATACAAACTTTTCTGGATCTGGGGTAGATTCTGAGGAATCACTCGACAATTTTTTAAATTCATTAGAATCCGCAGGGATCAAAGTTTCCTCTTAAACTTATTTCAACTTTTGTTTGATAATTACCTAGGTAGCTATATATTTTTTTTTTTTTCAAGTAAATTAAACAATATTATTGTGTTTAATGGTTAAATTAAGTATTTAAAGGAAAGAAAAGGCTGTATTTTTCAGAAAATTAATAAAACGCACTTACCCAACAAGCCGGGGTAAGTGCGTTTCTGGAAGGATTTTGAAAATTGCTATTTTTTCACTATTTACGGTGAGAATTAGTGCTATATTAAAGAGGCACTGAACTCAAGATGAGCAGCTGATTGCAATGGGATGTTTTGCAGTTGAAAAAATATACGAGTTTAGATATGGCACGCTTACAAAGTGACACCATATGTTTTTTGGGACGCACTTACCCCACCTTACCCTAGTTGATTTCAGATTTGGAGGATTATTCATTTAGAAGTATCTAAGTATTATTCCTGATCGACCCTCCAAGTTTGAAATCATTTCAGTGATATTTAGAGTAGCTATGGGGGTTGCAAGTTATGTCACGTTTGCGCAGACGAGTGTTACGCCACTTCTTCAATGGCTTTGGTACGGGACCACCTGTGACCCAACCCGCACCTGTCCTCCAAATCTGAGCCCATTATTTCGGGTAGTTATGGAAGTGGAAATGTTCATTTTGGAGGACATAATTTTTTTTCTCAATCACGAATCGAAGGCTTCCTACCTTCGGTACTGAGGTAGGAAACCGCTATAATGTAACAACTAGGGCCCCAGGGCGCGCCGTAAAATATCCGCTGGAGAAGTTCCTGGAAGAAGGAACATCGAGCTTCGCACACCAACTTGACCCCAAATGTGACCTACAGACCAAGTGATAACTAAGAAAGTGCCAAGTACGGACTTTTATTAAAATTCCATTTCGGATTCTAAATGCGGGGGGGATTTTTTGCATGCTCGGTTCGTTCATTATTCAAAGTGATAACCCTATTGCTTCACTCGTAAAGAAGTTTTCTAACCTCGAGTTTTGGTTTATCATTTTCAATAATGATCCATTGGAATCGAGCATGAAAAAACAAAAATTCTAACCCCCCCCCCCCTCAAAATTTGATGGTTTACGTTTCAAGGTAGAATCCGAAAATGCAATAAAATTCTGTCCGTCCGCCGTACGGGCCACTTTGCTTAGTTACCATTTAACAAAATTGATGAAATTCGGGTTATGGGTCCCATTTGGGGTCTAGTTGGTCCTCGAAGGGGTTGAAATTTTCAGAAAGCCTATACCTTTGTTTTACGTGAATCTTTTTGCGGTTTTGAATAGTTCTTGAACTTGCGAGCTTTTCAAGACCACCCGGAGCATTTTACGTCCCTCCGTTCCTTCACAGTAATGCCCAGACAGGCATTCTTGACAGAAGGGTGAATGAAATTTGTATACTCTCGTCACCAGGGACGCGCTCGATTAAATCAATTTTTCCAGTTGCAATTCGAATTCACTTAGAATTGTAAAAATTGGTATACCATCAATCTGAATTGGACTTTAATTTGAATTCATTTCGAATTGTCCAATTGGCATGGTCCGAAATGGGTCTGCGATTCACATATTTAGAGTATACATTATTATATAATATAGACGGGTTATCTATACAGAGCTGTGATCTGTAACAGAAGGGTATTCTGTACAAAATAATAACCGTTGTGCAGGGATTTGCAGAGTTTTTTAATGCTCATCTTTCATATAACTCGGGATATCGTTGCTTCAACGTGTCCGAAACCTTCAATTTCCAATTTGATAACAGTATGATGACCTAACCCTTGCCAATTGGAACAGCGAGTTGATTTTGGCTTTTCAGGCAATGCAGTAAGAAAAAAATACGCTTTTTCGCTACAGCTAAACTGGGGACGCAAGACCCGCAATGTTACCAGTGATTTCAGCTTCAAAGGCACTACCAGAAGTGCCTTTGAAACCCCACTTTGTCTATCGCATAATCACTGTAGTAACAGTTCGGGTCTTGCGTCCGAATTAGCTGTAACAATAAGCTTCTGTAATTATCCAGATTCTGGAATCAAGAAATCCCGCTTCATCCGGAAATTGGCCTATTACACTAACGAATTCATAAGCTCACAAACTGGTATAGCAGGGTCGAAGAATATGGAGTACACCGCAATTAAGCAGTAAAATTCAACTTTTATTCATGGTTTGGTTGGTTTGTTCGTTCAAAGCAATAATTCTTCCTCCGACGTCAAAATATTAAAGCTGTTTACATCTTATGGAATGTCAAAAAACATGGAGTGCCTCGCGAGTAGTAACTACAATTAGTAATGTCAACGAGTACTGTGAATAAATGAAATATCTCAAAAGGTTTTTCAAAATAACAAGTTGAATGAAGTATTTTACTGTATTAAAAAAAAAAAGTTCAAGATCCGCGTGACTGGAAATTGCTTCTTTAAAAGGAATGTTTGTTTAGTCGACTTCCTCAATGGTTGGGCCAGCGCCGGCACCGCCAGCGCCTGGAGCGGCGCCTCCAGCACCAGGGAAGCCGCCGGGGAAACCACCGGGCATTCCACCGGGAGCTCCACCACCAGCTTGGTACAGTTTGGTGATGATGGGGTTGCAAAGAGCTTCGAGTTCTTTCTGCTTGTGTTCGAACTCTTCCTTCTCGGCGAGCTGATTGGCGTCGAGCCACCTGATGACTTCGTTGACCTTCTCCAAGATGCTGGCTTTATCGGCTTCGGACAACTTGTCTTTGAGTTTTTCGTCTTCGACGGTGCTCTTCATGTTGAAGCAGTAGGACTCCAAGCTGTTCTTGGCTCCGATGACGGCCTTCTGTTTGTCGTCCTCAGCCTTGTACTTCTCGGCGTCGTTGACCATACGCTCGATGTCCTCCTTGCTCAGACGGCCCTTGTCGTTGGTGATGGTGATCTTGTTCTCTTTGCCGGTCGACTTCTCGATGGCAGTGACGTTCAGGATACCGTTGGCATCGATGTCGAACGTCACCTCGATCTGCGGCACGCCACGGGGCGCCGGTGGAATGCCGGTGAGCTCGAACTTTCCAAGGAGGTTGTTGTCCTTGGTCATCGCTCGCTCACCTTCGTAGACCTGGATCAATACACCGGGCTGGTTGTCTGAGTACGTGGTGAAGGTCTGGGTTTGTTTGGTGGGGATGGTCGTGTTCCTCTTGATGAGGGCTGTCATGACGCCTCCAGCAGTCTCGATACCAAGAGAGAGTGGGGTCACGTCCAGAAGGAGCAGATCCTGCACCTCCTCAGACTTGTCCCCGTGCAAAATAGCGGCCTGGACTGCAGCGCCGTAGGCAACGGCCTCATCGGGGTTGATTGACTTGTTGAGTTCCTTACCGTTGAAGAAGTCCTGAAGGAGTTTCTGGACTTTGGGGATACGAGTGGACCCTCCGACCAGGACGATGTCGTGGATCTGGGCTTTGTCCATCTTGGCATCACGAAGCGACTTCTCCACAGGCTCCATAGTGCTTCTAAACAAGTCGGAGTTCAATTCTTCGAACCTGGCCCTGGTGATGGACGTGTAGAAATCGATACCCTCATAGAGAGAGTCGATCTCAATACTCGCCTGAGTGGAGGACGACAAAGTCCTCTTTGCCCTCTCGCAGGACGTCCTCAGACGCCTCAAAGCCCTCTTGTTCTGGATTAAGTCCTTCTTGTATTTCCTCTTGAACTCTTGGACGAAGTGGTTGACCATCCTGTTGTCGAAGTCCTCACCGCCCAAGTGAGTGTCTCCGGCCGTGGACTTGACCTCGAAGATACCATCCTCGATGGTCAGGATGGAGACATCGAAGGTACCACCACCCAGATCGAAAATGAGGACGTTGCGCTCTCCGGCGCCCTGTGAACAGTATGTGAAAGAATCAGTAAAAACGCCTTTAATATCGATCTCCATGCAGGCATCATCTAAAGCTTCATGCACCAAACACACCTACGACACCAAATACGAACCAGTATGAACCACAGAAACAAACCAGAATAGACCCAATTGTTCATCTCCAGCCTCAATCAATATTACGAAACGGAACAACAAAGCATCTATCGTTTAGAGCAGAGGGTAAAATACGTTAAACCTGATAAGCTCAATGACACAGTTATTAAACTTGGCACCTGCTAGTAACAATTATACATATTGCCGTTAAAAAACTACACTAGTCTCACACAAGGGAAGTCATTCACTAAAAGCTCAAACATGCATCACTGCTCGTAAGAAGTTGGTTGCTCCAGGTTGAATGGAAGTGAATGCATCAAACCAAGCAGATCACAAGGCATTCAAAACACAGCAGGTATCACCAGACAGCCCTACTCCAAGATTGTAGTGACAGAGTCAAAAGATGCCATCAAATTAATAGATGCCAAATTGAAAACTCTGTTCGGAAGACCATGGCCACTGACCCCATCGCTTTACCTACTATGTACTTGGGAGGGGCTTCATTCCCATCCCGCACTTCTATCTTGTTACTCCTGTGTTCGTCCTGTTCACTTTGTTCAATCCGTCCAGTAAAACCAACTGGATGCCACTGGAGTGGCCGCGGTTTGGCTCCATTATAATTCAGCGCAAAGAAAACAACAAACAGCATTTGCAGGTTTTCGACACAATCAGAAGTGTCCCCCACTGGCAAATACGGCCCAACGAACAACCCCCAGCCAATCATTTTTGAAATATTCTGATAGATGACTCGTCTGCCCGTGAACAACAAACTTGTACCTGTTGATTGTTGACAGATACAACAAAATGCAAAGCGATGAGTGATTATTATCAGCTGTTCCCTATCTGGGCTGGATGTATACCGGAAGATTAGTTGAAGGTTTTTGGTTCAAACTTCAGGGCCTCAACTGTCAAAGAACGACTGGACATCTCAAAAATTACTATGTTCGGAATCAAAAGCTCAGAGCTATGGCGTTTTGAGCATTTCAACCCTTTTTTTCGCCCTGAACACAGTAACGCAGACCTTGGCGTGCCAAGTAGACACCAAAGGTTGGGGACCCCCCCTACCTTTAATTTTGGTTCGGGGCAACAAGAAAAGGAAGTGCAACCAAGAGTGACGCGAACGGCTCTCAGACAGAAAATTTTCAGTTTCATTTTCGGAATTTCATACGTAGATTTCGAAATTTTTCCATTTCACGTAGATTTTGAGGAGAGTTGAACTTTTTTTTTTTCCATGCTCTACAAAGGTTATTGCTATTACTGAAAATAACAAACCAGAACTATCGGTTTCACACCTTCACACTACAATGCTCGCATTTCAAAATGCATAATCGAACAAATAAAATGCATGGATGTTATGACCAAAAAAATGCTTGAGAACGATAGCGCTCGCCATAGACGCCAAAGTGCGAAGAGACCTCATAAATAAAAAGAGAAACCAAATGAATTCGGTATAGAGCTTCGAACTGAAATGTTACGATCAGAAGGTGGCGGCGAAGAGGGAAGATAAATATCAAAGGATAGATCATAACTGAAAAAACGGTTTTGGAGTCAGCAAATTGGATGCCAAAATTTGGAAAAATAAATCGAACCATTTGCACAATCATGACATGATACAGCACACTGTGTAACAGCTGTCAGTAATCCGACTCCTATGTCCGGGGTTGCCAGATGTCCTGAACCAGTAGGGACTGTCGAAGTTTTGAATGAGGAATCTGCTGAGCTGTTCAGAGCAATGTTCAGATAAGTAAATATCTGAACATGGCTGCATGCGTGCCCAACATAATACCACCTTATCATCAACATGAAAAGGAATATTGCAAGTGTATGAAATGAATCCTCCGATTTTATGCAACAGGTTTCAGGTCATTGTCAACCCTGTTCATGGGGAGAAGACTGATTACCTCGTGAGACCTTGGTGACGAAGCAACCGCATGCAATCCCAGCGTATCCACCTTCCACCAGTGAGGGGATGCAAAATAAAAAAGGTTATACTTCTCGTACCGTTACCTTCTTGTCGAGACCATACGCGATGGCGGCGGCGGTAGGCTCGTTGATTATACGGAGGACGTTGAGGCCGGAGATGGTACCCGCGTCTTTGGTCGCCTGACGCTGTGAGTCGTTGAAGTAGGCGGGGACAGTGATGACGGCGTTTGTGACTGTCATACCGAGATAGGCCTCGGCGGTCTCCTTCATCTTGATCAGCACCATGGAACTGATCTGTAAAACATTAGGTTCGTTCGTGAAAGACCGCAAGAAACAAGGTCGATGTGGGCAACATAATTATTCTTACAGCCACCATCTCTGTGTTAGTCCTGACTCGGAATCACCCCACCATAGGTAGTAGGAATTTCGCAAGTTTTTCTCGTTAACGAAGTTCAGGTACCAATGCTTTGTGCTACAAAGCACAAAAGCACTCTTCTATGCAGTTGCAGTTGAATTTAGGGTTGAACATCGATGGTCGATGTTTTGTTTTCGATTGATGTAAACGTGAAAACCACATGAACATATATCGCCCATCGGAACTCAACCCTAGATTGATGAGAAAGTGAAAAACCACATGAAAATATCACCTTTTCATCAATCTAGGGTTGAGCATCGACTGGCGATGTTTTCATGTGGTTGTTTTCACGTTTTCATCAATCGAAAACCAGATTTTTTCATTATTTAGCCCCCCTCCCCCTTATTCGGATGAATTAATGACATACTGAGTCGGGCACTGAGAAGGTATTGAAAGGATACTGCTTTCGACAAAAACATCGATGATCTATGGATTGCAACTGCAGTGTGACTGAGTACTATGTACTGGAACTGTTCAACCTTTTTTTTTAAATTAGTTGTTCAAAGCATTATTGCTTGGGGTTAACGAAAATCGGATCTGTTCGTCGAGAAAACGTTAACGAAAAATTAGAGTAGCTAACAGAAACTTGCTGGCTTTTGAAAAAGTAAGATAATTTACTACTGCCTCCTACAACAAAAACGCAGTGTCAGGGACAAATTAAAACTGAATAAACAAGATCGAGATTGAAATAATAGGTCGTTTTTCCTCTGACGTGAATTCTGAACGATGAGCGGAGATCTTGATTGCCGAGATCCTTATGAATACTGCCTTACCACTTTTACGCACGCGCACACACAGCCCAGCCATGACGTACATGTAGGACCCCGCTTCTTCAACATCCGATGTCTCATTTCGTATTTCCTTTCCATATATTGAATTATCAAATTCTCCCACACTACGGCCTTTTCACAGTTACCTGAACTAAAAACATTCCGAACACCATCTTATGCTCTCCTTGACACCGGAATACCCCAACCCTCGGTAGTTATCACCAACCGTTTTATCACTGGTAACCCATAACTAAAGAGCAACGGAAAGAAACTCCAAAAATGAATAGGCCTATAATACTCATCCCTAGTTGAATTCAACATGTTGGGCTCAGCGTACGCTTCATTCCACACAGATATTCGGCGGTGTCCTAAGGTCATAGCAGCGATATCATCATAGCCCACGAGTTACACATGAACAGTACTATAGGAAAGGTAGTTTTCAATTAGGCCAGTCTTACATAATATTATTATAATAATCCCAGTGCCGTCCAGCTCGTGAGGTAACGAAATGGGTAGCATCGTGCAACATTCTCTACTGTGTGAATACTGACCCTATTGCAGTGAACCTATACCGAAATACAGCGGCGAAAGAACAATCTTGGGCTCAGCGTACGCTTCATTCCACACGGATATTCGGCGGTGTCCTAAGGTCATAGCAGCGATATCATCATGGCCCGCGAGGTATTGATGAATGATCGTTATTCACATAACACCAAGTAAGTGGTACAGGGTGCCTAATATTTGGTGATGAAAGAGGTCTCGATTATTCGTTCGTTCATTCTACTTTATTTTTCTTTCATTTTTTGAGATTGGCAAAACTCATCCTGAGAATTTTGGTACCAACCGCTACCTCCTACGATTAGTGGTTTTTATTCTATGATTTTGAGAAGTTTCATGCACTAGTAACGTCACAACGGGCTCCCGTCCAGGCGGGAGGGATGCAACGACGTCACTAGTGCACGAAACTGAAAAACCAAGAATAACAACTACTTACGGTAGTGAAGTGCGGTTAGTGCCAAAATTATACTCAGGATGCAATACTTTCATTTTAAAAAAGTATGAAAATATCTTGGTGATTTGAAATGCGGTGGCGCCGTTCCAATCCTCTACTGGGTGACTATACTTCCGGTTATCTGTATCGATCCCTACTTTATATCCGATAGCACCTGGTATTTTCCCAGTGAGAAAAATTCCCCTCCATAACATTCACAGATAGTTGAGAGGTTACCTGGGTATAGGACATTTGTATCGATACCTATTTTCCCTGATACAACGTGGTATTTTCCCGGCGAAAAAAATGTCCCTCTGCAACATTTGTAGACAGTGTACCTGAGAGGTTACCTATAATTAATTTTCCCTTCACGCTTCCAATTTACCTCAAGGGTTATCTTTGCTTCATAAAACTTTCACCCTTCAACGAATAGGCATAGGACAGATTTACGAGAGATCAGCAGCAACAACAGCTGTCCCCCTGTATCATGAACTGAACCGTAAACCTTCCCCTTATTTCAATCATGAGTTGACCAAGCGTTTTATGCGTTGCTCTCCACCGGATTTTCATCTCATTATAGTACAGATGAATGTGTAAAAACTACTTGGAGATTAATTTTCTTCCCATGCCAACTAGGTATAATTCAACAATTTTTCCAAACCTTCATGAAAATGTCATTTTCATAAAAAGGCATTTAAAATATTTTTTTAATTTAGGCATCAAACTGAGGAGGACTTGAGAATAATTGAATTTGACCGAACTTTCAATTTTGGCCTGCAACTCTTATTAGCATAGATGGGTATAAACACAGTGGAAAATGCAGCTGATAGGTGTATCGATATTTCAGTGGTACCTATCGTAACGCCCCTGACTGGTACTCGAACCTAGTTGTCATACCGTTTGAGTCTAGTTACTTTGGATCACACCGGTAACGGTGTTGTTCTGAGTTGCGTACGTAATAAACTCGGAAGAGCCTAACGAATTTCAATCGTTCCTGAATAACCTGGGCGGTAGATTTGAAAATTAAAACTTGGAACGGTTCGAGATGTTATTCACAACAGGGCTCAGTAATGGGCTGTAACAACACGGACAATTATTCAGCGGTGTCCTAAGGTCATGAGCAGCCAAATCGTCACAGCCTGAATCCAGTTTTCCATGTATTTACCGAAGTAGGTTAGAGATCTCGAGGATTCCGATCATAATGAACGGAAAGAGGGACGAATCCAGAAATACCGATATAATAAAATCACTACACGTGTAGGAATCAACAGTGATGGTAAGGTGAAATATGTCGGGAAAATACTGTATCGGGAAGACGGTTTCTGAGACGTTAAGTTGAAGAAACGCTGTGTCGTAATAAATAAGACTAACCTCCTCGGGGAAGAAAGTCTTGTTCTCTCCTTTGTATGAAACCTGGATCTTGGGTTTGCCGCCGTCGCTGACGACGTCGAAGGGCCAGTGCTTCATGTCGGCTTGGACGGTCGCGTCTTCAAATCGTCTCCCAATCAACCGTTTGGCATCTGAAACAATAACCGAGCATGAAAATTCCTCCGCTGAAGAACGTGTATAGGCGTCATAAATTAACAGACATGTCGCCTGGACTGGAGGCCAAAAACACCTGAGGAATGCTATTGGTACTATGACGCCAGTCTTTGGATGTAGGCAGAAATAACCGACCAATCACATCCATCAAACAGATGCGAGGCCTGCGTGAGAGCTGCCAAAACCGTCTGCAAACATGCAGATCACTGCTTAAAGAAGAATTTATTTATCTATACATACATTTATTCACTTATAATACAACAGATTAAGGAATAAGAAATGCACATTGACATCTTGTTATCTGGGACACAAGAGGAATCATCACATAGTGCTGTCATCAGCAAACGCTACACAATTGGTAAATTTCTATCTGGTTTGGCTCTTGATGCAAAATCAGTACGTTACAACATACCAGAATAAGAGAGCGTAACACGGAACCCTGAGGCACTCATCAGCAAGCACACCGTGCTTGTAGTAGATACAGTGTGCTTGCTGATGAGTGCCTCAGGGTTCCGTGTTATATCTGCTTTCAATTGCATTAAATCTCACTGAGACTTTTTCGACAGATTCAAGGAGAACCGTTCTAGTGCCACAGCATCAAGGGTTATACGCCTGTAGGCGTTGGTTGGTTAGGTCTATGAAGGCAGGACTTTAGAAGGCAGGGGTATCCAATTTACCAATGACTAGAGAACATCCTCCGCACTTTTATTGGGAATGCAGGGTGCGATTTAATTATTGAGAAAAATCATTAAATCGCGCCTTCAGCATTATCGTTCAGACCCAACAAAAGTACAGAGGATGTTGGTTGGTTAGGTCTATGAAGGCAGGGGTATCCCATTTACTACTGACTACAGAATATTCCCTGTACTTTTATTGGGTCTGAGGATAATGCAGGGTGCGATTTAATTATTGAGAAGTATCACTAAATCGGGCCTTCTGCATCATCGTTCAAACCCAATAGAAGTACAGAGGATATTCCCCGGAAGTCAGTGGCAAATGAGATATACCTACTTTAAACAAGAAAAGCCCTGTATTCACAGACCTAACCGAAACCTCTACTGCCGTCCAAAGCAAGAAAGCCGTAGAACAAGGAAATCTAGTTTTGAGAAAAACGCAGGCAACGTTTTTAGGCTGTAAAATGGGCATTCTTCAATATTTTCTCATGATTTTTTGTGTGCAATTGATCCAAATTTGGTTTCTACGTTTGTAGCAGCAGCAAGGTGCATCAATTTTGGAAGAATACCTATAAATCTAAGTATGCAACTGTTACCCCGTTGTAGAAGACGAGGTAAATTTTGCTTAAAAAAAAAAAAAAACTATGAGTGAATGAGGGATACAACAAAGAACTATTTTTCTTTGTTGTATCCCTCATAGTTTTTTTGAAGCAAAATTTACCTCGTCTTCTACAACGGGGTAACAGTTGCATAAATAGTTCTGTCCAGATGACCATTAAATTAAATTCACTGTTCCAATGAATTAACACTGTAGGTCTGCAGTCTACTGTTTTACTTAATGGAAGAACTACTGCGTTGCATCGTTGGAAAACCACCAAAAATTCGAAAACCCGTGGACATTTTCCTTGAGTAACTTTTTTAGGGAAAATTTCCCCCAACTTTTAGGGGAATCCCAAGAACTATATACCAATATAGGTCGGTCTAGGATATGAATCCAGCCATACCAAAATCTGAAAATCGGGTCTACGGCCTTTTTATTCTGGAGGGCTGTATATGTATGTATAGGTTGACAGCAGTGAAATTGGATGATAATATAGAAATGCTTAGCTAGCAACAAAATGGATTCAACACAGTATGTACCAAGTCGACTAGGTAGAATACTAGTCGGATCTCGCTTTCACGGGTAGTCATTAAACTAACTAGTGTCGCCTGGACTGGAGGCCAAAAACATATGAGCACTGTTATTGGTACTATGACGCCAGTCGTTGGATGTAGGCAGAAATAACCGACCGATCACATCCATCAAATGAATGAGAGGCCTGCGTGAGAACTGCCGAAATTATCGTGTTTTTGGAGGTTCTACCCTTAACGTATTAGTTCACAGGGATATAGTTACAACCTCATTTAAACAGCTGTCCATTTAGATCAATACAGCCGATCCGAGTTAGTAAGCGCTTGAGGTTCGACAACCCTCGTTTAGAGAAATTTTGACGGCCGCTTTTGGACAGCTTTGCTGACATTTTAACGATGCTTGCAAACGCAACGTACACTGCTGTTATTCTCGTTCTCATACTTTCCAGGAACAGCCAACACGAGAAAGTTGACAAGTTTGACAGAAGACGATATAAGTAGGTTACGGTCAAATGAAGATGCGTCGAGGAGATACCTGCTTGTAAGTTTACTTGCAGGTTTTCAAGTTTTTGCTTGTTTTATATACTTCTATTTGATCAATACTTACATTATACCATCGCCTTACTTACATTATCTCAACAAGCCTCCAAAAATTACTAGCAACCTCGACAACACAACCAGCAAAAAGATACACTATTTTGCTCACGAGTACACGATCGCTTTTTTCCTAGTAACGTGCACTCTATCAACGTATCAACCTGCTGCCTAGCTATCCGCTTGACCCTCAACTAAATTATATCAGTAGTAGGCGAAGGACAGCACCATCAATGATACTGCGTCTGTTCGGTGCACAGCAGGAATGTCCGTGAAATAGCCACAAATACAACGACATAGTGAACAACTATAAATTCGATATCATGATTTACAGGCAAGGAGATCGAAACAAGAGATGCTTCACTAACCGAGATGTGAAGTTTTTGAAACTGTTTACTTTCATATCTCCACCAGATAGCCGGGTTTCTCACCGAAAATTGTGTTGTTGGGGTTCATGGCGACCTGATTTTTGGCGGCATCACCAATAAGACGCTCGTTGTCTGTGAAGGCGACGTAGGAGGGCGTTGTTCGGTTGCCCTGGTCGTTAGCGATAATCTCGACCTTCCCGTGCTGGAAAACACCCACGCACGAGTACGTCGTTCCGAGATCGATACCAACTGCTGGTGCTTTGGCTGCCATTGTGTATGTTTATCCAAGTTGCTGGAAACAAAACAGACGGATAGGTTACAAATCGGCGGGAGAAGGCTTGAGATCGGGTAACAGGAGGATTCACAAAATATATAAATACGGAATAAGTTTAAAAAGCTGCAAATTATTACACAACGGTTGGTTCATTATTTACTTTAATAGCTGCCCCTTCCGAGTAAATCACTGTTTTCTGGTCATTACCTACCCTCGAACGCCCCCCCCCCCCCCCCCGGGAACGGCTTAAATCGAGTACTGAAGCCGGCCCGGGATTAGTTTCATAAAAATGCGCGGGATTCAGTAATCGTCATTAATAAATTATCTGTTGTTATTCATGTAGCATTCAATAATTCCATCATTAATTATTTGTTATTCATGAAGCATTCAATAATTCCACCATCATTATTATTTGTTATTCATGAAACAACGTTTGTTCAAGTCACTAAAGTAAGACAACAAAATCCGAAAGAGCTTTTCAAATGAAATAATATCACAGAACAACCAACCCGACTTCATACTGCCACAAGTGATTATAATCAGGTGTTCCCTAGCATGATATTATGTTGAAGAGACATCATGTTGAAGCTTTTAGGTGCAAACAAACGGCTGGTTGGACGTACAATGCTCCGGGTTGTCTTTTTTTAAGAATTTTCTAGTTCAAGATCGATTTGAGAACGTAAAAAAAAAACCCCAAACCCTTCTATTGAAAGTTTTCGAGCTACGGCGTTCTGAAAAACTTCCCCTATTTTCACCCCTTACAGATTACTGACAGTAACGCCGAGCTTCGCGGACCAACTAGGCCCCAAACGGGATCTACAAACCAGATTTCAATAATTTTGGTTCACGGTAAGAAAAGTGCGATGTACGGCCCGGAAACGTTTTCATTCCATTTTCGGATTCTACGTACCTTCAAACGGAAACCATCAAATTCTGAATTTTCATTTTTTTTTCAAGCTCGATTCCGAAGGGTTCATTATTAAAAATAATAAACCAAAATGGATCAAACAATTCGTAGGATGGAGCTAACAGACTTAGTATACCGATCGGCAATGCGTACATGATTCTCAAACATAACCAGAAAAAGTTATTCAGAACAACATGTTGATAAAAATTATTGCGGGGAAATTCGTATACCTAATTATTAATTCAAAAAGTATGGGGTGGGGGACGTTGCGATACTATTTGGTTTCGGTACCAATGGTATCGATCCCGGTATCGAATCATGCGATACTTTATCAATATCGACAATTATTATAAAAACATAATATTTTCGGATACATGCTTACGTAAAAACGAACGTTTTCGCATTTATGCACATTTTAAATCACCATTCAGCTGTTGCAATCAATAGCAACCATGCGACTACCTACTGTGATATAGATTACCCCTACTCCTCTGTTAAGCTTTGTTTGTATCAAAGAGCTGTGATTATTTTCACCTCAATAATTTCTTGTAAGGTCTCTTGAACACTGTTAGGTCTTCAGGTTGAATCTTAGCAGTCAAAAAAAAAAAAAAAAAAATCTTGAGGTCGGAGTAGCATTATTGTTACTTTGCTAATTACAAGTGCCTATTCAATTAAATAAATTGCTATTAAACATAAATGAATAATACGAGCATATTTCGTAAAGAATCCAAAAGAAATTAATCGCGTTCCGCTTAGCCTGAAACATTTCTATACTGTACTCATTTCATACTTATGGTATTGATATGGAATCCGATATTACATTGGTATCGGTACCAGTTCCGATATGGTATCAATACCAAGTATCGTATCGTGAGCGGTTTCTTTTTATCCGAATGTTATCGGGGCGGCAGCAGCCCACTGAAACCCCAGAAAGCTTTTTAGATCAGGAAATAGTGATGAATCAACACCAACCTACACACCCCGGTAATTTGTATTTTATTCACTCAGGGATATTGGGATTTTTTGTTTGTTCCGGAGACCACTTCTCCCTTACAGAAAAACTATGTTACTATGAACACTTCGCTCAGTGAGGTAGCGGAGAGTAAATAGAACAGAAGTCGAGGGCTAAAGCAATTCTCTTCTTTAGCCCTCGAAATATATGTCATAAGGTTTGAAGTTAACAGAGTTGTGTTCGGATTTACTGCGCATGCGCGTCGCCCAAGTTCAAACTTATTTCTTCAAGTTCGACTTATTCGGC
The DNA here is from genome assembly GCA_954871275.1 of Leptopterna dolabrata. Classification (NCBI taxonomy): domain Eukaryota; kingdom Metazoa; phylum Arthropoda; class Insecta; order Hemiptera; family Miridae; genus Leptopterna; species Leptopterna dolabrata. Next base: position 11,803,587 of record OX940983.1, on the reverse strand, counting down.
CTTATACATAAGGCGCGTTATCTCCCAGGGCACAAACTTTAGGAATCGTCTTTAACCTTACTCAGGGGTAACAGTGCACAGATTTTTGCCGCGTTTTGTCGTTTTTTTTTTAACGCGTCGTGTCGTCGGTCCTCGCCATCGCCAGCGTCTTTCAAAGTTACTCCAAGCGTCTTCCAAAGAATTTGCTAGACTGTTGCGATATCAACTTAGGATAAAAAAGTGATTTTGATGTTCAAAATACACCTCAAAAGCACTTATAATATCGTCATCCGACAACAGTCCTTGTCCGTTGAGGTAGAGGCGAAAAAGATTTTCAAGCTCTTCCATGATGAACTTGAAATAAAATACAATAAACTAAAAATGAAATGGAAACGGAACGACCAGGAAAGAAAGGCAGCTGAAGCTGAATGGATTTCGCGTTGTGCTAAGTGACGTTACTTTTTAATTCACTCCTACCCCCACCACTTCTGTCAAACCGGACTTATTTGGTTAGCATCCAAACTTAGCTCGATGTGGCCAAAAGATATGGCCGTTCCCTAATGAACTTATCTCTTAGGAACTCTCTATTGACTGCGTCTAAGCCCCAAGTTTGAATGATGCACCGAGAATGTAATTGTAAACAGTCTTGATCGGGGTTGGAAGCGAGGGGTAGAAATTAATAATACACAGGAATAACACGAACGATCCCCCAATAATGAGGAGTACCTATGACTTCTGTTTATATTTTCAAATGAAAGTAGGTCCCATTCTAAGAATATTTAGATGAACCGCACTCTACTTACGATAAACTTTGTCTACGACTTCTCAAAAATGCACTACCTACCATACGACGGGTAAGGGGCTCCCGGCCAGGCGGGAGGGCTGCAATGACGTCACTCGTCGAAATTTTGACAGCACATAGAAAAAGAACTGTTCATCGTAGGAACGCGGTTGACCTAAGATTCTTAGAATGGAACCTACTTTGAAAATGGTAAAGTAATATAAACTGAAGTCATTGGTTGACCACCATCATTGGCTGGAACTGAAAATGCCTTGGTATTTCGAGGAGTGAACGGTGTTGAGGGGCTCAAAGGAAGAACATCCACGAGAAAGGTGCTCTCCTGCAGACGAGAACAGCATGATTACAATGTAGACCGGAAGTAACTGCCTACCCTGACGTCACCCAGAAAATCCTTATTACGGCGAAAACAATGGCAAACGAATGACCGATGGGACGAATCGACATTTCAGGGCTATCTCCAACTCTTGAGACCTCCGGACAATTCAAGGTCTCTAACATAGCCCAGCAACAATAATATTGACCGACACCGTTAAAGCTCCGTGTACACCGGTAAGGTCCAAACGAACGAAAACGGATAAAAATGATTGGAATATTTGTCCCAACTGCTTCGAATTTACGTACGTTCAATGAATTGACATGCGTTTCACACTACTTTTATCCAACTTCCAAGGTAAGTGAAAACTACAGAAGTTCGTTCTGACCTATATGTAAAACGTTCAACCAATATGCCGACCTACACGCTACAGTTGTGGGTGGTGTAGTACTTACGAGCCTATCACTACTTGATACGGAGACTTCACTCCTTGCGGCAACACGTGCTTGAAGAACGTGAACAAAGGAACGACGGAGCAACGAACGGGTAACCTCGGATGCACGAATCCCCTCCCACCATTCGACTCCCGTGTCCCGTCTCGGTTCGAGTTCCGATACTCTCCCGCCACCACAAAAAAAATCGACGGCATCACAATGGCGCCAGGTTGGGTTATAAAAACCGCAAGATGACCATCGCCCAACATCAACCAAATCAAGGAAAAACTACAGGCTACCGGTTTGGGTTTGAAGACGCTTTTTTACAATAATCACCAATCAAATCCAGAAAAATTGAACAAATTGTATGATTTTCCCCCCCACACCACACATCTCATACCCAATTTTCATTTCAAGGAACGACACCCAGTGAATGCATGGAATTTCTCGCGTCCTACAAATCCTGCCTACGCAAGGATCTTATTATCTTCACTTAATCGTCAAACAAAAATCTAGATTTATATAACGATGAAAGCTCATGGGGTTATTAAGTGCCCACCGAAGAGTGGGCACTTAATCTGTATCAAGTACCTAATGCGGTCACGATGACTGCACAAGTCATGTAGATTGAAGTTGTAGTAATTTAATGGTAAAACCAAATAAATTAGCCATGAGTGGGAGTTCCTGGCATACCAAACAAAGATAAAGGAACCTGGAGATGGAGAAACTGGCTTTCAATTGAGTCATCACCGACCTTGGATGTAGGACGGCTGACGAGGAAATCGATAGCAATGCGGAACATGAGACATGACACACACAAATACCATTAAAAAAATGCATCATAAGTGCCTACAATACGAATTTACATACCGGAAAACATTGCTTTCACAAAAAAGAACAACGTAATCATTCTGAAAGAACAGAAGAAACCAGTCAGTGTAAGCCTTCAGACCGCATGGCTACAACATTCGAAAGTGGTTACCTGTTCGGTAGTAAAGTTATAATTACACGGAAACGACAGATATGCATGTTTAAAACAGTAAAAACTACAACTACAAGATGCGAACTCATAATATTTGACGAAAAAATTACCTTTAATAAATAGATGTAAAGGAGGAACGAGGAATAGCGGAACTTCTTGCTTCAGGTCTTGAACGAAAATGACCGATTTCTACAATCCCGTAGAATGGGGAAAATGGCTGTCCGGTTCCAGGACGTTCGAGAACCTTCCAACCAATGGGATTGTGCGTTACGTATTCTCCCGCTGTTAAATTGACGTTGATTGGTCGAAAAAATGCGCATTTTCATCAAAAATCAATGTATTCCCACGAAATATTTTTCGATTCCAAATTGATTAAAACCTTCAAAAAATTGTCGCCTTAATGTTGGAGGCAATTTGAGAAAGTTTTAAAGACACAAGACAGGACAGTTCCGGATACCGTTGAACTTCTTATTTAGTTTTAACGATCCATCTACTTTTTCTGTGACGGAAGTACATGGATACAAACACATGGATTGTCATGGGGGAGTTCGGAGTTGTAAACATAGGTAGTAGGTACACCTAAGTTTTCAAAGAATTATCATCATTTTTAGTTTTGTGTACTCCAAGCCCCGTAAAACTTTTTTTGAGCTTTAGCAATTACTGATGTTTCATCCAAAAGGTTCAACGTGAAGTGTTACTCGAAGATTTAGCAGTGGCGTAGCCAGGATTGTTGAATCTCCCATTCAACAGTCGGGTTATCGGAAATAGAAAATGTAAGATATGACTTCACAAATAAAGCTGAATGTAAATTTAGCAAAGCACTACATGTTACAGGTACCGTTAGGTAAGATAAACTTATAGAATAAAAAATACTTATTTGGCAACAATTTTAGTGAATTTTTAAAGAAAAGGAAGCTATTGCAATTGGTCCAAAATTTTCAGAACATAAATTTTTGGAATTGTTTTATAGGCAAATCCTTTTCAGGGCATCTTGATTTCTTTTTTTAAACATTTATATGTAGTATATACATATGTACCTATATATTTATTTATTTATGTGTCACTCCAGACGATGATGACCTTGGGTAAATGATAAAAATGCCAAATTTCGCCAAAATGTTCTTACTGCCAACCAAAATGGTGAGTTCGAAGTTGAGCAATTTAAAAAAATTCTAAGGGGATCTAGTTTGAGTTTTTATGAGGTCAAAAATTGGTAAAAACTTCTAAAATTGCGAACATTTGGTATAAAACCAGTGGAAGTGGTATGGAAGGATGAGTAAAGACAGAAAAATACCATTTCAGTTGTTTTTTGTACGGAATACGGGTCAAATTTGGATTTTTGGGGGATAAAATTTGTTATTATGGGCTAAAATTATTCACCTGACATTGTGTGGGTTGGTGATTCACAACAGAAAGAGGAGGGTCTACATGTATTTTTGACAGAGTGGGCCAAATTTTACTATGTAAGGGTCAAAAATCGGTAAAAATGGATCACCGTTGAGACGACCACACTTCTTCGCTCTCGAAGTTTCTTGGCGACAAATATCCTGCTCGATTTGACGGTCGTCATTTTTCATTTCCGTGAGGTTTGTTCTCAGTTTTAAGATTGTTGTTAGCTTAAACGGGGGCTCTACTCCAAAATGGACACGGATTTCAAGAACTAGAGCAAAGGTGTCAAACAACTGATAAGAAGTACCTAGGTGTAGGCGTATATTTTTATATATTAGACGTTAATATTATTTGCTCAGTTCATAGTTCTACTTGATCGGAATTATATCCGGTATAATATTTGTGGCGACCTACAAATTAGAAATGCTAGAAATCACGGGAAAATTCAGCCTAATTAGTTAGGATCCTTCCTACAAAGGTGATTCACCTACACCGAGCTAGTCAATGTGATTTGTTTTCATCAAACCTGACCCACAGCATCCAGGATACCTACTTACTGAATAGCGTAAATTATGTACTCTGCTTCAATACAGAGAAAACAAAATTATAACAAACTCCTGCAAGTTAGCAAGGAACAATATTATTCTATAGATATAGAAACAGTTTCGTCGGTAGGCAAGTTTGAGCGCACAGGGCCCACTGTTGCTTTGAAGCAACATTACTAAATACGATCACGACAACTATACTAACAAGAAAAGCACCCATTTCAAATCCTCCTTAGGTAATATAGAACACAACTACACTAGAAAAATTGGAAGCTGATAGCTAGGAAGAAAAATAATTACGGAAAGCGTCACCCAAACACCCTCTCAGAGCAGACCTTCTTTCTCACAGGCATGGTCAAAGTTCACTTCGTCACGAATGTTCACTTCTGAGCACAACAAATAAGGCAACACTGGGTAGCAGAGATCCCAATACGTTTCAGGATTACCTTCCCAATGTCCTAACTCTACCCGCTCTTTTTCAAAAAATCATCAAAGTTGATGTTGCTTTAAAGCAACACTGGGTTCTTAGGGGGTAACAGCAGTTACAACAGCCGTATACAGTAGTATAGTAGGGTTTTCTGTGGTATCGATCTGCAAGAACCATTTATCAAATAAAAAAGACCTTAGTATACTGGGTTGCATAATGGTACTGTGAAAATGATGATAAAAAAACGCTGCAAAGTCCTTGTCACATGGGTTTATTATTCCATTGGACATACCTACCTACAGAGATGTTGGCTGTTTATTTATTGTTTCTTTCATATAAAATAATTGAAATAGCTATCTCTGGTGGTTTCCACCAATTTTGGCCCCCAAAACTCGAATAAACTACGCTCCTTTTTTTTTAAAATAAATTATCTCTGATCATTGATAGTACCATTTAATCGTCTTGATCCACCTGTTGACACTTTTTCCAGTGTTATTATACAAATTGATGGTGATTTCAAACGATTTCCCAGGTTTTTGACTCATAAAAAATCAATTTCGGGAGCTGAACATCTGGTAGAACCTCAATTTTCTATTCTTTGGTCAAAATCGACTTCATATTCGGTCTTCTCGTCCCCAAAAACATGAAAAACGATACCTTAAAAGCTCATGTTACCAACATGTTGCTAAAACGCAAAAAGTACCTATTTTTATACACATTTTCACTCATAACACCCCTGGGTATATTCCGATCGGGCTGAAAAGTTTCGGGACACAACTAGGGCCCAAATGGAGCATGTGTGCGAAAGAACGAATTTTTTAGACCGAAAATGAAGCCTGTACACGTGATACGGCGGACGGCGGATGGCGTACGGCAGACGGCGGATGGCGTACGGCGGATGGCGTACGGCGGACGGACATTGCATTTTTGGAATCTACGTACCTTGAAACGGAAAAGAAAAAATTTTGAGGGGGTGTTATAAAAATTTTTTGCTGAGCGATTACATAGGTGTATTATTCACAGAATAATAAACCAATAAGCTTGAATTTGTAATAGTTTGTAATGGTTGATGGAATTGATATAGTGGGTGGGTGGGGCTAAAGATTACCAGCCCAGGGCTCAAGCTACTTATCTGAAATCGGTGCCTGGTAGAATAGTTTCGTGTTTCAAGGAAAGCTCGTTTTATCCAGTGTACCTGCATTCCGGGCCAATGAGGGAGGGGATATAATGGGCCAATGGATCCGCAATTGATTGTGTGGTTAAACCATATAAATGTATTTTTGGAGCTAAAAATAATTAAAACCTGTTGATACCTATCAAAATATGTAGGTAGGTACCTAATCATTAAAATAAGGCATTTTTCAACTATTGTAATAACAGAAACTGAGCTAGCTGAGAACGAATTGTACAACAAAATATTTTTTGAATGAAATACAATGGAAAAATGATTTTGTTTTAAATAAATATCAATGCTTTGTTGACCAAGACAAAGCTGTATCCAAAGAAAAGAAAAATTCAACGGGAATACACAATGTTTCGGTAACAAAACAACATAGTAAGACAAAATTTTCTCAGATTCAACAATGATTCATGAAATATTTATTGTGGATGCGATAGTTTCATGTTTCGTTAATCCAGGGAGCCATTTAAAAAAAAATCATTTAGCTATTTCAGCACACAAATGTACAGTGTGGAAATCAGGCGGAGACTGGGTGTTTCATGATTTGAATTTGTCACTCCCCTCACCAGAGAGAATGGTTTTGATGTCATCGGCGTCAAGGGTCTCGTACTTGAGGAGGGCCTCGGCCAGGAGTTTGTGTTCCTTTCTGTGAGCCTTCAGGATTGCTTTGGCCCGTTCGTAGGAGTCCTGTCAATTGAACGGTATCGATATTAGAGGGTTGCACGACTTTTAGAATAAGCCCGGTTCATGTGAAGTTGCAATCCGTTCAAACATCAATTTGCCACAGTGGTGTCCACATTACATTGAGCTGGAACGCGTCTGCCTCCTACTAAATTAAAAAATCCCCCGTCATAAAATCAGGTTTTCAAAAAAATATCCAGGACTACACGATGTACGGAAGACTTGAGATCCGGTTTCAAGGCCTTTGAAAACAATAACGAGTGGGGGGGGGGGGGGGGGGTGAGACGACTCCCTATGACATGGAAGAAGAGAGAAGGAAACTTCACTCCATGTAAAATGGTGTGCTGAGAAGCCCCCTTTCAGAGCAATCTAACGGTGGCGAGTGGAACTATTCATTCCTTCATCGATAGACCGCGGTGTGCCTGACATTCCACCCCCCCCCCCCCCCCTCTCCAGACAACCTGACCTATTTTTGTCATTTGATATCAAAATTATATTTTTTGAGGCTATTTTAATGTTCTATTTACCATGGCGTGTTATGTTTCTGTTTTGCTTTACCTAACACTGCTTGATTTCGTAAATTCTTCTATTCATAGGAGTTGATGTAGACAAAAATTAGTGAAATGAAAAAAAATTACCAAGTATTTACCCAAAAAATAGGTAAATAACGACAATGAGTAGGTACGTACCCAACTGAATTAATACAGGTTATTAAAATAATTGTTAGTTTATTAATACAGTTGAAATACTTATTAAATTTGTGATGTACACTAAAAAAAGGGATTAGATATTTGCACCACTTGACACAACACTTTCGTGGAGGCAAGCAGTGGAAAACTACGACTACATTACTACTAGTACTACATTAGGAATGATGGAGACGATAAAAATTATAAAACAGAACGACGCGAAATGAAAAGAAGTAATAAAGTAAATAATACTGGGCAAGGCACAAGATCACATATCAACATGGTGGATCACGGAGAAAAACGAGAACGAGAAAAAGCCGTTGAAACGTGGATACCGCGTGGAAGGGAAGGGGAGGGGCGGAGCGTGGAGGTCTTGTGATGCACTAGCAGCTCTCGTGATGATTAGTAGTACTACAAGGCTTACGCTCGCCTCCACTAGGGCCCGGGTTTGTCGAGGCGAAGAAAAGGCTGCACCCCATTTTACATGGAGTGATTTTCCTTCTCTCTTCTTCCATGCCCTATGACCTGCAGTATATATTTATGAACAGGGGCAAGAGTAAGGAATCGACTGACAAACTGCTTTGCCCACCTTTGGTTGGTAGAAATCTGGGAGCCTATTCACTAAGCAAAAGAAATCTGGGGGCCTATTCTCTCTTTTGGGAAAAGAGATTTTTATAGTATCCATGGCATCAAGAACAGTTTTTTGTTCATCCACTACCACATCAGTCATTTTGGTCATGTGATGTTTGTTTTTCATTAAAAATATATACATATATTATCGATTCATGAGTAAAAACGTCCAAGTACGGGTTGAGGTAGGTCACGAGAGAGATTCAGTAAAATAGATGAACTCGGGAGACTGTCTCCCGAGGGAAACTATCTCTCCCGGCAGATTTTCAAAATAGATAGTCTCTTTTCACTATCTTCTAGTGAATAGGAGTATTATCAATATCAACTTGGAGGAAAAAAAAGGCCAAACCAGAACTTACTTGCAGTATTTTCTTGATTTCAATATCGATCTGATCAGTAGTTGATGGAGAGAGGTCATTGATGGTGATGAGAGACTTAGGGTTCACATCATGCGTGCGGAGTCCCATAGATTCAGACATCCCCCAATCCATAACCATCGCTGTGGCTATAGCTGTAGCTTGCTGCAAAGAGAGTTTCATTCGATACACTGACATCATTTTTGGTAAATCAGACGTGTCGTTCCTGATTCGCAAAAACTTATTCATTGGGAGTAGTAGGAACACTATTATACGTGAGAAATTTCAGCAGTAAAGCAAGAAATGAAGGTTGAGAAATCTCATCAGTAAGCGAAGAAATGAAGGTAGTAAGTCAAAAAGTAAACAGTTGCTTCAGGCTGGAGCTCTATGTCTGACTGCTGTTAGCGTTGCAGATGTGATCGTCTGCCCTCTCAGGAGGGCCAGAATTTGTCCAGTCGTATAAATGGCTTAATGCCAACCTGCTACTGAAGCCATTCCAATCATAACCACCAAGTACGCTTAGTGATTCCTTGTCTGAGAAAATTTGCTATATAAAGTAACGATAACTTTTCACAAGAATAACCTTAAGATCATTCGAAGCTCCACTTGTGATCTTATCTGAGCCAAATATGATCTCCTCGGCAGCTCTCCCACCCATCATGGTGTCCATCATTGCCAAGAGCTGCTTTTTGGTGACATGATAGCTCTCTTTCTCAGGCATGTAAGCAGTCTGGAAATACAAACAGTTTCTGGTAAGTTGTTGTACTAGTTCTTGGTAAGCTGAACCTACTTAGTTGTCCTTAAATTCTAAAACATGTCCATATGGAGTTCATATTTTAGACGCTTCATGGCGTCTGAAAACAGAAGACCATTACATGAAAGAAAATGAAATGGCATTGAAAAGTTAGGAGAGGATTGGGAAACTACACTAACGTGTCCGAGTGATGGTCCTCTTGGGATGATGGTCACTTTGTGGAGGGGATGACTTCCTTTGGTGTAGTAAGCAACTATAGTATGGCCACCTTCATGGTATGCAGTGATCTCGTTAGTTTCCTCATCCGGTATACGCGACTTTCTCTCAGGTCCTGAAAAAAGGTTCCACAATTATCATGATGATTTAGACACTTCACACTTTTAATGACATCTTTGTGGCTCAAGAATAACCTAGGATGCTGTCTGTGTAACTGAGAACAGTAGACTCAAGTCTTCAACAAACTCCAATACAAATGTTTGGGAGAGATGATGTGCCACAAATTCATTAAGAAATACATAAATAACTGGCTTACCCATTAAAACTTTGTCTCGAGCATTTTCCAAGTATTTCATCGTAACGGAGTCAGCTCCGTCGATCGCAGCTTTCAGAGCAGCTTGGTTCACCATGTTCTCCAGATCTGCTCCAGTGAAGCCAGTCGTTCCTCTGGCCAGAAGTTCCACGTCGATGCTCTTGGTCCTCACCCGCCCGAGGTACAACGTCAGGATTTCCTTCCTTCCGGTCAAATCAGGAGTTGGTACCTATTTTGATTAGGAAACATACACGTTAGTGGAACAATCTGGTGCTGGATGACTAAGGATCGCACTCCTGCTCCAGAGAAGAGACTCAGATAAGAGAAACAGTGAAGGCAAGCCTAGGAAAGTAGGTACCTACCTAATCTATTTGACCAGTCAATTCTGTATAAATATTACATTGTACCTATTTACATAAGGGTTTCAGCTTTTTTACATAATTCTGAATGATCTAGTGGTTTTGAAATGGTTTATTTCTGGCGTCTTGATGACTATGTTCGTATATGCTGTGGGTTTCCTGTCAAGGATGAAAAGACAACCAACCAAGGCGTTCCCAGCCATCCTTGACTGGACAAACACAACAGACTTATACATAATTTGGATTGAAAAAATGAAAGCAAATGCTAGAGTGGTCAAATTTTGATGTTCCTCAAGTGATATACCATAATCAAACGTTCTCACACATCAAGCTTATTCTGAGGTAGCTTGACAGCCAATAGCGAATCTCATTATTTAATCTCTTTGCTCTTATCGACGGTAAAAGTTTTTATGGAGGTTTCTAGCAGATTTCTCATAATTTCTGTGAGATGCAACTCCATGGAGGCTGCAAAAGTGTTTGAAGAAAAATGCTGAAATTATTACACAACGGTTTATTATTTACCTGTATAGGATGCCCCTTTTCCGTAGATCACTGTTTTCTGTGGTCAATACCTACCCTCGAGCTCCCCCCAGCGGAGCCCTGAATCGAGTACTGGAGCTGGCCCAGGAATTACAGTTTCATAAAAATGCGCAGGATTCAATAATTCAATCATTAATTATTTGCTGTTATTCGTGAAGGAACATTTGCTCAAGTTACAGAAGTACCCATCTACAACATCCAAAAGAGCCGTCATTTTTCAAATGAAATAATATCACAGAACAACCAACTCGACTTCATACAGCCATCCGTGATTATAATCAGGGATGACACCTGGACCGGATTTATACCGTTTCATTCACGACCATGTTGACGAAGCTTTTCGGTGCAAACGAACGGCTGGACGTACAATGCTCCGGGGGGTCTCAAAAAATTATTTAGTTCAAGATCAATTTTAAAACGTTTAAAAAAACCATACCCTTCTATTGAAAGTTTTCGATCTACGACGTTCTGAAAAATTCAACCCCTATTTTTCACCCCCTAGAGATGACAGTAACGCCGAGCTTCTCGGACCAACTAGACCCCAAATGGGACCTACAAACCAAATTTCATTAATTTTGGTTCATGGTAACTAAGAAAAGTGCGAAGTGCAGCAGACGGACGGAAATTTTTTAATTCCATTTATGGATTCTGCATACCTTGAAACTGAAACCACCAAATTTTAGTGCTCGATTCCAAAGGTTCATTATTGACAATAATAAACCAAAATGAGAAAAAACAGCGAGAGAAGTTAATGTTATGGCCAATTTCTGAGGGACTACTTCAGAGCTCTATAGTAGCATGCTACTGTCCTGACGGCAGCATCATCTCGACCAAATTCATATTACATGAAGTCAGACGTATCGACATGTACTCGCATAAAACACAAGAGCTCCAAGGAGCTTGGAGTATAGTAACTCGAGGGTAAGGGATTTACTCAATGAAAATTACTTACATTGACTTCAACGTCGAACCTCCCGGGCCTCAATAAAGCCTTGTCCAAATCATCCCTTCTGTTAGTGGCCCCCAGCACAATGACTCCATCGTTCTGATGGAACCTACAGACAAAAAAAAAATCGAAAATATAGGTGATGTACCCATCAGTGGGGTGATAACAAACGGTAGTCCCATTTGATGCATGGAATCCGGCAGCTGGCTTGACTGCCTATAATTATCCCGATATTTCACTAAACTTGTTTACTGTACAGTAGCACTAATGGAACAACAGTAAAAAACGCCAAATACCATTCCCCCTCCTTCCCCTAAACTTTATAACAGGTGGTTTTTCAACTGCGTGTTATTCCCCACTATAAGATCAAATAGAGCCTTAATGTACACGCATCCAAACGACTGCAAACATACCCGTCCATTTCCGAGAGCAATTGGTTGATCGTCTGATTGGCATAGGGATGAAGAACAGAGTTAGTCCTTTTGGCACCAACTGAATCGATTTCATCAATGAATATAACGCAGGGGGCGCGATCTTTGGCCGCTTCTGCAAAATAATAATACATTACAATACCCGGAAGTACAGGGTCGATTTGACTGTACAGAATGCCTGAAACTACGTAGGGAAAGTTGGATTAACAATATCGGAGAAACTGATCTGAGCCGGATGGGAGCCTAACTTACTGAATAGATCTCTAACCCTCCTAGCTCCCTGGCCCACGAGTATTTCGTCGAATTCAGGACCGGCTGCATGGAAGAACGGAACTCCTGCTTCTCCAGCTACAGCCCTTGCGAGCAAAGTTTTTCCCGTTCCAGGAGGTCCGACGAGAAGAACCCCTGAGGAAACAGAAACATTTCAACTTCACCAACCACGTTTCTTTCTATTCAATCATCAAATTCAAAAGATAGAGAGCTATTTTAGTATTACCTTTTGGCAGTTTACCCCCAAGAGCAGAGAATTTTTCCGGACTCTTTAGAAATTCTACGACATCTTTCAATTCTTGCTTGGCTTCGTCTGCCTGGAAAAGATGCCATCAAAGGAAAATAAATGACGGATTTTTTAGCATGATATAGAACTCCTAGTAATGGCTAGATGTTCTTCTACCAAAACATGGCCAAGAACCAATAATGTCTACCTAAATCCCAAAATGTTAAGTTACGGAGGTCTACAATATAATCTCCCAAAAAAGCAAAGCAACAGAGCATTTGTCATTACAAACATCGTGCTCTGATAGAAAATTTCGTGCTGATCAAGCAAATACCGCTTTATTTTTAGAAGTGGTTAAGTAGAGGTAAGTCACAGTGGAGAGTATAGACAAATGAGTACCTATGCACTTATATAATTATTTGCTCAAACACACAAAATTAATAAATTTCCATCTTGAAAACTTCGCAATTAGGAACGCACAAATAAAGTTTAACGTTCATCAACAGATGATGCGTTGTGCATAAATTTCATATAAACATACTAACACTATCCTACCAACACTACAAGACGTTAAATGTGGAGACCACGATACTCCTCCAACCCCATGGGGAGCACTAGTGTTTTATCGGTTGTTTTTTTAATCATAGTAAATATCAATTATCAGTGTAAAATGTACGTGATATTTTGTAAATATCTGTAATCAATCAGTTCATTAGGATTGTCATGAAGATGTCTAACAATACGAGTGGTGGGAGGTGAGAGTGACTACTGATAAAACACAAGCGCTCCCCATGGAGGTTGGAGGAGCAGCACCAGCTCGACATTTAACTTCTCGTAACCCTCTCAGTTTCTCTCCGCAGTCCGAGCTTCGTCACAAGTTGTGAAAGCCTTGGTCCACTGAGAGACTTCTTGAGTAATCAGCCTTAATATTTTCGGTGTCCATGTACTCGATGGTTACGTCACCTTTCCTCACTGTCTCTCACGAAGTGTTCCCTGTTTGTGAGATGTTATAGCTGCTTGATTATCAATGAATATCTTGATGGTTTGGTGCGATATGCCCGTCAGTTCGTACATATTTTACTCTTCTTTCAGTCACGTTTTCTATTTCGTTTTTCTAACTTCCAAATGCTTCAGACTTATGTTTTAGAAAAATGTTTTTTGTGAGTATCTAGAAAGTTCATCAGTGAACGAATAGGTACTACAAAATATCTGGATCCTGAATGAAAAAACTTTTTTCTTTTTTTTGGCAAAAAACACCAAAAGGAATTGTTCAGATCGAAAAACACTTCGAAATAAACGTCGTAGGAAATTGGAATTCGCATCAAATGATACCAACTTGAGCCTTCAAGATGTGTTGTTTCATTTTTCTGTCTTACTTCAAAGTTTCAAAAATGTAGGATTTGCCACTATCATGAATTCTGTTTGATTTTTTCTAAATATCTTATGATGTAAGATAGAAGATAATTCGACAGACTTCGAAACATGGAGATTTCAAAAAAGAGACAGACAAATGGAGCCCTCACTAATTCATGTAAAAAGAACAAAACAAAAAAAAAAACGCGAAACATTCCTTCAAAATACAAGTTGAACCAATACATAAATACTACAAATCACTACCTCTCCATCGAATTCTTACCAGCCACTAATATATTAATCTTATGTAGCGGTATGCGGTTTGAGAATGTACTTCAGTCGAACTGTTTTCAATTTATCGCATGATGCAAAATGTACAAAATATACCAACGGGAGGTGCGGGCAGTATTGTGCACTGACCCTAATCCAACATCTTAAGTGGTCGAGTTTCACTATACATGAAAAAAATGCTACTTTCATATCTTTTTTTTGCCTTGAAAAAGTAATAAAATTCCGCATTTTTCATGGGATCCTGAAAACATCGAAAATCGAAACAACATACCTGTAGGGCTCAATTTTGTATCGTTTAACGCAGAACCTAATTTCCTACAACGTGTATTTCGAGGTGTTTTTTCTATTTGAGAGTTTGTGTGTGTGCTTTTTGCTCAAAACACACAAAATCATCTAAAGAAAACGGTGCCTAAACGACCTAAACAACTGGTAGAATTCATCCAGGGACCCATCTAATACGGTATATTCGTGATCAGCGGGAATTCCCTATCAGTTTGAACAAAGGAGTTGGGACCACCCAGTATACATTGTAGCAGAGGCATTGCGTCCATAAGGCCACTTGGGCCACTGCCCCGGCATCCAGAAACACAAAAAACTCCAAAAAAATGCCAACCATTTGTTCAGTTGGCATTCGGATTTCTCTCCGTATACTGTACCTAGCATTTTTCACGAAGTTCAACAGCGACTCGACAGAGTTCTCTCTCTTTGTCCCAACCTATGTCTGCGGCCAAGACAAGTAACTGGGAAGAAGAAGAAGAACAAGACAGAGTTCTCTGGCTATGGATATTTGAGCATTTTATCGGAATATAGCTACACTAATCAATGTCTTGCAATCGAAATCGAAACCTACGCTTCTGAAACTAGGCAGGTCCAGTGACCTGGTGTAGGCATGGCAACGGAGAAAAGTGGCCCGTCCGCGCAAGCTCAGTCGAGTAAAAATTCGGTTAGCCCCGCCCATTTTGGGCCTGGGGCCAACATTTCCATCCAAAAACCGTTTGTGTTCACAATCGATTGGATTCTTTAAATTCATGTTGTTATGTCGATACGAGATGCTTGTCCTTCCATCTATCCCACCCTAAAAATTCTTATCACTTTCGCCGTTCTGTTCCTATGTTGAGTTTTCAATTTTCTGCTTACGTTTCGAATTTTGTATGTTCCCATTTGAGTTCCCAGGACAGATTTGGATTTGCGATAATTAAGTGCGTTGTGTCCTGTCTGTGGTCTTGTGGATTGATCAACGTCAACATACACAGATAAGTACCTGGCTTCTAGTCTTTCTCCATCCAAGTAGGTACCTACTGGCGGGCGCATTACTTCGTTGTATTTTAGTCTAGTTCGTTGTTTTTAGTTGTTGTTTAGTTTATTTGCTTCTGTATTTTTGTACCACATGAATTCGGTGGCTAACTTACAGTCGAAATTTTCGACGTTTTCCTATGAGGAGTGATGATTAAAAGTTTAGGAAGAGATAGGCCTTTGCTGAGTATTAGTCAGTATGAAGCTATAGAACTTTTAGCTTCTGATAATCCCGGGTACTGGTCAGAACTATTGTGAACACAGTGCTTACATTCTGACTTACTAAGAGCTGCGGTTGAAACCACTCCACTGTTGGAAAACATTTACAGGTATTTTGTAGAAAAAGCTGTTAATTTGTGTTCCGGTTTGGTGGCCCACCATTTTCAGAGCCCACGCACCGCTACCGCATTGTAGTACCCAAATAATAGGAAATTCTCTGGCAACTTACCCCCTTGACGTCGTTGAAAGTCACGTGTATTTCCTCTGGGTCTACTTCTACTTGATTTCCGAGCTGAATTCTAAACATTGAACCATTGGCACTAGCTGAAAAAATAAATAAATAAAATAGAAGTTTCGCTCAGTTCTGGCCTTCGGGATACAGATATACAATATACCTAAACATTAAAAATATTAAAAAACGATTCGGCAGAGCAGTCGGGCGTAAAGCCCACGCCTAAAATGGTGTTTAATTTTACTTAAAATACATAAAATGAAAGTGAATTCATATACGCGTGTAAACAATGATTAATGCCATGAGCATCGAAACAGCCAGCAGCGGCAGCGCAAGTAGATCCCCATGCCCAACTGCTGAACCCCCGAGGCCAAGAGAGGCGTCAAATTCAAAACTACAAACAGACAGATTTGGCAGACGTAACTCACCCATCAAAGAAATGAATATCGATAGGAAAAGTACGATAGTGAGCAGTTGCTGAACCACTTTCAGCCAACGTGTCGACTTCCCAGGGCTCTTGGCATTCTTCTGTCCAGCAATGTACCCGTCAGCAAAGGCGATTTTGAATTTCTCCGTTTCTTCTGGTGTAGCATTCTCATGTTGCACCATGTCTGAAACGATAAGTTTATAAGATAACACTATGAGGGGCAACAGCCCTATGTACAATAAACGAATTACAATAAGTCATGTTGAAATTCAGGAGGAAGATTCTGAAGTTAAGTGGAACCAGGATGAGAAGACATAGTTACTTTTAAAATTTGCTTCCAGAGTTTCAGCATTCACTTGTCCGTTCGGCTGTGGGGCTCCAAGTTTGGGAGAAGGTTTTTCCAGCCCCAAGAGCTGTTTGAGCCTTTTACTGAATCCTGGGCTACGGGATACTTCCGCGTTCACATTTCGATCTGTTTTGAAGCCCCGAACTCTTACATCTGTAGAGAACACAAATTAGATTAAGAGCCGTTGTTGAAACAGTTACAAGAAAACGAACACGCATGGTTAAGGGAGGCATCTACACTTTACAGACCACGACGCAAGCCATAAGATATTGTTCAGGCGAGGCAAAAAACGAAAAAATGTCCGAAAAATCGATTTTTGGGTTACAACAGATTATTCCATTCCCAATAATACATATTGTGAGATAAAAATATTATGTTCCTAACTGTAATTATTTAAACAATAAAGCTTTCGTTGCTAAATATACATATCTTTTAGGAAATTTAACTGGCTTTCAGAATATTCAGGTAGTTTTTCGATTACCGATATAGAAACATAGGTACATCGAAAAACTGAAGCAAGGTCACACAGACTCAAGTTTTCAGTAAGTAACCTCACTTTGTCGTTTTTCGCGCTTTTTCCAACACTCATTTTCCTCAAAACTATATTTTTTTTGGTTTATTATTTTCAATAATGAACCATTGGAATCGAGCATGAAAAAAAAAAAATTCTTACCCCCCCTCAAAATTTGATGGTTTACGTTTCAAGGTATGTAGAATCCAAAACTGCAATAAAAATATTTCTGTCTGTCCGCCGTACGCCGTACACCGTACGCCGTACGGGCCACTTTTCTTAGTTACCATGAAAGAAAATTGATGAAATTCGGGTTATAGGTTCCGTTCGCTGTCTAGTTGGTCCTCGAAGCTCGACGTTACTGTGAGTCATCTCTAAGGGGTTCAAAATAGGGGTTGAAAATTTCAAAACGCCTATACCATTTTTTTACGTGAATATTTTTACGGTTTTAAATAGTTCTTGAACTTGCGAGTTTTTTAAGACCATCCGGAGCGTCGTACGTCCAGCCGTTCGTTCACAGTAAGGCCCCGAAGTTTGCACCGACAGGCATTTTCGACTCCAGTGTGAATGAAATTGTATACAATTCAAACCAAATCTCGTAACCAGAGACGCGCCCACAATAGGAAATTTGGCGGAGATGAAATCATTGCTAGGGATCACCTGATTATATTGGCGGAGTATGAAGTCGAGTTGGTTGTTCTGTGATATTATTTCATTTGAAAAATGATGGCTCTTTTGGAGTTTGTTGGTAGGTAGTGAAACTTGAACAAACGTTGAAGTATTATTGATGGGTAAATTATTACTACGGTAAATCATTACTCAACGGTAAATTATTACACAACGGTTCATTATACCATCTACGTAGAAGGGGCTGGAGTTTGTTGGTAGGTACTTTCGCAACTTTTTTCACTCCTCATCAACAATTTCTTTTCAGAACTTCATTATGTGTGTTTCTTTTTGTTAGGTAAGTACTGTTTGTCATCGGCAGAATTATTTTAGCAACATCCAACTCGTGATTTAGGTAGGTACCTAGTAACGAGTACGGGGTTAGGTACTAACCTAAGGAGGGTCTGCGATCTACATAATATGTATAGAATAGTACATATCATATTATATAGACGGGTTATCTATACATAGAGCTGTGATCTGTAACGGAAGGGTATTCTATACAAAATAATAAACCGTTGTGCAGGGATTTGCAGCGTTTTTAACTCCTACTTCAAAACGTAGAATCTGCTATTAATTAATTTTCGCCACATGGAAGATAAGGTCCCCTTTCCTCTGGATGTTCACCACTGTTATTACAATAAAAACACTAGGTATATAGCTTTGTTCGTGCAGACCCTCAGAGCGACCCGGGCATGTGCAGTAAGGGTGAAGCAAAGATTCGCTGTTCGTGCAGACCCAGGGCAAGCTCCGTGCCAAGTGGTTGGGTGTTCGTGCTGTCCCGGGGCAGACGATTCGAATTCGTTCTGGCCACGGGGCTTCCTCCAAGCTGCTCTGAGCAAGCCCTCCATTGCCCCACGAAAAGACCAGGGGCAGCTGAGCAATGCTCTTCCGCGCATGCACCCTCGACCCGTTCCAGCTGCCTGTGCTCCAAACAAGCTCCAGGCTCACCCTCCTCCAAGCGAGCGTCTTCAGAGCTCACCCTACACCAAGCCAGTTCGGTTCAAGCGAAAACCGAACTTGCTCGAAGCTAGCCCCAAGGGGACAGCACGAACAAAGCTTATATAAATACAATTACTTATTGCTTATGCTGCTTACACAAACAATCCTTATGGCGATCTGCTTCATATTTCCAAGTTGTTTTTTTGCGAACTTCTTAGTTGGGTAAATCCAGACCTCTTTTGAACTTGACCCATTTCAACTGGTTACAGTTACCAATATCGTATTCAAATAACTTACCAAATAGCAAAGGTTTTGAATAAGCATGACACTGCTGAAATAGTTTCAAAGATGATGTCAGAGATAGCTGAGCCGATAAGCCACCCATGCTCTTGGGTGCAGTGACGGATATCATATCTCCAGCAGTCTGAACGCGCCATGACGAGAGATTCCTCTTCAGAAGTGGCGGGCCCGAGCATACTTGGCGGGCGAAGTTCTTCGGAAGAGCATCCAACAGTCCACACTCCTTGACGCTGGAGCAGGCCTGGACGGTAAAGAACGATTCATGTTGCCAATCTGCACAAGCAGCTTGAAATAGTTTGACCAGAAATAAGCGCATCGAAAATAAGATCGATTAAATCGACAATTAACTGCTTTGCTTGCCTCTTCTATTGACGCTGCGAGGCAATTATGCAAAATGCAACTAGCGCAAAATTTGAAAATTTCAACTTTTTGATGGATTTTCAAGCGAAATTTCTAGCTCGATTGAACTGAGGCATAAATATTTTTCAAACCCCGACCAATTCAGTAAAGTAAGTAACGTAGTAAGCATTCGGAATTCGCCTGATAAGTTACATTTTAAACGCGCGTTTTGTTTTTGTTTTTTGTGGGTTTTAGTTCCATTATCTTGGATTTTATTCTTGAGGTATATAAATGATTTCTTCCTTCAGGAGATTTCAAGACTTCAAAGTTTCTTCGATTTCTTCAAGAGATGAACGAACCTTTTCTACTGGAGGAGTAGGGTTTCGAGAACGTATGCATGAGCATTGAGAACCTATGCCGAATGAGGAATTACTGCATGCTTTTCATTCTTCATACCGAAATGTTTATTAGGCTTTGTTGCTCAGAAAGATTTTTTGATAAGTATTTCAAGAATTTTCAGATGAGTTTGCCAATTGGTCTGCCACTGGGGGTCATACTTTCACAAAGCACATGCGACCCACAAAGGTTTTGATAATTTTGAAGAAATTCACTTAAACATGCTTACAGTGGTCAATATGAAAAACAACGTTTATACTCGTACGCCGTACATATATGTCATCAAATTCTTCTCCCTTCACACCTCTCCGGGAATTTCTTCACACCCCCAAGGTTGAAAACTACTGCTGAAGCATACTGTAAAGGGACTGACATTTAAATAATTCTATCACACGTAATAAGTTACAATTTACCCTTTCAAAGCTACTCGCATGTTGGACATCAACAAGCTGGTGGCGTACATTCGGAACGTGTTTTTTGGGTAGGTTGGAGCGTCGGGATGAGATAGTAGCAGCTGTCAGTTGGCTGAGGTGGAAGAGGACCTAAAAAATGTCACATGAAGCAATAACGCGAAAGGCGCCGAGCAAATCGTTCAATGCTTGCAGGTAACAACACTGAACAAGTGATGGCAACACTGATCTAAAGCTATAATTCAAAATTCGGAACCGGATTTTTTTTTTAAATTAAAAATTCGGAACCTTTCATACGAGACATTCTAGTTCAGAATAGAAAAGAAAAATATTTGCATGGGAATTGGACATCATTTTAATGTTAATCTTAAACCGAAATGCGATTTATCTGCAGTACAGGTAGGTACTGTTTTGTGCTGAAACCAGGGTTGCCAACAATCCTGAAGTCCAAACCAGACACCTGAGTATATACATACCACATTGATGCGTTTCACCATTGCATCACCATGCACCAGGTAACAACTTGCATAATAAAAACTGTATCACTGGGTGTCTACCCCAGGAAATAGATTTTTAAACATCGCACTTATACCCGTCAATACCCTATCAGGAATTTGAAAAATAGTATCACATTCGGGTGCCTGCCCCAGGAACTAGAAAACAGTATCTCATTTGGGTGTCTACCCCAGGAACTAGGAAACGGAATCACATTAGAAAACGAACAATATTTGGGTGTCTAATACCCCAGGAACTATAAAACAGTATAAAATTTGGGTGTCTACCCCAGGAACTAAGAAACGGAATTACATTAGAAAACTAAATAATATTTGGGTCTCTAATACTGCAGGAACTATAAAACAGTAAAAAATTGGGTGTCGACCCCAGGAACAGAAAATGTAACTGAATTTGGGTGTCTCCCCCAGGAACAAAAAAATGGAATCGAATAAGGGTGTCTACCTAGGAACTAAAATTTGAATTCCCTTGGGGAATATGGAGGGAGGTTACTGTTAGTTACTTCTTCTTCTACAAGTATTTGTGCCCTCGCTGGTGGAGTGGTGGCTACCGTAGATAGGTGATGAGTAAAAAAAGTAATTTCGTTTTGACTTCTGTGGATTAGGTAGAGGTAGCAGGTACAGGAACCGCAATAAAAGATTATGAGGACCTTACAATGAGGAAAACCAGGACATTTCGCGTCCTGGTAACATTATGACCAGGACCCAGGACAATTCTTCCAAAAGCAGGACTGTCCTGGTGAAACCAGGACGTGTGGCAACCCTGACTGAACAGAACGCGCTATAGTTTTTCGTTGCTCTTACCAAGGGAAATCTTTGAGCGAACTTCCTGGTGATAAGAATGGTACTACTATTGTGAATCCCAAGTTAGTAGTTCGCATCTGTCGGATGACAAAAACCGTGTTTCCAGTTCACGTAATAACAAATTTGGAAACTAGCCTTTTATCCAAGGTTATTCCATAACTTATTGAACCAGATGTTGTCACTTCACATGTTATATTCACGAGTTTACCAAACAATATCGTGCCCATGTTTATATCCGTACAAGAATTTTCAGTAATTCTGGTGCGAACCATGGGCTCAATGTGCTTGGCACAATAATATTTTCTATGAAAAATATTGCACGTCCGCATCATAGCCACATGGAGTGCAGATGCCAAAGCGTACCTACATGACACGGAAGATACTGAGGAACACATAATTATTATCATTTTCTTATACTCAAGGTCGTTCACTAAAATTTAATCAATTTAGTCGTCTATTTAATAGGCGACGTAAGACCTGTTGTAATAGAAGACGTAAGGGCCTCTGATCAAACAACCATTGCTCCATTATAAACGTATGAAATAACCTGGTAGATGGGGAAGAGGTGTTACAACAGTTACAAGCATACAAGGGCTTACGTCAAATTGTGAGCTTGACGCTCATGACGCCATCTAATTACGTGTAGCTAGGTGAGCTACCTACTTTCATCCACAAACCTAATGAAGGTCATTGAAGCATACTGTAAGAATAACCGCAATGCTATGCTGGTATATGGAATATGAATGTTGAATTCACCTATTCACTCAAACGTAACATAAAAAATGACATTCATTCAATTCGTAATCTGGGAGGTAATCTAATTGGCTTACCTGATTGTTCGGCTGTAGGGAAAACATTGAATGCTGGATATCCTTGGTTCACAGTACATAAATTTCAATGTGCATTAGATTGAAACCATGGAAAATGTACTCCCAATTGAGAAGTACAACGCATTGGAGCATTTATTCGTGTCTACAAGCCCACAACCACAAGCCCGTAACTAAAAATGGATTCGTTGAATCGTTAACAGCTGATAGCGTGTAGGAAATTGTAACAGTTCTTTAACCTCTCCAAATAACTTATTTATGGAATTCTTGGGAGTTGAGACATCGTAATATTTTTCAAGGTTTGGGTACAAATGAATTTGTTTTTGTGTATTTTATCTTGAATTTTTTTATTGAACTGAATAAGGGAAGTTGGTATGGCAGTTCGTGATTAACTACATCAAGCTGGATCAAAAGTGCTTCTCCTTCCAGTAAGGGTAAGGATCCATCTGCAACTACCGTCTTTGATCTCTCTTACAAACTTTTTTTCTAAAGAAAGAAAATTTTCAATGTTCTAAAAGCAAACTAGATTGATGAAAAACGAAAATAAATAAAGAAGCTTTCAAGAAGTTCATTGACAGCTTTACAACTTGCCGTCAGAGAGCGGCTAAAGCCATGGTAGAATAAATACGAATAAATTAATATTTTGACGCCCTTTTTCAAAATCGCTGACATTTGTTTACAGTTTTGCTCGCTCATTTTAGATATTATAGTTGCATTCATTGGATTTCATGATTAGCCTTCCAAAATCCCCCCCCCCCCCTTAGTAGAAACAGTTTGATCCAATTTTAGACATTTTCTCTGGAGGAAATCTGTAAATTTTTCATGATTGGCTGCATCTATGGTAATTCCCAATTCAGCCTGAGGAAACTTGACAATAGTTTTCAACACAGGGTCTGCAAACTCTCAGATTAGTAGGGAGACAAGTATCGCTGAATACCTAGTTGTTGTTTCTGTTCCAAGTATGGTAAGGTAGGTACCTAGTACCTACTAATTTGTAGCTACGTACTTACTAGGTAGTAGTGTTGAATAAGTAAAGTGAATATTGGTAAAATTGTCTCTTTACATTAGATTGAATGTTTTAGAATATAGACAATTCAGATAAATACGATTCAATTTAATTTGAACTAGGTAGTTGAAAGACATTTTCCGCAAACTTCCGCGATTTCATTTCAGTGATTTCCACCGTATTTTACCTGACCTACTTCCCGCTAACTTCCGCCTGATTTAAGCATGTTACTAGGAAAAACTTGGGGAAAAAAATATTCTGATTCGATCAAGGAGAAGAAAAGCGTAGACAATTCAGATAAATACGATTCAATTTAATTTAGACTAGGTAGTTGGAAGACATTTTCCGCAAACTTCCGCGATTTCATTTCAGTGATTTCCACCGTATTTTACCTGACCTACTTCCCGCTAACTTCCGCCTGATTTAAGCATGTTACTAGGAAAAACTTGGGGAAAAAAATATTTGATTGGATCAAGGAGAAGAAAAGCGTAGCCTTTCGAGAAGGGAGAGGCGGCGAGAAAAAGCCCAATAAAAACACTGGATGTGCTGCACATGCGCAAAACGGCGCCTGGTGCGCTCCCAAGCGATCCTTCTCGAACTACGGAAATCAAAACATCACTCCTCCCGATGCCCGATCGTTACGTTGGTGATCGTCATATCGTGTGGAGTAGGTCTTTTTCTACCTCGAACTTTTTTTTTTTGGACACTTGGGAATCACCGAATCACCGTCGGGGATTTCTCAAGTTGTTCGCTCCGAATTAAAAAAAAATCCTTCGAAATTCTACTAATCGTTTCGATTCGCGTTCAGGAGTTAGACGAAAACCGGGATGTTTCAATTCTGAAATCCAACGTGCGGTTGGCGACCCCTCATCGTTCTCCCTCTTCATAGATGTGGAGCAAAAGCGGAAAAAACCTTTTTACCGAATAGTGCAATCGCTGCCTAGAATCTATTTTCGTACATTACCTGACCCCCTGGCTCATCCACCGTCATCCAACCTAAAAGGTGAGTGTTTTATGTTTTATTCTGGTTATTTTCGATCCAAAAACCTTCTCGGCAACTTATCTTTTGTGATACCTCTGCGTTGAAATCCGACCCTGCTCGGGGCAACCTCCCCCCGCTGGATCTGGGAGGAACTAACACCACATTTTATTGATCTGTTCTATATTCCTTGGGACTCCCTCCGTGCATTGTCGTTGTTTTCATGTTCAGATTATTGAATCGAAATCTGCACGGCATTCCAACCTGTCACGAGTTTTTCGCCCGTTGTTCGTCGTGCAGTGGCTTCTTTGTTCATATTTCGAACGACGTGAGTCAATGAGTTATTTCACTCACTGCACTTCTGTTCCCTTTCGTCCAGTCAACCGAAACCTTTCCAACCAACTTTCCTTGAAGCTGTGATTTCATAGACATCTAACAACCAGTCCTGCTTCTTTCATTTACATTTCCCAGTTCGAAATTTCACTTCGTAGTTCAACTGACCTCATCCGCAAATGTTTGATACAATTGATGTGTTGTGTATGTTGAGCCCCTTGGCTCTCACATTGCTCCTAAATTATTAATCAAAGAAGTACAATACATATTATTTGAGCAATAGGGCATGCTTCCATTGTGTGACCTATTTAGCTCGTAAGTTTGTTGTATTATTCAAGTTGGCTCTGCTAGATTTTTAAAAAAACGCTTCTCTGCGTTGACAACGATGATGTCTTCTTAATTGGTAACATTTTACATAGTTATGTTATGGAAAACGACGATGGCAAACGATCTCCGTACCTACGTAGATTGTGGATTTGGGTGCAGTTGACTGCAATTGTCTATAAGTAATTTGGTGGATCACTTGTATTTTGGATTAGGACTTGCATTTTCCTGCCTTTAGAGGAGATACCTATAATAGTTTTCAATTTCTGTGATAACACATGAATCGGGTGGGGTGTGCATACTTGAAAGTTATGCTGTATGTCTGACATATTTTTGTCAGCTGCACAAATGACAGCTCGGCTGGATGAGTGCGCGGTTTTTGCTATGGTTCCGTGGATGTTTAAACATACAGTTATCACCTAGGTACCTACTCTGTCAATATAATATTTAGTTGCTATGCGGAATTTTCCTTTCGGTGGATGGCGAAGGTAAACAGGTGTCTACCTGTTCATCCCAGTTTCTTATAACGGTCTTCCGTTGTGAGGTACCCATGAAAGAGGTACTTCGGTACCTTAAGCCCTGGAAGTTAACTGGGATTTAAAGGGATAATGGTCTGGGCAGGTAGGTAGGTATTTATGAACAGTCGGCAGTATTTGACCTCGAGCCCGCCTAATCTCTAATCTCTTTCTCCAAAATTTTGGTGTTCGATATTGAACGAATTAGGTTTATGCGTTGCTCATAATCCAACAATCAGTGTCCAGCGTTTGTCGGTGCGTTTATTAAAACGTTCCGTTTATAGGAAGAAGTCTTGGAGATATTCAGCATTTCTAGAGAAAACTTGAGATTCCTATTTAATCAGCCCAAAGTGGGATTAGCGCGCATATTGTAGGTATGTAACCTACCTTTTTATTAAATCGCACAATGAAACACAAGATACGCAGTTCATGCATTGGAGCTAACCCTTTAAGGGTTGTTTGTAGTAGTGCTGTAAGGGTCACAACAGTACATGCCTCGGTCATTAATAATTGAATTAAACTGTATTGTACTTATAAAGCTGTACGTATAAAAATAAAATTAACAGTCCGTGATTATCAATATTCATTGGTAGCTAATTCATTACTATGATATAAAAGACCATGTTATAATCTCACCATCGCCTCTTCAAAAGAAAAACTATGTCGGTACAACCATATGCCCAAAAAAGTAATTATTCGGTAGGTACGCGTGTATCTGTCAATATCTTGACAGATTTGATTTGAACGCCATACTGAACACTGTGCAAAGCTGATAAAATGTACCTAATAGTCTCCCGCCCACAGGTGCTGCCTTATGGTTTCCACAAAATTACACACTCAGATTTACTTTGCACTGATACGTTGAATACCCATTTCGGTATTGTTTGTAATGTTTTATGTAATAATGTGCTACTTCTTTGTGGAATAAGGGTAATTCGAAATTTGAAAACGCAACAACTGACGTGTCCGTATCGAGGACGGCGGATAAAAACTTTTCATTCTTGGACAAAAGTTGTCAGTTTTAGGGTGGACAAAAAATCTTGGGCAGAAAGTATTGGAAAGTCTGACAAAAATTCTATGGTGGGGGAAGTACGAAAACCGAATGAAAACTTCGGTAGACAGGCACTGGTTTCAGGCGTCCGTCGGTTCTTCTTCAATTCGGCGGTTGAGGGAAATATTTTTCCCGACCCCTCTGAGAAACTCTTCTAAACTTTTTTCTCCACTAACCCTTTTTTGGCACAGCGTTCTCAAGCGGGGTTGGAGTTTGACGAATTTGTCTTTGGCTTTACGTCGGGTGAGGGCAATTCCAACTTCCTCCTGAAGCATGATTTCGTCAGTCGTCGCCTCCTCCTTCTGAAACCAGCTGGTTATTCTCCACACGTTAGGGTGGTAGTGCACAACTAAGTTGAGAAACATATTGTTAGCATATATTGTTAGTTTGGGCACAACTTTTGAGGGTGGCGGCAATGTGTTTTACAAAAATTATGTTTCATAACAAATTTGGCGCCACCTTTATTACTTTTTGATATTTCCACGATCACGCGCGCACCTTTCACGGACGGATAGAATGGACAGCTGATAAAGGAGGTAACTGGAGAACCGATAGAGGTTGATTGAGGTAAACACAGCAGGTAGGTACTAAACTCATCGTCCTAGCATTCCTTATGTTGGTAAAAACAACGACAGATTTACAAAAAAAGACTTTGTCCCAAGACTTTCGGTCTCAGACTTTTCGTCCGCGCACCCCTGTCAAATGCCTAACTAGAATAACGAAATTTGCCAAAAGATGAATGGAAACCTTGTCATGTAGAACGAAACAGCAGATATGTTGTGGTGAGAACATGGGTGGCTCGTACACATGGTAGACTGTTCTACTGCGATGTTCATGGTATAATGTCTGTTCTAGGGATAAGAATGCTAGAAGCCATCCATTGATAATTAATATCGCTCAGGGGGTATACTCATGAAGCTCATACAAGGGTATTCATTGTGGACCATCCCAGAAGCTGCCAACTCTGGTATGAT
Source organism: Leptopterna dolabrata (assembly GCA_954871275.1). Classification (NCBI taxonomy): domain Eukaryota; kingdom Metazoa; phylum Arthropoda; class Insecta; order Hemiptera; family Miridae; genus Leptopterna; species Leptopterna dolabrata. Next base: position 11,776,075 of record OX940983.1, on the reverse strand, counting down.
TCCCATGTGGCGGATTATCGACTCCCCGTATAATCGGCGTGACTAGCTTAATATAAACGCCAAGATCTCCAAGGATCACGCAAAGCGTTTCACGGTCTCAACGACGCTACATCACTTCTCCAATGAACATTACGATGGTGAAAATGTAATATCTTGTAACCTAGAACAAATCTAAAAACGCTGCAAAGTCCTTGTCACATGGGTTTATTATTATATTGGACATACCTACAGATATGTTGGCTGTTCATTTATTGTTTCTTTCATGCGTAATAATCGAAATAGCTACTTCTGATGGTTTCCATTAACTTTGGCCCCCAAAACACAAATTAGGTACGCTCTTTTTTTTTCTTTTTTTTTTAAACTTTCTTTGATCATTGGTAGTGCCATTTAATCGTCCTGAACCACGTCTTGACACTTTTTCCAGTGTTATTATACAAACTGATGGTGATTTCAGACGATTTCCCAGGTTTTTCACTCATAAAAAATCAATTTTGGGAGCTGAACATTTGGTAGAACTCAATTTTCCACTCTTTGGTCAAAAACGACTTCATATTCGGTCTTCTCGTCCCCAAAAACATAGAAAACGATATATCAGAAGCTCATGTTACCAATATGTTGCTAAAACGTAAAAAGTACCTATTTTTACACACATTTTCACTCATAACACCCCTGGGTATATTCCGATCGGGATGAAAAGTTTCGGGACACAACTAGGGCCCAAATGGAGCATGTGTGCGAAAGAACGATTTTTTTTAGACCGAAAATGAAGCCTGTACACGTGATACGGCGGACGGACATTGCATTTTTGGAATCTATGCACCTTGAAACGTAAAAGAAAAAAGTTTGAGGGGGTGTTATAAAAATTTTTTGCTGAGCGAATACATAGGTGTATTATTCACAGAATAATAAACCAAAACCTCTGCCAAGTTGGGTGGGCGGTATAGCTTCCTCACTTATTGTAACATGGACGATTAAGTGGCACTACCAATGATCATGGATAATTTGAAAAAAAAAAAAAGATCGTACCTACCTAATTTGTGTTTTGGGGGCCAAAATTGGTGGAAACCATCAGAAATAGCTATTTCAATTATTTCACATGAAACAAACAATAAATGTAGGTACAGCCAACATTTCTGTAGAATAATAAACCCCATGTGACAAGGACTTTGCAGCGTTTTTGGAATCTACGCACCTTGAAACGGAAAAGAAAAAAGTTTGAGGGGGTGTTATAAAAATTTTTTGCTGAGCGAATACATAGGTGTATTATTCACAGAATAATAAACCAAAACCTCTGCCAAGTTGGGTGGGCGGTATAGCTTCCTCACTTATTGTAACATGGACGTGTAGAATTAATGTTCGTAAGCTATCGATTTTTCATTACCTCTGTTGTAGAGCTACCGTTGTTCCTATGTTCTAAGGACCTAAGACGCGCACAGTCCCTGGAAATTTCACTAAAATTCGTCTAGTAGTTCCAACACGTAACCCTCCACCTACCCTCCGAATCTCACCTCATTACGGCCGTTTCTAGTGTAGTTATGGGCTCCACTAGGATTTCACGTTGGCGCTTGCGCAGACGAAAGTTACTGTACTTTATCAATGACTTTAATATGGGACTATCTGTGGCCCAACCCCCACCTACCCTCCATACCTCATCGCTTCACGACGATTTCTAGTTTAGTTGTGGGCTCTAGAAGGATTTCACGTTGGCGCATGCGCAGACGGAAGTTACAGTACTTTTTTAATGAATTTTATATGGGACCATCTGCGATCCAACCCGCGCCTACCCTCCAAATTTCCACTCACTACGACTATTTTTTCGGGTAGCTAGTTATGGACGTTACAAGGAATTGGCGCAAACATTTCGTGTTTGCGCATCCGAATGTTACACTCCGAATTTGATGAAATCTATATGGAACCATCAGGGTACCATTCTGCATCTACCCTCCAACTTCTGGCTCTTTCCTACAATTTCTAGGATATATTTCTAGGGCTTTTCAAGGATTTCACGTTTGCGCATGCTCAGACGAAAGTTACTATTATTTTTTAATGAATCTGATATGTGACCATCTGTGGCCAAACCCGCATCTACCCTCCGAATTTCAACTCATTAAGACCATTATTTCGTATAGTTTTGCCCGGGACGAGGAATTGACCACAGACACTGAACCAAATATTTATGTTCCTTCATGTCCGAAACGTAAAATGCGAGATGAAATTTTCATTTTGGAGGGCATAACGCATAACTTGTCGGAGCGTTCAAAAAAATGTTCCGACGAGTTTAGGCTGACTTTCTATTCTCGTACCACCGTTCACCATGCTGGGCTTTCCTACGTTAACAGTCATTGCTTGTTCGTTTTTCACTAATATCGACTGAATTTGATGCAGTTTACCATTTAAAGACACACGGGAAGTCTTCAGTTAGTAATTTGAGTGACGATGAGCTCATACGTGACAAATCCGTCGAGTAAACCGTTTATATCAAAAAGGTAACTTAGCTTCATCGTAGCCTAACGTCGTTCTATACTGTTTTTTTCCTCGATTCGAAAATAAAAAGACCTCGAAAATGTAGCCAATCAGGGAGGAGGTATTCAGGGGAAAAGATAGAAAGTTTGGGGCGAATGTAGTAACCAGAGCGGCAAATGTAACTGAAATCAGGGTTTCAAGCCCTATGACGTAGCCTGAAAAACTCTTCTTCAAACGAAAAGGGGCCTCATGGACAAACAGCCATGTAGGAGGGAATTTTCAAAGAACTATCAATAGTAATAATAGTGCTATTGCGTAAAAAAATGATGTAGCGAGAAGCCAAGCCACACCACTTCTTGTAAAATTATATCACTTTTTTGTGATTTCATCCATTTTTACTCTTATGTACTTTTACCCTTGTGGTCCTTGTAAAGTCTAATTTGACTCACTCTTTTTTGAGAAAAATATTTTTATCATCGAGATAGTCCCTCCGCCGTGGTTGACCATCCCACACATCAGGGGTTAATTAATATTAATATTAATTAACCGATTTGCGTGGTTCTTTCTTGTTCGGTGCAGAAAACTGTCTAGTTGTGCCCTACGTCGCCGGAATTTCGAAATTTACTTCTAGGTGGGGGGGGGAGAGGGTTACTGCTGAAAAAGCGTGGGTTTTCCGTCCAAATCGTGTGCGCTGATGCCCAGGCCGCAGTTCTCGACCGATTTACGTGTTTCTTTTTTTTTTGTTCGGCGCAGAAAACTGTCTAGTTGTGCTCTACGGCGCCGGAGTTTCTAAATTCACTTCTAGAAGGATGGAAAGGGGTGGTCAGTACTGAAAAAACGTGGGTTTTCGACAAAATCTTGTGTGCGCTCCCCAGGGATTAATTCTCAACCGATTTTCGACGCAGAATTCAGTCTAGTTGTGCCCTACGTCGCCGGAATTTCGAAATTTACTTCTAGAAGGGGGGGATAGAGGTGGTCAGTGCTGGAAAAAACGACGGTTTTCTACAAAATCTTGTGTGTGCTCCCCAGGGCTTAATTCTCAACTGATTTACGTGTTTCTTTTTTTGTTCGACGTAGAATTCAGTCTAGTTATGCACTACGTCATCAAAATTTCGAAATTTATTTCTATTGTGGCGGAGGGGGGGATGTTTTCTGCAGATCTTGTGTCCGCTGTCCGTATTCTCAATTTTTGGAGGTGCCATACGAGTAGGTACGTAAGAAACAATAGGTAGGTAGCAGACTTATCTTAGATCAGTAAATTTATTTACAATATTCTTGTGGCATTATTATGATGATAACGTCACCTACTCTAATATGGGTAGTCACACATGTACGTGAGCTATTCATAACGCGTCATAATTAAATTGCACAATGAATTAAGATCATCGTAGATCAGTTACCTACTCATATATACTTACAGACTGGACGGGTGGACTGTTATTCACTACCACTGTAACGCATGCATTACTCCACGAGGTGTTTCTTTCTAAAAGCGATCTCAGTTCCTGCCTTGGTGGATTCGGAATCGGTTAAGGTACTTGGAGATGCTCAGAGCACTCTTGAAAATTTTCGCAGTTGTATTTGAAATGATTAAGGTCTCAGCTGCTTATGACGAGCCGAGTCCTAAACACAGACAATGAACTGCCGCGTAAAAATGAGATTATTTCCCGGAAGGTCGAAGATAACTTTCCACTCCGTCACCGAAATGAGCGATATGAAGTGATTCATCGCATAGCGATTCATCGATACAGAATGAAGAGTCCTGAGACGATAAGTGGGTGGGGATAATATAAAGGTACAGCACACAGAATCAGTGTAATTGTCGGTGTAAATGTCAAATTTCATCGCTACGCGATATCTGATTCCTTCTTTTGCCAGTAGATGTCTTGCAATATCAGAGAATAATATAACGAAGTCGTACTTTATGTTTCCGAAGTTTGAGACCGGTTTCAAACGTGACTGCCCAGTGGTGCGCCAGAAGGTTCTATTGTTGAATTTTCAAACTAACGCGTTTTGGATACAGTGGTTCCAAAATTCGAGTAAGTGCATGGATTTTTGAAAACTGTTTTGAGCCACTTCCGTTTCAGAGGTTGAGTTCGAAGATTTTCTATGAATTAAAGCGAGTTTTAATGCTGAAAAACCGCTAAAAATCTATACAAATGGCTAAAAACCACCAGACCTTGATAAAATATCAGTGAGAGTGGCATTGACTCGAGACTAATACTAATACTATTTCAATGGTCAAAAATCTTTTCTCTCGATACAAATATGTCTAATTTGAGTTTTTCGGGTTAAAAATAGCTGAAAATTGAAATTGCCAATAATTGACATCAAGAAAGTGGCTCGTGACTCGAGGCATGAAATGACATCAAATAGTCGAACATATTGGTTTACCATTTTCAATAATGAACCAACCTTTCGAATCAAGCCTGAAAAACAAAAAATTAAATCCCCCCCCCCCCCCCCCTAAATCTGGTGGTTTCCGTTTCAAGGTATGTAGAATCGAAATTCTATGTGGAATAAAAAACGCTTCAACTTATTACGCACTGGTTTATTATTTAAGTGTATAGATACCACTTCTACGTGGATCACTATCTTCTGTGGTCAGTACCCTCGAGCTCCCCTCAGGGAATTCCTAATTCGAGTTATGGAGCCGGTCTGGGAATTACAGTTTCATAAAAACGGATTCAAAAGAACGGGATTCAATCGTTAATTATTATTTATTATTCATGAAGCATAACTTTAGTTCAAATTGAAAAAGTACCACCCATCAACTGACTTCAAAACAACCATCATTCTTCAAATGAAATAATATCTCGGAACAGCCATGCGTGATTATAATCAGCTGTTCCCTAGCAGTGATATCTGGGCTGGATGTACGAAGTTTCATTCACGATCATGTTGACGAAGCTTTTCTGTGCAACTTCAGGGCTGTGAACGGACGGATGGGCGTACAATGCTCCGGATCGTCTCAAAAAGTTCCTCAGTTCAAGGTCAATTTAAAAACGTAAAAGAATCGAGATAACGGCGTCCTGGAAATGTCACCCCCTATTTTTCACCCCTTAGAGAAGGTGATTGACAGTAACGCCGAGCTGCCCGGACCAACTAGACCCCAAATGGGACCTACAAATCAGAAATCGTCTGGACGGACGTCGAATTTGATGTAAGATGTTCACTCTCAACATTGCAGCCCGATATCAAGAATCTGATGTTAACTCAAATGAGCCGGTACCATCCATCACACTAGTTTTCATACGTCTGTCGTTCTTATTTTGTGAAATAAATTCAGAAGTTTATTTTTATTAATAATTTTGTTTGTATATATAAGATGAAATACAGTAAAAACTATATAAATTGCTAGGATCGATATTTTCTCCTATTTGTTAACACAAATACCTCGGTTTGGGAATTTTGGAGGAGGACTGATGGAAGGGCCAAGATGCATCAATACTCGCAAGGGGGCGCCCAAAACAATTTGAAATCGCTGCAAAGTCCTTGTCACATGGGTTCATTATTCCATTGGACATACCTACCTACAGAAATGTTGGCTGTTCATTTTTGTTTCTTTCAGGTGAAATAATTGAAATAGCTATTTCTGATGGATTCCACCATTTTCGGCCCCTAAAACACGAATTAGGTAGGTACGCTCCTTTTTTTTTTTCAAATTATCTTTGATCATTGGTAGTGCCATTTAATAGTCTTGATCCACGTGTTGTCACTTCTTCTAGTGTTATTATACACATTGATGGTGATTTCAGACGATTTCCCAGGTTTTTGACTCATAAAAAAGCAATTTTGAGAGCTGAACATTTGGTAGAACCTCGATTTTCCACTCTTTGGTCAAAATCGACTTCATATTCGGTCTTCTCGTCCCCAAAAACATGGAAAACGATACCTCAAAAGCTCATGTTACTAAAACACAAAAAGTACCTATTTTTGTGCACATTTTCACTCATAACACCCCTGGGTATATTCCGATCGGGCTGAAACGTTTCCGGACACAACAAGGGCCCAAATTAGAGCATGTGTGCGAATGAACGACTTTTTTAGACCAAAAATGAAGCTGGTACACGTGATACGGCGGACGGACATTGCATTTTTTTTGGAATCTACGCACCTTGAAACGGAAAAGAAAAAATTTTGAGGGGGTGTTATAAAAATTTTATGCTGAGCGAATACATAGGTGTATTATTCACAGAATAATAAACCAAAACGACTGATTTAGAGTATGGAGTTCTAGTTCGTTTTGGTTTATTATTCTGTGAATAATACACAGATGTATTCGCTCAGCAAAAAATTTTTATAACACCCCCTCAAAATTTTTTCTTTTCCGTTTCAAGGTGCGTAGATTCCAAAAATGCAATGTCCGTCCGCCGTACGCCGTCCGCCGTATCACGTGTACAGGCTTCATTTTCGGTCTAAAAAAATCGTTCTTTCGCACACATGCTCCATTTGGGTTCTAGTTGTGTCCCCAAACTTTTCAGCCCGATCGGAATATACCCAGGGGTGTTGTGATGAATTTAAATTTATCATCACGGTGGCGTGAAGGAGTGAATAGATGAGAGCGAGGGAATTTCACCTAGGCGGCGGTAATCCACCGATGTAGGTGAGAGGAAGGAAATTCACCCAGGCGGCGGTAATCCACCGATGTGAGTGAAGGAAGGAATCTCGTCTAGGCGGCGGTAATCCACCGATGTAGGCGAGAGGAAGGAAATTCACCCAGGCGGCGGTAATCCACCGATGTGGGTGAAGGAAGGAAGGTGCTTGTCTAGGCGGCGGATATCCACCGATGTAGACAAGAGGAGAAGGTAGGAGGTGAATTCCCAGAGCGGCGGATACCACCAGGCATCTGGGAGGAGGAAGGTAGAGAGAGAAGAGAGAGCTGGTTAGAGGAAGTGTCGAATGAAGCTAAAGCTCCAGGATCCGGGGTTATATAGGACTTGGAGTCCTCTCCCTCCAGCTCCCTGCTGGGAGCTGGTAGTGGGGCACCAGGTTGTGTCCCCCGGATTCTGTCGCCTGTCTCCCCACTCAGATGTTTATTGACGGAAGGTAATTTTTACATAGGAATATTGGTGAGAGCTTTAAGGTTGTAGTGGAGTGTTCCCGGGAGGGACTCACGACAGAGGTCCCCCCAGTTCGAACCAATGATTGAGGTAGCTGAAGGCTCAAGTTGACAGTGGCTGAGGGCTGCGGAAACAAAAAGGGGAGCTGAAGGCGCAAGGATACAGGAGCTGAAGGCTGAAACAAACAATTGTAGTGCTGAAGGCAGAAGAGTGACCGGAGGTGTCTTAAATCTAGGGTGATATACAATTAGTAGGATAAGTAGGCATAAGTTGACATAAGTAGACATAAGTAGGGCTAAGTAGACAAAAGTAGACATAAGGAGACATAAGTAGATAAGTAGATGTAAGTAGACGTAAGTAGATGTAAGTAGATGTAAGACATAAGTAGATGTAAGACATAAGTAGATGTAAGTAGGTGTAAGTAGACGAAATTTGATGATGGGAAACATATGTACAAGGAGGGTGTGATGAAAAGTTTGATGAAGTGACAATATTTACAAAGGTGATGAGTTCGATGATGATGATAAGAGGAGTGATAGTTAGATAGCTAGATATTTACAGGTATGTACAGGTATTTACAGGTATGTACAATTTTCAGGCACGGTTTCAGGGGAGACAAAATTGAGCGGGGTTGCGAGATCCGCCGTTCCCTGGGTGTGGATAGTGTGCAGTGTAATGTGGTGAGTGTGTAATGATGGTGAGGTGATGGGGTGAGGGAGGCGACTCCCTCTAACAGTCTTCACGTTAGTGAAGACTGACAGAGGGGCCCCTTCACTGCCGGGGCGGTGGTGAAGGGGAAGAGCCGGTGGGAGCCGGTACCCGGGACGTCGCGGAGGTGGGTGGCGACGTTGGGGTCCGGCGGGCGAAATGGAGGTGATGTGTGGCGTTTGTGGTGTAGGGGTGGTCGGGTGAGTGGTGTGGGGCGAAGTGTCTGGGAGGACGGGGGCTGGTTTGCATCGGGCGAGGGGTACAGTGTGGGGCTTCCCGTCAATTAACAGGGTAGCCGTGGTGTTTGTGGAGCGGATGACGTGGAAGGGCCCGGCGTAGAGAGGTGAAAATGTTTTGTGGATGCCGGGCTCCTTCAAGTACATGTGAGTGGCTGTGTAAAAACGTGTGGGATAGGTGGTGTCGTTGTGTGGTGTTGTTGTGCGGAGTGGTTCCCTGTTAATTGACGGGGTGGGGTGTGGGGTGAAGATGTCGGCTGGCAAACGTAAAGGGTCTCGAAAAGCGTGTTGTGCGGGACTTGTGTTGTCTGAAGGACGGGCGGAAGTGCGGAGGCTAAGTAGAACGTAGGGGAGGGTTTTGGTCCATGAAGGGGAAGTGGCTGATGTGGAGATGGCTTGCTTGAGGACCGAGTGCCACCGCTCTATTTTCCCGTTGGATTGAGGGTGATAAGGAGTGGTGCGGATTTTCTGAATCCCGAGGGAACGGAGCAGGTCGGCAAAGTGGGCTGATTCAAATTGCCTCCCCTGATCGACCGTGAGTGTCCGCGGACAACCGTAGCGGCTGATCCATTGATTGAGGAAGGCCGCGGCGACGGCGTCCGCGGTAATGTGGGCGAGTGGGATACACTCCACCCAATTTGTCGCACGGTCGATCATGGTGAGGCAATACCTCTTCCCCTCGGAGGGGGGAAGAGGGCCGACCAGATCCAAGTGGACGTGTTCCCACGGGAGAGAATCGGGGATAGGTTGAGGAGGTACATGGGGGTGAGCCGAGACCTTGAATTGCTGGCACTTCTGGCACCCTAGAACCCAGGTACGTATATCCGTGTTCATATGGGGCCAGAAGTACCGCGTTTTGATGAGGTCCCGGCTCGCCCGAATGCCGGGATGATGGAGGGAGTGGTAGTGTAGGAACAACTGCCTCCTCAGCTCCGGTGGGACGTACGGGCGCGGTGTGTCGGCCGATACGTCGCACCAGAGGTCTAGGGGAGGCAGCTGTTCCAATTTTGAGGCGGAGATGAGATGGGAAAGAGCGGGATCGGAGGTAGGAGTTTGATGGTTTTTGAGGGTTTGCGGGGAAGGGAAGGGCAGTAACTCCGCCACCGGCGCAGGGGTGGGGCGGGAGAGGGCGTCGGCAACGCAGTTGTCGGCCCCCGGCAAATAACGAATATCGGACGTGAATTGTCCGATAAATTCGAGTTGCCGGAGGCGACGGGGGGAGGCTGATTTTCGGTTTTGGAGGAGGGCGTGGGTGAGGGGCTTGTGGTCGGTTATGACAGAGAACTGCCTGCCCTCCACGAAGTCACGAAAGTGTTTGATGGCTTCGTGGATGGCGAGGAGTTCTCTGTCAAAGGTGGAGTAATTTTTTTGTGTGGGGGACAGAGTTTTGGAGAAAAAGCCGAGAGGTTGGGGGGTGGCGCCGGTGTGTTGGTGGAGTACTGCCCCGATGGCCCAGTCGGACGCATCAGTGGTGATGGAGAGGGGGGCATGGGGATCGGGATGGGCCAATAGAGCGGCGTCAACTAGGTCCTGTTTGCATTGTTGGAAGGCGGTAGTGAGGGCGGGGGACCATGAAATGGGGCGTTTATCGTTTTTTTTAGCCGGTTGTGGGATAGCGTGTATGAGTGGTTGTTGGTGTTGTGCCGCGTGTTTGATGTGTCTACGGTAAAAGTTCAGCATACCCAGGAAACGGCGGAGTTCTGAGACAGTGTTGGGACGTGGGAAATCGGTGAGGGTGTGAACCTTGTCTGGTAGGGGTTTTATTCCTTCGGACGAAACCTGGTGGCCGAGGCAGCGGACGGAGGGCTGGGCGAGGACGCACTTTGGAGTGTTAATGGTGAGGCCCTCGGCGGCGAAGATGTCAAGTACTTGTGTCAGGTGTGCGAGGTGTTCGGTTGGGTCTCGGGAAGCGATCAGTACGTCGTCCAAAAAACAGAAGACGAAGGGTAGGCCTCGTAGTATGTTGTCCATGTAACGCTGCCATGTTTGGGCAGCGTTACGGAGGCCGAAACCCATTTTGATATACTCGAACAGGCCGAAAGGGGTGATGATAGCTGTTTTAGGAACGTCAGGGGGGTAGATGTGAATGTGATGGAAGGCACGGGAGATGTCGAGTGTAGAAAAGATGGTGGTGTTGTGCAGGTGGGAAGAGAAATCCCTGAGGTGCGGGACGTTGTAAAGGTCTGGGGTTGTACGGGCATTGAGGCGGCGGTAGTCGCCGCATGGGCGGATATCCCCGTTAGGCTTCTGCACAATATGTAGTGGAGAAGCCCACGGGGATTTGGAGGGACGGATAATGCCGTCTTTGATGAGGAGGTCAAAATGTTTGCGGGCCTGTGAGAGTTGGAGGGGGTGGAGGCGTCGTGCTTTCGCGGATATTGGGGGGCCAGAGGTTTCTATGAAGTGCTGGGTCTGTGAGATGTGGGCTGAGGGGCGGCGCTGGGGTTTGTAGTTGAGGAGGAGTTGTTCAAACTTGGACGGGGGTCGATCCACCGCATGTATGAACCCGGGGATGGGTTTCTGGGTGGAGGGGTCGAGCAGGCGCGCGTTACGGACGTCTACCTGGAGGCCGAAATATGCGAGGAAATCGGCCCCCAGGATAGCTTTCTCTACGTCCGCCACGGTAAATTCCCACTCGTACGCGAGCCCGCTCATATGAATTGATGAGCGGTACGTCCCGTACGAGGGGATGGTAGTACCGTTGGCGGCGTAGAGGAGTTGCCGGTAACAACGCGCCTGTCGCCGGAGAATATTATTGGGGAAGATGGAGAGCGCCGCCCCTGTGTCAACGAGGAAGGGGACGTGCGTTTTTGAACATTTCAGGAACAGGCGTTGATGAGCTGGGGCGGAGTGAGGTAAAATTGGCGAGGTGTTGGTGTCCGTCGGAGGGGGGGGGCTTGGTTCGTCCGAGGTGATGGGCGGGTGCGATGGTGGTGGTTGGTCCCCCGCGAAGGAGACGCGGGGTGATTGTTTGCCGTTCCGGGGAGGGGGAACGGTAGTGGCGGCGCGAGTGGCGGCCGGAGGGGTGGTCGTCTTGGGGGCGGGGTTGGAGGGGCCGTTCCGTGGTGGGGGAACGGTAGCGGCGGCGCTAGTGGCGGCCGGAGGGTTGGCTGCCCTGGAGGCGGGCTTGGAGGGGCCGTTCCGGGGTGGGGGAACGGTAGCGGCGGCGCTGGTGGCGGCCGGAGGGTTGGCTGCCCTGGAGGCGGGCTTGGAGGGGCCGTTCCGGGGTGGGGGAACGGGAGTGGCGGCGCTGGTGGCGGCCGGAGGGTTGGCTGCCCTGGAGGCGGGCTTGGAGGGGCCGTTCCGGGGTGGGGGAACGGGAGTGGTGGCACTAGTGGCGGCCGGAAGGTTGGCAGCCCTGGAGGCGGGCTTGGGGGGGTTGACTCGGGGTGGGGGAGCAGTTGATGGAGAGGTGGGGTGTTTAGCGGCGCCGTCAGATGCGGCCGGGAGGTTGGCAGCCGTGGCGGCGGCGTAGGAGGGGTAGCGAGGCGAGGTGGAGGTGGTGTGAATGCGGGCGGGGAGGGGTTGGTGGTGGTCCCCCCCGTGTTGGCGAGGAGGGGGGCCCGCCGGATTTACCGGCGGGCGTCCGCGTTTCCCTGCTTGGAGGAGTAGGAGCAGGGGGGCTGGCATTTGCGGGCCTCCCCACCGAAGTTCACATGGTAGAAACATCGGTGGGGGGGGTCCGCCGGGAGGTAGGTCCTGGTGGGGCGCGTGGAGGTGGAGTGGGGCGCCGTTTTTGGGGACCTCCCTCTCTGTTGCTGGGCGGGGGAGACGGTGCGGCGGTCGGCCGAGCGCTGGCGTCGGTGGTCGGAGGAGGGGGTCGGCCGGCGATCGACGGAGAGGGAGCGGCGCCGGTGGAGGGAGGGGGGCCGGCGGCGCTCTTCAGACGGCGATCGGTCCCTGCGTGGGGTGGGGAAGCGGGGTGCGGCGACCTCCGTGACGCTGGCGGCCGCGGCGAGGTCGTAGACCGTGTCGGCCAGACGGAGAAGCGGCTCGTCCGGTCCGTCGAGGTGGCTGGCGAGCGCCATCTGGATGGGGTGGGGGAGGGCTCGCAGCCAGAACGTCCGAGCGATGTCGGCCGTCACGACGTCGTGTAGTTGATGACGTAGGCGACGGTACAGGTGGGAGGGTTTCAAATCGCCGAGATGTTGGGGCTGGGACAGCGCTGCGACACGTGCGATCTTGGAGGGCTGGTATAAGTTGATGAGGCGGCTGCGGAGGTCGTCGTAGGCGGCCGTGGCGTCGGGGGAGATGTCAGATGTCTGCAGGAGGATCTCATATGGTAACAGGGAGATGATGCGGGAGTAGCGGGTACGCTGGCTGCGGATGTTGGCGGCAGAAAACGCAGCGTCGACCTGGAAGAACCAGAGTGCGGGGTCGTGCGTGTTGAAGGGGGGTAGCGACAGCGGGAACGACGCAGAGGCCGTCGTGACGTCGGCGGCGGCGTGTGCGGCAGCTGCAGCGGCGGCGGCAGCGGCGGCGGCGGATGCGGTGGAGCCGGGTGGTGAGAGGCTGGTGAAGGGGTTGTCGGTTGCGTCAGATGTCGCAGCGGTCGGCGGCTGCAGCAGGGACGGCCGGAGGAGCGGCGGTGACGGCGAGTTCGGGTCCATAGTTGAGGTGTCTGGAAACAAAATTCAAATTGGTTGAGGTTTTGAATTTTTAAAATTCGCAATTTGCGGCGGCGGAGGTGGTTGCAGCGGAGCGTTGAGAGTTGTGTGAGCGGATGCGGGTGGGCCAAAATTGCGAATTTAAACTGACTATTTTAAATGTGAATTTAAAATGCGGGACACCGAACTAGACTGGGGGCGACACATGAGGTGGTAAGAAGGGAGGAAGGGTAGAAGGTTGGATGAACGTCGGGTTCACCACTGTGATGAATTTAAATTTATCATCACGGTGGCGTGAAGGAGTGAATAGATGAGAGCGAGGGAATTTCACCTAGGCGGCGGTAATCCACCGATGTAGGTGAGAGGAAGGAAATTCACCCAGGCGGCGGTAATCCACCGATGTGAGTGAAGGAAGGAATCTCGTCTAGGCGGCGGTAATCCACCGATGTAGGCGAGAGGAAGGAAATTCACCCAGGCGGCGGTAATCCACCGATGTGGGTGAAGGAAGGAAGGTGCTTGTCTAGGCGGCGGATATCCACCGATGTAGACAAGAGGAGAAGGTAGGAGGTGAATTCCCAGAGCGGCGGATACCACCAGGCATCTGGGAGGAGGAAGGTAGAGAGAGAAGAGAGAGCTGGTTAGAGGAAGTGTCGAATGAAGCTAAAGCTCCAGGATCCGGGGTTATATAGGACTTGGAGTCCTCTCCCTCCAGCTCCCTGCTGGGAGCTGGTAGTGGGGCACCAGGTTGTGTCCCCCGGATTCTGTCGCCTGTCTCCCCACTCAGATGTTTATTGACGGAAGGTAATTTTTACATAGGAATATTGGTGAGAGCTTTAAGGTTGTAGTGGAGTGTTCCCGGGAGGGACTCACGACAGGTGTTATGAGTGAAAATGTGCACAAAAATAGGTACTTTTTGTGTTTTAGTAACATGTTAGTAGCATGAGCTTTTGAGGTATCGTTTTCCATGTTTTTGGGGACGAGAAGACCGAATATGAAGTCCATTTTGACCAAAGAGTGGAAAATCGAGGTTCTACCAAATGTTCAGCTCCCAAAATTGATTTTTTATGAGTCAAAAACGTGGGAAATCGTCTGAAATCACCATCAATTTGCATAATAACAGTGGAAGTAGTATCAACACGTGGATCATGACGGTTAAATGGCACTACCAATGGTCAAAGATAAATTGAAAAAAAAAGAAAAAAAAGGGAGCGTACCTCCTACCTAATTCGTGTTTTAGGGGCCAAAAATGGTGGAAACCATCAGAAATAGCTATTTCGATTATTTCACATGAAATAAACAATAAATGAACAGCCAACATTTCTGTAGGTATGTCCAATAGAATAATAAACCCATGTGACAAGGACTTTGCAGCGTTTTTTGGAATCTACGCACCTTGAAACGGAAAAGAAAAAATTTTGAGGGGGTGTTATAAAACTTTTATGCTGAGCGAATACATAGGTGTATTATTCATAGAATAATAAACCAAAACCACTGATTTAGAGTATGGAGTTCTAGTTCGTTTTTCTCGAAAATTTGGGTCCATTTTGATGGTCATCAAAAATCCAAAGAAATTGTCTCTTTCTTTGAAAATCCGCCCACATGAACTCGAGGTATTTATTTGCCCTGATGGATATCTGAAAATCCTGGGGGATGCACATTGTGTTAGGGCACGCGCGGGTTGGCGGATTTAGGTCAACAGTCCAGAAAGGGGGCGGAGGTCGATATCAGGTGGCGCTGCGCCCTCGCCCTATATTTCCCCAGGGCGTAACAACGGTGGAGGCGGCTCCAGCGCCTGTTTTCCCTCCGTAGTTACCCTCTGCCCCTTCCCAAGGCCTTTTAACGGGGAACTCCTGCCCGCTGCCCCCCTTCGTCGCATATGCTCAGCCAGGAATAACTTGTAAACAAAGGTCTGTCGACAGTGTACAATCTCTCACTATGAATTTATTATACTTATTAGTCTTGGTACTACTGTCAATTTTCATTATTACTTTCAATTTGATCCTTACGGAGGGAATTTTTGAAAAACCATTAAAAAGAAACGCTACAAGTCTTTTTCAAATGTGTTTATTATTTTATTGGTCATATGTACCTACAGAAATGTTGGCTTCATTTATTGTTTCTTTCATGTGCAATAATTTGAATAGCTATTTTTGATGGTTTCCACCCATTTTGGCTCCAAAAACTCGAATTAGGCTCTTTTTTAATATATATTTATATAAAGACTGAGGTGAAGCAATGACCAATCTAGTCGTTTTTTTGGTGTGAATGTTTATTTCACGACGTTTCGGTCCTGGAACAGTACAACATTAGGGTTTTGTTTGAGATCGTTCACAAAGGATTGCAATGACCATAACAATAACAACATGATTAGGGTCCTGTTCCAGGACCGAAACGTCGTGGAATAAACATTCACACAAAAAACGCTGCAAAGTCCTTGTCACATGGGTTTATTATTCTACTGGACATACCTACAGAAATGTTGGCTGTTCATTTATTGTTTCTTTCATGTGAAATAATCGAAATAGCTATTTCTGATAGTTTCCACCATTTTTGGCCCCTAAAACACGAATTAGGTAGGTACGCTCCCTTTTGGTTTATAAACAACAATATATATATAACAACAACAATTTATATAACAAACAATAAATGTACAGCCAACATTTCTGTAGAATAATAAACCCCATGTGACAAGGACTTTGCAGCGTTTTTTTTCACTCCTTAGGGAAGATGACTGACAGTAACGCCGAGTTTCGCGGACCAACTAGACCCCAAGGGACCTACAAACCAAGTTCCGTTAATTTTCGTTCATGGTAACTAGAGAAAAATGCAAAGTACGGCGGATCAATTTGACAGCCATCTTCCACCCAAAACACCTTGGTTATGTTCCAATCGTGCTGCAAAGTTCCGGGATACAACTAGGGCCCAAGTGGAGCCTTAGTGCGAAAGATCGAATCTTTTAGACCGAAAATAAAGGTAGATATGGGTGGCACGGCGCCGGCGGGCGGAAGACATTGCATTTTGGTTTATTATTCTCTGAATAATACACCTATGTAATCGCTCAGCAAAAAATTTTTATAACCCCCCCCTCAAACTTTTTTCTTTTCCGTTTCAAGGTGCGTAGATTCAAAAAATGCAATGTCCGTCCGCCGTACGCCGTCCGCCGTATCACGTGTACAGGCTTCATTTTCGGTCTAAAAAAAGTCGTTCTTTCGCACACATGCTCTATTTGGGCCCTAGTTGTGTCCCGAAACTTTTCAGCCCGATCGGAATATACCCAGGGGTGTTGTGAGTGAAAATGTGTGTAAAAATAGGTACTTTTTGCGTTTTAGCAACATGTTGGTAACATGAGCTTTTGAGGTATCGTTTTCCATGTTTTTGGGGACGAGAAGATCGAATATGAGGTCGATTTTGGCCAAGGAGTGGAAAATTGAGGTTGTACCAGATGTTCAGCTCCCAAAATTGATTTTTTATGAGGCAAAAACCTGCGAAATCGTCTGAAATCACCATCAATTTGTAGAATAGCACTAGGAAAAGTTTCAACACGTAGATCAAGACGATTAAGTGGCACTACCAATGATCATGGATAATTTGAAAAAAAAAAAAAGATCGTACCTACCTAATTTGTGTTTTGGGGGCCAAAATTGGTGGAAACCATCAGAAATAGCTATTTCAATTATTTCACATGAAACAAACAATAAATGTAGGTACAACCAACATTTCTGTAGAATAATAAACCCCATGTGACAAGGACTTTGCAGCGTTTTTGGAATCTACGCACCTTGAGACCAAACATTTTTTTGAGGTGTTGTTCAAAAAATTTTTTATCTGCGAATACGTAGGTGTGTTATTTACAGATTAATAAACCAAAAAGATGGCGAAATTCGAACCTTGATGGTCAGTAATTGCTATAAGTCGGTAAAATTATATGAAATGACCAGGAATGGTTTAAAATCCCGAAGGAGTATGGAATTCGGTGAGTTTGAGACCTTAATTCGTTAAAAAAAAATATTGAGCAATAGCAGGCCCAATTCAAGCTTTTTCATGTCAAATCGCTAAACATTTACAAAATTGCTACAATCCTTAAAACTAGCTAACCCCCTTGATTATTCCTTGAAATTCTCTAATAACATTAACGTAGATGGGGGGGGGGGGGGTTGTAATTTGAGACAATGGAAGATTTTGCTAGGCAGGAACTTTCGGGAAGTGCGTGACCCAATTCCTCGTGCAGGCGAGCAAGAAAACTGCGGGTTGACCCAGTTTCGTCCGGACAAATCCGATAACTGGGTCAAAGGGGTGAGGAGGGCGGTTAGGGCTTGGTGAAAAGCCTTCGAGGATCATCCATCATGCCGGGAAACACGGTGGAGATTGCTATAGGAGCTATGGGATCCCCTGACCCATTTTCCCTGGTACTTTCTATTCATAATCACGTTGAAAATATTGTACTTTTCTTCCAAAACAAGATGACGTCCTGAGGTGGAAACGACCGCGAGTATCCACCTTGCGAGTATCCACCCTCGTATTTCAGCTTGTCAACGTTACTTCTCTTCTTTCTACGTGTCATTAATAGTTCCTAAAAACGCTGCCAATTATTACACAACGGTTTATTATTTACCTGTACAGATGCTACTTCTGCCGTTCTGCCTAGATCACTGTGTTCTGTGGTCAGTACCTAAGGCCCGGTTCACACAGAACGGACGTCGGGCAGAGACGTGGCGTGGACGTGGCAGAGACGTGACAGAGAAGTGGCGTGTGCAATGCACACAAAAGGGGCGGGACAGTGGCGAGAAAGGACGTCAGTTACCTTTTGATTTTGTGAAGTGCAACTCAACATGGCTTTTTCAAGCAGTGACGAAGATGAAGATATGTTGGATTTGGTGTATTTGGCGAATGTGAATTTAAAAAAAATGAGGTATTGGGTTCATCCACTGTGGTTGAAGAAGAGGAAACCCGGTGGAACATTCGAAGTTATGCGTGAATTGAATATGTACCGGCCTGGTCTTGGGCATTCCTATTGCAGTAATCCGCACGATTGTAATCAAATAAACATGGGTATTTCCCACTTTCCTCACAAAATTCTATGTTGAACTCAATATCATCCCGCATTTTGAATCGGACAACGCGTGGCGAGGAACTGGCGTGTCCCTTCTTCTACGCCACAAGAAACGGCAAAGAGACGTGGCACGGGCGAGAGGGCAAATGCCCGCGCCACGTCACTTCTGTGTACATTGGACCATTTGCTTACATAGGAGTGACGTAGAAGGGACAAAGGTCCGCGCCACGTCTCTGCCCGACGTCCGTTCTGTGTGAACCGGGCCTAATGCTGGAACCGGGCCTAATGCTGGAGCCGGGCGGGGAGTGACAGTTAAATGAATGTGCGGTGTGTTCAAGAATTCTATAATTAATTATTTGTTGTTATTCATGAAGTATACAGTTTGTTCAAGTTACAAAAGTACCTACCAGCAAAATCCAAAATAACCGTCATTCTTCAGATGAACTAATATCTTGGAACAGCCAACTCGATTTCATACATGCATGCGTGATTTATAATCAGGTGTTCCCTAGCAATGATATATGGGCTGGATGTATACCTGTTCATTCACGATCATGTTGACGAAGCTTTTCAGTGTAACTTCAGGGCCTTACTGAGAACGAACGGATGGACTTCTTACAATGCTCCAAGTGGTCTAAAAACATTCGAGAACTAAAACGTAAAGAAACCGAGAGAGAGGCGTCCTGTAAATTTCAACCCCTGTTTTTCACCCCTTAGGGAAGATGACTGACAGTAACGCCGAGTTTCGCGGACCAACTAGACCCCAAGGGACCTACAAACCAAGTTCCGTTAATTTTCGTTCATGGTAACTAGAGAAAAATGCAAAGTACGGCGGATGGACAGAAATTTTTTAATGTTGATAATAAACCAAAACCACATCTAACGATTCTCTCTCACTTCCTCCTCTGTGTATAAAAAGCCCCTGTATCATCCGAAGAAAATACTAATCTATATCACCTTCTTCATCCAGACATAGTCATCTGTATTACCACTTGCTGCTGCTACAAAGCCCGGCAGCACGATCGGAATACACCCAGGGGTTTATGGGTGAAAAATGGGTGTGAAAATCGTTGTAAAAGGTTTTAATGAGCACGAGCTTGTGGGATATCGTTTTCCATGTTTTTTAGAGTGAGAAGACCGAAGATGAAGTTGGTTTTGACAAACGAGATTTTAAAGGTCCAGCTCCCAAAATAAATTTTTTGTGCGTCAAAAACCTGGGAATTGTCTGAACATAAATTTGTATAATAACATTAGAAGTAGTGTTAGCAGGTGAAAACTAAATTTCACTGTCAATGGTCAAACATAACTTGTCCAAAATAGGAGCCTAATTATAGAGGTTTTGGAGCCCAAAATTGGTGGAAATCATCAAAAATAGCTATTTTAATTATTGCTCATGAAAGAAACAAAATGAACAGCCAACATTTCTTTAGGTATGTCCAATAGAATAATAAACCCATGTGGCAAGGACTTCGAAGCGTTTTTTGATCTCCCACCCGGATTCGTATTTCCACGGTTACGCCCCGTCCGATTTTAAATAATTTGGAAAAGGTTCTGAACTCAGGAAGTAAAACTCTAATTATATTACCAGCTGGGATTTTCAACTTTGAAATTTCTTGAAAGTTGGTGGAATTTCAAATTTTTATGAAAATTCTGGTTGTCGCGTAAATGCTACGTTTATTCCGAGTACTTACATAGCAAAAATCGGTTGACCATAGCAGCCAGGCTTTGGAAACAGTTTTTGCTCATTTAAAATACAACATGATGGCAGTTTTTGGAACATAAATGGGATGATTGGCCATTAAGGCAAAAAGCCTAGCAATAATGTGCAAATCTGTGGATATAATGTTTTTCTTCTGGGGGTCAGAGACGATTCAACCCATATCCGTACAATCCTGGAAATGCTCACTCATGCCATGAGCGTTCTGGTGTACTCGTTCATGTTTTTCAAGGTTCAAGTGTATTCTTGCATAGCCCCATCCTTGTATCCTTGACGTCTTCTAAACTCTACAACTTAGCCAATATATCCAGTGGAGCGTAGAAAATTTGTCCGTTATTGATCAAATTTTAGGTAGGTTGGTACCTACTACTTACATTCATGACAGACCATAGGTTCGTTCGGACAGACAGTCCTGGACCGTTTGGGACTTGTTCTAGCAGTCCTGGATTTTTTCGAAGACTATTGATTCTGCACATGCCCACTCGGTGCTTCTACCTTAAGCCTTTAAGGAAGGTTACAATGCTTCATGTTTTCCGTTTGGAATCATCAGCGCGTTAGGACAAGACGCGGATCTGGACTCAATCCTGGACGGTTCTATCCCCTCATTTTAAGAACGCTGTTCCATCCTGGACTGGTTCAGGACTGTGTCCGAACAAACCACATCTAAGATCTTCCTATTATGTCACCGCTAGCTATTCCTTGCGCATCACACCGTGGACGCTCACGTCACCTTATCTTTCGTTGTGACCTGCGTAAGATTCTCTGTGTCTCGGATTTATCTTCGAAAATGGCATATTTTTTTAGACAAATGAATTAGGTAATCCTTGTTCAAAGCCGTACCGAAACTGTGAATACCCAACTAATTCTTCTAGAATGAAAATTCCAGTAATGCTGCATGTTCTAAAGAGCGAATTCTCGTAGTTTCATTAAATTTGTCAATAAATTGACTACAAGTATGCGTTCTAATTCCCCAACAATAAGGGTGTTAGAACTTGCTGGAAGTTATATATTTTTGGTCTATTTTGGGGTTTTATCTAGATTTCTGTTATTGCATTTTGATGGTTGTTTTTAGTCTTAACTGAATAGATTTGTAGTGGAAGAAAGTCAGCAGCATGTTTTGAAGTCTTGACTATACGCTATAAAATAGGGTATACCCACAAGTTTTCGAAGTAAAGTCATCGTTCTAGTTTCCGAAAACTCTTCTGTTCGAAAAGGGAGCACTTGAGAAAGTTGACAGTTCAAGTCAACGATCTAAACACCGTTGATAACCTCTGATTCACTTTGGTGTTGGTTCACGTATAGGAGGTCGAGGAATGTATTTTATGTTATCATGTAATTTTTTACCCCCTCAATAAACAACTTCCGTGAAACGTGTTGGAAAACATCCGGTGGGAGGTATCACACGAAGCGAATGGCGAGACTTGCCTCCTGAGCTAATTATTGTGGACAAAACGGTGTGAAGTACATTTCCTATAGGTATTCATATTATGTACCTATGTGAGGGAACACATTTTCATGGTTCGAACATTCTTAGCAGCAGTTATCTGGATTGGGTTTCCGATGGTTGCTCTACTTCGTAAGTAGGTATTATTCTGGTCGACGGATTCTTTTATGGGGAAGTCATGACCGAAATCGCTTCTGCCCTGCGTTTGGATTCGTCTGACTATTTCCAGAGTAACAAAGCCGAAACCAACTAAAATTAGTTCTCGATAAACGGGATGCGAAATCCTCGCTTAAGTTTTGCCTCCACTGCTCCAGAGTATAACGGGAAACCACACAGAGGCTTGGCTTTCGACGATTGGTTTGTATCGAGTTTTTATGAGTATTTGGTGGAAAGATGGATGTTTGTTAGGTTTGTGAACGTCATCTGTAGTGTTCCATTTTCGTGATCCATAATCTCTAGGTTTGTTTTCGTTCGCAGATTTGCGATACATGAACGCCACTTTGAAGTCAACAGAATTCTGTATCTACCTACTCACTTTCTTAACAGGAACATTCTTGAATAATATGTAGCGAAACATTCAAACCTACTTTATCCCCTCAATAAGTAACTTTGGTGAAACGAGTTGGAAGACATCAGGCGCGAGGCATCTCACTACTTTTTCCTTGCCCATATTCAGGCGTTTCCGTACCTAGACTCTACTGGAAGGTTATCCACTTTGAAGAGTTCGCCATCTTGATGTAGTGTGATTCATAATATTGCTACAGTAGGTAAGTGACTGCATAGCGAAACGGGCAACTAACGTACTCAATATTTCAAGTCGTAAAGCTCAAAATCGACAGTTGCTTCTGGGTTTAAGAAGGTAGCCAAAGCCTTGTGATCACTTTTGGAAGAAGAAAAATAATTTTTCTTCCAATAATATTGTCCTTCCAAACCCAAAATTTGCACTCACATTTTGCGTTTAGACGGAATTCAACAAATCTGGTTCTGTATGGTCTACGTGTTCGCTAATCCTTGCCACGCAGATATTAGCTTTGTTCGCACTGCCTTTTTCTGCCGATTAGCTGACTCCTAGAAACCCTTAAGAAACCATCCACGATACCATCTTAAAGATAAGCGTTTGAGAAGGGTTTTGTTTGATAATGATTGCGAATCGAGAAGGCAGTGCGTGGTCATTTTGTCCTCCGCCCTGTCTTCTGTGTAGCGGGGTGACGATCAGAAAATTGGCTTTGGATAGTCAGGAAAACACTGCGAGCATGGATACTAACAATCCGAAAAGAGTCAGTCGCTGCAAACGACCAAACGCCTTTCTGACTGTCAGATAACCGTCAGATGGTCACTAAGAACAAACCTGTTATCTAATCGAAAGAATGATCGTAATGAGCTGATATTTGGAGGATAGATGCTGACTGTCTCATAATGAATATCATCAAAATCGGGCTGTAACTTTCGTCTGCGCAGGCGCAATACCTTTGTCACACTCCTAACTACTCGAAAAAACGGGCCATGTATCCACAAAGAACACTTCTGGTAGGTACTGATTATATGCTCTTACGCATTTAAAAACGCTGCAAATCCCTGCACAACGGTTTATTATTTTGTATAGAATACCCTTCTGTTACAGATCACAGCTCTATGTATAGATAACCCGTCTATATAAAATGATATGTACTATTCTATTATATGCATATTATGTAAATCGCAGACTCTCCGTAGGTTAGTACCTAACCCCGTACTCGTTACTAGGTACCTACCTAAATCACGAGTTAAATGTTGCTAAAATAATTCTGCCGATGACAAACAGTACCTAACAAAAAGAAACACACATAATGAAGTTCTGAAAAGAAATTGTTGATGAGGAGTGAAAAAAGTTGCAAAAGTACCTACCAACAAACTCCAGCCCCTTCTACGTAGATGGTATAATTTACCGTTGTGTAATAATTTACCATTGAGTAATGATTTACCGTAGTAATAATTTACCCATCAATCAACGCCCCATCTACAACGCCCCATCTACAACGCCCCATTTACCCATCTTCAACGTTTGTTCAAGTTTCACTACCTACCAACAAACTCCAATAGAGCCATCATTTTTCAAATTAAATAATATCACAGAACAACCAACTCGACTTCATACTCCGCCAATATAATCAGGTGATCCCTACCAATGATTGGCCGTATTCACAAATTCCTATTGTGGGCGCGTCTCTGGTTACGAGATTTGGTTTGGATTGTATACAATTTCATTCACACTGGAGTCGAAAATGCCTGTCGGTCCAAACTTCGGGGCCTTACTGTGAACGAACGGCAGGACGTACGATGCTCCGGATGGTCTTAAAAAACTCGCAAGTTCAAGAACTATTTAAAACCGTAAAAATATTTACGTAAAAAAATGGTATAGGCGTTTTGAAAATTTCAACCCCTATTTTGAACCCCTTAGAGATGACTCACAGTAACGTCGAGCTTCGAGGACCAACTAGACGCCGAACGGAACCTATAACCCGAATTTCATCAATTTTTTTTCATGGTAACTAAGAAAAGTGGCCCGTACGGCGTACGGCGTACGGCGGACAGACAGAAATATTTTTATTGCAGTTTTGGATTCTACATATCTTGAAACGTAAACCATCAAATTTTGAGGGGGGGTAAGAATTTTTTTTTTTTCATGCTCGATTCCAATGGTTCATTATTGAAAATAATAAACCAAAAGTTGAAAGGTTGAGGGAATAGTGGCTTTATGTATGAACAAAAACACGTAAAAGAAAAAGGCGGTTTGTAGAAGCGGTTTGCCTACTCTCACGGATATAACGCAGTTGACTGGCCATTTCCCATCTGCTGCCACCGACCAGCCAATCAGAACCCGTGTACGTCCAACGTCACGGGCAAGAGCAAGGCCCCCATTTCCCCGCCTCTTCTTCGGAATGAGTTGAAAGTCTCAAAATATGAAGGAGGCATATTTTCCCGATTCGGCCCTATTAATTATCGTCTGTCCCACATCATAAACTAATGAGGAAAAATTCAAACAGAATTCATGATTGCCATTGTCGTGATTTGAATGGAGGGTACGGGTCTGGCCTTGTATGCGCATGAGCGATCGTTAAATCGACGTTTAAACCTCCTTTTCTTAAATTAATTGTTGATCATATTGTAGAATGCGAGGAAGATTTGTGCCACACCGTAATGTACCCCCCCCCCCCCCCTCCCCCACACCTGAAACAAGCACGGTGATGGGCATGTGTCTAGCGGAAACCTGTCGCAGCTTGTTGAAACAGTTTTTCTCGTAACCCATTGTGTTGTCCGCCTTTGAATCACCGTTCCAGACCTAGACAACTGCCCTAGGCCTAGACACGCGTGGCTTGAGCCCATAAAGCCTTCAAACGCCTAGTCCTTCTTGCATAATGACCTTGAATAAAGGATAGTGTGGTGGTGGTGGTGGTGGCAGTGGTTGGTTGGTATCGACTAAACAGAAAAGCATCACTGACCCCCTTGGGAATGAGTCAGCTCACCGCCTTCTCCAGCTCAGGGTCGATCCCCCTTATCATCAGTCAATACCCTCCCACCCTTCACCTTGAACTTGGCTAACTATGAATTATTATGTGCTTGCGTTTATTGCTTCAGAATGATATCCGAGTTGTTCCAACAAAAGTCCCAGAACATGTCAAAAGTTCCCCAATGCAACTCAGTGCGCTCAGCGCTCACGCTGACCATGCATGGGTATTATTAAACCCAAGGTGCTCAAATTCAGCATGTCTTCTGGATGATACTACTTTTTTTCATGAAGATTAGTTGCTTATTTCCTAGGCCATCTAGCGATCATTTTATTTTTCATTTTCATCCATTGGAAGAACATCTAATTTTCCCATGCTTAATCCAAAGTGAACGTCAGGTTCTGGTTCTTTACCCAAAACTTTAGGTTTGTTCGTAGTGACCGTCTGACCGTCTTGAAGGCGTTTGGCCGTTTGCAGTGATTCTCGGGCTCATAGGACCATGATGGAGTATCCATGATCGGCTGTTCGCAGTGTTTTCCTGACCATCCAGTTTTCCGCCAGTTTTCTGATAGTCATTCCAGTATCCGGTGGGGCGGAATAGAAACAGATGATGCACTTCCTTCTCGATTCCCAACCATTATCAAACTCAAACCCTTTTCAAAGCATATCAAGATGGTATTGGGTCATGAGTGGTTTCTAGGAGTCAGCTCAGCTAACTATCAGAAAAAGCCAGTGCGAACAAAGCTGTTGATGTGTTTTTACATAAAAATCCGGGTATTGCCCTTCATCGCACGATAATAGTGTGTATATCTACAAGAAAGCTCTATCTTTTAATATCCAGCCCTTCGTTTGGCAAGAAAGAGGTGTTCAAATTTCAGTTTCTTCCCTACATAGAAGTAGATAAAAATAAAATGTGTGTGGCTAGATCTTTTCGGTTCTTCGGCGAAATTGAAATGATAACTCTGAATTTCTGTTTCAATCCTTTTTCCATGGGTTCGCTCGCAGTCCGCCCAAAAAAATGTTGACATTTGTGACTGGATATGATAGGTGGTTTGTGCTTTCATGTTCAACTGTTGAACGTTTGTTTATATCTTAATTTGTTTAAATTGTTCAGTTTTCCATGTTTTGTTCCTTTTTCTGTTTCAGGACCTATGCTGTGAATCGGAAATGTTGACAAAATCACCCGAAGTCTGCTCGAAGAATGCCCCAACTTCACTTCTCTAGTCCTAGCGCCAGAATCACTCAGGTATTGATTTTAAAATAGTTACCTACTCATATAGGTAACTACTATCAAGATGGGAAATTTCTTGCAGTTTCTTTCTGATACGTGGTATCTATTTACTGGAGTTCTGCATGTTTTCGTTCTGTATTTGAACTCTAATTTTATACACATCAGTTTGAAAGTCCAATATAAATCCACAATTTCATGTTTCCGAACTTTATCCCTTGGATAAGTTTTTGACTGTCAACAACAATAATAATCATCTTCTATTTAAACTCCAATGCGTATTACCTAAAAACGTCTACTCCTCTTGACCGTTTTTAATGAGGGGTGTCTCAACGTGATCAGCGAGAGATGGACATAGGCTGTGGTAAAATCGCCGAAACTTCATCTTTCGACGTGAACGGGGTTTCCTTCGCGACCTGATTGTTGATCAATAATAAATTATAATATTATAGCTTGATATAATGGTTAGGTATAGTGCTTGATATAAATGCGACGTAAATATGCATTTTTTCAGCGTGAAAAAATGGAGTATTAAAACTTCAACTTAGTAGTTCTTTCCTTTTAGTGGGAGATTGGCTTAATAATCCGTCATCCCCTAGTTGCTAATGTAATTATGTATTGAGTTTACATCATTTGTGTCACTTGCTATATCGCATACTTGTTCTTGCTATCAAAAGAACAGGACTTAGTACATGACATCAACAACGTCAATACCTACCAAGAAATCATTACGTTAGGTCGAAATGTTGTCTATAGATGTTTACTTTCTGCAGACTTTTTTTGAGTATTTAAAAAAAATTGAAATATCAAAAATACAATCTACCGTTCAAATATACATTACCAAATAAAATCGTAATTCTGCCTTTTTGTTCATTGATTAGAGTCATACAATTTTATGTTTCTTCTATTTCATCTAATCATTCTTCATTTCTTATATTTCTACTATTTCAAGATAGTGGGCACCGTTAGGTATGCTCAAAGACATTGAACATAGCGATCACATCATTAATAGCGATCACTCACGTTACCTATTAGCGAATTTTCGAAGAAAAGGAAGCTATTGTTCTCGGTCCAAAATGTTTAAAACTCGAATTTCCGAAAGATTTTTATACCAAAATCCGTTTCAGACCATCCTGAATTCACTACCGAAAGACACCAAAAATTATATGTATATATATTTATATATATATTTATATATATATTTATATATTTATATATTTATGTATGTGTCATTCCAGACGATAACTCGACAGAATTGAGATAAAAAGTTCAAATTTGCACGAAAAATCTGTCTTGGCAATCGACAGGCTAAGTTCGTAGATGGGCAGAATCGGGTCACTCTAAGGGGGAGTTTTGGGAAGTTTTAGGGGGGAAAAATTACCCATAAATTCCCAAAATGAAACAGTCTGACAAGTGACACCTCATTTTAAAGGTTTTTGTACGCTGAACACGATGGTGAAATCAGAATTGCGATATATCATTCCGTTCTCAAACTGGAGCACTTTGAAGATGAAGGAACGTGGTTATTTCTTGAGATAAAACAGTTTTACATAAAATCAGTTATTTCTTCGAAAATTCGCTCTTATAGCCATGCTGCATGACTGTGGTATTTTTTGTAATTACTTAAAAGTTCATGAGCTGCGTCATGAGCTGGCTGGCATGGATAGTCATAATGTACCTATGGTCTGGAACGTGCACATATTTACAACATATTCAACAAATTAGCTGTATTAGGTATTATAAATGGTAGTTACCTTTAGGGAGACGAAGGCTGCGATAATCATCTGGTGAAACATGTACAGAAAGTGAAAATCTGAATACAAAAGAAAAAATGCCATTTCATTTACCCAACTACAAATTAAAAATGATTTGATAGGTACAGAGCGACTCTGTCAAAAACTTGTTTGGGAGATAATTAGATCATCACTGGTCCAGTTCTTAACTTCCTGTACGGGGCATTTTGTCGCAAAATATAGTTTTTCTTTCTACCAGTCCAATTCTGACGAAATTCACATTGTTTCAACTTCTTGAAATAGTTACCCATCTTGACCAGTTTTTCATCGATCCGATTCAACAGAAAATAATAATATGTAACGCTTCGTCATTTTCGGATTGTACTTTTTGGTTTATTATTTTCATTAATTAACCTTCGAAATCGAGCATAAAAAGTAAATCCCCCACCCCCCCAATTTTATGGTGCTGTTTCAAGTACGTAGAATCCGAAAATGGAATTTAAAAACTTACTTACCGTACTTCTTCGCACTTTCCTTTGTTACCATGTGCGAAAATAACGAAATTTGGTTAATGGGTCCCGTTTCTCGGCGTTACTCTTGAGTCATCTCTAAGGTGTGAAAAATAGGGGTTGACAGCGCTGTTATCTCGATTTTTTTAATCGTTTTCCAGTTGATCTCGAACTTGAGAATTTTTTGAAACCAGCAGGAGCATTGTAGTCCAGCCGTTCCTTCACAGTAAGGCCCTGAAGTTTGCACAGAAAAGCTTCATTAACATGATCGTGAATGTAACGGTATAGATCCAGCACAGATACAGGATTTTATTGATAGGTGGGCACTACTTTTGTAACTTGAACAAAGTTACGCTTCATGAATAACAAAAAAAAATAATCATAGAGTTCTTGAATCCATCGCATATTTATGAAACTGTAATTGCCCGGCTGGCTACAGTAGGTACTTTTGGGACTTCCCTGGGTAGGATTTTACGGCACGAGGGTAGGTATTGACCATAGAAAACAGTGATCTACGAAGAAGGGGCATCTGTAATACAGGTAAATAATTAACCGATTTGTAGTAATGTGCAGCGTTTATTCCGTCTACCACGGTGTTTTCATATTTTGTAATTGATGGAATTTTCCTTCCGACCTTCGTTTACGGTTGGTACCGAGGAATGAAAATCGCTTTCAGTCCGTGGAAAACTATCGGCCGCAACAAGTGCCAGATACCGTTGGCCTTAACCTTTAACCTTTGGCTGCCTCTGAGTCACCCGATTTATGTATTGTAAAACCGCGAATGGGGTTGCCACCGAACTTAATGATGATCGGTTCATTTATAGAATATACCCGCCTACTATGAATTTGTTTTATGATTTTCAATGATGAACCTTTGTAATCGACCATGACTTTTAGCCCCCTCCCCCCCCCCCTAAAAAATTGTATGGTTTACGTTTCAAGGGACACTTCCCTTCCCTTGAAACGTATTCTAAATATTCGTGTTCTACGTGAAGAATACGAATACCGAATAAAATAAAAATGCGGCTTTTTCCTTAGTTCCCATGAATCAAAATTTACGAAATTTGGTATATGGGTCCCGTTTGGGCTCTAGTTGGTCCTCTAAGCTCGGCGTTACTGTAACTCAACTCTATGGGGTGAAAAATAAGGGGTTGAAATATCCAGAGCATCCTATCTCGGAAAATTTTGAGGTGTGGGTGTTCTCGCATTTTTAAATAGTTTGATTTTGTTCTGAATTTTTGAGACTATCTGGAGCATTCTACGATGTCGGCATAAAATTTACTATGAAATTTGATCTAAAGAGTAGCGTGTATGCAGGCATGAAGCTGGGTTGAGAGCGCACATCACTTGTCTCTCAGCCAGGTGGCGGGCTTATTGGAGTGGTCTAGGAGTCGGGCTCTTTACCCTCTTACACCTAAAATCAGAGGTTCGAATCCTGGTTGTGGGACCGAATGTTCTCAATTTTACATTAACAGTTTCCCCTCAGAACTGCATTTATTACTACATTTAGCTACTGCTTGAACATTCAACGCATAATATTAATTTGTAGTGACGATTGTGACCTATACAGTAGGATTATATATACAGAGAGCTGTGATCTGTAACAGAAGGGTGTTCTGTACAGAGAGCTGCGATCTGTAACAGGAGCGTGTTCTTTACAAAATAATAGACCGTTGTGTATGGATTTGAAGCGTTTTTCTGTGGAATGATATGGATAATGATTTGGATATTCTGGAAAACATTGCGAACAGTCGGTCTTGGATACTGTATACAGTTAGCAAAGAGTCCGAGAATCACTGCGAATAGACCTATTTTCAGCTGATGTCAGGACACATTGATAAACGTACACTTATAATATTTTTTAACATAATATCATTCGGTAAGTACCATTGGGGCGAAACTCCTCTCCCATTTCCTTTTGTTCGCAAATCTCGAAACCCTTGAACATATATAAGACCAATCAGTTTATCTTCAATTATGCCTTTCCCAACCCTCTTGAGCGAAATCCATTGTCTCCGCCTATTGATCGTTTTCCCATTTTCACTACAACCGTCGACGTCGAAGGCCGTGATTAAGAAGCAGGGGCTTGATAAACTAGTTCCAAGGGAAGCTTCATTTCTTGGAAATGTCGATATAATGACCTTCCGACGTTTTGATGAATGGACTCGCTTGTGTTTTCCCTGGAAAAGTCTCTCTTCTCAGTAAACATTGATTCATCAAATGGGGTTTTCGTCCACAATAACGTTTTGATTATTCGTCCACTCGAGTCATGTTTGTTTCATGCGTTTTTCAACTGAGTACCATTATGTCTGCTGACACGTCGGTAATGGAGCGTGATGATGTCTAATATCCATACAGACGTAATCCTAATTAGGCCCTATAGGTGATTAAAATTTCAATTAGCGTTTCAATCAAGATAAACTGAGTGGTTGGAATGTTGTTTATCTCCGACATAGAAGGTCCGTTTGGTGATCGTAGCTACCTTCTGAAGAGAGGGAATATCTCACCGAGTGAACGGTGATTGATTGTGATACGCCTGTGAAGTGCAAGAGGTGTATGGGGTTCTGGGAGTTTCTCACGACTGTGTGATGTGACGGCCGGTATCAGGTTTTATTTAGTACCACTCTTGGCGAAATGAAGGTACTTTGCTTGCGCGTCATCAAGGAGTTTTACGAACCATAACTTTATTTGATTGACTACCTTCTCGGATATTTGTCCGTTTGATGGTCCCTGTTATCATAATCAGCAAATCAGTCACGGAGGGGGAGGGGGGGTTGATTTGGCCGTTCTACGGTGAATGAGGAGTACCCATTGTTGTAAGATGTAAATTTAAATACATGTCGACAAGTAATATAAAATAATTTATTTATAAGATTAATAAATCCGCCTAAATCAGGGTTATGTAATCTAGATGGCTGTAACCATATTTAGTTGGCTTTGGTCGACAAGAGAAGGGGCCCACTATATTAGGCGTGCAGGAAAGAATAAAAGATTATAGTTACAAGTCTGTCGTTCGTTTTTATTTATTATACAATATCGCAACACCCATGACATCCGTTTACATTAATCCCATTTCCATTCCATTCTAAGAATTTTGAGCACTCTCCTAGGATGAATCCTCCTAGGATGACTTTTGATTTATTATTTTCAATAATGAACCATTGGAATCGAGCATGAAAAAAAAAATTCTTACCCCCCCTCAAAATTTGATGGTTTACGTTTCAAGGTACGTAGAATCCAAAACTGCAATAAAAATGTTTCTGTCTGTCCGCCGTACGCCGTACGGGCCACTTTTCTTAGTTACCATGACAAAAAATTGATGAAATTCGGGTTATAGGTTCCGTTCGGGGCCTAGTTGGTCCTCGAAGCTCGACGTTACTGTCAGTCATCTCTAAGGGGTTCAAAATAGGGGTTGAAATTTTCAGAACGCCGTAGCTCGAAAACTTCCGATAGAAGGGTATGGTTTTTTTACGTTATTAAATTTGTCTTGAGTTAAACAATTTTTTGAGACCACCCGGAGCATCGTACGTCCAGCCGTTCGTGAGCACCAGAAAGCTTCGTCAACACGATCGTGAATCAAACGGTATAAATCCGGCCCGGATATCATAACTACGGAGCATCTGATTACAATCAAGGATGGCTGTATGAAGTCGAGTTGTTTGTTCTGCGATATTATTTCATTTGACAAGTGATGGACTATTGGATTTTGTTGGTAGGTACTTCTGAATCTTGAACAAACGTTGAAGTATTATTGATGGGTAAATTATTACACAATGGCAAATTATTACACACGGCAAATTATTACACAACGGTAAATTATTACACCACGGTAAATTATTACGCAACGGCTCATCACCAAGAAGGGGCTGGATTTTGTTGATAGGTACTTTTGCAACTTGAACAACCGTTGAAGTATTATTGATGGGCAAATTATTACACAACGGTTCATTATTCCATCTCCGTAGGAGAACCTATACAGGTAAATTATTACACAATGGTTTAGGTAGGTACCTAGTAACGAGTACGGGGTTAGGTACTAACCTACGGAGGGTCCGCGATCTACATAATATGTGTAGAATAGTACATATTATGTTATATAGAAGGGTTATCTATACGGAGACCTGTGATCTGTAACAGGAGGGTATTCTGTACAAAATAATAACGGTTGTGCAGGGATTTGCAGCGTTTTCTATGAGCATTCAAAATTTCGGCAACAAGTGACGTCATTGCTGTACACTGTACAGAAATAAACTGTATACTTACTGTTAAAATGAAGATAAAATACTTACTTACTGTACTCTACTACGAATGAAGAAAAAAGTGCTTGAAATTTAGTTTTGCCACTGGAATCGGCGGCCAAATCAAGTCAAGACCACAATAAAAACACTGCAGAGTAGTAAAGCATTAAAGAGGCTCTCTGTTTGTTTCTAATAATAAAACAGGTTATCTTTTATGATGTAGGGATGGGCAGGGAGCCAGATAAACAGGGTCAAAGTCTGGCTGATATTCTTCCCCTGCACTCTCAGCCCTCCCCCATCTACCAGGAGTCGCCATAGCAACCACTACGACTGGAGCCCTCACCTTCCGTGCGGGGTGTATTGATCTCGGAACTCAACCGCACTCCTGGTATAGTGACCTATTTTCCCTTCTTGTCTTCCCCATTGCCCCTGGGACCATCCACAACTCATTTCGGGATACGCTGCTCCTTCGAGTCTGTTCTGATATTTATGGCAACGCACAAGGTTGGTCGTTCTTCTACATCCTTCATCGAGACAAGAGCAGGTATCCAAAGACTCAGGTGGAGAGAATACAGGAAGTTTGCATTAATCTGTACTTCCGTAGATACAGCAGGTACGTGGGCGAGTAGACGAAGGGAAGAACATCATGACATTTTGATCAGGGATTCAAAACTCCAGTTTTCTTTACTTTCATTCTCCCTTATGCACAAACTAGTTGCATTCTCTCGAATAACTTGTCACTTACCAAAATGCCACGGGGACCTGCAATTTTCGTGGCATGGAGTTTTCTCTCTTCTATACAAAGATTCTTTTGGATGGATAATATAACAAATGCGTAGTCAATAGTTTTGGTCTGACTGGCTGACTCCTAGAAAAACGTAATAAACCATGATCCAATGTCATCTTGATAAGAGTTTGAGAAGGATTAAATCATGGTTGGGAATCGAGAAGGCGGTAGGTATGTTCGAACTGACCATCTGACGGTTTGTTATCCATGTTCGGCTGTTCGCAGTGTTTTCCTATCCAAACCCGGCTTTTCTGATCGTCATTCCAGTACACAGAAAATAGAGCGGACAAGGAACCGATGATGCACTCTGCCTGCTCGATTCGAAACCATTAGCACACTCAAACACTTCTCAAAAGCTTATCAAGATGGCATTGGGTCATGGATTATGGTTTTCTAGGAGTCTAAGTGGTGGAAAATAGGGATTGCAATTTCTAGGACGCCGTTATCTCCAATTTGTTCACGTTTTTAGAGAATTTTCAAAGAAAATGAAGCTATTGCAGTGGGTCCATAATTTTCAGAACATGAATTTTTGAAATTTATAGCCAAATCCGTTTCAGAGCATCGTGAATTCATCTCTAAATTTTAACAACAATTTATATTATATGTGTATATGTATTTTTTTTGTGTGTCACTCCAGACGATATCTGTCCTTTGATGCTTGATAAAAATTCCAGATTCCGAAAGCGTTCATATTGCCAAACCTAAGTATGATTTCGATGATGAGCAATTTTCGAAAATTGTAAGGGTGTCAAATTCGAGTTTTTAGGGGTCAAAGATCTGTTAAAAGGCTACAGTTGGGAACAATTGATGTAAAATCACTAAGAAGAGTTGTATGAGAGGGTGAACAAAGATAGAAAATGCCATTTCAATTGTTTTCATACAGAATAGGGGTCAGATTTGGATTTTTGGGGGTTAACAATTATTGGTATTAAGGGCTAAAATCAATATTATTGCACCTGACGTGTGGAATGGTGATTCACGACGGAGGAGTGGGTCAAATTTGACTTTGTAAGGGTCAAAAATCGGTAAAAATTGCTAAATCAAGAAAAAATGGTATAATTTTACGAAAAGTGGTATGGTTTCTCGCTATACCATCTTTTTACACAATAGCATGAATATTTCTTGGAAACTTCGCTCTTTTAGCCATAACACATGACTGGAACTGTTAAATTGATCAAAAATAGGGCATTTTTTCAGACAATCCGGAGCGTCCAGCCGTTCGTTCACAGTAAGGCACTGAAGTTTGCACCGAAAAGCTTCGTCAAAATGACAGTGACTGAAACGGTATACATCCAGCCCAGATATCATTGCTAGGGAACACCTGATTATAATCACGCTTGGCTGCATAAAATTGAGTTGGTTGTTCCGCGATATTATTCCATTTGAAGAATATGGTTATTTTGAATTTTATTGATTGGTATGTTTTTAACTTGAACAGACATTTATGATAACAACAAATAATTAATGATAGAATTCTTGAATACACCGCGTATTTATGAAACTGTAATTGCCCGGCTGGCTACAGTAGGTACTTTTTAGAGCTTTCCTGGTGGGGGGGGGGGGGGAGGTATTGACCATAGAAAACAGTGGTCTAGCAGAAGGGTAGCACTATACAGGTAACTAATAAACCGTTGTGTAATAATTTGCAGCATTTTGTATTTATGGCAGTGCACCCGTTCATCGATATTCTTCTTCAGTATGAGCATTTATTCAAAGACGATAATTAAGGTGCTGCATATGCACTATAAACAATGATGATGGAAAACATGTTATGCATGAGATATGACATTTTATATCAACTGATTCTCAGGTATTCAAAAAAGACGGTCTCTCGTTTCCCTGACATTCACTCGCCCGTAGCTGACATTCACATCTAGGGACCTTTTCCCCCTTCTTCTACTTTCCCAAAGCTCCTTGTGATCCTGGCAACGCACTGGTTTTGTTTTTAGGACTCCTTACCTAGGTACTTCGAATGGAGAATAATATAATTTGAAATACCTACGATGTACGTTCTAAGATGAATAGGAAGACAAATTTACTCTTTTGGACTCTTTACTAGAACATAAATTGTTCTTAATTATTAATATAATCAGTTATTAGTGATAGATTGGTTGATATTCCATCTAAATTTCAATGGATTAGGTTTTGAAGGGGTGAATCAAATTCAAACGCGTTGCACGGGGGATGTGGTGCATTCTAGACCACGTTCCCCATGGTGTAGGGACATGAAACGATTTTATAGGATTCGTTTGGTTTCTAGTTTTAGTTGTAATGCACGTGATTTTGTTAGATTGCAGGTGGTTGACAATCCATCCGCATAATAGTACCAACCATGACCACACTGGAGAGTGAGTAATAATGAGTTAACAGCTATTGAGTAGGAAGTAAACCTTAGATACGTGTTGAAATAGAATGTTGGTGTGTTACTCACTCTTCCTCCCGTGCTCTTAGGGTCACCCTGATAAAGAAAACCGGAGTTATTGAAATATAGTCTATTTCTACTAATACACGAAAAATACACTGTTATACCAATTTCGGTGATCATCGTTTGATCACCGAAGCCGGTATAACAGCGTATTTTTCGTGTATTGGAAATGAAAAACCTTGCAATAGCTCGGTTTTTCTTTGAAATGGGTTTCGACGATTTCATCGCGAGTGATTTAGTTCGTCACCCTGATATCTGTTGTAGTGCAGCCACGGTTGGACCGCCTGGAATTGTGGACATTGGAATGGTTAGGGCAGGTAGATGAAGCCATGGCAGTATCCACTAGTTATTTCTAATTTATGCTTCAGCTCCCTAACATAATTGAGCAGTTTTATATTCGACAACAAACTGTTCAAATTTTCCAACTGTCATCGGGCCAGGCCATTCAGACGCGGCTGCGACTAGAGATATTCTTCTTCGGGCAGACATCTGCTGATCCGAAGTTTTGTAACGTTCCACATGATTCGCCTGTCATGTTGATTGCTTATCAACATCACCGTCTGATTGTTAACTGTCGTTGCACGAATACCTTCATTCGAGACTATAACTGTCGCACTGTGGATTCTGGCTTTGAAGCCCAGCTGTTTCTATGGCCTTACACCAGTCAACCTATTCCTTTGCCATCAGTCCATTAGGATACGACTGATTTTGTCATAGTTACATATTTAATGCACCTCAGACACTCACGAGGCATCCCCTCTCTTCCTCCGTAGCATTATCCTGCTGTACATAGAATAAACTATTATAATGCCACAGCTTCTCACACTTCTGTTCACCTAATCTTGATAGGCGGTACTTTTTTAATGTGTACATTTCTTAGAGTAGTAATCTAAAGGTGTTTTTCTATTGGTAGCTGTGTAACGTGAAATGAACATAGGTTGTTGACCTGATTAAAGAAAACTGAATAAATTATCATTGCTTTTGTAGTGGGCAGAATGTATCTTACATCGTTACATGTATCTTGTCTGGCTATCTACACTACTACGTGTGCTGTGACGGTATTGTATTGGTTCCCGAATGTATCTCTTATTACATACCTTCTGAACTGAGCCTTGAAAATAATTCCAACACTGCATGATTATAGCACGTTATTGAGGAGCTTGTGACGTTATGAAAAATTGATTCGAAGTGGCACGTATACTGCACATCATTTGAGCTGGTGTCTGTCATAGAACTAGCTCGTTAACGATACAAATGTTGTATCCAAATAATGGTGTAACTACTATATTTTTTATTTTGCAACTTCTGGACAGTGATCCGGGTCTTTCGAGACTATAGATTTTGATTGTGCTTTGTGTGAAATTATCCATTTAGAGTGAAACTGTTATGTCTGTTGAGCGTCAGCTGGAGTACTTACCTAATTGTTTGTAACAGCCCCCTTTTGCCACAAATGAAAATGTAGGTTTTATTGTAGATTCGTGCGATTCAGGATCAACCCTCACTCGCACATTCTTCAATGAAATCGTCAGCCATCATAACAGCATTTGAAGCACATTAACGATTACTGATAATAATCGTGCAGTAGTTGATAATGGTAAACTAGAATTACCTTGAGTCTGTTACTTAGTTAGATCTTTGGTTTGTTTCAGTTCCTAGTATAGTTGTTCGAAGAGGAACTAAAGGCATGGAGAGAACAGTGAGAACCCAGCGATCACTCTCTAAAACGGTAAGAAATTCGACTAAATAAAGTCTCCCTCTATTTGTCAGTGACTACCTACCATTTGCTTCGATAGTTTGCTGGCCTCATTGATTCCAACTATAAAACGTTGGGGTATGTAGGTGTGTTGACTGTTTCGGTGTTGGTGGTTGTTCAACGCATGAAAATCACTCAATTTGTGTGAGTCATCCTTTCGAAGTACGTTTTCTTTCTATTTCCAGGAGGAATTCCCTGAAGAGCTGGAAGAAAAGAGCGGCGAGAGCTCGAAACCTCCTCCAGAAGCTCAGAACGTCAGATCCTTCTCAGAAGATTCCCCTCTCACCAACAACAATAATAATACGCTGCACCGATCTAGGGTAATCACGTTTTACTACTGAAAAACATCTATTATTCTTGCGTTTAAGATGGACATCTTAGCGAAAATCTATGTTCTCCCTGTCTGTTAGATGCATAGCCGTTCAGTATTAAGTATCTAGGAACTTCGTTCAAAATTCTGCTTTTACATGGAGAACTTTTTACGACGCTGCGTAAAACGCGCTTTATGTAAGCACCGTTTTATGTAAATAATTTAAAACGTTACGGTCGTTAGAGATGACAGTTCCCTCTTCCAAGGGTATAGTAATTCCCATTATACCTACCTACAGAATCGTTGATTTAAGTAGGTATAATTTGCTCAATGCACATACCTGTACGATCCACTAAATAAAGAATTGCTTTGTTGTAGGCTTTGTTGTGTACGCATTGTTGATTACGACGAATTCGTTAAAGGTCCTCCATCCCATTTTATTACTTTTCCATGATATCTGTCGAATTAATGCCTCAAATTGACCTTTGACTGCTTTGACCTTAGGCTGCTTTGAAAGGCATGTCTTAATATGAAACTTCTGATACTCATCAATTGCTACGGGCTGTTTATTCGATTCTCACCATAAGTGAGCCTACTTGTATGAAACATCTGTTCTAAGAAACGCGTTCTTAATTTAGATACTTCTTTTTTTTTTTAGTCTCAAAACAAAGTTAAACTGTTGGTGAGGAGCCATGCTGTCCGCGAAGAAACATCACCTCCTCCTGATCCCTTCCCAGACGGCGTGGAGACGTGCAACGGCGTGGCATCTTCCAAAGAGCAGCTGCAGCAGCCTCAGAACCACTCTGCTCCACAGCAACCGCCCCTTCAGCAGCAGTCGACCCTGAGCAGGAGGCACAAGCTTCGGCGGGAAGGGTCTTCCCAAGAGAACTGGGAACATCCTCCTTTGTCCAGAGGTAAGCATTTATTTCACTCTGCTTAAAAAAAGGTCGAACAGGCTTCATCCTTTTTCCAAATATCTTTGCACCATATCGGGAAAACGCTGCAAATTATTACACAACGGTTTATTATTTACCTGTATAGATGCCCCTTCTGCGTACAGTTCCGTTTTCGGCGGTCAATACCCTCGAGTTCCCTCCAGGAATTCCCTAAATGGAGCGCTGGAGCCGGCCCGTGAATTAGTTTCATACAAATGCGCGAGATTCCATAATTAAATCATTAATTACTTGTAGTTATTCATGAATCATAAGGCAAATAATAAACCGTTGTGTAATAATTTACCTGTATAGATCCCCTTCTGCGTATGAGTCGAATAATGTTTTCTAGTTATTACCTACCATTTGCTGTAGTACCTACTCTACGGTACCACTCGTGTCTAGCTTACATATAGGTTGTAGTTGTTCGAGTTCATGTTATTATATATATTTTGACCACTTCAGTGCGGGTTCAAAATGAGTAATAATAAATGATAGACATTGATTCTTAACACAAAGTATACTGTCTTTTATGTAGCTTTGGCCCAACAGGTGTTCTCAATGTTTCAAGTTATTTGGATTCATTGTAGGTATTAATGCCAGTACAGTCTTTAAATACCTTCTTATAGTATTTACGCTGCCGTCTGACAGAAATGTACTTTTTTCCCAGTAAAAAGGTAGCTTTTTTTACTGGTGGTTTTACTGGGTTTCTGAGTCTCACTGCTTTCTTTTTCATGTTCTTGCAGGTAACAGTCGAGAGCAGTACGATGGAGGCAACCAAATCGATTTGCACCAATTCATAGTCGAAACACTTAACCGAAATTACAAAGATCGCATGCTTCTTCTCAAAATTGAGAATGACCTCATCAGCCTTGCTAAAGACCCCAAGTGAGTATTTGATCAGGAATATCAAATACATTGAGGTCGCTGTACAAATAGTATATCCTAGTTTCTACGTGATGATTTGTGTTTAATGAAACACTTTCAGAATCCATGGATCAGACATCCAGTTTAAACAAATAAGCTAACATCGTTGGTTTTCCAGGCGGACCGTACATAAGTTTGCTCAAATGTCCTCCTACCAGAGGATGCTCGTGCACAGAGTGGCTGCCTACTTCGGAATGGAGCACAACGTGGATACGACGGGGGCCTCCGTCATAGTCAACACTACCAAAGCTACGAGAATACCTGATTCTAGATTTAGAGAATTCGTTAGGTATGAACGGTTGAGTTGTACCTAGTTGATGTGAGATGAACAAATTTAGCTACTCCTTAAGGTTGCTTGGTATGTTAAGCCACGAGAGGTAGCTAAATTAGCTTTCTATGATATCCCATAATGAAATACATATTTCAGGGACGATCTGCTTCTCCCCGAGGAACCAAGGAGATCAATTCTTAAAAGGGACTCATCTTCGTTCGATGAAACAGGTTCTTTCAAGGTGCGTTTTCATATTCATCTCCAAGAAAAGCGTAACTTTGTTGTATGTCGTCGTGTCTTCAGTATTACATAGTTCGAGAATTTATTAATACAGGCAATCCCAGTTCATAGCTTCAGATATTCAATTTCAGTCGGGCGATCGAATGCTTGGAGGAGATTCAAGACGGAGCAAAAGCTTTGAAGAAAGGGAAGAAGAATATGAAAAGGCGAGAAGAAGAATTTTCAATCGAGATCATTCTGTAAGTGAACTGTGTTTGAAGTACCTTCTCCGTCTCAGCATTTCTCTCTATGGTTCATCTCGACCGTATGCTGCTGAAAATTCGGTTGACAGTATTGGTACCCTCCATCTCAAGTTGTTTCGACAATTTAGTTTATTTAAGGTATCGATGTCTGATGATGTGTTCAACGTTTCTAGCAAGGCGATGGTGATGATTGCATGGACGAGCTAACATGGGAAAACGACGAGGGGGTTTGCTCTCAATGTGAACATCCAAATGGCCGGTGAGTGTCGTTGTCTTCAAATGTTATAGTAACTACGGAAAAAAAGGTCCTTCAAAAACTATAGATGAAATATAAGTCATCCCAAAAATTTACTAGCATTTCCCGGTAATTAACGTGGATCATGACATGTCTTATCCGATCCACGCTTCCCTCTCAAGTTACGGATAAGTTGACTCGCAACACTCGTACACCAAGACAGGAGAGTAGGAAAAAAGCCAAATTTATGATGTGCCTTTGGGGATTGAGAGTAGGGGCTGGGTGATATTGATATTTTTAAAGATGATGACTTTTAGGAAGTTATACAAACATACTCAGCAGAGTGGTTTCAATGAAAACCATCAGTAAAACCGCCGGTAACGCAGGATCTATCACGCTTTGAAACTCCCAGGGGGTTATTGTAGGTTTGTATGTGTCAAAAGGTATAGATACGATATATTATGTCTACTAGAAACTACATTTCTAGTTATCCCATTTCCTGTTTTGAAATATGTACTCTTTGTCCAGGAATCCGCGTCTTCTCAAAATCGAGTCATATGAAGGCAGCGACACCCTTCGTGCCAACTCTTTGAGGTTGTCGGTCTCCAAATCACATAGTTTCAACGGATATGAGCCTCAGGTCCAAACACGGATACTTACAAAGCAAGGTACGTAGTTCTTCAAAGTGACTTGCTATACGTATGCTAAAACCTACAATCCACCAGCCTTCTTGATGCCTGTCTTTCTCCGTTGTAGAGGTAGAATGTAACTTCTGTGATTCTGTCCAAAACCCTATCATGTTGGGAAATCTGGTTTGCAGATTCTGGTAGTAGCATGTCGTCAAGAATATCTCCATCAAGCTCTGGATACAAATCCCAGAGATCGGACGCAACCCTGAGCGCAACTCCTTCGCCAACTGCTACACCCAATCTCCACACACAGGTGAAAACTGACTATAGGTGGATTGCTAATTAAAGAAAACATGATGTCGACAGTTATGACTGTGAAACACAATTCTTGCCCAACTCACCTTCTTTTAGTCCTGTCAGAATATTGAAAATCAATGACTGATCAGCAATCTTTATGAAACAGTTGTTGTTTGAAACAGATGCTATTGTAGCCAAGAAATATGTGATCTAGGAGGTATTCTAGTGAATAACCTGAAACACTCATCATTAATACCTGTATTGAATTATATAGTTGTTAGTCAAACTTACCTGTCGCTTTTATCACAGCAAGTGGTAGTCAGTTTGATTGAAATTGATTTAAAAACAATTTTGCTGGACTAAATAATTTTGAGGAGTCATGTTTTCCTATTATTAATCTGGCATTCGAAAGTTAGTTATGCTGTCAACATATTGATTGCTAGTAATTTTCCTCCGTGAAAATAACCATTATTATTATTTATTTATTTCATTTTTTTAAATAAAATTCGATATCCAAGTTCTTATGGGGTATGGGGTGGTCATTGTGGTGTCAGGTGGTGGTACAGGTTAGGTTGACAGGACTCTATAGGTCACTCTACTACTGGATTATCCACCCAAAAACCCCTATTGGCTTATTATTTTCAATAATGAACCTTTGGAATCGAGCATGAAAAAATGTGATAACCCCCCCCCCCCCCCCTTAAAATTTGATGGTTTCGGTTTCAAGGTATGTACCTAGAATCCGAAAATGCAGTAAAAAAATTGCTGTCCACCCGCCTTACACCATATGCCGTACGCCGTACTTCGCACTTTTCTTAGTTACCATGAACCAAAATCAACGAAATTTGGTGTGTAGGTCCTGTTTGGGGTCTAGTTGGTCCTCGAAGCTCTGTGTTACTGTCAGTCATCCCTAAGGGGTGAAAAATAAGGGTTGCAGTCTCCAGGACGCCGTAATCTCGAATTTGTTTATGGTTTTAAATAGTTCTCTAACTTTTTTAACACGTTCCGAGCGGAATGGATCGATCGATCCAAGGCCTGCCGTTCAATTCACCCAGCCTGGATCTATCGATCCAGCTACGGGGAGCGTTTCTACGATAATAGGCTTCTACATTCTGCTCTGAAACTGAACTATCGCGCACTCTAGTGACTGCTGAGTTTAACACCTTTATTCTAGATGATCTGACCTCCGAGAGACTGCGTTCAGTTTCGTTAATCCAAGCCGTTTGTTTACCAACATTTTCTCGCCGCGTTTGGATGATGTTTTCGGGTACAATGTTCAGGTTTGTTGTGATTATTGCGTTCCTTTTTTCCTGGAGGAATCTGTTTCAGTTCCCCTTTGGCATCCAACCACGGTAAGTCGTTATTCATGAGTCTAGGCTTCAAAAGACCGCCGATTGTATTGCGGGTTGCCTATTCCGTCGTACGTTACCGCCAAAGTGGATCGATAGATCCAACGTCTATAAATCAATGATTTTCATCCAATTTTGGTTCCACATTGTAGTTTTCGTTCATAACTAATCATGATAAGCAGTTATCAACAAATAACTCGAAAAAACGGGTGCCGTCACAGGGAGTCTCCACCAAAATCGGCGCCGCTCGGAACGTGTTAAGACCACCCGGAGCATTGTACGTCCAACCGTTCGTTCACAGTAAGGCCCAGAAGTTTGCACCGACAGGCATTTTCAACAGCAGGGTGAATGAAATTGTATACATTCAGCCCAAATATCATCACTAGGGACACTCTAACAATCGGGAATTGGCCCGAGATCATCATTGCTAGGGAGCACCTGATTATATTCATGGAGTGTGAAGTCGAGTTGGTTGTTCTGTGATTTTATTTTATTTGAAAAATTATGGCTCTTTTGGAGTTTGTTGATAGGCAGTGAAACTTGAACAACGGTTGAAGCATTACTGATGGGCAAATTATTACCAACGGTAAATTATTACGCAAAGGTAAATTGTTGCACAAAGGTTCATTATACGTATATTCTACGTCGAAGGGGCTACCTATACCGGTAAATTATTACACAGCTGTTTATTATTTGCCTTATGCTTCATGAATAACTACAAAATAATTAATGATTGAATTATTGAATCCCGCGCATTTATAGGAAACTTTAATTCCGGGGCCGACTCCAGTACTCGATTTAGGGCTTTCCTGGTGGGGGGGGGGGGGGGGGGGGGCTCGAGAGTGTTGACCACAGAAAACAGTGGTCTACGCAGAAGGGGCATCTATATAGGTAAATAATAAACCTTAGTGTAATAATTTGCAGCATTTTCTGACTGATCAGGGGCGACCTCGTAAATATTGATAGCAAGTTGTTTTGTCTCCTGCTAATCATTTTAGCTTCCCTATCTTTATCAATACCCCACTTATCCATTTAAAGATCTCTTTATGTGTGCATACTTTTTACATGCTGAAGGTAGGTCAACCAAATAGGAGAAGCAAACTCTTACATGATTCAGATAAACCTGTTGCAGTTCAACAATTTGTATATCCTTTTTCCGGTCCCTACTTCCTGCAGAGATAACAGCGTGGTGGGGTAACAATATACCCATAGGAGTCTCTTATTGTTGATGACTGTTGCATGTAGCACCCACCTCCAAAACAATCAAAATCACCCTAAATCAGTATCATCCCTCCAGTTCATTCCATTACGGCCTTGCACCGAGTTCAAAATCACCAATTGTGCAGAACGATAGCAATAGATGCGTTTGATGTGCAGTTGTCTGGGCAGAGCGGAGGTGCCCTGTCTCCAGAACCTGAGACAGTCGTATGGGCCGTGACAGATCTCGCTTCTGTGCCGCCTGGCTCCATGCTCATCCACCCTCAGGTACAAATCCTGGTCGCACCCCCCCCTCCATGCTTGATCCTTTTGAGTTGAGATTTTTCCTTTGACTAACTGCATACTTACGTTTTCATTGTTCTCAATTGTCAATATTTGGTTTTTATATTGTCATTTTATCCCAGTCATTTTTATAGTTTTAGATATTTTCTTATCCGTTTTTGCCTTATGTAGGCCCTAGCTTTGATATTATTCACCTTCCACAAGTTTTTGTCACATCCATCAAGGACATGGAACAGCAACCAACAAGCCAACGTATTGCTAGATATTGGTATATACGAGTAGATATCTTTGAATCTACTGCTGTTAACATAACTGTGTTTCAGATTTATTTTACCAAATTTATGTCAGATACCCCTTGTGGCGTCCATAAAACTAATTTGTGTAAATAAAATCGTTT
Organism: Leptopterna dolabrata; assembly: GCA_954871275.1. Taxonomy (NCBI): domain Eukaryota; kingdom Metazoa; phylum Arthropoda; class Insecta; order Hemiptera; family Miridae; genus Leptopterna; species Leptopterna dolabrata. The sequence continues at coordinate 11,731,300 of OX940983.1, read as the reverse complement.
CAATTCAAATTAATAAATGAATATGATTATCTCCAAATTGAGTTGGTTCTTCCAAAGCAATTAACAAATTAATTCTGTATCATCTTGCACAACATGCTGCATGGTCATCAAGTCTCTTAGATGATTCAATTGCTTATACATTTGCATTTTTCACAGATTTATAAGATAGTCCGTAATCCCCCAATGAATACAGAATTTCTCATCAAATCGGAAAAACTGTGTGGTATAGGTGATTAAAGGTCCTATGCATATCCCGCTCTTATGCTACTTACCTTGGATCTTCATGAAACAACTTCATGTATATCGTATCACTTAATCCTTTACTGATATTGATTATCATTTCTTGCAGACTGGCCAGCCATATACGAATTCCGATGGGAGTATCTATCATTACGATCCATCTAACCCGCCACGAGTTGCTGTGGCGGAGCCTCAACAAGGGCCACCGCCTCCTTCAATATCCCAGCCACAGAAGCACGGTGAGTTGGCCCACCTCGAGCAAGATGTTACCTGTCCTGACTTGTTAGCACAAGATGGTTATGAGCCATGGAGTGTACCCTCAGATGAAGATTGTTCCATCAGTCAATTGTCTCTTTCTCTTCAGTCACTTTGTTGCGAACCCAAGCACATTTCAGATGATGCGTGTCTCTTTGCTTATGAAACCAACACCCCAGTCGTGTACTCGTTTGAAAAATCTGGCACAACTTATTATTTCCCACTGTCGTCCATGCCTTCTGCAGATGAGCCCCTGTTGAATGATGGAGACCCTATCAAACGCTTCCCTGATCTCAAAGCGTCATGTCAGCTTGGTTTCAACAACTTTTCAAGCCAATTCAAGTTATGCTAAACCTGATCGCTATGAAGAAATTCCTTTGTTCTTTGTGAATAAATTATTTGTTCGAATTGTCTATCTCATTTCGATTTTCTTATAAAATATTGATTCTCATAGAGAAAAAAAAAGATTCTGTAATTTAATTTGATGTGCTATGTTCTAAGTTTTGCTCGTGGATTGAAATGGTATGAAGTAAAGAAATTTATCAAGATAATATTGCATCAAGAGGTAATTCGAGCTTTTGGAGTAAGTCTGTTTTGACATTAATTTAAATAGAACCGATTCAAGACCAGCTGGCGGTCGTATTTGAAGATCCTTTACCGCAGAATTTGGTTGTCTGTTGGTTCAACACTGGGTTTTGCTGGTCCCACATCCATTGCATCAGTTGTGTGCTACACATCAGAGCAATCTTTGATACAGGAGTGCCGGGTGCCATGGCGTCACCTCATCCGTCGTTGCGAGCCAAATCATTGTAGTAATATACATGGGAAGGGTGTAGTCCGTGCAGATTAGAAACCCAAACTAGTCAGTAGGCAATTTTCATGGGTTACAAATTATCTCTAGTCCAAATTCCGTCCAATAACATAAATTAATACTACTTATTGACCACATAAGGAGGTGTTATGTCGGGAAGTCTAGGCGGAAAACGAGTGTGAAATATGAATTTCCGAGTTCCTGCTAGAAATTATGTGTCAGATAAATCGCCAAGTAGTTCAACTCAACTCCAGCTTAGATTGCTAGTGCATCACTTTAGACGAAGTACAGAACAGCAATGGATGGATGGACGGGACCGCAAATGTATAAATAAATTTAATTAAAAAACATGTCCTCAGAATCAAAGGTTTGCCATTTCTAATGTTGGGTTGTTGGCAGCATTGAGAACCTTCGCCTCCTAAGCTTCGCTCCACCTCCTTGGGCCAACAGCCAATCAAATGTCAGTAGACCTGATACTTCATTTCCTGACGTATTTTTACTTTTTTGAAATGAGAGTTGAAAATCTTCTTCAGAATTCTTGGAAAAATTATAGTTTGAAGACAATTGTTCAAGAATTCCGAAGTTTTTTCAACAACAAAAAAATGATGGAAGTTCTCCATTAGATGGAGAATTCTGCAGTGTGAACAAAACCACTTGTTCCGGGATTGAAAAAGAGGTTTTAATGTACTTTCAGGTTTACCTGGTTAGTGAAATATATTCCTTTTGTTCAGATGTGCTGGACTCTAGCAGTATGGTGGCTGTTAACGTGGGTGTTCAGCCTACACCACATAGCCACGAACTTGTTAAGTCGAACGTCGTAGACAGTGGCTATGAAAGCAGTGGGAACTCGGGTTACCTGGCACCTCCACCTCTCTGCCAGGGCCCGCCACCAGCTCCTCCGCAGCATCAGTACCCCTCTCAAGTGGTACATTCGGGCGAGGGTCCGACTCCAGCTCATTACAACCCCGTTGTCTACCCTATTCATGCAGCACCAGCACCACCAATGCCCTATCCGGTCCAGTATGATACTCGAATACAAGTAATAATTCACTTTATATATTTTGAACCTGCATGCATGCTTATTGTGTACATGGTGATAGACTCTTTCTGCTTCAACATCAGAAGTTGATGTTGAATATATCTGTTTTGTTTTCAGGAGGGGAACAGCAATGGTAATGATTTATCTAGCTATATGATGGGCCTAAGTCTCGACAGCAATCGACCACCGGACACGAGGCAGATCATGTACTGGCCACCACATCATATCCAGGTATATTGCATCCATCAGTATCATGTTCATGCATATTATGTTTTTGAGCATGTCTGTTCATGCCTAATGGAAGGTCAGTGCATGGTACTTCCCAGACAATTTCAGCTTTGGAGAATCTACAGTGAAATGTGAGATGTATCTTGATTATTGTAAGGTGTTATTTTTATGTCAAAACCTGTCAATGTATTTGCGTTCATGTTTCTCAGTCAACTACGAACTAATTCTAATTCATTGATATATGTTTTAGTCCCACACAAGTGTGCCAGTTTACTATAACAGCGGTGCAGCTGGAGGTGTGGGAGCCAGGTATCCTGTCCCGCAGATGCCAGCACAGTCCTGCCCAACATCACAAGCCACCTTCGTTCCAGCGCCACCTCCGCCTCCTGCCCCACAGCAGCCGGCAATCGCGCCAGTGTCTGCCCAACCCCCACCTCCTCACGTCTCTCCAGATCACACAGGTACCAATGGAAACGTCATTCAAAATCCTTCTCAAGTACGGCTGTGAGGCAAAAGCTATTAACTGGTGTAAGTTGCTCTCAACCAAGCTGGTGGCAAATTAGGAGGGACACTCCATGTTTAATACTTTTCACTACTATTGGTTACTTGATGTAAAATATTCCATTACAGGTTGTTACGGTTCTTCATACAACGGTGCCCAAGAGTGCATACCCTACGCTTCCCCTGCCGTTCACATGTACTACACACATCCCTATGGGTAATTTCTTATCTGTGTGGAAAACGATGTTTTTATGCCTTCCCTCTCGACTAAAACGGCTAAAATACCTTTGGGGTTACTCCTTCCAGCTCTGGAGGCAACGGAAATATACCAAACAGCGGAACAGTAGCGAATGGTGGCAATGGGTACTACAGCAGTAACATGCCCAACTGCGGTGCTCCTATTTTGGCTGTGCAGTACCAGCAGCCGTGCCCCCATCCCACACCACCACACACACCACAAGTGAGTATTCCTGAGAAGGTGAAACAGATAGTTATGATAATAATTTCAGTGTTGATGCTGACAATCAAAAAAAAAGTTTCAACCTTATTTCATACATTTAAAGCAACATGATTCAAGATATTTGCAAATCAGGAATCTGGTGCCTACCATATTACTGTGCCATTGTTCAGGTAGGGAGTTCTAAAGGTATGTAGGTGCCTAAACAATGTCCAGTGTTTAAAGGAGAGCCCAGCTCAGAGCTTGCGATCTCCCCCCTGTTGCAAGCAAACAGGGCAGACCTCCTGAGAGGTCCTCAGAGTCCTTGGATATACTCAAGTTCCTGTTACACCTACAGGTGGAGGCGAGTGTTCTAGCTCACTCTACCAGCTTAGCAGATTGGTCCCCGAGTTTTTGGTGTCCGACAAAACTCACATGCCGGAGCCTACCCAGATGGTTCCCGAAGCCGGAGCCTACCCAGATGGTGTCCGAACCATTTGGGAGGGCGCCTCCCCATTGCAACTGGTTCAGTTCCAGCGCCTGGGTAATCAACCACGATGCCAGTCGCATTCAGGGGGCAAGCAGGTGACACTTTGCCTAGGCGGTGTATCGGTTGCCGGGGCTCCCCAATCCGTGGTACCGGTTTTGGGATGGGCAAGATCCCAGTTGCCTGGCTTTGCCCCATCCCCGGAGGCCAGACTGGTCGCAGGACAGCTAGCAGAGAATGTTGCTCTGCAGCTGAGTTGCTCTCAGTGGAGGGAGGCGTTCTGACTTTCCTCAGGGCTCATAATCCCCTCAGATCATTGTCGAGCAACGCACTTCGGCGCCCGATAGGTACCTAAACAACAGTACATCCTAATATAGGACCAGAATCAGTGAATAACTATATTTCTGCACTATGTTATTTTGGATTGATCCACGTATTATTACGCGAAATTATGGTAATATCCAAGGGATGATAAATCGAAACTGCTGTAATTGATGTAGTTTACATCAATTTCCCTTATCGCAGAGACATCGATTTTGTTTGGTTGTGTACGTATATTGGGATTGTTTCGCTGTTTATGCACATGATTTATGCTCTCCTGGTTTTAGGGAGTCTGTGGACAATTCACGGTGTACAACGGGTGCTACCCGGGCCACTACCCTCAACCCAACTCGACCCTCCCTGTACCCCAGCTGTTCAGGAAACCTCTGCCTGTCGGCGCCCGCTGCGTCTCACCCATGAGGCCCCCCTACCACCCGGTCTCCCCAACCGTCAAGGAGAGGCAGTCCGAGGACAAGATGCCTCCACTTCCCGTCTATGGATTTCGAGTTCTGCCAGGTAATGCTTTTCATGGATACTGCAAGGAACTTTGTCGCTTGGAAAGAAATGCGTCTCTGATTTGTATCAAGTCTAAATACCTACAGCATGGAGAGCTTAAAAAGTATCTGTGGGGTTGTTAACAAGAAGAAGATGGTGATCTGATGATCCCTTGGCCACCTAGTCATCACACTGTTACTCGTATTGCGTGGCTTTCAGACCCCGATGCCTCATTTCACTCATGTACTCTTCTCACAACCCGTTAGCTGATTTTAACTGCACATGCGCTAATTCGACAATATTCACACTTCCCAGATATGCTTTGATGTGCAGATAGCGGAGCCTTGACGCATTTCTGATCACGTTGATAAGGTCCTAAATATCCAACGAGCCGCCCAGCTGCTTCACTGGGCCACAAAATTTATTTAAATCCCATATGATTTTTTTTAAACCCATTAAAACTAACAAAATTGCACCTACATGACTTAGGTTATCTAGTGAAATTATTGAAAGTACTTTGGAAGCCTTCGTCTTGCTATTGGGCGTCTCAAAATATGTATATTTCCTAGATAGCGGCTTCAGGCCACACTTGCATGATAGAAATATCTTTTGTTCATTCTGATTGGTCTATTTTTGTTACATTTTTCTTAGGAGAAATGAGGATTTTGAGTAACCCAGGAAGATTACCTTTCGCAATACACGCCACCAAAGCCCCGCATACTCGTAAGCACAGGTGAATTATTACCTAATATTTGATTTGAAAAGAGAAAAATTGGAATCAAAACTCATTGGCTATTTTTTACCTAATCAGTGTGGTCAGTTGCCTGAGCTTGTAGCTGCCAAATGTAGAATCATTATTTAGAATTAACTGCCCTAAATTTTCGATGTTGGGAGTTATTTTTTTAAAGGTTTTCCCTGTACTCTCTTTCCTTAATTTCACAAATCTTCAGACCAAAATTTAGGGATGGAATATCAATAATATTACTTCTTTGCTAATCTTGAGCTAACTTGAATGTTTTATTTATTTTTTTTTTAAACATAGTTATTGTTCTTTCTCGATTTTTTTTACTTCATTTGATAAAAATATTCAAAACCTGATGTAATGTCATCGCAAGTGACATGAAATAGCAAATAACTGCTTTAACTATTACACAACGGCTTGTAGCACTGCATGATTGGAACGATGACGTTTTATAATTGCAAATTTGTCTTTCATGACTAAAAATGGGAGACATTGCCTTTGGCATTTATTTATGTATGTACGTATACATCCATTTGATGCAATAGCGTAATCTTAGCAGTTCACTTTTTCGGATTTCTACTAAAATATACTCCCGGGGTGCCTGCACACGCCCCAGACAGTCCAGGATAGTCTGTTCTTGTAGAGGAATTTGACAAAGTAGAATTTTTATTAAGACGGTATTGCAATTTAAACGAGCCATTTTGAATTTGGTCCGAATTTCCTCAGAAGTTGACAGTTCGGTAACTGTGGCACTGTTGGTTTTTCAATCCCTACCACTTGCACGATTAATTCTTTCATTTCACGACTTCATGGATTGTGTCGACAGTACCATTGAGATTTATTAGAACCAGCTTCGAAGATTCCATAATTTCAGAGACTGTGTGCTGAACACAGACCCACCCTGAGACCTGCATCTCTTGAACGTTTCATACAAATTCGATAAATAGAAGTTGAAAAGTTGCTGAAGTGGAAAGTTGAAGACATTCGCGATTTTTATCAAATTCGTGTAGAATGGGACGAATTCTAACATTAACAAAACCCTCGACAGTAGGTACCAACAAAATCTGAAGCCAGTAGCTACATAAACAGAACTCAAGCAATGAAACGGAGTATAAATTTAGGAAACAATCAGCAATGGTGGTTGGTTTCCTAAATTTATATTTTGTTCATATTACCATAATGAGGCTTCTAGTTAAATCCCTTCGCCACTGATTATATGAAATGCCGCAATAATAAAACATGTATTCAGTTCAAAAGTAGAACATGAAATTATGAACGATATAGTTACTTATGGTGATGCGCCGGATATTTGGTTACTTTTAGGATTTGGCCTAATACCGAATAGTAGACCCCATTATTCGGTTAACCGAATACTTGGCCACAATAATTGTATTTTGGGACGAACCAGGAGGTAATGTAAACGTTTTGTAAAATGATTTTGTTAAGTGTGATGTTGAAAATTAAATCGAAATATTATATTCAAAATTAATTATAGGGAAATTGTGGTGCAGGAATACAATTTTCCGCATTACTGGGCAATAGGCGGCTGTGTTTTTATTCATAGACGTTACCGGTATTTTAAGAGTCGACAAGACGAGATTACATGGGTACAAAACACTTCACAACTACCCACGATATGCAACAATAACACTAACAATTAAAGAACTGACCGTGAATCAACTCCTGACTAATATCAACTGTGTCAATTTAAATGAAAGGCTGTGCGTGTTGGCTTAGGTACCGGGGTTATTGACGTTAACTTATTTTTCTTGAGCTTCACCTAATGAAGATAAACAAATAGCAAATCCAACCAAATATTTAGCCGAATATTCGGTTATTGGTTAGAACATTGGCCAAATATTTGGCATTAGGTATTCTGAAGAGAGACCGGTGGTTGCCAACCAACCCGCGATGGAGAAGGGTGTTGGAGAAGGGACGAGGGGATGGGGAGCTGAGGTCGCTTGAAAAGGTGGCCAATCCCAACTGTACGGCCCCCTAACGTGGCTCTACCACAATGGGATCAAACACTCATGTACAGACGAATTCGCGAAGTCGCTTGGTATCGCTTCAAGTTGAGAACCGGCCTTATTTGACCCATCGCTACTTATTGGTGTCGTATGATCAGCAGATAGTCCTCCACTGGAAGTGATACCGAGTGATCAGGCGATGAGAGCCGACTGTGGTAGGGACAGGAGACGACAGCGGTCCTCCATTCTTCTTGATGTGCCGTCTACGCTAGCAAAGGTTGGTGATGCTCTCCGAATCCCTCAGCAGCACCCCGAATCCCTGTCCAACTCCTCACGTTTGGCAGCCACGATGCTCGCCGGCGCCCGACTCCTCTTCGTCCTGGTATCCTACCCATCTCTCCCCCCCCCCCCCCCCCAGCCTACCCATTATGGTTTGGAGAAGCTCGTACTGTGGGCAGCGAAGGACTCCGTTTGAGGCGACTAAACACGCGTAGTCTAGCAGTGCAGTTCCGTGGAAATAAGTGCGGGGTTATGGTGTTGGAGAAGGGACGAGGTAATGGAGAGCTGAGGTCGCTTGAAAGCGCGACCAATCCCATTCGAATGGGATCCGTCGCTTGCAGTGGAGGCCTCTAATATACTTTACCGCAGTGGGATCAGTCGCTTGTGTACATACAAATTAGTGTATTGCAGTGGAGGAATGGCTTTTACGTTAGCCCTATGCTGCTATGCCTAGTGGAGATGATGCCGTACAGTACCGGAGATGTGGAGTAGGTGGGGCAAAAGTTACCAGTTCGGACATTTCGATTTTTCCATGGCCCCAAGGTAGTCCTATCGGTGGAAAAAAAGAATGGTGTAGAAGAATATCTCCTATACCTTCGTTTCCCAAAATAATTAGAAACCGAATTTTTAGTTTTACCACAAAGAGTGGGGCAAAAGTTTCCACTGGCAACTTTTGCCCCACTCATCAGTTAGAGCTGGGAAGGCGTAGAAAATCACCAGTTAAAGTGTCTACGTATTTTTATTTCAAAAAATGTTGAGAAAAATAACGAGCAATCCTTTTTTAGGAATATTTGGCTAGATTTCAGGATTAGAAGAAAGTCACATATATTAACCCGTACAAATTACTTATTAGGTAGGTAGGGTCCATTGAAAACCTACCTATCTTTTCATAGCTCTAGTAAGTAAAGTAAACAGCCATTCCAGGCTGGGGCTTTTCGTCAGACTGCCCTGCCAGCGTCGCAGACGTGATCAGCTGTCCTCCAATGAGAGGATCAGAATTCGGCCCATTTAAGATGGGGGGTTTTGTGAGTAGCAGCATTAGAAAAAAACGCCGCAAAGTCCTTGTCGCATGGGTTTATTATTCTCGAATGAATACGGCACGATTGGGACATCACTGAAGAGACCCACAAAGATATGCTTGACGGTTTTAAAAAGGTGAATATTGGGTTGCTATTTCTGAAAAAATTATTTTCGATCACTGAAATTGTCATTGAACTCTGTTGATTCACCTTTTAATACTACCTCCTGTGTTATATAAATTTCTGGTGATTACAGCCATTTTCAAAGGTTTTTGACTCATAAATATTGAGTTTTGAGAGTTGAAACTTTGTCAGAATCTCAATCCTTCACTCAGTAGTTAAAATCAACTTCATATTTGGTCTCCTCACCCTAAAAAACATTGAAAACATCTTGACAATCTTAGATCTGCGTCGTCGATCACAGAACACTGACTCCTATCACATAGATATGATTTAATTAGATTGGGGGCAGACGAGGAGAATTTGAAATTAATTGTCAATTTGTCCAAAAGAATGTCGTATTTACCGACCCAAATACATCAGAGAGATCTAGCAAAATTAAAATACTGATCTCACCCACTTCTTACATCCTCCATCAGCGAAAGGAGCAGTTTCACAACTATGGCCAGCTCTAAAGCCCGATAGATAGCTAGAGAGTAACTTTTCATCATTTATGTAGTGGACTAGTTTTTTATTCATCAGAGTTTCCAAGATTTTAGCTCCCACTGGAATGCTGCTGATTGGTCTGAATTCACTGGTTGATGTAGGGGCTTTGATTTAGGAATTGGGGTTACTAAGGCTGTCTTCCATGCTGCAGGAAACAAGAAGTTGTTAGACACATGTTTAGGATATCCATAAAATGTGGTAAGACAACTGGAATAATAATTATTCACAGAATAATAAACCAATACCAGAAATCTAACTCGTATTACTCGAAAAACCACCAACTTGTCTACCTAACATTATTTATCCTGGTGAATCCTTTTTCAGGGCAAAGATCTCAAGTCAAGGTCGACCCCAGCAGTCCTTGGACGTCCCCGTCCTCCATACGGCCAGCAAAGCATAAGTCTTCCGTCTTCCGTCATTGTACATATTAATTTCTCCCCCTCATGCTGCCATTAAATTTGTTTTGTTTTCTGTTTGATTTATTTTTATTTTTTCGGTATTGTCGTTTAATTTTTTTTAATTTTGAATCGATGTATAAAATGAAATAAAGAGTAAGGTAATTAAATCGTTTCATCTTTTATCTTCTTCTTTTTTTAATTTTTATCATTCTCAGTTTTTTATTATTTCAGCTTAACTTTTCGTCCTGTGATCAGCATTTTTATAATTAAAAATAAGTCATCTTATTTTAAATAATTAGGTATGATGCATTCTTTTTACTACATTTTTTGATTGTTATAAACATGAAAAATTAGGGCTTTCGCGTGATACAGGTGGAAATCCAGATCAATTTAATAAATCCATCGTTGAAAAGTTCTTTCAGGCGTCAACAATTGAGCCAAATTTCCAATCCCCTAGAGAGTTTACTTAATTTTTAGTAGAGTCTATAAAGAGTACCTATTCAAGCGTTGCTTTTAAAATTCAAAAATTCTCACTTTGAAAACGGAAGAACTGCACATAGCACTCAAGCGCATAACAATATGAATGAGAACAGGGTCTTCATGATTTGGACTATTACCCCATAAAGTTAAGTTAAATAAAACAAGTGGAGGAAGTGTCTTTTTTTTGTTATTATTTAAATCCACGTTCTCTGTTTGGTATTCCCCCCTTTTCATGGATTGCACAAGCTCACGGTGTTATCAGTGAACTTAGTTGATGTTGAATGCAAAATTTTGAGGCTGTTAAGCAGTCACGGATGGCTGTTGGACCACAATACTCGCACTTCAAGTAGTCCACCTGATTAAGCCTTCAGCATGAGTTATTCCAGTTACCAAATTACTGTACTGTAGTTTCTACTGCTGAAAGATGAGTACCAGCCACAATTTTATCCTCGTCATCAAACTTGAAGTTTCCGGCAATTGGGGAGGTGCGGCAGCTGTAGGGGTTTTAGGAAAGGTCACCATACCTACCGTCAGATTGGGACATAAGTAATCAGTGAATAATGATAACGATTACTATTGTATGTAATGGAAACGATTTTGTTGTTATTGGAGACATTAATTTTTTCAATCTCCGTAATGGAGATGTGCAAGATTGCGTTCATTTCCAGGAGTTAACCCCACCATTTCAACCGAGTCCCTAATACAAATGCTAACTATCCTGACATAGAAATCACGAAAACGGGGTTTTGATAGGTTTTATTCAATAAAAAGTTATACACATTATTTAATAATTTAATAATGTATATTTTCCTACAGAATCTCAGTGGTTTGGAAAATCCATCTCAATGAAAAATGTCGCTGGATAAGCAAGATGCCTCACTGACGATCAGCAACGAGAGGTGAAGGGAGGGGTCGATGAACGGATGAACTGGTGGGAGTTGGGAGGAGAACGTGGGCGAGGCGGAAGAACAGGTGAACTGAGGAGTTGTGAAAATGGAGAGAGGTAGGAAAGCGGGAGGGGCGGATGAACCGCTCAGTGGGCGAACTCGTGAACTGAGGAGTTGTGAAATTGGTGGAGCGGTAGCGAGCGGGGAAGGGAAGAACGATTGGAACGCCAAGGGAGGAAGGAAAGAATGTAGAGGGGTTGATGAACGGATGAACTGGTTGGTGGGACTGATATGAGGAGTTGTGAAAATGGAGTGAGGTTAGGATCGCCCGTTCAGTGAGTTTCTCTTTGGTTATCCGTTCAGTTGGGATACGTTCAACTGAAAGATCCGTTCAGTGCTGAACACCACATCCCTATAATGTAATGGATGTGTTAGGAACAACTACAACCTTTGTTGGATTAAAATGATGAAAATGATACCGTGATAACATCATGTTATCGATATCATGCAATCCAATGTAGATCGAATCCAAGTAAGGCATAAACAATAATCGTAGATATGCCCCACTCTATCTGCTACCGGCGTACTGGTAATGCCTTGGAGAACTCCATGGTAATGTTGTGAATTCCAGACGTTCATCTGTTGTTGGATAAAACTTATCAGTGGGTTGAGTACGATGTATCGGCTGGGTATCATTACTACCTACCTACTTGTTGCAATTTATGACTTCAACCTTTCTAATCTGAAGTGCATAGTAAGTAGGTTTTTTGTAAAACCAAACGATCGAAACCATCATGCACCACTATTCCAAACTATATGAACGATGAATTTGTTTTTTAACCTCGAGCCTTCGCATAAGCCTCTTGTCAACTGCAAATCATATCCATGAGGGAGGAATACAAACGCATAACTGATCGTGTAGAACCATATCTAAATGAAACAAATATAAGTATAATAAAAATCCAGTTCATCTTATCAAAATAAACAAGAGCGTTATGACATGAACGTGGCTCTCCACCTTTAGAGGCCACTGATAAAGTAGAACCTGCTAGAGTACCTACTAACTATTATGTAGAGGTCATTCCTGTTTCACATAATTCAAGCTGATCCCTGTCATGAGCGTTTTACCATTTTCAATTCCAATGTTAAACATAGTTTAATCGGTATACGATTAGTGATTTTGTTAATAGTCAACCAAACTCAGAGGAATTATACATATCCGCATTGCTGTTCGCCTCTCCCCTTAACCCCATTTTCTTGGCATTATTACATTATTAGATAAAACAATTACTGATTACATTAATGACTGATATTTTGACATTTGGTGTTTTTTAAACGATTTTGAACGGAACTTGTGGAAATGGTGTGATAAGAGCGTCGGTTTGTGGTTTTGATGAGACCTTGTGAAGTAAATACAATTATCCGAAGGCATGAATAGATTTGTTTTCTCATTAATGATTACTGTAAAGAATTGAGTTTGGAAATTAGTCCAATGAATTGTGCCAGGTATGTGACTTATTTACACTAGGTAGGTATAATAGCTATTCAAACCTTTCGCGATAACCCTCAGAACGTGAAATCTAGGAAAATAATTCAACCAGACATATCTTGCCACCTACTACCTACGTGATATAGGTGAGAGCAATACTGCAATATTTCTTGAAGCATACAGCCCTCCATCTACAGGTACAACATGCTCCTCTTTCATACAGTTCTGCCAGCTCATTCCACAGTAATTTATCTGAAAAATATAAAGAACGTCGATCGCCTGATTATAAATCAAGCATCGCTTACAAATAGACTGCAAATTGATAACTCTCTTACTCAACAAAGCACAATCGTTTACAAGCTTTGTCCGTGTGGTTCCTCAGAGCTTGTTCAGAGCAACCTGGGCATGCGCAGTAAGGGTGAGGCAAAGATTCGGTGTTTGTGCTGGCCAGGGGGCTTCCTCCAAGCTGCTCTGAGCAAGCCCTCCAGTGCCCCACGGGAAGACCAGGGGCAGCTGAGCACTGCTCTTCCGCGCATGCACCCTCGACCCGTTTGAGCTGGCCGTGCTCCGAACAAGCTCCAGGCTCACCTGCTTTGAGCGAGCGTGTTCAGAGCTCACCCTACACCAAGACAGTTTGGTTCAAACGAAAACTGAACTTGCTCAGAGCTAGCTCCAAGGGGACAGCACGAACAAAGCTACAACAGAGGCAGGCGCTTTGCCGCAAGTAATGAGGAAATTGGCATCGAGAAAACTCTGCTCATTTCTACTTCTGTAGCACTGGCAGCCGAAAATAATATTTTAGAAATGGGCCCTCAAAATGGAGGTAGCTCCCTCCATTGGCACCGCTGGTTGTATGTTTCGAATACATTTTCTTACCAATCAAACAGCTGCCTCGAAGTTCTTTTCTAAATCCAAAACTACAAAGAACCGACTGCTCAACATCGACACAAACGGAATTTCGTAAAAAATGGTTTTGCCCTGAAGGCTCAAGTCTGTGACAGAAAATGTCGTTCTGGTTATGGGAATGGTAGCGCTCTATTACGAATTGACTCACTTCATGGAGGGAAAACATTTTATTTTAATCAGAAGAAGAAAAAGATGCTCAAAAATAACAAGAAACGAGTAAGAAGAAATGGTTATTATACAAGTTTGCCTTTCGTAGGCGCATAAACTGAGCTGTGTACATTGCAAAAAATATATATTTATTTTAGAAAAAGGTGAATGACATAATGATATAAAATGATCGTTTACGAAATATGTGAACTGAAAAGTTGAATGTGGAGCGGCCTGTTGTTAAAAATAAAAAGGACAAGAAATCTATAAAAACTGTTAATGCAGTGTGGGCTCCACGGTGGTTTACCATATTGGTATTTTTCACATTTACACAAATTTTTAAAATCAAGAAAATAGTTCAAATGAATGAACTCCGCAATCAACTTTCAGCGGACTCTTCGTCTCTACAAATAAACTTTCTCCCGTTTTTCTTTGCTTGTATTTTCAAGTGATGTTGTATTTCAGAGATAGAAAAAAAGAACGTGAAGGGAAATTTGCGATCTCACGAAATAATTATAAAGATACCTATAGATACAAATCGAATACCTACTTTTTACAATTCGAATGGATATGGAATTTGTATTGCCTCTTTCTTTTCCCTAATAAAAATTCATTTTGCTTTAGGTCGTAGTAGTTCTATTATTGTGAAAGCTTCAACATTGGAGTGTGATGTGAAATAATCAAGTAAGCATTGGGTTGAGATTAGATGGGAATAGCATGGTGAACCCTGTCTTCCTGTTATTTACCCAGTCCCATAGAATTTGTCTTTTTCTCCCTTTTACATTTGAATACAGTCAAAAGTTGAAACAAGTCATGGAAATACTCAGGTTACAAGGATCTTGAATGTCTCTTTGACACTACGCAGTAAGTACATGGCACAAGGACGTCTTCAAAGTTTGAACTGGGAAAGAAAAACGGAGTTATTGAAAAAATAGTCTATTATTTCCACTAATACACGAAAAATGCAAAAAACACTGTTATACCGGTATAACAGTGTTTTTCGTGTATTAGAGGAAATAGACTATTTTTTCAATAACTCCGTTTTTCTTTGAAATGGGTTTCCACGATTTCTTCGCGAGTGATTTAGTTCGTTTGAACTGGGAATGTAATCAGCTTGATACCTACTCAGTGGCCCAAGCACCTGTGGTATTGGAAACCTTTGTGTAGCTTCAAATAGGTTTATACTTGAAATTTATTTTAACTCGAAGTTCGATACAATTTGCTCCAACTGAGATTCTATTTCAGCAGATGAGGCGTTTTGAAAAGTTGGTATTTTCATTGTTGAAAGGGGAAAAAATCGCCGGTCCCTCTAAGCGGTCATTAGTTGTCCTTCTAAGCACTAGGGGTGTGCCAAAAATGGTTCCCGGGGCTGGTAAAAAAAAAATTTTTTCCAAGTTTTCCATGTAATCGGTAGGTATGGCAGAAGTGCCATAGAATAGAAGGTACAGGAATTTTACCAACAAGAAGGTCAACACCAGTTCGTGTACCTGCCTACATAAAACGAACAGAAAGCCATAAGACTTTTTTACCATTGTAATAGATTACTCATGTAATTACCTACTGAACCCAAATACCGTCAACAGCGAAATCTATCCAATGATTTCCTCTGGTGTCCACAGCTCAGTTGAGCTTGCCTCAAAGTTCCAGATTTCAACTCAGTAGAGTGCATACCGCATTGTAGATGGTTATTAAGTTGATACAAAAACTTCTAGGGTTTCTCCCGTTTTCATTTGGAAAACGCATAACTTTGGATACCTAGGAATACAACACAACTAGTTTTCCCACAATACTGCGGTTTATAGTTCAAAGCTTTAACGTTAATTTTATTAGTTTCAGGCACATGTACACATAATGGGGAATTTTTGTCACTTTATTTATTTTTTAAAATATTTAGAACTCATGTAAATGGTAGTTCAAAGCCGGTTTTCAAAAATAAACGTTATTTTTTAAATGAGGGGATTAAAAGTGAAAATGCGCAAAAAATTACATCAGGTGTATTGATATCTGATTGGCTGTTGGCCCAAGGAGGCGGAGCGAAGCTTCTCAATGCTGCCAACAACCCACACCCAATATTAGTAACGGCAAACTTTCAAGAAGCTTTGCCGTGACCTTCCCCTCGGTTTGATTTTGAGGACGTGTTTTTTCAATTTATTAACACATTCAGTGCGGAACAATGATGAGAAATCGTCCAACCAACCTGATTTGAGTTCTTGCGGTTAATCACATCATCTGGGATTGTAGACGTAGGAAAATGTGTTCTTAGATGTAAAAATATCATAGTTTCGTAATTAGATCGCAATTTACCTCCGTCCCGGATCTGGGACGGTCGCACGGCTGGAGAGTTCAAGTGTTGTTCAAATGGGGCCCTGATCCACCAACCTCTATCGCGATGGAATTTTCTGTGAGTAAACTCCTTTTTTGGAGTCTCGCATTCACTGGAGGAAGACATGAAGAACCACCTGCACTTGTGAAGATTCAGGAACAAACTAAAAACGTACACAACATGGCACAGGACGACAGAAAACGTGAGGGTGAACTTTGAACCCGAATATCTCGAAACTTATATAGTAAACATTGAAACTGAGGTTATGTTTACCCTTCAGAGACCTTCCAGCCCCCCTTCACATGAAAAACCCGAGGATAGGAGCAGTGCGGGAACCTTGCACAGCCCGAATACTTCACAATAGAAGGTGGCTCGGATCCGGGATGGCCGCATGGCTGGCGAATACGCTGGCGTCCCGGATCTGGGACAGCCGCACTGAATGTGTTAATGAATTATCAGTTCCATCCATCCATTCATTGTGGTTCTGCACATCGTTCAGAGTGATGCGCTAGCGCTATAAGCACGATTTGAGTTGAACTATGTGGCAGTTTACTTGATACATTTCTAGCAGGAACTCGGAAATTCATATTTCACACTTGTTTTCTGCCGACTTTCCGACATAAACATCTCAATATGTGGTCAGTTTAAATGTTAATTTCCGTTATTGATCAAAATTTGGCTGAAAAAAAGAGAATTTTGAAACCCATGAAAATGGCCTGTTTACACTGTAAACAATGATTTTGTAAGGTATTTGTTATATGCGCCTGATGATGCCTTAAATTACTGTGAAAAGCTCTGTATAATGAAGCGTAATATTGTGGAAAACTAAAGGTTTGTTGTTAAAATGAAGTTTATAAAGGATTTTAGTGGGAGCTGGGTACGATAGCTAGCTGCCTCTTGGTATTTGAGTCGGGCTGGCACTGCTCGCATCAACCCCCAGATCCAACAATTCTAGATCAAACCAATGATGGCCCTGGCTGAGGAATCGCTTTTTCATCTGCCCCAGAAAATCCATGAGAAGTTTTTTCAACCGGATGGACCTCGTTTTCATTGATGTGAAAGACTTTTGAAATAAGTGATGAAGAAAAATAAACTCGAACTGCCCATTCATAGTACTGCGAGCCTCTGCAGGGTGTTCAACGACGGTCATTCATGTTACCATCTAACCTCTTCCTCCTCATCATATAGTTACCAATCACTTTTCCAATGTTCAAGCCTCGTTCAGTCCACATTCGTTTCAAAAGAAACCATCTTCCTTCTTTCAAGCCCTTTCTTACCTTATTAAAAATTAATATTCATCAGTTTGATTTCATCTCTTTAAAGAAATATATTGTGCTGTCTGTGCGAACGAATCTTTGACAAAGCAAAATGTTGAATGGAGTTTCTGAAAGTCGCGTGAATGTTTATGGTAGTTGCGATAGGTACTTGACGAGATGAATTGCGATAAAGAACATGGTGCCATAAAAGAGAATTAATTAACCTATAGTGTAATCTTATAATTTTTATTTTGTGTTATGTAGAATAACACCTTTGAGAAACGGCTTATTAATTGAAACTATTGAATGAATAATGAATTTTATCGTGAATGCAGATTTGTCCATCATGATTTTCAGTTTGTTGTGTTTCATTACGTACATACTCGTACATAATGAGTTCAGGAGTAACGTCAAGCTAGGTTTAAGCTAAGTTCACATGGAGATGCGATTCCGGGTGGCAATCTGGTATGGCAAGTCATTCTGCAATGCTATTGGCCAACGCAAAATGGATTATTGCAACACTATGTCATGAATGCTATATCACAATCTACAGATATTTTCCGCTGTCGGATCTGTTGCCGTTACTGCACACACCTCTCCTGTTTGATTGTTCAGCCATATTGGAACTCGACATTCCTGGCTGACTGCCTGTTATGATTCCGCTGCCATGTGAAGCCTCTGCAGCAACAAATATGGCGAACGCGTTGCCATACCGGATTGTCGTCCGGAATTGCATCTGCATGAGAACCTAGCTTTAAGCTAGGTTCACATGGTGACGCCATTCCGGACGGCAGTCCGGCACGGCTATGCGTTCTGCAATGCTATTGGCCAACACAAAATGGATTATTTCAACGCAATGTCTTGGATACTGTATCAAAATCTCCAGATATTTTCTGCT
Organism: Leptopterna dolabrata; assembly: GCA_954871275.1. Lineage (NCBI taxonomy): Eukaryota > Metazoa > Arthropoda > Insecta > Hemiptera > Miridae > Leptopterna > Leptopterna dolabrata. Next base: position 11,713,030 of record OX940983.1, on the reverse strand, counting down.
GTCGGATCCGTTGCCGTATCTGTGCAGAGGTTACTGCGCACACTTCTCCTGTTCAGTTGTCAGCCATATTGAAATTCGACATTTGTGGTTGTTTTTGCGGTTTTGAGTTCGAGCAATTGTTTGTTTTTTGCGTTAGCGTTTTGTTATGATTCCACTGCCATGCGAACGCCTCTGCGGCAAAAATTCCGGCAAACGCGTTGCCGTGCCGGATTGCCGTCCGGAATTGCGTTTGCATGTGAACCTAGCTTTACTCGTACAACCAACCTACCTACAGCTTCTTGTGATAAGCTCAAAAGTCTGTATAGATCTTCAGTTTCTACAAAGATGTTATGCTATAATAAAAATAATATACGTTTTCATGTTATTGAAAGAAAAAATTGTTATCGATTTATTTCAAACTGTTTCAAAAGAGTTTATTCAAAGGAAAACATTCGATTTTGTCAACAAAATTTACCTAATGCTGTTTGTAGTGGCTCTTTGTGTTACAATAGTCCTTCATTGCCTCTAATTTATTGGAATAAAGAATTGCTTACAACAGTTTCTAAATTATTTATTGGTTTTTAGTAGACTTATTCCTTTACCAATATGTACGTTTCGCAAATAAAATACTGAAAAAATAACAGTTTTTATTTTTTACGCTGTCTGCCCAATTTGAGTCTTTGGGATTTGGGAAAAATATAAGTGAGGAACATGCACTTGTGACGGAGCTTTTACGGTAGGTAGGTGCAGCAAACAACAGGTTATTGATGCCTACCTGTGCATTATGGTTTTCGAAGCTGATTTTGCATTGGTAAGAAATTACCACGAACCAAAATTAATGAAATTCGGTTTGTAGGTCCTATTTAGGGTCTAGTTAGTCCACGAAGGTCGGCACTATATTGGTCAGTCTATCAGATCTCCAGTCCGTCATCTCTTAAGCAGGGTTCACATCCATCCGGAAAGCTATCCGGAAAGTGCGTACGAGCAGCTGATTGGTTGGACATCAGCTGGGGAGGGGGGAATATTCTTTCCGGAGAAGCACTTTTGAAGCGAACTGTACGCATCAGATTTTTCAGATATTTTCCGCTCCGCATCTGCGCAGTTCGCTACTGCGCGTACGGAATGGCGTCGGGAACCGAAACAGCTGTGGGAGGAAGCGCGGAAACGAGTTGTCAGCCAAAATTCCGGATGGTTATGAACGCCTTCCCAACTTCCGCGATTCCCCTCCATCCCCACCACTCTTCTCACTAGCTTCCCTTGTCCGTATTTCCAGACGGCTCCGGATGGATGTGAACCCTGCTTAAGGGTTGAAAAATAGAGGAAGCCATAGCTCGAAGGTTATGGTCAGTAGAAGGTTATGGTGTTTTTCGTTTTTAAATTGATCTTAAACTGAAGAACTTTTTGAGGCCACCCGGAGCATTGTATGAACAGCCGTCCGTTTGCACCGAAAAGCTTCGTCAACATGATTGTGAATGAAACTGTATAAGTCCGGCCCAGATATTGCATTTGAAGAATGACGGCTCTTGGATTTTGTTGATAGGTAATTTTGTAACTTGAACAAACGTTATGCTTCATGATTAACAGCAAATAATTGACGAAATGATAGAAACTGTAATTCCCGGGCCGGCTGCAGTACTCGATTTACATCTTTCCTGGGGGGAGCTCGAGGGTACAGAAAACAGTGGTCTACGGAGAAGGGCACCAAAAAACAAAATCGTGGACGCGGATTTCGGAACCCGTGTCTATTGTCAAAAAAATCAGGTTCCTGTGAAAGAATGAATAATTTCGAAGGTCAACTTGAACGGCTTGCTGCTAATTAGTAAAATCTGAGTTCAAATCACTAGAAGTAGCAATATTATGGCATCGAGTGGATGGATATTCCTAGATACCTATGTAGGCACCTACTGTGGTTTGTAGATTTCAAAGGAAATGCTCAAATTTCGGTTATTCATTGGCTGAGACGTAGTTTATCATTCGAATAATGTTCATGGGCAGGCTATTCAGTGAAATCTTTCCGACCAACACCGGATGTTTGCTTTCAGGAGTCGTTGCTAAGAAACTATAATTCGCTGTTTCCAATCGTTCTCTGTTCCGATGTTCAGTAGCATGGTTTGACATTCATTTGACAATAATCATTAGAGAGTTCCTAAGAGATAAGTTCATTAGGGAACGGCCATATCTTTTGGCCACATCTAAGGCGAGCAGCCTTTGGATGCTAACCAATAAGTTAAATACGACAATAAGTTACCCCTGAGTAAGGTTAAATACGATTCCTAAAGTTTGTGCCCTGGGAGATAACGCGCCTTATGTATAAGGCCGAATAAGTCGAACTTAAGGAAATAAGTTTGAACTTGGGCGACGCGCATGCGCAGTTGAGATAAATCCGAACACATCTTCCCGACTTTAGTCTTTAGGAACTCTCTATTATGAATGACCCCTTGGTGTCTGTAAAGCTAGGTTCACATGGAGACGCAATTCCGGACGGCAATCCGGCACGGCAACGCATTTGCCGGAATTTTTGCCGCGGAGGCGTTCACATGGCAGTGGAATCATAACAAAACGCAATCGCAAAAAACAATTGCTCTAACTCGAAACCGCAAAATCAACCACATAATTATGTCGAATTTCAATATGGCTGAACAACCAAACAAGAGAGGTGTGTGCAGTAACCTCTGTGCAGATACGGCAACGGATCCGACAGCGGAAAATATCTGGAGATTTTGATATAGTATCCAAGGCACTGCGTTGCAATAATCCATTTTGCGTTGGCCAATAGAATTGTAGAACGCATAGCCGTGCCGGACTGCCATCCAGAATTGCGTCTCCATGTGAACGTAGCTTTAATGCTCAGTAACCTTTGTGCAGATACCGCAACGGATCCGACAGTGGAAAATATCTGGAAATTTTGATATACCTAGTATTCATGACATTGCACTGTAGAGATTTGTAAGATGTGTTCAGTTCCAGAAGTTAACTCCCACCAGTTCAATCAGTTCTGAGATGCGTTCTTTGGGGCATGTTCACCAGTTCAACCGAGTCCCTAATCCAAATTCTAATTATCGCGACCTGAAAATCACGGAAACGGGGTTTTTATAGGTTTTATTCAATAAAAAGTTATAAAAAATGTAATAGTTTAATAATATATATTTTCATACAAAATCACAATGGTTTGCAAAATGCATTACAATCAAAAATGTCACTGGAATCTAATAAGTAAGAAGCCTCACTGACGATCAGCAATGAGTGTAGAAGGGAGGGGTCGACGAACGGATGAACTGGAGGGAGTTAGGACCTGGGCAAGGCGGAAGAACGGGTGAACTGAGGAGTTGTTAAAATGGAGGAGCGGCGAGCGGGGAAGGGAAGAACGATGGGATCGGCAAGGGAGGAACAGTACGAACGTAGACGGGCATAGAGAGGAGTTGATGAACGGATGAACTATTGGGACTGACAGGAGGAGTTGTGAAAATGGAGTGAGGTTAGGATCGCCCATTCAGTGAGAACATCAACTCTTTGATCATCCGTTAAGTGCTGAACATGTTTGGCCAATAGCATTGCGGAATGACTTGCTGTACCGGGTTGCATCTCCATGTGATGAACCTAGCTTAAGACAACGTTTTTTTTAGCACGGAACATGCTTTAGCCACAACCTGACTGCCGGAAAACGTTAAAAAACTGTTACGAAAATTTGACACAGGTAAGTAGCGCATATTTTAGATGGATTTTCCAGTACAACCAAACCGTTGTTAGAGAAACGTAACTTTCAAATTTCATCCCATTGAAATCGTTCTCCACTCGTTGCAAACCTCTTAATTTATGCCAAAATGTTATGCTGCCCAGACCTGAACTGTAAACAATTTTCGTTAAACCTACTAATATGACAGCTTGTTTTTGTCGAGCTTCGTTTATAGGTAGAGCGAGGTCGTAGTAGACAGGTTATTATATTTGGAGAAGCTTCTAAAGGGACTGCCATCATATTTTGTTTTTAGGTATTGTTTATAATATAAACGTATATTATACGACTGCATAATAAAATTTCTCCAGGACCTCTTCGTCAATGCCTCTTCACTCCAGGGTCTTGTTTCATTATTATACAACATCCACAATGCCACCAGTTTGCTAATGATACACAGCTGTGTCTGTCGACTCCTGAGGACCATGACAATGCAGCGGCAAGAATTAATGATGACCTGAGGTCCATCTCTATATATGCCCAATCAAATGCTTTGCAGCTGAACCCATCCAAAATCCAAGTAATCCTATTCTCAAAAACTAAATTTAAGATAAATTCCGTTCCCCAAGTAGTTTTAAATTCAGTTAGCTTGCCTTACCTGCAGACAGTGAAGAACCTTGGTGTCCTGCTTAATTTCGACCTGTCGTGGGAGCCTCACATCAACTACCTATGCCAAAGGGTTTATGGCGCCCTGCACTCCCTCAAGAAATTATCTCGCTTCGCACCTCCTGCTCTCAAATTATTGCTCTTCAGATCTCTTGTGTACCCTCTCCTAACCTATGGTGATATCCTCTTCACTGTCAATGGACAGCTCCTGTGTTCGTAAAATCAACGTAGCTTTTAATAATTGTGCGAGGTACGTTTATGATTTGAAACCAAGGGGTCATGCTTCGGAATACTCTTCTAAATTACTAGGGCACAATATAATTACAATCCTCAAAGTAGTTACGTGCTGGTTATGTAATGTTTTACTTTCTTCTAAAACTATTCTTTTTTTGTAAAATTAACGTTTCATTGACAAATTATATTAAAACAATGTAATTTCATTTATATTGTACGCCATGAGGGAACTCTGTGCCTATGTACTTTGCAAATAAATAAATAAACTTTAGGCACTGGCCACTCTCCGCAACCAGCACAACGAGGTAAACATCCTTTTCGCTCGATATTTTATGTTAATTCTATACTATTCCTTCCTTTTTACTATTAACGCTTTAATTATATACTATTAAGAACCACCAAGCGGGTAAAGCATGTTCTAGCTTTTTACGATTTCAGCCGTCAGAATAGTTAAAGTAGCACCGAGTTTTTTTCAACAGCACTAATCACAGACAATTAATTATTTCAAAATAGGTACCTAGGTAGATAACGTTGCAGGGGGGCCCGCCTACGCCAAAATTGTTAAGGTTTATGACAGAAAACACACGAAGCAGTTATGAATTTTTGTTTATTTCACTGAAACGATCTAACTCAAAGATACTTCAATGAAACGTTGACAATGACTATTTACAACATTTACGAAATACTTACTATTTAAATGTTATACCCTTTGAATATTTACAGTTTTTTAAATTTTTATTCTGACAAATTTCATATCACCATCGTATTTTTTAAATATTTATTACAACTGCAGCCAAGTAATGAAGAACATGGTAAAACCCGTAACATGTCCTTTAAAACGAAAACGACAGAATAAATAGATTTGGACTTTTCATTAATCCTAGTTTCTTCCCTATTAAATGTAATTAACGTACAATAAGCGTTTTCATTTTTTCGTAGTGCTTGGAGAAACTGTACGATTGATTCCTTTCAAATTAAAAAAAGTACAAGTTGAAAGAAATTGTGTATATTTGGAAAGAACAATAAATCGTAATGTTTCTCACGGAGCGCTTTGGAGAACATAAAATTAAGGTACGATTTATAAAAGAAAAAAAATTAAAATCCTTTTTCTCAAGAGGTTTGTACGGATCAAAACGGATTAGAATACTATATACACCTAATTTTTATACAAAGAAAAGATTCATTGCAACAAAAAATGAAGACATTCATTTTCTACATTAAGCGTTTAGAACGTAATTCATAAAATTATTATCATCTTCCAAGCTTGAAGTAGGATTATATTGCGTTGGTTGAACGCGTATACCTTGAAGGCATTTCCAATGGTGTTTAACATTGGTATCAAACGTGTACGGGTCACCGTAGTCCACAAGGAAAATTATGTCACTAATTAGCGTGTTAGTGATGAGCTGAGTCAGTATTCATTTGGTTTGACAAAAAGAAATGTTATGGTTGCGCCGGGTCGGAACTTGAGGGCAAATCTGTTTTTACAGTGACTTGAGCGCCCCTGGTGGCAATTCACGCTAACAGGCCTTCGAGGAGGCACAGTGCAAGACCAACATGAGCTATCATCATCTATTTCTTGCACATTTGAAACTGTCGGAACGTTGAACCAAACTTTGTTTTTTCTTGTGTCATTTAAAATAAACTGCCTTCCAGGTATACACTCAATTTGAATAAAAGGTGTCAGTCAGGATTGTTTTTAAAAATCACCAGATACAAGGAAGGAGGTAAATCTCTACAGAACGGAATGTGATTTAGGTAGAGCATGATAAAACAAAACAGAAAATATTTTGCAAAGGGAAAAAACCCACACTCATGCAAAAAAGGCCGTTAAATTCGTTCATTCGTTACTACGATTTTTAATATTTTTATACACACTTAAGAATTAAATACATGAAACATAGATGTAAACAGCTGTGTGTATGTACATACAGAATACACACTTTTTTAAAAGTTACACATACATTTATGTTCTTGTATTTAGATTACATAATCGAATTCAATCACAGACTACGTTTTTTTTGTTGGTTTTTTTTTTCAATGTTTTTTTTCTTATTCGATTTTTAATGAGTTTGTTTTCATATTAAGAGAGAGAAAGAGAGAGATAGAGCGCGACACATACATAACGATGTGAGATGAATAAAGAGGGCGGACAGGGACAGGGAGAGACGGGTTTGGTTCGGTCAGGTGACTTCCATAGGCGGTGCGCTGTGGACTATCGGCGTCTGGGAGCTCGCCCCGCTCTGCCGCTTAGTATGTACATTGTCCCCTCCAATCACTCCATCGCTGGAAAAAAGGAGGGTGTTCTTATAGAAAACAGTTTTCGAGCAATAAGATAAGGCACAAGTGAAGAGAACCAACGTTAGGCCTCGTGCACATGAGCTGCAAAAAAATCGGGACGCTGAGATTGTTTTCAATCGGATAGTCAGAAAGACGTTGGGAGTAACGGACCAATGCACAAGGGACAAGGGAGTATAAACAAAATTAAAACCCTGCAAAGTATGTACTACTTCTAGACTTATTATACAAATTTATGGCGATTTCAGACAATTTCCCAGGTTTTTGACTCATAAAAAATGAATATGGGAAGCTTAACCTTCGTTACAACCTCAATTCTTCACTCTCCGGCAAAAATCAACTTAATATTCGGTCTTTTCACCCTAAAAAACATGGAAAACGACACCTCACAAGCTCATGTTCACTAAAACCTCAAAAACCCCCATCATTTTTCCACGCATTTTTCTCCCTTAACACCCCTGGGTGTATGCCGATCGGGCTGCCGAGCTTCGGAACACAATGAGGACCCAATCTGCATGTGGAAGAATGACGATTTTAGACAAAAACTTAACGTAAATTTAAGGCTGAAACTTTGTTAGAACCTCAATTTTCCACTCTCTGGTAAAAATCGACTTCTTATTCGGTCTTCTCATCCCAAAAACGATACCTCAAAGCTCATGCTACTAAAACACAAAAAATACCGATTTTTCACTCGTAACACCCCTGGGTATGTTCCGATCGGGCTGCAGTTTCGAGACACAACTAGGGCCCAAATGGAGCAAGTGTGCGAAATAACGAATTTTTTAGATCGAAAACGAAGCCAATATGCACAACACGGTGTCCGGCGTACGGACATTGCGTTTTCTGAATTACGCACCTTAAACGTAAAAGAAAAAATTTTGTGGGGGTATTAGACAAATTTTTTGCTGAGCGAATACCTAAGTGTATTATTTACGAATAATAAACCAAAAATCAAACGGGTATAATTACATACCTTCCAGGGGAATCCTGGAGGCGAATGCTTTCAATGAAAGGACACCATCATCAGGTCGTCAGGAGAATACGCAAGTCAGATTCTCCCTATTTATGGGAAGAGGGGGGAAGTGAAAGGAGTTTTGGAATTACGGAACAAAGGAAGTGAAAGGATGGTTGTGTTGGGGTGGAGAACCAACACATTCAAAAATGAACTTCTACGTTAGGGTTCTCACACACTATGTGGGAACAGGAGAGGAAATGCTTATACCCACATTAAGCACAACTTTCCTCAACTCTCTTTCTCCCACCGCTCGCCATGCTCCCCTTGTCAAAAGCAAGAGTGTGAGGGTGAACGCGGGGAAGGCGTGCGTGGGGAAGGTAAACATTGGACAGTGGAAGGGGAACGTCCTGTTCCAGGCAACGCCTTTTTTCGCTTTGGGAGCGATCGAGGAGGAACCCATCCTGTTCCTACCCCATGCCTGACCGCTGTATCCCACCTAGTTTCCTGTCCTGTTCCCACCTCGTGTGTGAGAACCTTAAGGCCCCCGCCTGGTGGACTTACGTCCAGCACTCGAGTCAACAAATTCTCCTCACTTCCAGACTAAACCTATTTGAGTCTTCAGCCCTTCTCAAACGAGAGAACAGACAACTTCCCTTCACTTCCTTTGTTCCCCTAATGCCAAAACTCCATTCACTTCCCACCTCTTCTCACTGATAGGGAACAACTGACTCAAGTATCCTCTCCACGCCCTGATGAAGATGTAGTTAGATTGTAAGTATTCACCTCCAGTACTTAATCAGCTAGTGAGACGGATTCCTCTGGAAGTATTGTAATTATACTTCTAATACTAGCGGAAGTAATCCAAGTGCCAAACCCAAGCACACCAAACTGGCATGACGGAAAAGCTCACTGTGAAACACATCCACAACAGAAGCGTCAAATTTAGGCGTCCAAAGATAAAGGTTCTTGAATGGAGCATGATGGTGAATGCAGGAACTCAATGGTGAATGGATCGGAAGTCGGCAGATTTCTTGCACCTTTTCTAGGATCTATTTTACACTGCTAATAATTGATGGGAAAAACCGAATGAGTTGAATGGTTTTACCTTTTTACATGAAGTGAACCTCAACGTGGGAACACATTGCTGTCACGCCACGCGAATTCACGTGATATCACGGGAAGTCACGTCATGTCACAGAAGTGTGGTTCAAAGTTCTTCTACGTATTTAGGTAGGAAATAGGCTTCCTAGAGCTACACTGCGGTACCTGACCGCTATCACCCTCACGACATGGGACGCAAGCGTGCTATCACGTGATACGAAGTCTGAAGAAACACATCTCAGCGTGACGTGAGTTCAGTTTTGATCGTTTCTTTGCTTCGTCATAGTGGCTGAGAACTTCTAATTGAAAAATTGAGGGTGTATCCCTGTTTGTACAACACCAAACTTAAGGAATATCGGGATTGCAACCTCTGGCAAACAGCCTGGGAGGAAATGTCTTCTGGGTCTTTTAACAGCTGGGGGTATAATGTATGAAATTCCCCTAATAGCTCTCCCTGTTCATTAATATCGTGCAGCCACACCCTTTTCGAACTCTAACCAATTATGATAGAACTAGCTACTATTCGTCACTTGTGTCACTAGTTTTCAAACTGTTTCCCACCCCACTGCCCACTCCTTGCCTCCGATGACGTATCAAGTGATGAAGCTTGAAAACACAGTTGTACAGGCAACTTAGGGACTTGAGCCAACTTAAGGGGAGGCCAATTAGGGTGGGGGAACACAGGGAACACTTTGCCCGCTCTTCTCCTTCTACCACATGCATAAAATTGTGAGGGGGGTTTGAAATTGTCCTTTCATGCTCGATTCAGAAAGTTCATTAATGAAAATAATAAAATAGGGAAGCTTTCTTTCCGAATGACTCTCATATATAAATGCAGTGCAACCTTGACAAACACTGCCTTTACTCAACTCCATTTATCTATAAGAAAAGATTTGAATGGGCACACAAACACAAGTGAGAAAGTGGGTGAAACGTAACTTACTTCAACTGCGATGAACTGGACCTCGCAGCCAATTTAGTGTTGAAGGGGCTTGGCATCTGCGCACTACCAGGTAACACGTTGGTGTCGCTGCCGTTCGCACTCCACTTGGACACTAGTTGATTACCACTCGATTGAAGCTGCCCCCAACCACCATCTGAAAACAGAAAAGTACCTAACGCTGCAAAATCAGGAACTCAAAACCTCCAACGGAAACTGTCTCCTAGTCACAAATGACAGTGATGAGAACGAACGGTGAGCTACATGTACCCAAGATTAGTGTTATGGTAGAGTTTCCTAACCAGCAGACACAGCTCCTCCACCACTCTTTCGGTCAGGTCTTCACAACAAGGGAACCGCAGGGGAGAACGAGCCTCCAAGATAGTGTTATTAGAAAATTATGTTAATTTCAGGGAGAGAGTTTGTACGATCATCTTAGGTACAGCAGCCCAACGGCCTTATCAGGTAGAATAAACTGATTCCCGTGAGATCACCGATCACCTGAAGTGTGGTTAGCACTTGGATGGGTGACATGTGGTGATATGTTCAAGTGTGAGCCGTGTAGCTGTTGGGCGAACCCCTCTCCATTCAAGGGGGTGAGCCAATGACTAAAATTATGAGCAAAATGATCGGATCAAATTCTGATCCTCTCATTGGAGGACAGCTGATCACGTCCGCTACACTGGTGAGGCAGTCGAATGAAAAGCCCTTGCCTGGAATGGCTGTTTACTTGGCCTTTTACTTTTCAACGGTACAGCACATCTGACGTACAAATAACTCTGGAGAGATTAACCCTGAATCCAATCCGTATTTTGATATTTTACATGCAGGTTGTCTGCAATAAATTGTCATTTTGTTTCAAGCCAGATAAGTGCAAATTTTTTTCTATGCCTTCAAACTGCTGTTGGTGCAAGATTCCAACTTGTAACAAGTACTCTGGAACTTACGTAATATATAATAACATTCAAAAAGTGTAGTACTGAAGTCAAGTGAACAGACATTCCAGACTAGGGTTTTTGTCCTACTGCCCTGCCTGTTTAGTACTGCATTACAATTTGAGACCAAATTGAAGTCTCTACGACACTCTCTGGAATTGATCAAGGGCCTTATGTAGTACTTGGAACCGCCCCCACGCTACACTACGTCGCATTATCGGGAACGTTGTGGCACACCTCCCCTTCCCATTCCTCATCGCCTCTCTTTCTCGCAGAACTGCTAGTAGAAAGCTACATTACGACTGCCGAATGTAATTATTTTCTGTAGGGATATAATATACGAATAGATGTAATATACGAAATATTAGAAAGGAGAGAACTACAGTAAGCCTAGTCCCAAGTAAATCCGAGTGCTTGTGAAGCCTAGAACTTCGAGAGTTTTGACACTAACACAATGAACAGGACCATTTTTGTAGGAGATTCTACTCAATCTGTCTTGCAAGGATTGAAAGTACAGAGATATACATAAAAAAGTGGAAAAACCACCTTTCAACAGCTCCCCCATCCCCTCCTCGTCCACACCCTCCAGTGCTTTTAGTATGATGTAACCTAACCAACAAGCAACAACGACGAAAGGAAGATGAATACTCACGGTCGCTGTGGTTGATGGGGCCATTAGCCACGACCGGTGGGACCCTGTCCACAAGAGCGGTGCCAGACGGTGGCGGGGGCAGCTGGTGGTTTAGCGAGCTGGAGCTCGAACAGTCAAAGAACGCCGAGCTCAAGTCGTTGGAAATCGACTCCGGCTCATCGCTCCCGCTCCCTCTCCAGCGGTCGTCTGTGACCGAGAAGTAAGAACAGCCAGCGATCCCCTCGCCGAAATTCATCGGCTGACTCGTTCTGCTTTTCCCGGGTCTTTTGTTGCTTACCACCTCGTTCCTGCGCAAGAAGAGAATGCAGACATATAGCCATTATCTGATCTGTGACAATGGAAGGAAGATGTACGAAGAACGTCCTAGAAGAATTACAGTTGTTACAACAAACATGCAGTGAGCCATAAGGGCTGGTTTATATCAATTATTCGTATGTTAGGGAAGATTCGACTAGCCCCAAGAGCTATCAGGAAGTTAACTTCAATGTAGGTGTTTATTCACCCCCTAGTTAGGTTCTTATTGGAGTTATCTGACCTGACCCCCTGACAGGAGTTAGAAACAAACAGAGGGTTAGTGAGAACCAAGGCTTCCTAACCTCAAAAAACGAGCATCTATGATTCTGTTCTCGCTTGCGTTGCTCATTCGTTTTCCCATTCAAATTTTAAAAAAAGGAGAAAAGAAGATGTCCTCATGTGGGATTTTTCCTCTAGCAGTGGCGGTGAGTGGAAAGATGACCTTACACGTTGAGAACCAGAGTAAATGATTTGGAGAAATGGAATGACAGCGAATTATTCATGAGGTTTCACATGGAGAGTTCTTTTAGTACTGACGCTTAAGAGTCCCATATATACAGGAATAATTCTATTCTACTTATTTGCAAGCTGCTGTTAACTCTTTTGGATTTTATGCAACGGGTACTATGCTGATTTCTGCTCGTGATTTTAACAGAGTAAGAGCTCAGTGTCAAAAATAGTAAAAGAGGGCTCCACGGCAGTGAGGAATGGACGAGCATTTTTCTGTATTATTTCAAACTGCAGGTCTAACGGAGAGCTTTCTAAAAAGGTGCTGTATGATGGGTCTGAACTGAACGGAAGTGAGTGAAAAAAACGCTGCAAATCCCTGCGCAACGGTTTATTATTTTGTACAGAAGTCTTCTGTTACAGATCACAGCTCTCGGTATAGATGTTTGTAATAATTTACCCATCAATAATACTTCAACGTTTGTTCAAATTTCACTACCTATCAATAAAATCCAAAAGAGCCACCATTTTTCAAATGAAATAATATCACAAACAACCAACTCGACTTCATACTCCGTCATTACATGTGCTCCCTAGCAATGATGACCTCAGGCCAATTCCCGATTGCTAGCGCTTCCCTAGTGGATATTTGGGCTGAATGTATACAATTTCGTTCACATTCCTGTTGAAAATACCTGTCGGTGCAAACTTCTGGGCATTACTGTGAATGAATGGCTGGACGTACAATGCTCTGGGTGTCTTAAAAAACTCCCAAGTTCGAGAACTATTTAAAACCGCCAACAAATTCGAGATAACGGCGTCCTGGAGATTTCAACCCCTATTTTTGACCCCTTAGGGATGACCGACATTAACGCCGAGCTTCGAGGACCAACTAGACCCCAAATGGGACCTATAAACCGAATTTCGTCAATTTTGGTTCATGGTAACTGAGAACAGTGCTCAGTACGGCGTATGGACAGAAAATTTTTTTATTGCATTTTTGGATTCTACATATCTTGAAATGGAAACCATCAAATTTTGAGGGTGGGTTAAACTTTTTTTTTCATGCTCGATTCCAAAATTTCATTATTGAACATAATAAACCAAAAAGGGAAGGAAAAAGCCTGCGACATCATCTGGTATTACCCTCTCGCTTCCGCACGTCGGAACCGAGTGAGAGGGAGGAGATACCAGATGACGTCACACGTTTTTTCTTTAGCTTATTCCCGCTAAACTACACGGATTTCGGGGCTGAAAATTAGGAGACAGAGATTTAATATTGTGCTGAATCCGATTCTGAGGTTAATAGCAGCAAATTCCCACCCAAGTCCATTCCTCATTACCAGGCTGCCGCACCATTTCATCAAAATGCCAACAACAGATGACGAATTTGAGACCCCAGAGATTTTGGACTGAAACTCACCTAAGCGCATCAAGCTCGAGGTCCGGAAACAATTCACCCAGGTCCAAGTCCATAGCAGTCGACTCGTAGTCGTCCATGTTCTGCACTTGAAGGCTGAGCGTGGAGGACCCATCAAATATCGAATCCTCGTCAACTGTCTCCGATTTAACGGGCGACAGTGGTGGCGTTTTTGGATGGAAATACCGCAACCTGTAGCAGGACTGAATTAGTTTCATTTCCAAAAAAAATGTCTTACAAAGTTAGTACCTACATGGGTTATGAACAAGCGTTATTCTGAACAAATCTGACGATGGCCCAAGGGATGATCAGAGAAGCGATCAGTAAATCCTGCTGGAGTTACATTTTTGTAAATAACCTCAAGGGGAGTTCTCAACCACTCAATACAAATCGGTTGAAGGATCTTGAGGTTTGGTCAAAGATAAAAACGCTGCAAAGTCCTTGTCACATGGGTTTTTTATTCTACTGGACACACCTACAGAAATGTTGGCTGTTCAATTATTGTTTCTTTCATGTGCAATAACTGAAACAGATATTTCTGATGGTTTCCACCAATTTTAGCCCCCAAAAACATGAAATGCGCTCTTCCCCCCCCCCCCCCCCCCCAAATTATCTTTCATCATTGATAGTGCCATTTAACAGTCTTGATTCATCTGTTAATACTAATCCTAGTGTTACTATACAAGTTTATGGTGAGTTCAGACAATTTCCCAGGTTTTTGACTCATAAAAAATGAATTTTTGGAGCTGAACCTTCGTTACAACCACCATTCTTCACTCTCTGGTCTAAACAGACTTCATATTCGGTCTTCTCGCCCTAAAAAACATGGAAAAAGATACCTCAAAAGCTCATTTTACTAGAACACCAAAAACCACATTTTTACACCCATTTTTCACCTAGGGTATATTTCGATCGGCCTGCAAAGGTTCGGAACACAACTAGGGTCCAAATGGAGCCAGTGTGCGAAAAAACAAATTTTTAGACAAGATGACGTAGTTACGTGTGATAGGGCGGACGGCGTACAGTGGACAGACTCTCGGTTTGGAATCTAAGCACCTTGAAACGCAAAAGAAAAAATTTGGAGGGGGTGTTATGAAAATTTTTTGCCGAGTAAATACATAGGTGTATTATTCGCAGAATAATAAACCAAAACGTTCTACTAAGCCGACGTTTCGATTTGTTTTTGAATCTTCACGGGGCTATAAGTACTTAAGGACTATGTATGTATCATCTATAGGTAGGTACGTAATCAATAAACTACTAATAGCTACATGGTAACACATTTGTGACTAGATCAACATTCTTCACTGCAGAGGACTAATGTCAAGTGATAACTACTGAGTTAGAAGTAATAAGTACATAACAATGTCAGCATTTTCACCTCAGAAGGAATCCTTGGTTTTTATAACATCAGGAAGTGATCACGATGAAAATGAATCATCTCTCCACTCTCATAACTAGGCTGTTATCAATAAAAACAACAAATTCAAAGCCCGCCAGCACAAAATGGGAGAGTTTCCACTTCCATTACTCTATTATTGAGCTCAGCAGGTGCTGAGGTCTATCGAGGTAATAATCAACTAATTTTGAGCTCATGGAGAGTGGCTGCGGGGTGGTCTCGACTTATGGGAATGAGCGGATGTCGAGTTTCCTGCTGTGAAGAGACCTGGAGGCCTATTCACTAAGCCAAAGAGATCTCTTTTCGATCCTCTCTCTTTTGGCAGAAGAGATTGTTTATAGTATCCATGGTAGGGCTATTCAGTAACTTCTAAAAGAGAAAGTTGGTGGCCATCTTGGCATTTTCGATCTCTTTCAGAGAGACACCTAATTAGGTGTCTTTTCTCGAAAGAGTCTTTCTCATTTCTTGGTTGATGTATCATCCTTCACTCACTGGCTACCATTTCGGTCATTTTGATGTATGTTCTATCATCTCTTAAAGGTAAGTCGACTGTTCATTAAAAATATATACATATCGATTCATGAGTAAAAACGTCTAAGTAGGTTTGGTGAGAGCTATTCAGTAAAATAGACGAATCTGGGACACACTGGAAGAGACTGCCTCCCGAGGGAGACTATCTCTACCAGGAGATTTTCAAAACAGATAATCTATTTTCACTATCCCTTTTAGTGAACAGGCCTCCTGGTTTTTCAACTGGTCTCTTTTATGTGTGAATGTAACTCTGATTCGCAAAAACCCATGCAGTACTTTTTTTTGCTCTTCGTTGTTTAACTTCTGCTGTTGTTTCCTTACAATGTGGTTCAACGATTAATTTTCATGTCATCATTCTCCTTCCTGATATTATAAAAACCAAGGATTCCTTCTGAGGTAAAAATGACATTGTTATGTACTTACTTCTAACTGGATTGTTATCGCTTGACGTTAGCCCTTAGTCAATGAAGACCGGTGGTCTGGTCACTAATATGTTACCGTTTATTGATTAGTTACGTAGTCATAACTTTCATTTCCCCCAAGAACCTGTCCCAAATCCCAACCTTCCCAGCAATACAACTAGGGACCACTGAAGTACAGCTCTCTACAAATGCTCGTAATTTAGGAGTCATATTCAACGATAAACTCACACGGAGCAACCACATTTCCCTCATGTCTCAGAAAATTTATCACACACTGCATAATCTGAAAAAACTATCCTATTGTACACCTGAAGAAACTCGTAGGCTTTTCAAATGCCTTGTACTGCTCCACTTTCTCTATTGCGATGTTATTTTCCCCCAAAATCTAGATCATGAATCTGCCCACCGCCTGAAGGTGCTATCCAACTCGTGCATCCGTTACGTGGAAAAACCTAAAACCTCGTGGGCATGTGAGTGGGTGAGGTTGACTGTTACGAGTGGACCTTCAGACGTATGTATTATCGTGCTAGATTCCTGTGTTTTATATACAGGAGCCTGCACGGCGGTACGCCCGAATATGTGTCTGACTTATTTAAACCAACAAGGATCGACCCGAACACACAACCCAACATTAGAGAGTTTTTGCAACACACTCACGACGAAACGAACGAAACGAAAGCAGTGCTGCGCATGCGCACTTAAGACACCGAAAAGTTTGACGAACCGTGACAACGAAAAATACCGGGATCTCATGGTGTCAGCTTTCGTCGTGTTGAGATGACGAAACGTAATTTAACCTTGCATTTGTATAACGCTACCTACCTTCATCTGTTTTCCTTGGAAAATAAAAATGTCGAGCGCCGTAATCACAGCTGCTAATTGGCATCTTGGCATACTTGACGCCATGTGTGGACATAGATTTGTATTAACCATGGATTAAAATGGAGGAAAGAGAGGTTGACATAACATTAGCGTGACTCCACCAGCCGGTAGATGCCAAAGCTGAACAAAAACTGAACCGAAAAAGGTTAGCATCTGACTTCGGTCGCCCTATCCGCCATTTCCGTTTCGGTGTCGTTTTCCGTTTCGTTTCGGTGCGAGGGTGTTGCAAAAACTCTCTAATACCCCTCTCCACAAGACAAAAACTTTGGAGGGGTCGATTCAAGTTAGCGGGTCAAGACTGTCAGCTGAACTGCCTCACGATATAAAGGCTTCGTCCACTTTGGGAGCATTAGAGCAGGAATGGCGAAATTCATTACATTTCATAAAAATCACTTCTAATTCGTGCTTTCTTCTTCTTTCTCTTCCCTCCTTTCTTTCACTTTCCTTCCACCTGTATTTTGTTTGTTTTGTTAAACCCAAATATTAATCAACCTAATCCAGCACAGTTGTGAATTTATACATGTACATATTTTTAAGGGCTAAGTCCTTAATTATACTTGGAGTAAATAAATAAATAACTCATACACAGTTCCTGCATTACAGACTGATGAAGATTCAAAATAATCGAAACGTCGGCCTAGTGGAGCGTTTCTATCAATGACCAACCCTCAAGATTCTTCAACCAGTTCACATTTTTGTCACCTTAAATGTTTCCAACATTTCCCCCAACGATTCACAGATCACTTTTCTGATTCCATGGGCCATCAGTGCCGTAAATGCTGCACAGCATTTTGTTTGGAAATGATGAACAAATGACCAACAATAACAGGATGGCAACCACACCCCTCGGACCTACAAGTAATTGTTTTGAATACCAATGATTTTCAAGGTTACTTCACAACATCTGGTACGCTATCAATTTTAGACTTTAGACTTTAGATTTTGGCTTTAGACTTGAAGACGCATACAAGCAGTGGACATCAAACTAAGTAAAATACGTTTTTATTTATTGGTTTTACAAACTAAATTACGATTCGTGAATTTTGAGTTCAATAAATTGAAATAAGAAACTTTCTCGCATTAAGGTTTTATTGAATACAAAATTGGTGGGAATGAGAAAATACGGAAAGCGTGGTTTCTTAGAAACAAACTATGTGACAATCGAATTCAAGACCATCCAACAGGAGAAACCTTCACAGTGGTTTTGTTTATTCAGCCTTTTCAAACATTATCAAAGAACACAGGCAAACCAGGCTCCCGAAAGCCCCGCATTATTCATGAACCGATCAGGACGCTTTTCGTCTTGGGTTAATCCACCAAAATGAGAACCAGCCTGCTCTCAACAACAAAAAACTTCCCAAATCAGTTACATTACTGACGTTTCTCTGCGAAAATTATAGAAAATATTATAATATAGTCTGAAGGTCCAATGCTTACGGAGGCGAGGGGGACGGATGAGGCGCCGAGCTACCACTTGGAATGGGAGCTTTGGAGTTATCTAAAATGGTAAAATCTAGAGATGACCAGATGTCGTCGTTGGACGAACTCGCTCGATCCAGGATTATCCTGAAAACGGTAGAAAAGTTCAAAAAAAGTTAGTAATCTCTAGAAACATCAACAGCTGGATACTATTTCAAGTGCCTGGATTAAAAATGATTTTTGAAACAAGAAGGCACAACTTTTTTCTACCAAGGCTCATAATACCAATTCAAATGATGCCTACTTCGACTGACTGGACTACAAAAGAATGGGTGCAATAAAGTAATTTCTATTATTCATTTTATTCTATTATTTATTATTTACTTCTACTGAATTCAATGCTATCAGAACATGATAGTGCAACAAGAAACGTTAGCGCAAGTAAATGAAAAGGGGTATGATACAATGAATTGTTGGACACAGTGGAGTGTTGGGACCGATTCTGTTCAGAGTAGGCATAAATAAGAGTAATAATCTGTTCCGACCGCCAAAAATGGGTGAGAATGTTAAGGTATGCATGTTTCTCGTAACCTTGCAGCCGAGATTCGACAATTTCTGGAAATTTCCAACTATTCCTACAACATGACCGCAGGATCATTTTAAACGTATGATTGACAATCAATCCAGTAAAGATTAGGGCAGAATCAAGAATTCTATCCGCGAAATTCCTCCACGTGGTCTGAAGAAAAGTTCCTTAAAATATCTTAAAGTTACGGTGAGGAGATTGCCACACAATACTTCCATCCATGTTCTTCATAATAGTATGGATACAAGCTCGGTGGAAGACAAGCCTGACCGCACATTTCGGCCTGACATGCCGACCATGAGAATATACTATACCGAGCATGGAAATATAATATACTTGTACAGAAACATAACTTCCAACCACTTTCTAACCCCATATCAACGTCACTTAGCTAGTAAACCTAGAACATGATGGATATTATTTGCTGTCAATTAACCAAACAGAATGCGATCAAGCTCAAAATCAATAGGCATCCTATAGATATCCTAACGAACTTTTGGCACCAACCGCACCAATTCTGGCCCATTTTTAAATCTGAAAAAGACCGTATTTTGAGAAAGTTATTTGAAATTCCGACATACGGACACGGAGCAACATCAAGTGGAAAACCGTCTAGAAACTCGTTTGGAGCACTTCTGAACAAGATTCCATGATTTTCTGGAACACCTATTTTTGATGGTATTACCATACTTCCATTCCCATGTAATAGTAAAATGGGTAAAATCATGCCATTGGTTTGTGAGAAATTGTGTGTGTGCCCCAGGTTTTGCTTCTGTGGACGGGCAGTAGTTAATGATCCGAGCGTTCTGAAACCGATTCATCCCTGAAAATTTCAGGAACATCGGATTTGAATTAGGAGTATCCGTGACTCCTGTTTATATTTTTGAAAAGAATTAGTTTCTATTCTAAGAATTTTGTGACCAACTGCACTCCCCCACGATGAATAGTTCTTTTTCTATGAGCTTTCAAAGTTCGGCAACAAGTGACGTCACACTGGGAAGGGTGCAATGAAGTCACTTGTTGCCGAAACTTCATCACATCAAGTGGATACATCGGAAAACCGTCTAGAAACTCGTTTGGAGCACTTCTGAACAAGATTCCACGATTTTCTGGAACACCTATTTTTGATGCCGAAAAAATTCATCAGTTCATTCATTGCGAGTGCGGTTTTGAGAGTACGGTTGGTCTCAAAATTCTTAGAATGGAACCTACTTTCATTTAAAAATAGGGACTTCATATATATAGAAGTCATGGGTACTCCTCACTGAGAAAGTTATGCGTGTGGCAAGGATTTGTGGACATTGACACCAAACCGAGTTTGTTCAGAAAGCTCGAGGGCCAGTCCTCCACTGTAAACGATACCAAGCGATCAAGAGATGTGAGGCGACTAAACACGCGTAGTCCAGCAGTGCAGTTCCATGGAAATGAAGAGCGAGGATGTGGTGGAGGAGAAGGGACGAGGGGATGGGGAGCTGAGGTCGCATGAAAAAGCAACTAATCCCATCCGAACGGGATCCGCCGTTCGTCGCTTGGTATCACCCGAAATCCATCACTCAAATACACGTGCAGTGGAGGCCCTCTAATGCACTTTACCACAATGGGATCGGTATCGCTTCCAGTGGATGACAGGCTTAAAACCTGAAACGCAAGTGGAATTTTCGATTTTGCAATTTTGGTTCATTATTTTCAATGATAAACCTTTGGAATCGAGCATTTAAAAAAAAAAAGTTTAACCCCCCCCCCCAATATTTGATAGTTTCCGTTTCAAGGTATGTAGAATCCGAAAATGCAATAAAAAAATTTCTGAAGTTTTCAAAAATTTCTTGAACTTGGGAGTTTTTAAGACCACCCGGAGCATTTTACGTCCAGCCATTCGTTCAGAGTAAGGCCCCGAAGTTTGCACCGACAACAGGCTTCTTCTACAGGATGGTGAATCAAATTTTATACATTCAGCCCAGATATCATCGCTAGGGACGTGGCAACATTTGGGAATTGACCCGAGATAATCAACGCTAGGGTGCACCTGATTATATTCACAGAGTATGATTTCGAGTTGGTCGTTCTGTGATAATTTATTTCATTTGAAAAATGAAGGCTCTTTTGGATTTTGTTGGTAGGCACTTTTGCAACTTGAATAAACGTTTTGTTTCATGTGAGAACAACACCTGAAGAAATTTTGGCGCTCGGCCAAGACGAACGTCTTGATTCCCAGACGGCAAACGCCAACGAGCGACGCGATGGGCGGACGAATCAGGCGATCAAACCATGTGAAGTAGTAGGTGTCCCACGTGGAGTCATACGCCCGTTCGGATTTGATGTTCAAACCAGCTTGATTTCGCTGTGTGGCAAACGCACGAACTACTCGTTTTTGTTTTGGTGCCTTTGGTTAAAGTTATTTTCGAAGTGTTCTACGTATTTTTGTGTTTTTTTTTTTTGGAATATGGAAGCTTTGAAAGAAGTGCAAAAACATAAGATGATATGGCTGAAATCTCCGTTCAAATGTATAAATAATAATTTATATGCAGCATTATTAAATAGGAGAATCTGACGGCGATATCTTCACCATCACCTCCGTTTAGTTCCATCCATTCATACTGGAGAATCTATAAATTCAAACAGCTCTGAAACGCAAACTGTGGGAGGCAATTTTGATTTAGGAGGACAACCATTTTTGTATGTTTCAAAAGTGATCACCAAGGCTTTCGCAACCTTGGTTGACTGGGATGCAATAAATAAAGTAGCTGTACTAAGTAGCATTCACAGGTTTTAACAAAAGTGTCTCAATTGATACAACGTTGATAAGTAGAACAATGAGCATAGTTGATAGAATTTAATAAACTAATTACCTAGCGAATGGTGACCATGCGTCTCTCGTTCCAAATAAATTTTGTTGGCGGGATTTATTTGTTGCCTCCCGTCCTCCGCGCAACACTCCATCATGGCTGATTTTTCCAAAAAGAAATAATTGGCAATAATGTCGGCTCAAAAAAGTGACGCTGTGTTGGGAAAGACACTCGTCACTCGGAGAAAAATAACATGACAAGAACAGCAAATAATAGTCGTGCGGTTTGTTGTTGCCACATGGGACAATGAAACAGCCACCGCACGCGATTTGCGTGCTCGTCTACGCCATTCGGTCGCTTCGTTCGTATACGACGCAGCACGTGGGATATAGCCTAACGGTTCGTTTAGTCTGTGGCCGTTCTTATGAAACAGTAGTTTCAGGTTTTGAGAAACAGTTTCTTCGAAGTTTCACGTTTTATTCCCCCATCCCTGGTGGGAAGTGAGATAGCTTCCGTTGCCTATCTATGTTTAAGCAAGGGTATCCACTACAGTAATTTAAGTAATTTTCATGGCTTACAATTTTTGCTGCTGTGCATTCTAGGAATATTTTTATGCAACGTAGGATGAGCTAATCACTTTCGTTTGTGGCCTCAACTTTCCTGCCCCAGGACTGCAAGGTTATGAGAAACTTAATCGTACAACGGAACTATTAGTGTTGCTGTGGTGGACATAATTTAACTCGTTACCTTCCTCCTCGGCCTATTCGGCGCCGAACGAGTCCAACTAGTTTGGGTTTGGGATGAGACACAGCCGCCAAACTGAACCTGTACCTCTCCTCGCCGGCACCTCCTTCTTCCGTACTCGACCAACCGAAATTGCCAATGCCGCCTTGGCAAACAGGCTGCAAAACCAAACATGAATGATTATCCAGGGTGAATATTTGCGGCGAATCATTTAGGATGGGAACAAGTAGGCCCACTTAAACCCTAGCAACGGGGCTCCGCATTTGAGAAGCTTGGTGCAGCACCATCCAAGATACCCTAATGGCCTTGAGTAAGTTTGAATTCATTTTATTTACCCACGTTAATAGTCGTGGAAATGTATACACTACCGCTCGAAATTACCTGATTTAAAATCAAGTAGGTAACAGCTATAATTTCGTTACATACTGCTAAATAATTTAATAAGTTATTAAGAAGACAGGAAAAAATATTACATGCCTGTAGGTGGGTACGTGGGTACCTACACAGGCATTTTACATAAGCAAGTTGGACACACCTTTGTTTCACCACAAGGACTTTATCCCAGCGGACTGCTGCCACTTACTTCTCCTTAATCTGTACTACACTCGACCTTCCTGCGGAATTAGTCCCTTCATTTGCATCCCTCAACTCAACAAATCGGAATTTCTACTTGAAATCACGATGAAACATGTTCATGGGAACTCTGACAACAGGCTCCAATGATGTGAGATAACAGAGAACCGCTCATTAGCCTCCGCAGCAATTTAAGTAGCGTTCCTCGTGTGCAAAACAGTTCAGAGCCCTATTTCCAACAGTTTCAAAATGTTGGGTGACACTTACACAACCTACTGTAGGGTAATTAAAAAATAAACCCAGTTCAACCGATAGTGGCTGATGAATTCACTTGAAAAGATTCTATTCTACACCTTGCTGGCAAAAACCTGTGATCACAGGTTTACATTATCAAACAAAGTCGTTATAATATCGATCCTTGGTAATCAGGCTTCTCCTTTCTATATTAACGAGCAAAAATAAAAGGAGAAAAACATGAGCTACGCGATAGATACTCACAGCATGATAGGAACAATCGGCTCTTCGATGAAAGGGGAACGCAACTTTAGGGGAAGAAGGTGGGGAAGTGGTGCCACCCAAGGCCGAGGGCTCGTCCTCCCCCGACGACAAGGTGCCAGCACCTGCCGTCCCCGGCACCCCAGGGTGGCGATCGCTCAGAGGGAAAGTTTTATGTTTCCTCTTTTTATACTGTCTCTTTTCTTTCCTACTCGTCCCCACTTCATCCTGAAAACCAAAATATGTAAGCATGAATAAATGAGAAAAACAAAATAACCGAAGTGATGGTTAAATTAAAGGGAATGTCGAACATGCGTAAGGCTTCGAATGAAGAGCAGTTGGTATTCAATGTTGATTTTTGATTTCGTATATAATTATTACTGAGAAGGGTGAAATCACTGAGTATATCATGAATTCTTGTTGCATTTTTCTCAACAGTTTGATGTGAGACAGACGGTCATAGGACTGAAAAAAAGGACGGGAAAATACGCCTCCTTCATATTTTGAGACTTTCAAACTTTAGCATTTCAAAAAGGAGGCGGGGAAAGGGGCCTTGCTGTTGTACAGATACAGGTTCTGATTGGCTGGCTGGTGGCAGATGGCCAGTCGACACGTTACAGCCTTGGGCTTCTTTGAATAGCCATTTTCTTCATCCAATGATAGTGACCAAGCCTGCCACCTGCACATGACACTGAACACTTCGTTTGTGGGCAGGGAAATCTGACGCTTATTGTTGGGACATCAGGATCAACTCATCATTTTTCTCCAAAACATTTATCAGGACCCCTAATGTTTTTCAACTCTAAGGCGTTATTTACACTGCACGAAGCAGAGCAACGCGGGGCGAAGCCATGACTTCCGATGACGCACGAAGAACTCAAAACTCCGTCACAGTATTCATTTTGAATGGGAGAGAGGTTCCACGCAAGTCGTCTGATGCAATCGCAAGGCACATTGCGATTTGATGCGAGTTCTCGCGAGTTCCACGTGTTTATTCCATTGTTATGATTGTTTATAATTCACTATGGACATTGAAAAGCTGATTAATGGCGTGCATCAATGTCCGTAGGGTTACCAGATTCCCCCTTACAAAAAAGAGTAGGTACCTACACAGGTTTAAAAAAGAGATATACATGTACATATAAATAGGTACTGTTATATCGTTTTAAGAATTGGTACATGAAATCATGAAACGGAATTTATTGTGATAGTAAGAATATGATTTTATTAGGTCAGTTAACTGTTTTCAAACTCAATTTTGTTGTTGACATTGCGGAATTTATTACTAATTCAAATGGAGCTGAGCAGGATCAGTCGTTCAAAAATATCACAGAAATGAAGAACATTTTTTCGAATTACATATGCCAAACACAATTCACGAGTAGTACCTACGTTTTGCATAAAGGTAACGTCAAGTTTTTCAAATGACAGTTTCAAGTAAATTGGTTCCTAGGTACTTATCTGTGGAACAAGCGTTTCAAAAAGACTTCTAACCAGAGTAAAACGGTACTACTACAGTCTCTCAGAAATATCACACACAAAAAACTACATAAAACTCAGTAGCAAAAAACTGCAGACTCCTCTGCAATCGCAAGCAATATAAACACATCATCGCTTCGCATGAGGTGTAAACATACTCTTATTTAAAGTAATCCGAATGAAATGAAGAGAATAGTTGGGACCAAAAGTTCATCCGGATGGTGTAGTGACGTTTTGAACTTGAATAACTTGGAGTGGAGATGGCTGCGGACTTACACATCTCTAACTAAATGGCGCTAAATGGGCCTTGGCCTCCACTACGGCGCCCTTCCAGCTGAAGAGGATTTGTGCCACCGTCATCCAACCGTAACACCAAGCCAAGCATTGAGATGATGTAGGCAATGTACGATTTTTTTTTAAATACCTAAAGAAGACCCACTGGTGGGACTTGAACTTTTCTTGGCCCTAGTTAGGCATTCTTAGCAGGCATTAGATTAGAAAAAATAATTCGTGCATGAATTTATTCAGACGAAGAGTGAAAAAATGTAGAACACAATATTATTGCCACTTATCTGAAGATGGCGCACCTACTGAACGAATTCACAAAAAGGGACACTACAGACCCTGAAAATGGTTGTCGTAGTTTCGTTCTTTATTTACCTTGGGAGGTTTCACAGGCCAGCTTGGGTGGTTGGTGGGGAATTGATTAGTATAAATAGGAGCGAACGCTGGCCGCTGAGTTTTGTAAGAGGACACCTCAGCCAACAGGGAGCCACTCAGGTCGTTAGCTTGGTACCTGAAAACGGAACGAGCGTGCGCATTAATGACAACGAAGAGACAACAAACGAACTCAGCAATAACCCAGTTGAATTATTTCAGTCAAGTGAATGACGTTACTTTCGGCCATCTATACATATACATAGTTCTAACGCTTAACTAGGTGTCGGCCTACGAAGGACTTGTAACCGTCATTCAGTTATCAGTTTTTTCATAATGCGTGATACTAGATGTATCCCAAGTTTGATAAATATGTAGGAACATTGAAGAAAGTGGTTCATTCTGCATGTAAATTTATATTCTACGTGATAATTTGGAAAATGTACCTAGTGTTTATGAGGAAAACGAAAGAGGGTCAAGTCTTGAGACCCAAAGTTATATCGCCGGCACAATGTCAAGGATGAGGTCTTAGGTGGGCAAGAATATTCATCTGACGAAAATTTACAACTTGATTCCAGCTAATATGAATTTCTGTGTTTTTCTGTTTTTAATACCTGGGTATAAACCCTTCCAAATGCCTTTTTTCCATACAAATCCCTTTGTCATTTCGCCAACGATATTTTAGTATCATCAGCATATATGGTGGCGCCACGGCGTACATCCCAGGTGTTGTCATTGAACCAAAAACTAGATAAACAGTAAATGATGATGGTCCCGGTAGACCCTCCACATTTCAACTCATAGGACTAATTTGTAGGGCCGTTTGTCACGGGACAGACATACAGACACAAATGCCACTCTAGATTTGAGCATTCATCAAAACGTCTCAAATATCAAACGTATGACCAGCTTCGATAGCTGTAGAACCATTTTATTCTACGGGATCCTAGCTTCGTTCTCAGTGTGGGTTATGCCAGTTCCGAACGGTTCTGGGCAAGCGCAGTCGAGTTTTGTCGTTCGCAGTGCCAGAACGCCCAGTTCCGGAACGCCGAGTTCTGCAGTGTTTTGCGAATCCAGTTCCGAACGGTTCTGACAGTCCCCGATTTTTTCGGAACTGTCAGAACTGGAACTCAAGAACGTAGGTGACGCATGCGCATTTAACAACTTTTTCGGAGCTTGTGGGGTAAACAATAACAATACGCTCTCTTCGGCTTTGGTTGCCACTCGTTCAATTCTGCAAAATTTCGCGTTATTAGCATTATTCTGTAAAATACTTCAGTTGAATTTCGTCATCTAAATGTCAACTAGTAGTAGCTCGCCAAGTTCTGAAAGCGACAGTTTCGACGAAGGTGAAGTTTCGTGGTTTGTAGACGATGAGGACGAGATTGAAGTTGTAGTTGGATCTCGTCTACACCCACGAAACTCGAATTTTTTCGACGAAATTGTGCCAAGGTTCGACGACGAAGAGTTTGTGTACCATTTGGGCACTAAAAATATTCGGAATTGGAGCAGCAGCACATGAAAAATGTTCCAGAAGGTAACACGAGTTGAGTGAGGTTACAAACAACAACACAGGTTATTCCACTTCCAGTTCTGAAATCGTTCGCAGTGCAGAACGCGGTTCCTCAAGTTCCGGAACGCCCCGGGATTTTCCGTCCCAGTTCTTATGAGTTCGAGAACTGTCAGAACGCCCACTAAGAACGAACCTCCTGACTTCGAGTATGAATAAGATGGAGGGACGAGCCATACGTCACGTATAGGCACGTCACTGTCGCCTTTCAATGGTCAGGATCTCCCTGAAAGGCGCGCACTTTGAATGTTAACACTGGCGCTTGGAGAAATTCGAAGATTCAGGATGACAACAGGGAAATTGGAGGCAATTTAAAAAAAATCCATCAAATTATTTTGGAGTAATCTAGCTTTTCCAACCATGCATTGATGAACTCATCTCTTTTCTTAGACCTACAGACAAATTTGCAGGTATGGCTTCCTTGCAACGGGGGATCTAAACTACCAAAAGACAACAGCTGCGGCACGCATCGTTTGTTACATGAATCGATAGGTGTTAATCCTCAATCTTATTTAAAGAACGCCCTTACCCATAGAATAAAATCGAGTATTCCTTTGGGGAAAAAAACACAAAACAAAAACAATGCGAGCTGGTCATGTTGAGCTGAGCAAATGCGACCATTAAGGAAACACTGCTCCATTCACAAGAAGTTGCATTCTTGGAAAAGTTTTGGACTTTCAACACCATTTTTCTACAGTTTTGAAGATGCAACTTCCTTCAACTTTCAGGTCTCACGAACAAAACTACAAAAACACATATAGGGGTCTGTTCGGAGAACCGTCCGGGACTGCCCAGGATTGCCCCCTCCCCACTTTTGGCCGTTCGGAGAAGACAAGGGACGATCCCGGACGAGTTGCCCGCTGTTCGGAGAGAGCGGGGATTGTGAATTCGGGCAGCCCGGGATCGTCCGGGGCTACTCCAGCTCTGGCGTGGAGTAGAAAGTCCGGAGCATGCGCATCGGTCTATTTTTACCCCTCCCCTCTAACTTGCTCACTTCGATGTTTTCCTTTCCTGCGAAGCACAACTCAAACCAACACACGACAAATCCGTATTTTTTTTTTACGTATGCTTTACAGTTGTTTACAGTTACAGTTTACAGTGTAAGCGTTACAGTTTTTTGTTGTGTGTAATAATTTCCAGTTACGGATTAAGTTAGATAATAATTATGCTGTCTGATACGGATTATTCCGACGATGATAATGAGGGTGACATCAATTTTTCGGACGGCGATGAAGAAGAAATGATATTAAGGGAGGTTTTTTTCCCGAATTTGAGACCAAAAAATCAAAATTATATTGAGCAAGTGGTGTCTGATTTGTGTCAAGTGATGTTGTCTGAGTGGTGGTGATTTGGATTCTAGGTGCCTTCTGAATAAATAAAGTTCTTATAACAATGACAGCCTTTTATTTTATTACTAACCACATAACCGAGAATGACTTTAAGGTCATCAGGTTGAGACAGGTAAACATCAGTCTCAAGAAAAAAACCTATGCGACACTTGGAGGCGCTAATTGGAAGGACAAAGTGACTTTAGGACAAAGAAGTGACTTTTTTTTTCTCCATTGTTGAAAAAGTTGAAAACGTTTTAGTTTAAATGATGTAGTAGTAAAATGTAGTTTTAGTTTAAATCGATGAGAACGCACGACAGCTTGTAAACAAAATGGTGGGAGGTTATAATACGGCTTCCAGTCCTGGACAAAGAAAAAGCGTTCGGACAAGGCACGAAACCGGGACGATCCGGAATTACTCTGGTGACGTCACGAGTCCAGGATTGTTAGAGCTCTGGGCTGCTCGGGATAGTCCAGGGCAGGTTTCTCCGAACGAACCTATAGTGAAAATTACCACTTCCAATGGATTTAATAACCCTGAAAATAACCCTTTTCCAACCAAGCATTGATGAACTCACCTCTTTTCATAGATTTTAACTGTTAACTCGACCAAGTCCTTTTTTGCAGACTCCCGCCGTTTGACCATCTCAAGCAGCTGTAATGCCCTCGTAAGATCCCTTTTCAGTTTCACCATTTTCTCGTAGGAGGTTTCGTCGTTCTTCCTATTTTTCCTAGTTTGCATTTTTTCGGTTCTCCGCCGGAAGGCGAGGTAGGGATTGTTGTCCATGTTCCCACTAGAGCCTCTGTTGTTGGCTTCCGTCTTCACCGTCGGCACCAGGGGTTGGGGTTGCTGCGGATTGACACAACGTGAGTACTCGTGATTCTGATTGTATTCGTTGTTTCAGGAGCAGGTATGGTGTAAATGAATGGAACAGATCTTGGCTATTAATGTTGAATCAAATAAAACATTCGCAGGAGGATCAGAGAACATTCTGGTCTATTCCCTGGAAATTCCATTAAAATCCATCGAAAATAACGCAACTTTAGGTGGACAAACCCATTTCACCTCTCACCTTTCAGAGCGTTCTAACGAGTACCTACCTATATGCTTCAACTGTAACGGGTCATGAAGTAGAAGGGGTTGCGTACAGGTAGGTAAGAAATATAACTTGTTCCTTGTCCCCAAACCAAAATACTCATGCTAATTTCAACTATCACTATCTTTCTATTATTTTATGAATAAAAAACTGGTAACAATTTTTGAATCTTACCCTCACTCATGATATTGCTAGGGACTCCATTGATTCTACCATCTGATAACTAAACCAAGTTCCTCCTCGAATATTGTACACGAACTACTGACAGTCCAACTGAAGCCTAACTGACAAATTGTCCCCATCATAGTAAGACTTATAGTACGTTCTTACCGTGTTGATTCGTTTGGCCAACCAATAATCGTAAATGGCTATCGACAGTTCATCGTCATCCTTCAACAGAAGCTCCTTCCGGCTCTGAGTGGCTATATTCTGGGCGCAGTTCTTTTCCAACTGATCCATCATTTCCTCAAACTGCAACGGAAAATTGGCACGACCTTTTATAACAGAGACAATAAATAGAACTAGTGTATAATATAAGAGAGGGGGGTGTTAAGTATGCAGTTCTCTATAATGGCACTAAGAGTGCACAATCCAAGAAGACATGGTGAAGAGCCCATTTTATAGGTAAATCTAGTGAAGTTATCAGACGTAAGGTGCTATAAATGCGAATAGCCACAAAGAAGAAAATACGAGGAATTTTGAATGGTTCAGGAATTTCTTATGATAGTAGATATATGTATAACTTGATGAGTTGACTCGAGGATAGAAATTGCAAAAACGGAAAAACTGTATGCTTATGAGAAATATTTCCTTGGGGTTCTATTTTTATTGTACCCAACACTGTCTAATCTACATGAGAAGTTGGTCAAGGTGATGGCACTTATAGTGGCAACCATGTTCTTTGACTCCGAGTATCCATGGTGGTAAAACTGGAAGTATCGATGAGAAGAAAATCCAATTTACTACATGAATGTACAACATCCATTTCTACACTACGTTGTAATTATTATATGTTCGTCAGAAGGCAATTCATGAAGTAAACATTCAGACGTCAATCAGAATATTACATTGCTATAAGTAACAATCAATTTAACTGCCACGTTAGCCTCATAACGTTCAAACCACCTCCCGAGATAACGCCACTTGATGATCAACTTTTGTAAATAAGTACCTATGAGATTCCAGTTAACCCCATATATGATGAGATTCCTGCTTATTGACGCATATCACTGATTGGTATGATTCCTTGTACAACTGCTCCTATTTTACCCATGTTTGTATGTTAGCCAGTAAGAACTGTCAGAATCACCAAGCCCCTGACAAGGATGGGAAGTTCAAAGACCGGCTGTTTACGGTGTGTGGGACAGGGGCGAGTTTACCTTATACGGCGTGATGTCCAATTTTTGTTGGGACAACCATTTTTCATCCTCCGAATCCATGTCGTAGTCTGGTATGTCTTCCTCCATGGAAAAGGCTGAAATATGAGCAATCCGTGTACATTCAAGGAGACTTAAATGAGCTGGAGGATCAGTCTTGATTTTTCATTATGATAATAGTGTGCGTGTGTGTGGGTGAAGGGAAGAAACATTAACTGTGAGGATTTCATCAGTGGTTGCGCCCTAAGCGAGAAGTCAACACCACCCAGCCCCGGCGATTTCTTACTGTTATTTTATAGAGGTTAATCATATCAATGTTGGTACTACCTGAACCACGTCAAAACTGAAGGATGGGGAGTTAGTACTAGAAGCTAAATAAGAAATGCATTTTCCGTCAACAATTTTAATCCGCCCAGGTACAAATTCAATAAAGTAAAAACAACTGCATTTTCTAGTTCAATTTGTTAATGTTTGAGTCGATGTTTTTGGAACTAAATTCCTTCAACACGAGGAAGTACGTATTTATTGTCGAAATTGGCTTAAACAAATGTTTTGACCCCACACCAGTGTCTACATATAGATTTCTTGTAATTTCTTTCAAACTACTGTATTGTAACCTATGTAAAATTAAGAACAACTATGTATGTTTCTGAGTAACTGAATCTATGTAACGTTTCTGAGTAACTGAATCGGTGGAGAGGCGCGTAAAATAATAGAAACTAAGCCCCCCTCCACAGAAAACTGAGATACAGTTCACTGTATCTAAAACAAAACTCGCTGCAGACTATGTCGCCATGGAGATGAGGCACGACTGCAAACCATACTAGAACCCCAAATATACATTGATGAAGACATTATAAGAAATGGTGAGAATCCAGGTGGGGATTACCAATCTTGTGAAAATGCACATTTCCGAGGTAAGTAAAAACGTACTACCATCTGGATTCATTGTGATTCACACCAATCACAACGCTGCCCATTACCACGATACAGATGTTACTCATTAGGTGAGCCAATTGAGATCCAAGGGAAACCCCATTGATATTAAAAGATAATAAGTGTAGATTTGAAGGGAGCTCACGTTGCATATGAATGAGTTGCCGGGGTTGCTTGTAGTTGGCTGGGTAGGACCTGTCGTAAGCCTCTTTGTCTGGGATCATTTCCACTTCAGGAGTGGGGATGATGAGTCCTGTTACGATGGCTCTTTGCAGATGGTGTTCCTGGACAGAACATAGACAATTTGGTTAAAGAGTGGAATGTACGAATATACAAAGTCGATATATACAGAGACCACACCAAAAGGAACCCACTAGAATCACACGATGTTTCCGAAGTTCAATAAAAAGAAACGTATATAGCTCAAAATCTTGGCGTTCGCTGACTTTTCATATATAGGAAGAAAGGTGTCTGACAACGCAGCGAA
Source organism: Leptopterna dolabrata (assembly GCA_954871275.1). Lineage (NCBI taxonomy): Eukaryota > Metazoa > Arthropoda > Insecta > Hemiptera > Miridae > Leptopterna > Leptopterna dolabrata. Next base: position 11,680,675 of record OX940983.1, on the reverse strand, counting down.
CACAGCTTCAAATACATTAGAGATTTCCAACGGATTGTCTCGAGATTAGATTGAATCAGTATGGTGTGGTTGAAATAATCTGTCGAGCAAATTACAGAGTCAAAAAATCCATAGCTGGATTTTGTAGTACATTTCAGGATGTGGTGAGCGCCTGATGTGATTAACTTAGGCCCTGTAACGCAGTACTGTGGAGAACAAGGTCTCTCCAAGTACGACTTATTCATAAATATTTATAAGTTGAGGGAATCATATCAATCCTCGGCAACAGTTCCAGAATGGCCCATTTCTATAATCTGATTCTTACCCAACGTAATAGGAAAGTACACTGCAATCACCCTAGACATTTCTGGAAGTCATCCAGTTTGAGATGTTTGCCAATATCTATGTTTCAAACAAATGAGTGTATGAGCGTCTATTCACCAACGGAAGATCCTGTATTTATAATCGTCCCGTAGGACGTCCGTTATGGTGGTGTAGGTATAGATCACTCTCACTCATTGCTGATCGTTTGGAAGTATACATGAGTAACTGATCTATGATTATGATGAATTCAATGTGCAATCTGACTGCCAAATTTCGTGACTGGTGACGCGATATGAACAGCTTACGTACATTCGTACATGTATTGTATGACTACCTATATCAGAGGAGGTGATGTTACCATCATAACAATGCTCCAAGAATATTGTGAATAAATCAACTGATTGATCTGAGATTCGGCTGCTACCTACTTTTTGTTTCTTATGAACCTATGTCATGTGGTCGCTTCAAAAGTTGGAATACGGGCAGCGGACACAAGGATTGCAGAAAACCCCGCGTCCCACCAACACCACGCCAAATAAAAAAACGCTGCAAAGTCCTTGTCACATGGGTTTATTATTCTATTATTTTATTGGTCTACAGAAATGCTGGCTGTTCATTTTTTGTTTCATTTATGCGTAATAATCGAAATAGCTATTTCTGATGGTTTCCATTAATTTTGGCCCCTAAAACACGAATTAGGTACGCTTTTTTTCTTTTAACTATCTTTGATCATTGATAGTACCATTTAATCGTCTTGATCCACGTGTTGACACTTTTTCTAGTGTTATTACACATACTGCTTGTGATTTCAGACGATTTTCCAGGTTTTTGACTCATAAAAAATCAATTTCGGAAGCTGAACATCTGGTAGAACCCCAATTTTCTATTCTTTGGTCAAAATGGACTTCATATTCGGTCTTCTCGTCCCCAAAAACATGGAATACGATACCTCAAAATCTCATTTTACTACTATGTTACTAAAACGCCAAACCTACCTATTTTTATACACATTTTCACTCATAACTCCGCTGGATATATTCCGATCGGGCTGAAAAGTTTCGGGACACAACTAGGGCCCAAATGGAGCATGTGTGCGAAAGAACGATTTTTTTAGACCGAAAATGAAGCCTGTACACGTGATACGGCGTACGGCGGACGGACATTGCATTTTTGGAATCTACGCACCTTGAAACGGAAAAGAAAAAATTTTGAGGGGGTGTTATAAAAATTTTTTGCTGAGCGAATACATAGGTGTATTATTCACAGAATAATAAACCAAAACCCTGCAAATCCCTGCACAACGGTTTATTATTCTGTACAGAATACCCTTCTGTTACAGATCACAGCTCTCTGTATAGGTAACCCGTCTATATAATATGTACTATTCTGTACATATTATGTAGAGCGCAGATCCTCCGTAGGTTAGTACCTAACCCCGTACTCGTTACTAGGTACCTACCTAAATCACGAGTTAAATGTTGCTAAAATAATCCTGTCGATGACAAACAGTAACTAAAATTGCAAAAAGAAACGCAAATAATGAAGTTCTGAAGGGAAATTGTTGATGTGGAGTGAAAAAAGTTGCAAAAGTACCTACCAATAAACTCCTGCCCCTTCTACGTAGATGGTATAATCAACAGTTGTGTAATAATTTACCGTTGTGTAATAATTTACCGTTGTGTAATAATTTACCACTGTGTAATAATTTACCCATCAATAATACTTCGTTTGTTCAAGTTTCAGAAGTACCTACCAACAAAATCCAAAAGAGCCATCATTATTCAAATGAAATAATACCACAGAACAACCAACTCGACTTTATACTCCGTCATTATAATCATGTGCTCCCTAGCAATGATGATCTCGGGCCAATTCCCGATTATTAGCGCGTCCCTAGTGATGATATTTGGGCTGATGTATAAAATTTCATTCACCATCCTTTTGAAAATACCTGTCGGCGCAAACTTCTGGGCATTACTGTGAACGAACGGCTGGATGTACAATGCTCCGGGTGGCCTTAAAAAACTCCCAAGTTCGAGAACTATTTAAAACCGTGAAAAAAATCGAGAAAACGGCGTCCTGGAGGCTTCAACCCCTACTTTTCACCCCTTAGGGATGACTGACATTAACGCCGAGTTTCGAGGACCAACTAGACCCCAAATGGGAACCTATAGATCGAATTTCGTCAATTTTGGTTCATGGTAACTAAGAAAAGTGCTCAGTACGGCGGACAGACAGAATTTTTTTATTGCATTTTCGGATTCTGCATATACCTTGAAACGGAAACCATCAAATTTTTCGGGGGGTTAAACTTTTTTTTTTCATGCTCGATTCCAAAGGTTCATTATTGAAAATAATAAACCAAAATTCCGAAATTCTGGTGACGCAGGGCACAAGTAGACTGAATTCTGCGTCGAACAAAAAAATGAACAAGTAAATCGGTTGAGAATTATGCCCTGGGGGAGGCGCACACAAGTTTTTGCCGAAAACTAATGTATTTCGGCAATGCCCTATTTCCCCCTTCTAGAAGTAAACTTCGAAATTCCGGTGACGTAGGGCACAACTAGACTGAATTTTGTGTCAAACAAAAGAAGAAAGTCGTAAATCGGATGCGAATTAAGCCCTGGGCAGAGCATACACGATTTTGTCCAAAATCCGCGTTTTTGCGGCATTGACCCTCTTTCCCCCTTCTAGAAGTAAATGTCGAAATTCTGGTGACGCAGTGCCCAATTAGACTGAATTCTGTGTTGGAAAAAAAAAACCGTAAATCGGTTAACGTTGAGTTCACATGGATGCGGAAAGGGCGGAAGGCCACCTGATTGGCTGGAGCCTTTGCTTCAAGCACCTGGCAGCCAATCAGGTGGCGTTCCGCACTTTCCGCATCCATGTGAACCTAGCCTAAGCCATGGGCAGCGTACATAAGATATTGCCGAAAACCCAGGTTTTTCGGCATCGCCCTATTTCCCCCTTCTAGAAGTAAACTTAGAAATTCTGGTGACGCAGGGCAGTACTAGACTGAATTCTGCGTTCAAAAAAAAGAGAATAAAATAAAAACACGTAAATCGGTTGAGAATTAAGCCCTGGGCAGCGCACACAAGATTTTGTCGAAACCAACGTTTTTTCGGTATTGCCGTATTTCCCCCTTCTAAACTTGGAAATTCTGGTGACGCAGGGCACAATTAGACTGAATTCTGCGTTTAACAAAAAAAGAAATACGTAAATCGGTTGAGAATTAAGCCATGGGGAGCGCACACAAGTTTTTATCGTAAATTCATGTTTTCAGGCAATGACCATCTTTCCCCCTTCTAGAAGTAAATTTCGAAATTCTGGTACAGGGCCGAACTAGACTGAATTCTGTGTTGAACAAAAAAGAAGCCGTAAATCGGTTGAGAATTGAGCCCTGGGCAGCGCATAAATTTTTTTTCGAAAACCCAGGTTTTCGGCAATTCCCTATTTCCCCATTCTAGAAGTAAACTTAGAAATTCCGGTGACGTACAACACAACTAGACTGAATTCTGCGTTGAACTAAAAAATAAACACGCAAATCGGTTGAGAATTAAGCCTTGGGCACACAAGATTTTGTCGAAACCCACGTTTTTCGGCATTGACCTATTTCCCCCTTAAGTAAATATCGAAAATCCGGGAACGTAGGGCACAACTAGACTGTTTTCTGCATCGAACAAAAAAGAATCATGCAAACTGGTTGAGATTTGCAGCCTGGGCAGCGCACACAAGATTTGGCCAGAAAACCCACGTTTTTTCAGCATTAACCCTTTCTTCCCCCTCATAGGGAGAGCAAAACTAGACAGTTTTCTGCATCGAACAAACAAGAGCCACCCAAACGGTTGAGAATTCCAGCCTGGGCAGCGCAAATATTCTGATACACACACACACACACACACACAAACGGTTTTTTCCTTCATGGACATGGATTCAGAATGGTCTGAAACAGATTTTAACGTGGTTCTTTCCATTCTCGGCTGAGTGCTGTCCTCTTCTGACAACATAATAGCCGAGTAGGTACCACCAGTAAAAAATATCAACATCCGATGAAGTCAATATAATTAAATGGCATCCACAAAAAATTAGGCGAACTTATGTAAGCAACCTATAAAAATGATGGAAAATTTACACCTGGAATGTTTTCGGATGGTATAAACAACACAAGTTAATGTATTAGGAATGATTCTCAAAGGGACTTCAATACTATAAGAAAGGTAGGTACAGATTAGGTAGGCGTCTGGAAACATGAGGAAGGTATACGAGGAACGACTTCTTAACTGATACTGAACGGTTTTTGTGAGTTTTATGGGGTAAAAGATAAAACTCATATATATTACTAATACAATGGGTAGTAGGTATTACTAAGAAAGTCGTGAACTTCACTTGTGTACACCTCATGATTCCCACCACATATCACGCCGCGCCGATATCATTTGTAACTACTAATTTAACAAGATCTTCAAAATCGTCCACATAGAATTAAATTACACCATTCCTTATACATTCGCATTATTTACACCAACCTGAAAATACCACTGAATTTTCCGTTATTATTCGCAAGAAGGCCTGATGATGATAACAAAATCATTCTTTATACGTTGTCGAAGTTTGCCTACTTATTGATCGAACCTAAAGAAAACCAACCCAACGAATATAATCCAATACGGTCGAACCATTTCACCGTCACTCCCTGGCAGATTTGGATGAAACTCGAGCAGAAAGAAGAAAATAAAAGTACAAAGGAAGATTCAGCTTTCTTTAATATTTTGAGATCTCTCCATACCTGCTCAATTCTCAACTTTTCATTACAAAAAGAGATTTCCGAGGTACCTAGCTGTTTTTCATGGAAATGGGATTAGGGAAAACCAATTTACATCATAAGATGACGCTGAGGAGGGCAAAATTATTGAGCGAGTGGGCTAGAAACGCGGAATTCGTTCAGTAAACGCGTCAAATCTTTACAGCCCCATTCAATTTGAGGTAAAAAGCAGGAAGGAGAGGACTGTCCAGGAATACTAGCTCAAGAATAGAATTTAGAGTAGGTATATAATGTTGTACGACGAAATGAGGGAATGAATAAATAGCTCACAAATCCCACTATTCTATTTCTCTGATGGCACGCAACAATGGCGATCCTACTACTTCTTGCTCTATACATATACATAACCCTACGACTATTAAGAAAAAGCTTTTGTTCAGTTTATTCCTGTAATCAGAACAGTCTTAGATGTTGTTCATAAAAGGTCGGCGACGACACACTTACTGCGAAGAGCTTCAACAAAATTAGATTTCGTCGAATTCACCTTAATTTCCCCAACATTTCCTCAAAATATAAAGGTATGTTTAAAAAATCTAATTTCGTCAAAGATAGCCTTTCTTCTTTAAGTTCCCATTTGAAAGCTTATCCTGAGAGACTCGTGGGATGTCTACTATAATACGACCACATACACACAGATACATTAGATGAATTCAACAAAAATCTGGCAAAACTAGTCTTCTGTGTGATATTGCCGCCATTGCATTACCATAATTTTAGACTCACTGCGGAATCGAAAGCCCTCAGAAGCCCTCGGAATATCACGCAATATCCTTCACTGCAAATTCTTCCCCAAGGGTTTTATCATTTGCTGTAAAGTTAACCCTTCTGTCACTGTTGTTTACGAAGCTCCCCACCTAAGTTCCAGGTTCACTCATGAACTGCAGTAGACAAAAGACTTTTCCTGGCAGGTACCCCTAATGGAATCCAAGTATCCACTATCAACATCAGGAACTTCGTACTTTTGCTCAGAGTCTGCCCAGAATCCTTGTTATTTTCCAATAGGAAACGGGAATTTGGTAGCTACTTCATATCGTTACATCATTGACAACAGTAGGTACGAGAGGATCCTAGTAGGTACTTGACCCCCTCGACCGTCAGATGAATGAGAAATCTTCAAGTACTACATCGCACAATTTGGATTTAGAATGGTCTGGAAAGGATCCTTTATTTCATCTCTAGGCTTTTAGGTTGTCCCCCTCCCATGAAGGTTGAGGAACCTTCACACACCTCAACTAGAAGCTCAGGTCAAAAGACCCTTAAGACTGGTCAAAAGAACTGAAATTTCGAGGAGGTCAACAAATGCCGACTGTAAAATATCGTCTGCGCATACGAAAATTTTTTTGGTTTGCGATGATGGGATACGTAGTTCAAAAAACAAGTAAATCAAATTTCGATGCACACAGAACGTGAGTACTTTCCTTGAAACACCCATAATTATGCAATTCGGGGGTCATAAAGAGCTGAAACTTGGAGGGTGTTAACGGGATAGACGGATAGTCCGTAGATGGACCGATCAAAATCGACTCAAATCTGGACATGGACTTCGTATTGATTACCCGTAACCAAGAAAAAACCCTGCTAAGTCCCTGTCACACGGGTCCTTGTCATTCTATTGGACATACATACAGAAATGTTGGCTGTTCACTTCTTGTTTCTTTCATGTGTGTCGTGATCCTCATACTTTGTATACCTTAAGATTGTTCAACTTAATAAAGGCAATGTGTGAGGTGGCGTACGTGACCACAGGCGCATAGGCTCGATCACTCCCCACTAGTCCTAATGGACTGGAGGAGAGTGGAGTGGGCACTACAAAAACTCGCCGGCTGCGCCTGTCACCTCATTCTACGCACTCCTTAAGTCGCCGACTTATCTCTCTCTCTCTCCTCTCATGCCTCCTTACCTTTTCTCACAAACAATCCCAGATCGGTGGAACCAGCATTGGTGATAACCAGCACTGGTGAAGCCACTGGGCAAAATCCCTCTAGCGCCTTTAGTGGTGGTAACCTTCCTGGCAGCTGTAGGTGTTAACCTCCCTCGCTGCTATAGGTGTAACCTTTTAGACGCTAGATCCAGCAACCTTCTCTCCATCACACTCACTCACCTCGCCTCGCCTTACCTCACCTCGTCTCTTACCTCAAACCACCACAATGTGCCATAACGAAAATAGCTATTTTTGACGGTTTCCACCAACTTTGGCCCTCGAACACATGACTTAGGCTCCTATTTTTGAAAAATTATCTTTGATCATTGATAATGCCATTTGACTGTCTTTGTTCACCTGTTGATACTACCTCCTGTGTTATTGTTATTATACAAATTTCTGTTGATTAAAGCAATTTTCACAGGTTTTCGATCCATAAATATTGAACTTGGGAGTTAAACTTCGTCAGAACCTCAATCTCAATCTCACTCAGTGGTCAAAATAAACTTCACACTTGGTCTCCTCGCCCCAAAAAACATGGAAAACAATACCTCACAAGCTCATGTTCACTAAAACCTCAAAAAACCCTGTTTGTACACCTATTTTTCATCCACAACACCCGTGGGTGTATTCCGATCGGGCTGCCGAGCTTTGGAGCACAACTAGGACCCGAATGGAACCTGTTTGCGGAAGAGACGATTTTAGACCACAATTTAACGAAAAATTTAGGCTGAAACTTTGTCAGAACCTCGATTTTCCATTCTTTGGTCAGAATCGACTTCATATTCGGTCTCCTCGTCCTAAAAAACATGGAAAACGATACCTCACAAGCTATATTACTAAAACACCAAAAACCCTATTCTTATACCCATTTTTCACCCATAACACCCTTGGGTATAATCCGATCGGGCTGGAAAGTGTTGGGACACAACTAGGGCCCAAATGGAGCCTGTGCGCGAATGAACGAATTTTTGAGACCGAAAATAAAGTAGATAAGGATGATAGGCGTACGGAAATTGCATTTTGGTTTATTATTCTGTGAATAATACACCTATGTATTCGCTCAGCAAAACATTTTTATAATACCCCTCAAAATTTCTTCTTTTACGTTTCAAGGTGCGTAGATTCCAAAAATGCAATGCCGTATCACGTGTACCGGCTTCACTTTCGGTGTAAAAAAATTCGTTCTTTCGCACAAAGGCTCCACTTGGGCCCTAGTTGTGTCCCGAAACTTTGCAGCCCGATCGAAATGCACCCAGGGGTGTTATGAGTGAAAATGGGTATACAAATAGATACCTATTTTTTGTGTTTTAGTAACATGAGCTTTTGAAGTATCGGTTTCCATATTTTTTTGGGACGAGAAGAACGAATATGAATTCGATTTTGAGCAGAGTGGAAAATTGAGGTTCTACCAAAGGTTCTGCTCCCAAAATTGATTTTTTATGAGTCAAAAACCTGAGAAATTGTCAGAAGTCACCATCAACTTGTATAGTAACACTAGAAAAAGTGTCAACAGGTGAATCAAGACAATTAAATGGCACTACCAATGATGAAAGATAATTTGAAAAAAAGGAGCGTACCTAATTCGTGTTATGGGGGCCAAAACTGGTGGAAACAATCAGAAATAGCTATTTCAATTATTTCACATGCGAGAAACAATAAATGAACAGCCAACATTTCTGTAGGTGTCCAGTAGAAAAACAAACCCATGTGACAAGGAATTTGAAGCGTTTTTGGAATCTACGCACTTCGAAAAGTAAAAGAAAAAATTTGGAGCGGTTGTTATTAAAAAAATTGTTTGCTGAGCGAATAAATAGCTGTGTATTACTCACACAATGATAAACCAAAATTGGTCGTTTGAGCGAAATTTCGATCGTATACAGGTGGAGCTCATCCACAGATGATGCATGTTGAAAAAATTTATATTTTTTCCAACTATTGCTCAGCTGAGAAAGACCGAAAAGCGGACTCAAGGAATTCGTAACCCAACACCGGTTACCAGGCCCATGCAGTCAATGGATTGCAGGTTTCAGAAGAGGATGACGACCTTCACCAAACCATCAAATTTCGAGGGGGGCGGGTCATGATTTCTAGGGCAACCAAAAATACTCCACAAACATCAAATGCATCTGGGTCACAGAAATAGAAACGCATTGGCAGCCACTGTTCGTCTTTCAGTTATCATCTAACAGACAATAAAAGGTCTTCTGTCCACACCCCAACCCCTGCTACGAAAGGTGAAAAAGGTCAAGGGAAAATATACCCTTAAATATACCCTTCAACGCCTTGCCTCATCCAGACTGTGTTTTCAGGTTGTTCTTAGGATATGACTTCCTAGTTCATATGGAATTATTGAGAACTTATGATCCTGATTTGGTGGGCGATTGATTTTGTCATTCGTCTGCAGTTGAAAAACGACAACCATGAGAGTGAGAGAGACGATCTGCTTACACATTTCCATCATACACGATTTTCTGCAAACATTGTATTTAAATTAGTAGTGTATACGTAGCCAGTATATATAAAAAACCAGCGTTTTTTACTTTTAGCGAATTTTCAAAGAAAACGAAGCTACTGCAATGGGTCCAACATTTTCAGAACATGAATTTTTGATTTTTTTCCAAAAGGTAAACCGTTTCAGAGCCTCCTCAATTCATTCCTAGATTTTAACAAAAAAATTATATATGTATATAATATATATATGCAACTCCAGACGACACCTGACCTTGGGTACACGATGAAAATTCCGAATTTCGCCAAAATGTTCGTAATGCCAAACACAATGATCACTTCGATGAGCAATTTTCAAAAAATTCTAAGGGGGTTAAATTTGAGTTTTGAGGGGTCAAAAATCGGGAAAAACGGCTAAAATCGCTCACGAAGTGTTATGGATGGGTGAGTCAAGACAGAAAAATACCATTCCAGTTGTTTTTCATACAGAATACGGGTAAAATTTGTATTTTTCGGGGTCAAAAATTGTTATTAAGGGCTAAAATCAATATTCATTCCCCTGGCGTTGTGTGGGATGATTCACGACAGAGCGACTATTTCGATGATAAAATTATTTTTCTTAAAAAAGAGTGGGTCAATTACACTCAACAGGCGGCTAAAATCACGAAGAAAATTATAAAATTTTACCTACAGAGGTATGGTTTCTCGCTACGTCATCCTTGTGACACAATACCACCAATATTTCTTTGAAAATTCTCTCTTATAGCCATGCTGCATGACGAACTTCTTTCCGACCCTTTTGACTTTTTCCCCTCGTCATTTCTTCCTTGACCTTCCTGATATTCGCTATAAACATCCAATGTTTTCATTTTTCTTACTTTACACTGATCAAAACTGAAGAAAACAAATCGTTCAAATTATGCAACAAAATGTAACGTGTTTTTCCAACGTCATGCGCTATAACGACTCAACATTCTTCATGCTATAGCAATCATTTTTCAATTAAGCCTGACGATGTTTCGAGTCACAATTCTATTCCACTTTTGTCTATTTTACACGTATATTAATGTTTGGTTACCACACAAAAGCTTGAATCTGACTCACCTTCGACTTCTTTATTTACCGTACCAATAAATATGTTTTGGTGATGTTTGGAATTTATCATCTTGCAGCCAGCCTATTGTCTGATAGGACACATAATATTAAATATATACAATAAAATCACGGCGGTTTTTTAAAATCACGGATGGATTCAGAACGATCGGAAACGGAAAAGAATCGAAACCTTATTCATTAAATGAAAATATATACATACATAAGTTTATTAGGTGAAGAATTGAGAGAAAAATGATTGGTATTTGATTGAAAATATATCTACATTATATTTTTGGTTGTTGGGTGTGTCGTTGTGTTTCCATGACGTGTATGAGCGGCAATATCACCTTGTTGTGTTGACTCAATAAAATGTCACGTTTGTTTTGATTAGTTGGTTAGATGCAATGTAAGAGATAAGAGAGGGTTGCAATTCATTCACAAACAACAAACAATATAATCGACATATTATTTGATAATCGGCACAAATAAAGACGTCAATAATTTGAAGAACGGTTGTCGGATTTTAGAAATCAATGATTTATAACCGGATTTGAGCACAACCTCCTCGCCTCGAAATGGGCGAAACCAGAACTTCACTTAATTTTTTTTTCAATATCAAGAGCCGGGTTAACTAACTGTTTCAACAAACAAAGTTCTGAATCCCGCTATGGCGAGAGAAGTACACACAATCTGACTGACGGATTTGTTTACACTGCATGGCTTAGTGATTAATTTTCCGTGGTTTACTGGGCGTAAAAAGTATTTCATGCGACACAGTGGTTAGAGGAAAACTTCTCAAGGTAACATGTCAGATGTCACCTGTAGTACGCTTTCCACCGTTGTATATACCTACCAAATTTGAATGTTCCCTGCTGCTGCTGCTGCTAGGTACAAGTTTAGCAGAGGGATAAAACCATCGGTATATCATCATTTGGAGTAACTGGGATGCAGATTTTGACGTATGGCACATTCAAACAAGGCACTGCAGGGATTCGATGTTAACGATCTAAATTATTGACGTTATCGATATCAACGACGTTTCTTTGGAACCCAGTTGATAGTATTTTTGGTTTATTATTTTCAATAATGAACCATTGGAATCGAGCATGAAAAAAAAATTCTTACCTCCCCTCAAAATTTGATGGTTTACGTTTCAAGGTATGTAGAATCCAAAACTGCAATAAAAATATTTCTGTCTGTCCGCCGTACGCCGTACACCGTACGGGCCACTTTTCTTAGTTACCATGAAAGAAAATTGATGAAATTCGGGTTTTTTAGCGAGTTATCGAATAATACAGCTAGGGTACACAATTTTTAGTACAGAATTTTTGGAAAGGCCTTCAATATGAAGCCGTTTCCGAGCAATCTGAATCCATCCTTAGATTTTAACAAACATTAATGGATTTACATGAGCATTGAGATGAGCAATTTTCGAGAACATTTCTAATTGAGTTTTTAGGGTCAAAATAGCTAAATCCTGTTAAAATGGCTACAATTCATCGAAAAACTGGTATAAAACCACCATACTGAATGGTGACTCGAGTCCGAATGAGACTGGTTCAATAGGCAAAAATATTTCTTCCAAAGAACAGTGAGTTGATGAGAATTTTGTTAGGTCAAGCCATTATTTTTGTGGTCACAATACCTACATGCTACAAATTCACCAAAACATTTTACAGGCAAAACAGAAAAAGAAAACGTTAACAGCAAAAAACTATTAAAAAAAATCCAGGTGATTTAAAAAAACATTCTGATAGTGGATTCTTAGCTAACGAAGTATCCTATTATCCGTCGTATTTATTTTTATTTTTGCAAGTTTGCGAAAGATTTTTGATGTCCTCTACTCCGGAAACTGTTCCTTTTTATGCAGAACACAAAAACTGCCTGCAAAAACTGCGTTTTGGGACTAGAAATCCGTTTTCCCAAACTTCCGAAATGTGCCTGTAGTTGAAGGTAGTGGCACCATGCATGTTCAAGTTGCAAATTTTTTTCCCGCGAGTAGGTATTATCGAACGAATAATCTTCATTCTGTTTTAAACATCTTTCTAATAAACTGATTATAATTTTGTTTAAACAAGCCATTCAGTTCACAGTATGAGTGAGAAAGAGTTCACATTCAAGTATGACTGCTACTTTAATAGGTACATAAATACTGAGTCTCTGTCCCAGGTAATTTATTAGTATTGAGAACTCACTCAGTCTATTATACTTGAATACTTTTACCACATTCTCTCTACTCCGAAGAATTGAGGAAGATATCGAAGAATATACCGTATCCGATTTTCAACGGGGTACTCGTACAGGATTTAAAACTAAGCGGATAGCTATTTGCCTTGCATTTCAAACAAACATTTTCCGTACATCTTGCTACAACTGTATGGGAATTATACCGAAGCGGAAGTGGAATTGAAATGAAGTGAATTGAATTGTGCCTCTTGAATTATGCCACTACGATTTTGCGCAAGGATAAGGAGAAATCCACAAAAACTAAAACAATCAAACCCGAACAGAAATCATTCAAACTTGTTCACTCAACTTCCGAGTTCAACATACACGTGAGCAGTCTTCCCTTGATTATTTTTACGCACGATCCCATCATGGCTTCTTTAGACCCGTCTCGAGGTTTGGTTAAACTTAACGATAATGAAGGAACGACGCAGATGGACAGCAGAAAAATGTGAATGCGACTGAATACAGCACTGACCCAAAAGCGGTTTCTCTAAGAGCGAATTTTCAAAGAAATATACGTGCTATTCTGTAAAAAGATGATATAGCGAGAAACCATACCACATAGGTACAAATATATAATTTTTTCGCTATTTTATCAGTTTTTACCCCCTTACAATTTTGGAAAATTGCTCATCTTCGAACTCATCCTTTTGTTTGGCAATACGGACGTCGAGAAATTTGGAATTTTTATCATGTACCCGAGGTCAGAGACACCCTTTGTTGAGAAAAATATTTTTATCATCGAAATAGTCCCTCTGTCGTGAATCACCATCCCACACTTCAGGTGAATTAATATTGATTTTAGCCATTAATACCAATTTTTGACCCCCAAAAATCCATATTTGACTCCTACTCTGTATGAAAAACAACTGAAATGGTATTTTTCTGTCTTAACTCACCCTTCCATACTACTTTAGTAATTTTACATAAATTATTCGCGATTTTTGACGTTTTAACGATTTCTGACCCTTAAAAACTAAATTTAACCCCTTAAAATTTTTGAAATTGCTCACCTTCTAAATCGTCCTTTCGTTTAGCAATAAGTACGAACGTTTTGGCGAAATATGGAATGTGCATCATGTACTCAAGGTAAGATATCGTCTGGAGTGACACAAAAAATTATATACATATAAAGTTATACACACTTCAGTATTGATAAATGACCAGTCTCGTCTTGTTTTCGAAGTGGTCCAATATGTGGATTTGTGGTCCAAAGCCCAATGGTAAGTACGATAGGTGGATAGTAGTTAATTCCAAGTTAAGTTACTCTAATTAATTAACCAATTAACACCTATCAACCTAGTCACAGGATCAACTGAGCGTAGGTAAAATGCGGACAAGTTAATCCGTTGAGCTCGCTGGAGGTTGGTTTCGCATAGGTGAAATGCGGACAATTCTGTACTAGTAAAATGCATTGTCAAGCGATCTGGATGCTCGCTAGCGCTCGCATCTCAAAAAAGATAAACAATCCCAGAAACTATCCCGTGAATGAGCAGGTTGTTTGGGACTTCTGAATAGATTAGTGGAATGCATTGTCAAGCGATCTGGATGCTCGCTAGCGCTCGCATCTCAAAAAAGATAAACAATCCCAGAAACTATCCCGTGAATGAGCAGGTTGTTTGGGCTTCTGAATAGATTAGTGGAATGTAATGTTAGGTATGTAACAAGACTGTTTAATGCCTTCGAAAATACCAGAAAAGAAGACAAGTAGAGCAGGAATTACAAAGATTGTGAGATTCAGTCAGGTTGTTTGAACAAGTGTGGGAAACTGACAGGACAGACTCGTCCGCATTTTAACGTACATGTTTCAAAAACACCGTCCGCTTTTTAATGTTTACTTTCAGGGATTAACAACTTACCTCCGCAATTTACTGCGTCCCGATCAACTTATTACATTTATACATGCATAAAATATATAAATACATACATAAATATAATATACATTTTTGTTAAAATCTACGGATGAATTGAGGATGCTCTGAAACGGATTTACCTGTAAAAAATTTCATACATTCATGTTCTGAAAACTCGCTTGAAGTAGAAATAAGCTAGAATAAAAATTACATAAAACCTCAATCTTGAAAGTACTACTCTTCCACGCCCCAACAGCGAGACAGCGACTATTCTACATTCGATTACATTTTTTTCTATCCCACACGCTCCCGCGTTCGGCTTACCTTGCACCAATTTTTGTAACACGGTCTGGGAGATCCACCAGATGAAACGAAACGAGGAAGGAAAAAATTATCGTCGGATGAGGCCCACTTTCCACTCTACTGGTACGTGGTACTGGTACCTTCATCTTAGGTCAAATTTTCATTTGGTGTATCTACTAAAATCGCTAATAGGTAACCGTCAAAAATATCTACAAATCAAAACCTGTAATACTTTAGTTTTACTAAACATGTTAGGAATAAGATGGTGACTAATTCAACCGCCATACTCAAGATTTCCCCCCTAAAAATGATCTAAAATTATAATAATTAAACGGTTTATTGTTCTCCTACTGCGTAGATCACTGTTTTCTGTGATCAAAAAACTACAGACTAACAAACTGTAGACCGGTTTCGGTTGTTAAACTATCATCAGTACACAATAGAAATAGACAATTCTATTTTTATCCTGTAGCTTTTTGCTATGGATTTACACTACTCCGCTGCAAGTTTTTTAAGTTATTTTCTGTGATCATTACCTACGCTAGCTTCCCCCAGAAAAGCCCTAAACGATCAAAAATCCGACATAACCATCTTTCTTCAAATGAAATAATATCACAAAACAAATAACTCGATGTCGTAAGGCCATACGGGTTTATAATCAGTTGTATCCTATCAATGATGATATCTGGGCTGGAGTTAATGTAAACCGTATGTTGGTCTGTTTTCGGTTCAAACTCCAGGGCCTTTATGTGAACGAATGGGTGGTCGTACAAAGCACCGGGTGGTTTAAAAAAATCCCAAAATTCGGAATCAATCGAAACCGCACACTTCGATTGAATGTTTTCGGGCTACGGCGTTTTGAAGATTTCAACCCCTATTTTTCCCTCACTGCCTGACAATAACGCCAAGCTTCGAGGACCAACAAACCAAATTTCATCAATTTTGGTTCATTTTAACTATTACTGAGGAAAGTGCCGGGTATTTATTGAATATTTTTCCAATTCCCTTTTCGGATTCTACGTAGGTAGGTATAGATATTTAAAACGCAAACCATCTATAATAACTTTGAGGGGGTAAACTTTTTTAGTCAAGCTCGGATCCAAAGGTTCATAATTCAAAATAATAAACCTACAGGTCACGAAGTTAGTTCATCAAAAATTGCCCAAAACTGGAATAAAAGCGCTACAATTACAAAAGGAAGGTGGAAATTTAACAAGATTATAAAATATTGATTTTCAAAAACGTTTGGGGACAAGTGTTCGAAAAAGGACAAAACCACGGGGAAATGAATAGTTTGGAGGTACGTTAATTCGAAACTCATACACAAAGCTCGAAGCTCATACAGGGATAAAACTGTATGACTAGGAATATCCTGATTAGGTACAGATTGGGAGAAATGGTCCGGGAATCGACTCGGATCAAAGGGAGGTTACAAAACTCTGCTGATAAAAGCTTTCCTATTTTCCTATCAGACGGGGAAAATGGTTCGCCATACTTTTAACTGACTCCAGAAAATGTTATTTACAAAAAGGCATTATTGTTGAACACGCTGAAACGCAAACTAAAATTAAGCATTTCACGCAAATACCACTGTTTTCGCTGCGTTTTGCTGTTTACATTGGTCAGGTTATGTTACTGGTTACCTCCGCGAGTTCTCTACCTGATTATCGGAATAAAACGGCAATAATTATCTACCAACAGACGTACAAGGATTACCTACGGTGAAATTTCCGAGGATATCCCAGAGGGTTTTTCATAAATGGTATCAGGCCAGGGTGAGTTCACCCTCTGATGACCGTAACCTCCGCGCAAACATGGAGGCCACAACAAAATAGGAAAAAGACGGATAGGGTTTTTTATTTTTTTCGGTCGGTATTTTATATTTCAAGGAAGAAACTTACGCATTCTTCTTCTTTGTTCATTCCACTGGGCATCTGAGGAACTGCCCGATTGATGGCTGAGTACTCCGGTAGATCCGGGAGCTCCTCAGACATGTAAATCGGCAGGGGTTTGCTCGCATCGAGCGCCCTTGCCCTGAAGAGCTTGCTCATATCTGTTGACAACCTAGCACATTGGCACCACACAAAACACTGCGGAAATACCGCTTTAGGTCCCTCTTTCTTTCAGAAACAGGGCACTGAGGGCTCGGGGCCCTTCTGAAATACCTGTACTTCACTTTATCTCGTTCCCATATTTATTATTTAAGTCCGCACTTCACAAAAAACAACTGTAATTCACTTTGTTCGATGGGAAAGATGCCTCTCCCGAGGTGGGCAACATGGCGGCTAGTTTAGGAATCAACCCGACATGCTAGACGCGGGAATTCGGTGCTTGAGTCCGAAAACCGCGCCCGTTCCGCGTTTTATACGAAGCACCATCGAAAATACATACATCACATTTTAACAGATCTGTCAAATACGATTTTAACTGAGGAAAAAGCTCCAAAAACGGGTTTTTGAAGGCTCGAAACTCCGGAACTGGGGGCTCGGTGAATGGTTTTCAAACGAGCAGGGCCGTGCGAAGGGATGCCATAGGTTTCACGCGAAAAGTCCGTAGGCTTCGTACTACTTGTCAATACTCATACCTTAGAAACTTGCACTGGAAATTTCAACCCCATTCTAAAATAATAAATAGGTTTGTTCGGACAAGCAGTTCGTATGTTGGGTTATGATTTTGCTCCCTACACTCCTCCTGAAAACAGAGCGGAGCAACGATCTTACAGATCCAGGGTTGGTAAATAATCTTCTTTTTTTTTGTTTTAGTAAAAAATTACATTTAACTACAAGTAATTACATTAAAATTATTTTTCAACCAAGAATCTTCAACAACTAATCTTACATTCAGGTACTTTCAAAATAGACCAGACAGAATTTTGGTTTGAAAACTTAAAGGTTTCAACTGAAACCTCAAGTTCCCAGGATAACGTACATGTACATTCATCGCCTGTGAGGTAGATGAAGAAATAATTTATTAAATAATATCCCAAAAAACCTTTGTTTGTCTTCATTCGACAGAATATGAAGGACACTAACGTCCATTATTAGAAAAAGCCGTAGATTCCAGATGTTTCGTCGGCGTTGGCAACAGTTGGATAACCAGTGTTGTCAGCTAAATTTCGCAATACTGCAATTTCAACAAAGGTTGGAGTTGCATGAACCGTTGTTGGGGTCAACAAATCCCTCACTTCTGTTGGCTCCTCATTATCAAATTTTAATTTGAAGGTTTAGTAGTACATAGTAATTTTTAGGATTTGTTTAAATGAAAATTGTGACGACCCAACCTATAACGAGACGTACTTATGAACTGATTTGTGAGGGCTACACGTCATCCATGATCAACGAATAAAATCACGTTTTGTTTTTCATTCATTTGTTTATTAAGGAAATGCAGTGTGCAAAAGGTATTTGCCTTAAATCTATTTTTCACTTATCTCACTTTCAAATAACTTTCCCGTCTTGTACCTACATGGAACAACTTTTAGATTCCGCGGAGTATGGTGGTTGGTGGTGGTTTTGTCGGGTCTTACGATGGGACGTTAACGTGACTTTAATTTCGCAAGACCAAAAATTCAATAACACCAAAGGTATGAGGTAACGTCCACAGAAAACACTACTATACCACGTATAGTCTAATATACTACTATACTACGTAACGTCTAAAGTCGGTAAGATTTCGATCTGCTGATTGTGCTAATTTTTTAACATTTCACATAGGTAGACATTCGCAGACTTATTCTGAAGGCAAGACTCGACGTATTCAGCAATCAGCTGATTCGTATTCGGTCTGTGGGGCTTGTTTTGATGTTCTGGACGATCGGTTGGTTCTAATGTTTGTTCTTTGTTCATTTTCATTGTTGGTTTGAGTCACTATACCTACTACGTATTTTTACACCGAGGTGGGATTGCTTGTAGAGCTGGCTTCATAATCGGATGAGTGGTTGTCGTGTAATGTTCATTCACTGTAATCAGTGTTCTATCACTGTTTCTTGTTCGTTGTTTCAAGGTGAGGAAACCTGTGAGCTAGGTATCAAAGCTTCGAAATCAGGTTTTTCGGTGCTCTGAGTTCTGCAGGATTGTGGTTTCACCGTTATGTTCACATGCTCCAAAACTGACAATAAAAATCCGAATCCCAGTGTACATCAAGGTAGGAAAGGCCATTTCATTAGGTGGAGAAAACAGCTAAGGGCTCGATAACTTGATAGCAAGAAACTTGAGGATTGATAGCAACTAAGGATAACTTGATCTAGGATCAATTGAACCACTTATATATAATATCATAATTATACTTTTTTAACCAACGCGCTAAAATCACGTGCCTATTATGTCTGCGGAAGAATCCTCGATGAATTGTTGAAGCGGGCATAGCAATTTATCTAGTAGACAGTATGTTATCAGTCGAATCAGCTGGTGAGTGGTTACGTTCTAACGTCACTTCAAAGACTAGATTATGGGAAACGGGTGTTTTTTCCTAAGAGAACTCCATAATATTAAGAATTTTCATTTCAGTCTCTGCATGAAGGAAGAATTGAACTGCTGATATGTCATCTTACGTGAAAACAGTGGCAATACTCAGCGATGTACCCAGGATCTTCAGTTGCATTAAGAAACTGCAGCCCGATCTTCAAGTTCTGGAAATCAAACCAGGTCTGACCTTATTGTCACATGGGTGGCCTGATCACCATTAATTTATCCAGCATGAATGCGTAAACATTAGGTACCTTCCTAGATTACCGAAACTTTCAATCCAAAGTGATTAGAATGGTAATATATTTCCAATCCCTTTTATTTAATCGAAAAAAAAACGCTGCAAATCCCTGCACAACGGTTTATTATTTTGTACAGAATACCCTTCTGTTACAGATCACAGCTCTCCGTATAGATAACCCTAACCCTTCTATATAAATATGTACTATTCTATGTAGATCGCAGACCCTCCGTAGTACCTGAACCCGTACTCGGTACCTACCTAAATCACGAGTTAAATGTTGCTGAAATAATTCTGTCGATGACAAACAGTAACTAAAATGGCAAAAAGAAACGCAAGTAAGTAATGAAGTTCTGAAGGGAAATTGTTGATGTGGAGTGAAAAAAGTTGCAAACGTACCTACCAACAAACTCCAGCCCCTTCTACGTAGATGGTATAATGGACCGTTGTGTAATAATTTACCCATCAATACTACTTCAACGTTTGTTCAAGTTTCACTACCTATCAACAAAATCCACACCGTACCAACTCGACTTCATACTCCGTGAATATAATCAGGTGCTCCCTAGCAATGTATCGCCGGTCAATTCCCGATTTTATCGCGTCCCTAGTGATGACATTTGGGCTAAATGTGTACAATTTCATTCACCCTGCTGTTGAAAAGCCTGTCGGTGCAAACTTCTGGGCCTTACTGTGAACGAACGGCTGGACGTACAATGCTCCGGGTGGTCTTAAAAAACTCCCAAGTTCGAGAACTATTTCAAACCGTAAAAAATTCGAGATAACAGCGTCCTGGAGATTTCAACCCCTTAGGGATGACTTACATTAACGCCGAGCTTCGCGGACCAACTAGACCCCACATGGGACCTATAAACCGAATTTCTTCAATTTTGGCTCATGGTAAAAGTGCGAAGTACTGCCTACGGATTCTGCATGTAGGTACCTTGAAACGGAAACCAAAAAATTTTGATGGTGGGTTAAACGTGTTTTTTTTTCATTCTCGATTCCAAAGGTTCATTATTGAAAATAATAAACCATAAATTTCTGTCCGTCCGCAGTACTTCGCACTTTTCCTAGTTACCATGAACCAAAATTGACGAAATTCTGTTTATAGTTCCCATTTGGGGTCTAGTTGATCCTCGAAGCTCGGCATTAATGTCAAGTCATCCCTAAGGGGTGAAAAATAGGGGTTGAAATCTCCAGGACGCTGTTATCTCTACTTTGTTTGCGGTTTTATATAGTTCTCGAACTTGGTAGTTTCTTAAGGCATTGTACGTCCAGCCATTCGTTCACAGTAAGGCCCAGAAGTTTGCACCGACCGGCATTTGCAAAACAGGGTGAATGAAATTGTAATGTATTATATATTCATTCAGCCCAAATATCAAAACTAGTGACGCGCTAACAATCGGGAATTGGCCCGAGATAAAATCTTTGCTAGGGATCACCTGATTATATTCACGGAGTATGAAGTCGAGTTGGTTGTTCTGTGATTATTTCATTTGAAAAATGATGGCTCTTTCGGATTTTTTTGATAGGTAGTGAAACTTGAACAAACGTTGAAGTATTATTGATGGGTAAATTATTACACAACGGTCCATTATACCATCTACGAAGAAGGGGCTGGAGTTTGTTGGTAGGTACTTTTGCAACTTTTTTCACTCCACATCAACAATTTCCCTTCAGAACTTCATTATTTGCGTTCTTTTTGCCATTTTAGTTACTGTTTGTCATCGACAGAATTATTCTAGCAACATTTAACTCGTGATTTGGGTAGGTACCTATTAGCGAGTACGGGGTTAGGTGCTAACCTACGGAGGGTCTGCGATCTACATAATATGTATAGAATAATACATAAATATATTATATAAAGGGTTATCTATACGGAGAGATAATAAACCGTTGTGCAGGGATTTGCAGCGTTTTTTAATTCCTCTATAAAATTTTATAATTACTTTTAGAATAATATTCACAGGTTTTTGCCCTCAACAGACAACAGCCAAACATCGACGATCGACTGCCTGAAACCTGAAAACCCCGCACATCCGCAGTAACAACTAATAATAACCACTGGAGATCATCCCATTACATTATTAAGTACATACTTGATTATTGTTGTATCTCTCTGAACATAGGACCTTCTTAGATTAAATAATTTTATCCTGAGCCTACTACGCTGTGGTAAATTAGTCTAGTAAAGAAAAGGAAGTCATAACTTTTACAAAAAAAATAAAATAAAATTCACTGGAATAATAATATATAAGAACTGATTAAAATTGTCCAAGTTTACGATAAATTAGGGATTCAAACTTTGAGGATAATTCGCCTAAACATTTGTGGGCTAACTTCAAAATACTTACCTTCTTGGAGCCTATTCACTAAAAGAGATAATCTGGTTTACTGAATAGCTTCCGTGACCTGCCTCAACACGTAATTAGTCGTTCATATTCATGTGGTAGTGGGTGATACACGATATCACTATCAAACAAACGATAAAGAGACTATCTCTTTCAAGAAAAGACACATAATTAGGTGTATCTCCTGAAAGAGCTTGAAAATGCCAAGATGGCCACCAGGTATCTCTGGAAGTTACTGAATAACCCTGCCATGGATTGAATACTATCTTTCTGCCTTTTCAAGCATTTTCCAGAAATTATTCTCATCATAACTATATTTGTCTCTACACAATAAATGGTTTGTATTATAAACATTTTTTGGCCTATCATCAATTGCCATGAACTTGTGTAATACTGCGTTTATTAAATTACTAAATAATGTGCTTCAGGATCTCCTGAAGTTTTGCTGAGTCTTCAGAAAGCTGAAGTAATTGTAGCAGATTTCGATAAAATTGCCGAGTACATTTACCATCTCAAAGACACAAAATGGATACAGGGAACCTGGGCTGGAGTAGAGCCTATAATGAAGCAGTACGAAAAAACGAAGGTGCCTAGCCTTGAAATCACGTGCTAAAATTGTGTTTGTTGAAGCCCTCACGTACTACTGCAGTAAACATACTACTCAATATCCTGTTTCCATTTCAGGAGCTACCCCCTTGCCCAATCGCGCGATTCAGTGGTACCCATTTCGGTTCTATAATGAGCGAATACGTGATTTCCCACGTCACATCATTCGAGAGGGACTTCCGCAGATCATGGAAAGCTCAGAATGAGAGAAAGTGGGACGTGCAGGGGAAAGTCAAGGATTACAAAGTGATAGGAGATATGGAAGTGGGAGTGCTAGGTGGAGGCAGCATCGGCACTTATAGTAGGTAAATGTTGTGACTGCGCGGAAATATACCTTCTGTGAAGGATATTGTACATAATGAAATAATGATATTAGATTTTCGTTTAATTGGAATTTATTGTTATGTTGACGTCAATTAGTGATAATATCCCATACAAAATATCCAGGTTTTAAATTCTACCTCCATATTAAATTAGCTGCTTAGGATTATTCACGAGTATTTTATACATGTTTGGACCCATCAGTTGCAGGAGTCCTAAAGATATTTGGAGCTCGTGTTTGGTGTCTGGTTAGGTCCATCCCAGAGGTTAAGTCTCCTTCAGTTGACGAATATAGGTAAGTTGTTTCTTCTATTTAAAAAGATATAATACAGCTTTACTTATTATAGCTAATCTACACAAAATCTTATATAGAGAGACAAACAAACTGGACGAGCTACTGGGGAGCTGTGACCTGATAGTGAACGTCTTGCCACACACACCATCCACTGCAGGGTTGCTCACCTCGAGTAACTTGAGGAAGTGCAAAGGCGCCCTGTTAGTGAACATTGGCAGAGGTTCGCTCGTCACCGAGTGTGATCTCATCGAAGCCATTGAGAAGAAGCATCTCCGTGGCGCCATATTGGACGTGTTTCCCACAGAACCACTTCCTCCAGAGAGCAAGCTTTGGAAGATGCCGGAGGTTTGTGAAACTGACTTTGAATTGGTCTGTGGTGAAGGATCAGCTGCAGTTACACTAGCAGTTCATTTGAGATTGTAGCTTGGACTCCATTTTTCTAAAGACGTCCAAGGCATGGTGACTGGGGCACATTGATTGCATGATGGAAGTCCTGAGACGGCATCCCACTTGTCTCCATCACCCCTTCATCCTATCCATAGATCTGTCCATTCAAAACCAGAGTCACTAGGCGATGGGCGAGAGACAACCTGTAACTCCAAAAACGCTACTTTACAGGAGAGCAAAAAAAAGCGTACGACCAACTGCATCAAATTATCACCACAGGTATTGTGTCTTGTGGGGAAACAAATTTTGTATCTAATCAAGAGTTCTCTAGAACTGAATTATATTTTTATTCCAAATAATTGTTCTGTTGTCCAAAATGTGCATAGGAATCGGCTATTGGATGCTCAAATGTCAGTAGGCATGAATGCATTGAAAAAATAATGATGTTCCTCACAAATGTCATGTTGAAACGTGGCAATTCCCCTACATTCAGTCTGTGTAACTGGAGCCAATGCCAATAATACGTACATTGATTGTCAGTCAATAATACGGTCATTGTGTTGTATAATACAGAAATGGAAGTCGCAACTTCTTGCCTGGAATATCCAGCCATTTTGTTCCACTTTCGGAGATGTGAGTGAGCTTGAAAAAATTTATTGGGTATTTTTTAGTTATATTCTCCCCTATGAGTGCCAGAAAACCCCCAGACGATTCCATTTGTAGAAAAACCTTATTTTGACCAAAAAAAAAAAGTCTCGCCCACCGTACACTGGTGTCTATGCTCCATTATTGTTAAGATCCATACGTTACCAAAGATGGGTGATTTCAGTAAGATGCATTACTGTATGAAAGAATATGTACACCCATAACCTGCACATACAACACTAATGAAAGTGATTTGTTTCCACCCAATTGATTTCCTATAACTGTCCATTACACCGAAACTTTTTGGTATTAAAACTGTATTTTCTGTTTTACTACATTTGGCAATACATTTTGAATAGGTTATCTTGACTCCTCACGTCGCTGGTCTGACAAGGGCTGAAGACGTGGCGGTCTTCTTCAAGCAAAACTTGGATTCATGGAACATTGACAGAAAGCTTTTGAACGTCATCGACTTTGAAAAGGGTTATTAATCAGAACCGTTTTATTCGAATAATAAAAAATGTTTTATTGAAAATCGGGTTCATTTATAATCCAATTACACATTAATAGCTATACTTTTAGATTTCCGATCCATTTTTTATTTTTATTTTATTTTTTTAATTGGAATTTGTTCGTACAAACTGACACGACCTCTGGATTCCAGAATTATTTGTAGGCTTAGCCATCAGGCTTGAGGCCGCGGATTGACAGATCGTAGACGATTTCTTCAATTTTCTTCTGGTCGTACTTCAATGCATCGTAACGTTTCCTGAGTGAATCGTTCTTGAAGTTCATCAGCATGAATCCTGCGCTCAGTTCAGAGACGAAACCGGAAATCTGGATAGGGAGTTTGTAGTTGCCTGCCGCAGCACTCGTGACGGATAGTCGTGCCTAGAAAAGATTTGAGATGCAAATGCCACATCTAGATTAGGTAGCTAAGGATAGATACGAGATACTAATTTAGTGGCAACCTTTCTAAGTCCTGCTCAATAACTCTAACAAATGCTAGGGTTGCTAATCGTTTTTACGACTGACTGAATGACGATTTATTTTCATGTGTGACCTACAAATTTCTATCTCGCTTTGGGCTGAACTAATGGTTGCTTCAAACTAGCTAAAAATCTGATATTATTTTTTAGCATAGGTAGCTTAATCCATTTCTGGTTTAAACAATGTAAAACCTAAAAACCACGTCCCTTCCCAGTTCATTCAACCAGTCAAAAAACAATCCTAATTGACCCAAAAATAGATACAGAGAGTACAGACTTTGTGCTTGATTCGTTCCATGAGTTTCCGTTTATTGTTAGTCATCAGTTATTATTACTGACGCAAAACTATCAATACTGTGCGACTACCGGGTGTCGAACTATCCAATTAATGAGCTGAATGCTGTGATGTCCTTTTCAGCTTGAAAATTGAACTGTTGATTGTGCTATTAGTCAACGGACTTCCTTCCCTCTGGAAGGTATGTTAATTGCTAAAGAAATGAGTCTGAGCCCTTTCGCTAGTACAGAATTCTTCTACATCAACTATAAACTGGGCATTGATAACTTACGGAATACCTAACACAAATTCGATTCCACCATGGATACTTCATTGACTGATTTCATGGACCCTGAAACATCCCATCTTTTTACTTTATTGGTCAGAAGACAAAGCCTGTCTCATTCGTCAATCATATCCATAATTTTCATTGTGGGTAGGTAAGTACTTAGAGACAAGTACTTAGGCGCATTTTCTATTGGAAGTAACGTAGAATTTTTGTAAAGTACCAGTTCTGAAGTCAGGGAAAGTAACCCATGCAAGTAGTCTTCCAGATCTAGATGAAATCCGTCAGCCGGCTCTGATTTCACTGTAACAGTGAACTTGTTGAATTAGACCTCAATAAAGGAGAATTCCATTTCGAGGGCATTGTAAACCTAATAACCCAATGGGAACTCCTCTTGTTGTTCAAAAAAAATGACAGTTATCTGTTTCAACAATATATTAGGTATAATGAGTTTACTTGAAAATATTTTGGCAGCATCTTCCTTCAAGATGAGTTCCTGTTTTTCAAGAAAGTGCCTGAGGGCAGCAGCAAAGACCAGCCGCTGGGTTGTGAACTTCCACAAGTCGTGGTACTTGTAGAACTCCTTCTTTGGAACTGTCTCTGATAGCTTGATGAAGAGCAGCCCGGTCGATTCGAGGAGGACCTTCGTTTGAGATAATATCTCTGGTACTGCAGATTTCAATGCTCAGATCAAAAAAGGTGAAATTGTGAAAAGCATCTGGTGAGAGTGGATAACATGGGACAAAAGTGCCGTTACCGTAAGTGCTGTCACATAACATGGTATGGAGACAAAAGTGCTGTTATCTCCATACCATGTTATGTCAAGTTTGTAGATCATTATGATTACATAAAGAATTTGCACAATCATGTTGTACGTATCATCTGTGATGAACGTCCTTGCCTGCTGGTGCAATGTGAATCAAATGGTGGTCAATACGCATAAGACAGTGGAAATTAGCTTCAGTCAAGCCCAATCAAAGGTTGAGGATTCCGCTCGCTACTTGGGTGTAATCCTGGATAAGAACCTAACCTGGAGGAAACATGCAGAGAGACTAACTGCTAGTGCAGAGGTATGGCTTAGGCTTCTCAAGCAACTGGCTGGAGTGCCTTGGGGATCAAACCAAGAGGTGCTCACAATGACCTACAAAACCTTTATCAGACCACTCATTGAATATGGGTCTGAATTACTCTCCACAGCTCAACCACGACCTGTAACTTGCTTGATAGGTTTCAAAATAAAGCCTTGCGGTGTATAACAGGAGCAGCCAAGTCCACTCCTGTTGTTGCAATGGAAGCTCAAATAGGTATTCAGCCACTTGACCGGAGCAGAGCTCAACAACTTGAAGCTGGCCAAGAGGCTGAACCACATACCTGTTCAACACTAGGCGGGACTATCGGCAACCGCAAGCAGGACTCAAGTCCCAAACCGCCTTTCCGACATCAGCCACAAATCTCAGGGAGAAGTGCGATCTGATAACAGACAGCTCCAGAACCATTTACAAGAACATCAGCAGCAGACCTGAACTTGCCAATCCCTAAATGTAGCCCAACTATTGGACTACAGGTTGGGAAAAATGATGCCAGTAGGGAAGGAATGCGAGCCTTTTCCCGGGAGACCATTGCACTACATTACCCAGCAAATTCCTGAATTCACATCTATACAGATGGTTCCACTGACCGAAGCAGAAAAAAGATCGGTGCAGGTTTTTATTCGTCTGGACTGTTCGAGGGTTCTGTTCCCCTGAGCCATTCAGCCACAAATTTCGTTGCAGAAGTAAGGGCGATCTTACAGGCAGCTAGGCTTCACACATCACCAACAGAGAATGGGCTGCCTTCTTCAGACTCGCAGGCAGCAATACTTGCATTATGTTCCCCGAACGTACCAGAAGAGCAACAGACAATGAATGCAAGGAGAACCCTTGGGTCCGTATCACCAAAGGATGAGCTTTTGAGGAATCGTTTTCCATGTTTTTGGAACGAGAAGACCGAATATGAAGTATATTTTGACCAGAGGCGAAAATTGAGGATTTCCAAAGGTTCAGCTCCCAATTTTTATGGGTCAACAACCTGCGAAATTGTCTGAAATTTATGTTTTAGTAACATGTAAGTAACATGAGCTTTTGAGGTATTGTTTTCCATGTTTTTGAGACGAGAAGACCGAATATGAAGTCGATTTTTACCAAAGAGGCGAAAATTGAGGTATTACCAAGGGTTCAGTTCCCAAAATTGATTTTTTATGAGTCAAAAACCTGGGAAATTGTTTGAAATCACCATCAATTTGTATAATAACACTTGAAGTAGTATCAACAGGTGAATCAAGACAATTAAATGGCACTACCAATGATCAAAGAAAATTTGAAAAAAAGGAGTGTACCTACCTAACCGTGTTTTGGGGGCCAAAATTGGTGGAAACCATTAGAAACAGCTATTTCAATTATTTCACATGAAAGAAACAATAAATGAACAGCCAAGATTTCTGTAGGTATGTCCAACAGAATAATAAATCCATGTGAGAAGGGAGGGTTTTTTAAAACTATACGCATGTTTATAGGTAGGTAGGTACCTATTCCTGGAGAAGATCCTGAGCGGATATGCGTTTACATCACAGGTTGACACGGCGAACGGGTGGGGAGAGTAGGATCGTCGGGTGGGGGGACCCTAGATCCGAAGGAATTTCCATCAGGTCCTCCCTAGCAAGTGGGAACGCCCATAACCGGTCCGGAGGACCGTTTACACGGCAGGGCGGACGGACACACTTGCTGCACTCTCCGGATTTATCCGGCCCGGTCCGCTCGTGTAAACGGGGCTTTAAAGAGAGTTGGCGGCCATCTTAGCACTAATTAGGTGTCTTTTCTCGTCCCTTTCTCATTTCTCGTTTGTTTTATAACGATCATGTATCATCCTTTGTTCATCGGCTACCATATCGGTCATTTTGATGTATGTTTTTTCATCTCTTAAAGGTAAGTAGATTGTTCATTAAAAATTATACATATTATCAATTCATGAGTAAAACGTCCAAGTAGATAGGGGTTGAGAGCTATTCAGTAAAATAGACGAACCGGGGAGACACTGGAAGAGACTGTCTACCGAGGGAGACTATCTCTCCCAGGAGATTTTCAAAATAGATAATCTATTTTCCGTATATCTTTTAGTGAATAGGCCCCCTGAGCATATGAACGTGCACTGGCTCAAAGAGATGAAGTTGAAATAAAACAGGGAGCTTTATATGTTCGATTTTAGGTCAGTTGGTTGGCAGCTCTGCGCTAAGGGCAAACCTCATAAAAAGACTGAGAAGTTTAGTGAAGTAAGCAGAGAGGCTCATCTACCAAACAATCAGTAAAAGATAGATAAGAAGGTTGTGAAAGGTGGAAAATCATAAGCAAACCTTCAGCCCAGTTATTAAAGCCAGTACAACGGACCATTACTCAGTATTGCAGCGAGTGAGACTCAATTCGACGGCTCTACAACTTTTCTATACAGCTAGCTGACAGAAGAAATCTACATGCGACAACCATCGATGTAAAACAATTTGAAGAGACAATTTATTCTGGGTGTGTCACTTGAAGCGCAGTACCTACGAACTGAAGGAAGCACTATGCTGTTGGCATATCTGTTTCACAAGCTACCTCGTTCAAATTTGGGTCAAAAGAAGCAATGCGCACCACCTCTTGTTCAAACTGGGATGATCTTAGTATCGCTCTATGTAGACGATAGGTTGGTCGCAGCTACTAACGACAAATTTTCAAAAAATCATTGGAATGATCACTGTAACAGCAGGAAGTTACAAGCTTGATTTAGAAATCGAAGGCTTAAATGACTGATTCAATAAGCTCAGCGAGCAAATCCATAAATGATGTGGAAAATCAACTGTCATAATGACTTGAGATGAAAAATATGCTGTTTATCATTGCTTCTAATGAAATAATATTGTTGTACTAAAATAAAGTACTAGGTACGTTTTTCCAGGCCACCGTCCAGATGAATTCGCTGATGAATGGTGGAAATCTCACGGCTTATCTTCTCCAAGCTCTTGACGATTTCGTGAATGATCTGAAAATATAAAGGTAAAATGCAGTGGCGTAGCCAGGTCATAACCCCCCCCCCCCCCCCCCCCCCAATGGCTCGAAAACTATCACAAATTAAAATTAAATCTTAAGAATGATAACAATCACAAAAGTAACAAACAAATACAACTATAACAGATTAAACGGTAAATCAAACATGATTAAACAGTTAAATAATATTACGTTTATTTGATTACTAATGATCTGTCCCAAAAATGTGATCCAATCTTTATGACAAAAATGCATATAGTCCCTCACCGTCACCATCCCACACTTCAGGTGAATAATATTGATTTTAGCCCTTAATACCAATTGTTGACCCCCAAAACTCCTAATATTAGACCACCATTCTGTGTGAAAAACAACTGAAATGGTGTTTTTCTGTAGTCACTAATATATATATCAATTTCAGCCGTTTTTACAAAGTTTTGACCCCTAAAAACTCAAATTTGACTCCGTTCGAATTTTTGAAAATTGCTCTTCCTTTTGTTTCCCAAGGTCAGATATCGTCTGGAGTGACACAAATAAATATATACAGGGTGTATCAGATAAGGTGCGCAGTACTTCACCCACGTATTCTACAACCAATTTCCAACAAAAAGTGCCGCATAGCAATTTTTTTTATCTCGCTTAGTTTTTGAGTTATTTCACTTCTAAGATTTTTTCGTGTTTTCGACCTTGTCTCAGCAAAACGGCTATAACTCACTAACAGTATTATGTAAAGTAAAAGTTGAGGATACCGTTGGAAAGTGCGTTAAATTTCCTATCTTTCAAGCGCCAAACCGATTTTTTTTGCTCACATCGAGTTGGCGAAAAATCACTCTACAAAGCAAACTTCAAGAAAATTTGAAAAAAGAAGGTTTTTCAAACGTTCAGTACTCCACTCTAATCTGCATTTGATCAGGTGCCTGTAGCTTAAAAAATGCGCCAAAAGGTCAGCTTTCGAATGGTATATCAAAAACAATTTTTACTATTTTATTTGGTCGAGAAAACCTCGTTTGAATTAAAAAAACAGCGAAGCAAGTCGAGGTTTTTGACGCTTGGTAATGGGCCAAGCAGAATTCCCAAGACGCGGTGACAGAGTGATGTGGACTGATGAGGCCACATTTACACGGGCTGGGATGTTCAATCATCGCAACAGCCACATTTGGGCCGAAGAAAATCCTCATGGGACCCATGTGTACCAATACAATATGATTTTCGGGCAAACGTGTGGGCTGGAATGACCCGAAATCGTATGATTGGTCCTGTTTTGCTGCCTGACCGGTTAAACGGCAATTCTTTTCGTAACGTGAGTAAAGACTGTTTCCCATACTTTCTCTTTATCATACTCTCTGCCAAATATCATGTTCTGAACCCATCATGCTAATAAAACCACACTTAATTCTTGCAGTTGCTAGAAAATGAAGTGTTAGAATTCCTCGATGATATGCCTCTGGTGGAGAGAATGGATCTCTGGTTTCAAATGGACGGGTGTCCGGCCCACAGAACTCGAGCAGTAAGGGAATGGATGAACACCAACTTTGAAAACAGGTTAGAAACTGAAACCCCCTGTTCGTCATAATGCACATTAAAAGAAAAAGATTTTTCCACTCAACATAAGGAAAAATACGTTGAACGATTTTTTTAAAGCATTCATTTAACTTTCAAATTTCTCATAGGTGGATCGGTCAGTATGGACCCGTCCGGTGGCCCCCGCGCAGTCCTGACCTCACTCCGATGGACTATTACCTCTGGGGGAATCTCAAAGCAAAAGTGTACGACGTCAGGATTGAGTCGAGAGATCATCTCATTCAAAGAATAATGGATTGCGGAGATCAAATGAAACAAATCCGACGAGAGCTTCGAAGTGCTGTTGATGCAATGCGCAAAAGGACACATTTGTGCATTCAACAAAATGGAGGCCATTTTGAAAATTTACTGTAATTACGGATTAGAAAATGCTTGCACAAATTTAAAACTGCACCTTAGAAGATAACACAGATTTTG
This sequence comes from Leptopterna dolabrata, assembly GCA_954871275.1. Taxonomy (NCBI): domain Eukaryota; kingdom Metazoa; phylum Arthropoda; class Insecta; order Hemiptera; family Miridae; genus Leptopterna; species Leptopterna dolabrata. The sequence continues at coordinate 11,648,784 of OX940983.1, read as the reverse complement.
TTCGTAAAAATGCCTACTTATTTGAAACCCATTACCAAGCGTCAAAAACCTCGACTTGCTTCGCTGTTTTTTGCATTCAAACGAGGTTTTCTCGACCAAATAAAATAGTAAAAATTATTTTTGATATACCATTCGAAAGCTGACCTTTTGGCGCATTTTTTAAGCTACAGGCACCTGATCAAATGCAGATTAGAGTGGAGTACTGAACGTTTGAAAAACCTTCTTTTTTCAAATTTTCTTGAAGTTTGCTTTGTAGAGTGATTTTTCGCCAACTCGATGTGAGCAAAAAAAATCGGTTTGGCGCTTGAAAGATAGGAAATTTAACGCACTTTCCAACGGTATCCTCAACTTTTACTTTACATAATACTGTTAGTGAGTTATAGCCGTTTTGCTGAGACAAGGTCGAAAACACGAAAAAATCTTAGAAGTGAAATAACTCAAAAACTAAGCGAGATAAAAAAAATTGCTATGAGGCACTTTTTGTTGGAAATTGGTTATAGAATACGTGGGTGAAGTACTGCGCACCTTATCTGATACACCCTGTATAATATACGTACACATTTTTGTTGAAATCTACAGATACATCAGGATGCTCTGAAACGGATTTGCCTGTAACATAATTTCAAAAACTTATTTTCTGAAAATTTTGGACCCATTGCAATAGCTTCATTCCTTGAAAATTCTCGAACATTGTTGCCAAACAAATTTTTTATTTCATCAATTTATCTTACCTAACGTTACCTGTAACATTTAGTGCTTTGTTAAATTTAATTTAAATTCATCTTTATATGTAATGTCAAACCTTATTAACGAATTTTTAAAGGAAATGAAGCTATTGCTATGAGTAACGTTTTCAGAACATGCATTTTTGATATATTTGTACAGGCCAATCCGTTTCAGAGCATCCTCAGTTCATCCCTAGATTTTAAAAAAATGTACTCGTATGTATTATGTATATATATTTATGTGCCACTCCAGATGATATCCGTCCTTGGGTACATCATACAAATTCCAAATTTCTCCAAAACGTTTGTGTTGTCAAACAAAAGGATGAGTTCGAAGATGAGCAATTTTCAAAAATTCCAAGGGGGTCAAATTGAAGTTTTTATGGGTCTAAAGTCGGTGAAAACGGCTAAAATAGCAAAAAAGTGACGTAAAATCACTGGAATGGTATGGAAGGGTGAGTAAAGACAGAAAAATACCATTTCAGTTGTTTTTCACACAGAGTAGGGGTCAGATTTTGATTTTTGGGGGTAAAAAATTGATTAATGGCTAAAATCAATATCAATTCACCTGACGTGTGGGATGATTATTCGCGACGGACGGACTGTTTGGATGGTAAAACTATTTATCTCAAAAACAAGTGGGTAAAATTTGACTTTATTAGGGTCAAACATCGGTAAAAATGGCTAAAATCACGAAAAATTATATAATTTTAAGAAAAGTGGTATGGTTTCTCGCTATATCATCTTTTTACACGATAGCAGGAATATTTCTTTGAAAAGTCGCTCTTATAGTCATGCTGCATGACAGGAACTTTTTTTCGTTTTCCGATAACCCCCCCCATTCAACAATCCTGGCTAAGCCACTGGTAAAATGTTAGTCTTAAAGAGAAATCTACACATTCCGAACTTAAGACACTAGGTACCTAGTATAATTCATGACTTTCAAAATGCCCTTGGTATTGCGACGGGTACTGAACATTCGTATACTTTAGGATTGTCTTGAGTGGATGGCCAAACGAATGAACGGATCTTGATGCGGTTTTTTCCGGCGTGGTCTTCAAACACCGGCGGGTAACATATTTCAAACATTAGGCTACATGAATTTTTCCAAATCCGACTCCATCATCGTAAACTCGGAGGTCCTTCACGACGACAGAATGTTAACATTTGGCTGTAACTAACGGCGTGACGTAAGCGGTACCGGTAACTTTTGGATGAAACAAGATTATATGATGGAAAGGGAGAACGAAACAGATCTCGCTGATTCGAACGACGTAGGTGGGTAGGTAAAACATAAAAGTGGCACTCGGGAGTTCTGCTTGTTCGCAACGCACGGGTAATCCAGCTAGGAAATAAAATAAATAGGATTTATCTAATAAATCTTACCTCATGGTGCTGTTGGTCTCCGTTCAACACTTCTTGGTAACCAGCGAACATGGCAATAATTCCATTACCTGCTGCCATTTTATTTTAACTGAAACTAAGTACTGTTTTATTTAGAATTATAATTACTAAGCAGGTACTTAAGTATTTCTAGGGGCACAGATAGAGAACATGGTAGGTAAGGACTTAGATACTTACAAGGGTTCCGACTAAATCAGGAGCGAGTTGATGTACCAGCTACCAGGCCGAGATGACAGAGAAGCCAGCCCAGTACTATCACAGAAAACACTACTATACTACTACACTACTATACTAGTACTATTATCACTTATCAGTATCAGTATTAAAAGGTGCGTACATGCGTACTAAAAATGTTATGTTGTTGTTGTATGTTATAGTTATGTTGTATGTTGTTGTTGTTGCTTTTCTTGAGGGTGCCACGAAGAAACACTCTTCATGCCGACAGTGGTGATTAGAGGTTGAGTTGTTTCTTCTTGTGCAAGGTTATTAAGATACAGGGTTGGTGATGTTATAGGGAATGATTGAGGGTATGAGGGTAAGTAGTAGGTATTTGTTGTCTAAATCCCTCTCTCTCGCAATACAAAAGACGGAGATCGTTCTTCTAACACGGAGGAGAATTGACCGACACATTCCGCTGCTCGTGGGCGATCAAACCATCGAAACATCGGACGCGATTAGGTACTTAGGAGTGATGCTTGATGGAAAGCTTAGCTTTTTTACTCACATATGCAAGGCTGCGGATAAAGCGGCAGTCGTTGTGGGAAGGTTGGCACGGCTTATGGCTAACATAGGCGGGCCTACCCCCTCAAAACGCAGGCTGTTAATGCGAACGGCAGACACAATCATGCTGTACGGCGCCAAAGTGTGGTCGCAGGCACTGAGGTTCCAGATGTATAGGCAAAGGATGGAGTCTGTACAAAGGAGAGGAGCGCTGCGCATATGTAGTGCATATAGGACGGTTTCAGCTGCTGCGGTGCAAGTCATAGCCGGAGTGATTCCGATAGATCTCCTGGCGGAGGAACGACGGCGAATTTACCAGCGTAAGGAGGAGAATGCACCGGAAACGGTGAAAAACGAGGAACGACGGGAGACCATGCAGAAATGGCAGAACAGATGGAGGGCAGAGAGCCGTGGACGATGGACTGCTCGGCTCATCTACAGGGTGCAGGATTGGTTCGATAGGAAGCACGGGGAAACTAGTTACTATCTCACCCAATTCCTCACAGGCCATGGATACTTCCGTGCATATCTAAAGAGGATGGGAAAGACCACAGAGGCGGAGTGTCTATATTGCCACATTGAAGACGATGACGCCCACCATACCTTCTTCGTATGCCTACGCTGGCAGGGGATGCGAGGCAGCCTGATGGAGGAGATCGGAGACCTGGAGCCAGAAGCTATACTGGAGAAGATGCTGTCGTCAAAGGAAAATTGGGACGCTGTGTACTCCTATGTCAGGGCGGTACTCACAACGAAGGAGAGGGATAGGGGATGGGAGGGAATTGGAATTGATCCATCCCTCCCATCACCCCCTCTCTCATTGGAATAGATACAGTGTAGTAGTGGCGATTTGTGCAGACAGGGAAAGGGAAAGGACTCACAGTGCGCGAGTGCAGTGTAGAAATGACGTTTACCTATATAGACATGGAATGGACCTAAGAGGAGTGTTTAAGGACAGGAGGGCCTTTAAGCCACGTAAAGGGCTGCCCTGAAGTAATACGTCAAAGTAGTTCCGGGGCAGTTTCTGGATGTTATTATAAGAGGTTTTAGGTTTTTAGTCGGTAGGAGTCCGACACTGTTCTAAGTTACTCATTGAGTGCTCAGTTCGTCCAATGCAGAATTTTCCTTTACCTCTTGAAAAAAAAAAAAAAAAAAAAGGTATTTGTTGTCTAGGTAGATGTTCGTTTCGTCAGTGTAATCAGAATCTTAGTTCAGGAAGGCAGAGTGTATCTGCTAGCTCTTTGGATTTCCTGAGGCTAGGCATTTTTAAAGGAAATACAGGAATGAGATCAGAATTTATAGATATGGCACTTCAGGGGAGAGGAACCTGATACGCTGTGTCATGGTTGCGGAATGGGGACATGCAATTGCAACTATTGTTTCCAGCAAAGTACACGCTCAATCTAGACTAATAAGCTCAGTTCAGTGACAACCAGCCCCTGGACGGGTCTTGAAGACCTTAGAGGTCCATTCATGAACTTGGTTTCCTCATGCTTCTGTACTTATATTGTTCATTTTGTACTAAATATGTTTTTGAATAAAGAATTGAATTGAATTAGCATGTGGGTCATGTCCTGAATTTCGCATCCGGTCCATTTGTCACAAATAGGAGAATCCATTTTTGGTTTATTATTCTGTGAATAATACACCTATGTATTCGCTCAGCAAAAAATTTTTATAACACCCCCTCAAAATTTTTTCTTTTCCGTTTCAAGGTGCGTAGATTTCAAAAATGCAATGTCCGTCCACCGTCCGCCGTCCGCCGTATCACGTGTACAGGCTTCATTTTCGGTCTAAAAAAGTGGTTCTTTCGCACACATGCTCCATTTGGGCCCTAGTTGTGTCCCGAAACTTTTCAGCCCGATCGGAATATACCCAGGGGTGTTATGAGTGAAAATGTGTGTAAAAGTAGGTACTTTTTGTGTTTTAGTAACTTAGTAAAACGCTGCAAAGTCCTTGTCACATGGGTTTATTATTTCTATTGGAGTTCTAGAGATTCTTGTTGGCTGTTAAATTTATTGTTTCTTTCATGTGGAATGATTGAATTAGCTATTTCTGGTGATTTCCACCAATTTTGGCCCCCAAAACATGAAATAGGTACGCTTTTTTTCCAGATCATCTTTGATCATCGGGAGTGCCATTTAATGGTCTTGATTCACATGTTTACACATTTTCTAATGTTATTATACACATTGATGGTGATTTCAGACAGTTTTTCCAGGTTTTTGACTCATAAAAATCAATTTCGGGAGCTGAACCTTTGGTAAAACCTCAATTTCCGCGTCTTTGGTCAAAATCGACTTCATATTCGGTCTTCTCGTCCCCAAAAACATGGAAAAGGATACCTCAAAACCTCATGATACCAACATGTTGCTAAAACGCAAAAAGTACCTATCTATTTTTATACACATTTTCACTCATAACACCCCTGGGTATATTCCGATCGGGCTGAAAAGTTTCGGTACACAACTAGGGCCCAAATGGAGCATGTGTGCGAAAGAACGATTTTTTTAGACCGAAAATGAAGCCTGTACACGTGATACGGCGGACGGCGTACTGCGGACGGACATTGCATTTTTGGAATCTACGTACCTTGAAACGGAAAAGAAAAAATTTTGAGGGGGTGTTATAAAAATTTTTTGCTGAGCGATTACATAGGTGTATTAAGAATAATAAACCAAAATGAGCTTCTGAGATATATTTTTCCATGTTTTTGGGGACGAGAAGACCGAATATGAAGTCGATTTTGACCAAGGAGTGGAAAATTGAGGTTGTACCAGATGTTCAGCTCCCCAAATTGATTTTTTATGAGTCGAAAAACCTGGGAAATCGTCTGAAATCACCATCAGTTTGTATAATAACACTAGAAAAAGTGTCAACACGTGGATCGAGACGATTGAATGGCACTACGATGATGATCAAAGGTAATTTTGAAAAAAAAAGGAGCGTACCTACCTAATTCAAGTTTTGGCGGCCAAAATTGGTGGAAACCACCAGAAATAGCTAAGTATTTCAATTATTTTACATGAAAGCAACAATAAATGAACAGCCAGCATTTCTGTAGGTAGTTATGTCCAGTATAATAATAAATCCATGTGACAAGGACTTTGCAGCGTTTTGGTTTATTATTCTGTGAATAATACACCTATGTATTCGCTCAGCAAAAAATTTTTATAACACCCCCTCAAAATTTTTTCTTTTCCGTTTCAAGGTGCGTAGATTCCAAAAATGCAATGTCCGTCCGCCGTCCGCCGTACGCCGTATCACGTGTACAGGCTTCATTTTCGATCTAAAAAAATCGTTCTTTCGCACACATGCTCCATTTGGGCCCTAGTTGTGTCCCGAAACTTTTCAGCCCGATCGGAATATACCCAGGGATGTTATGAGTGAAAATGTGTGTAAAAATAGGTACTTTTTGCGTTTTAGCAACATGTTGGTATCATGAGGTTTTGAGGTATCCTTTTCCATGTTTTTGGGGACGAGAAGACCGAATATGATGTCGATTTTGACCAAAGACGCGGAAATTGAGGTTTTACCAAAGGTTGAGCTCCCAAAATTGTTTTTTTATGAGTCAAAAACCTGGAAAACTGTCTGAAATCACCATCAATGTGTATAATAACATTGGAAAAAGTGTACCTAAACAGGTGAATCAAGACCATTAAATAATGCCACTACCAATGATCAAAGATGATCTAAGAAAAAAAGAAAAAAAAGCGTACCTATTTCATGTTTTGGGGGCCAAAATTGGTGGAAATCATCAGAAATAGCTAGGTATTTCAATCATTCCACATGAAAGAAACAATAAATTTAACAGCCAACAAGAATCTCTAGAACTCCAATAGAATAATAAACCCATGTGACAAGGACTTTGCAGCGTTTTTTCATTAGGAACACAAAATATTTCTTCCGTGCCCTATGAGCATTCTATCTATCAAGATAGTCCTGTTGTTTAAGTGAAGGTGTTGCAGGAACCAGGTTGGCTTGATGGGATCCTGGATAATAGCTCTTGCCCAGGAACCGGCACCATTACGGTTAGTATATTCTCGTTTCCAGGCCGTTAGGTGTTTGCTGTTGATTAGACTGTAGCAGTCAGTAGCTTTGTTCGTACAGTCCTTCAGAGCTTGTTCAGAGCAACCCGGGCAAGATTCGCTGTTCGTGCAGACCCAGGGCGAGCTATGAGCCAAGTGGTCTGGTGTTCATGCTGCCTCGGTTTTAGTATATTTTTTATTCTGCCATGTCTTCACGGCATGTCGTTCGAGCAGCCCGTGGCCCGAACAAGCTCCAGGCTCACCCTACACCAAGCCAGTTCGGTTCAAGCAAAAACGGAACTTGCTCGCAGCTAGCCCCAAGGGGACAGCACGGACAAAGCTAGTGTGGCGTAATGAGGAGCTATTAGACTGTTTTTGTTCTTCCCGTGGTCTTAACACGTTCAACCGTGTGACTGATACACCAAGATGATACGGGAAGACGGACCAATGAGCTTCAAGCATTCTCTACACGTATACGCGTAGTTCTTCCCGTGCACGTGAAGAAGTAGACTGTTTTTGTTCTTCCCGTGGTCTTTACACGTTCAACCGTGTGACTGATACGCCAAGATGATACGGGAAGACAGACCAATGAGCTTCAGGCACTCTCTACACGTCTACGCGTAGTTCTTCCCGTGCACGCGAAGAAGTAGCTTTTCCCGTGTACGCGAAGAATTACACGTTACGGGAAAAGAATGCTTCAAGCTCATTGGACCGTCTTCCCGTACCAGCGTTTCCACGGTTGAACGTGTAAAGATGACGGGAAGTACAAAAATTGTCTAATATCAAGTTCCTCATTACAAGATACAAATGCAGGCAAAGACAAAGACTGAAAGACCATCCCGTCCATACAAAAGGATTTCAATTTATTAGGTTCGTTCGCGGTGGTCTTCAAACCGTCAGATCCATCATTTGGCGTTCGCGGTGGTCTTGCGGACTCGTCTCGGACTGTATAGCATCCATAGGATGCTGTTCGCGGTGTTTTTCTGGCGGTTTGAAGACAGTTCCAAGACCGTCAGATCAGTCCGCGGATTTTCCGATGTACTCCTTTCTGACTGCTCGCCCCCCACTACCGCTCGCCCGTTTAAGCCAACCAAATCATTTCTCATCGCACCGTTGTTCGTCGTTATTCGTTCTGTGTGTTCATTCTAATAACCCTACCTACCCACTTCTCAGCATTCTACGTAGTATAGTAGAGTTTTCTGTGCACTTCTCTCACTTGCGTTTTGGTACTTCTCGCGATGAGTTCATCAAGTGATGAGGGGTCGATCACTCCTATCGAGGTGTCATCGGAAGATGATTTGGACTTACTCCATCCAGTGAAAAAAAATGAAAACTATCTGGAAGAAGTTTTTCCTGTATACGACGAGGAAACTTTTTTTGTTCATTCTCATCCAGAAGACGTCACTGGCCGTTCTGTTAGGGACAGATTGGCATCTCTACTAGCGTCTTGAATTCATTTATTATAGTATTGTTTACATAACTACCCAAGCTTTTGTATTTCAATCACCATATCCTTCAACGACTGATCTTATAGTGAGCACTTGTAGGTAAGTATGTCCCTGAATCAAGTTTCCTACCATAACGATCAACGCCGCAAATTCTACTGGCACAAATAACTAGAGGGGTTAACAAAAAAATTGTAATGGACATACAAAATTGCTGCCTATAGATTAATTTCGTGCGTCGGTGGTCGGTTGAATATCCCAATTGAAAAACTTAGTGCCACTTACCTACCTACCTAATTTTACGATTACGGTGGGTGTTCCAAGAACTGGCCTAGCAATTTATTGTTGGTTTTTGCCAATTTTGGCCCACTCGAAGACTCCTAATTTTGAAAAATTATCTTCGATTGTTGAAATTGTATTTTTCTGGCTGAATTCACAGTTTATGCTACCTTTTTTTGTAGACGTTTCCGGTGATTTCAGCCGTTTTATCAGATTATTGACCCTTGAGGAAACCGAATGCATAGCTATATTAACAAAAAATGAGCACATGAAGAATGTGTAGTCAGTTATCAGCAAAATTAGTTAGGTACCTACCTAACAACGAACTTCAAACTTTCGATTAGGTATTTCTTCAGTCACCAATTATTCCACAGAAGTACCTACACTGGTATCACCGAATTTGATAAACATCCCATTAGGTCATTAGTTAGGAAGAAAACTACAGAGATTTCGATTTATTTTTATTAAAAGTACTTCGACTAAGTACAAGTTGAGATAAAGGAATGCATAACATTGGTAAGAGATGAATACTCGAAGCAAAACATGGAACTATATTACAACTAGGAACATATAGAAGATAGTCTACCCATTCATCAGAAGCATAGGAATAATCGTAATATAAGACTTGAGTAAGTAGAAGAATGAAAAAAGTAATAAATTAGCCGAAATCAACGATGACCTATAGGACGAACGTTAGTATTATTGTTATAAAAAGAAGAAATAAATTAGCAGAGATCAATGATAACATAATGAAATTCTGACCGTCAGAAAAACACACCGCGAACGAAGCTTATATCCTCAATTATGTCGGACACAGGTAAAAAAGGTGTGGATCAAGTTCCTCCCAACCATGTAAAGCATCACAGAACAGGAGACTATGGTATCCTTTAGTCTTTATTGATAAGTGTACAGAGGACCTGGGTCCCACCTAGCGTACACAATGGCAAAATTAATTGGTAATTGGCGTACAAGATTAGTAGTAAAAATTTGTATTATTGAGAGACAATTAAATCGAAAATGAGAGCAGGAAAATGAAGAAAAGGTTAGAGGAATGAAGAAGAAAAGGTTAGAGGAATGAAGAAAAAATGAAGAAGAGAAGGGTAGAGGAATGAAGAAGAAAAATGAAGAAAAAATGAAGAAGAGAAGGGTAGAGGAACGAAGAAGAGAAAGAGAGAAGTAAGATAATAGCTTCGTTCGCGGTGTGTTTTTCTGACGGTCAGGGAACCGTCTGAAGCCACTTTTCTTATCGTGCCAACACGCATGCGCCACCAATACCAACTTTCAAACTCACAATGGACTGGGTACACTGGGAACGCTTGGGAAGTCGATTTTTTCTGCTTTCTGACGTTTGTTGTACAAATCGTATCTGGAGTATTAAGGGTTTATTGAAAGGCTGTGACTCTTGCTTGTGTGAGAAGTTCATGTGTCATCATTGATCTCTGCTAATTTATTTCTTCTTTTTATAACAATAATACTATCGTTCGTCACCGTTGATTTCGGCTAATTTATTACTTTTTAATTCTTCAACTTACTCAAGTCTTATATTACGATTATTCCTATGCTTCTGATGAATGCGTAGACTATCTTCTATAATATGTTCCTAGTTGTAATATAGTTCCTACGTTTTGCTTCGAGGTATTCATCTCTTACCAATGTTATGCATTCCTTTATCTCAACTTGTACTTAGTCGAAGTATTTTTAATAAAAATAAATCGAAATCTCTGTAGTTTTCTTCCTAACTAATGACCTAATGGGATGTTTATCAAATTCGGTGATACCAGTGTACTTTTGTGGAGTAATTGGTGACTGAAGAAATACCTAATCGAAAGTTTGAAGTTCGTTGTTAGGTACCTAACTAATTTTGCTGATAACTGACTACACATTCTTCATGTGCTCATTTTTTGTTAATATAGCTATGTATTCGGTTTCCTCAAGGGTCAATAATATGATGAAACGGCTGAAATCACCGGAAACGTCTACAAAAAAAAGACAGCATAAACTGTGAATTCAGCCTTAAAAATACAATTTCAACAATCGAAGATAATTTTTCAAAATTAGGAGTCTAATTCGAGTGGGCCAAAATTGGCAAAACCAACAATTGCTAGGCCAGTTCTTGGAACACCCACCGTAATCGTAAAATTAGGTAGGTAAGTGGCACTAAGTTTTTCATTTGGGATATTCAACCGACCCCTCATGGCGAGCGAGAAGTACGAAAACGCAAGTGAGAGAAGTGGATCGGGTTATTAGAACGAATAACAACGACGAACGACGGTGCGATGAGAAATGATTTGATTGGCTTAAGCGGGCGAGCGGTAGTGGGGGGCGAGCAGTCAGAAAGGAGTACATCGGAAAATCCGCGGACTGATCTGACGGTCTTGGAACTGTCTTAGAACCGCCAGAAAAACACCGCGAACAGCATCCTATGGATGCTATACAGTCCGAGACGAGTCCGCAAGACCACCGCGAACACCAAATGATGGATCTGACGGTTTGAAGACAGTCAGATGGCCACCGCGAACAAACCTAATATGAATGGCTGCTACACCCCCACAAAATGGGCCATACACCGCCTCCTGAACGACGAACAGGTGGGTGACTCCTTAACAGCCCTGGGGAGGGCATTCCAAAGCCGTACACCACTCACCCCGATAGAAGCCTCCAAAGACGAGGAGTATTGTGGCATCAAGAGACCCAAGGATCTAACCGATCTAGTTTGGGCAAACATACCCTTGAGATACTCAGGATGAGCCCCCTTTATATATTTGAAAATAAAACACAGTAGATTTACTTTCATCAAATCACTGATGCCACAGCCAATAAAAGAGTTATAGTAGGGACTTATGTGCTCCCTTCTCGAGGCATTGCAGATAAATCTGACACAGGAGTTAAATGCCACTGTCAGGTGCCTCATGACATCTGCTCTCAATCCTGTACTAAAAATTACATCAGAGTAAGTAAAATATGGCAGGATAAGTGTCCGAACGAGGTATTTTTTAATCTCACTGCTCATAAAATTCTTGAGTGGTTTCATTAAATATAAGGCGTAATAACCTCTGCTGCAAATCATAGCCACATGTTTTTGCCACGACAAATGAGAGTCAAACACCACTCCAAGGTTTCTAACATGATCCCAAAAAGTAATAGCCTCACCATCAATTATGAGAGACGGGAGTCCAGCCAAGTCAAAATCCCCCCTAGAGAACAAAATGGCCTGGCTCTTCCTAGGGTTCAACAACATACCATTACTGTAAGCTCACTGGTTAATATTATTTAGGTCGGTGTTGAGACTATCAATTGCATGAGCAACTTGGTTATAGGAACATTGGGTATACAATTGCAAATCATCAGCAAAGAGAATGTATCTAGATGGACCAATGCACTTAGGGAGGTCATTAATAAATAAAGAAAACAGCACAGGCCCAAGAATTGATCCCTGCGGCACACCATACCTGAGAGGAAGCCCATCTGACATTACAGAACCAACCCTAACATCCTCAACCTCCTACTTACCTCAACCATCCATAACATGTTGGTTATTCGATTGATCCATCTTATTTTATACTCAAGATAAGGGCCAAACGTTTCGATACGCAAAAATAAGAAGAAACAAAAATGCCACCTGGGAGTTTGTTTTACTTTGTGGTCAGAAAATTCGAGTTTTCCTTCCTCGTTGCCCAAGATACAGAAAAGAATAAGAGCAAAAGAAGAAGAATACACTGAAGTCACATGGATGCTAAATCGGGAACTAAGAAGTATCCGTCCGTGCCTGCGTGTCCGATGTCCGAGCTCCGAGGGACTGACAACTTGTTGAACGTTCGATCTGGTTTCTCGTACATTACTCATTTCTTACAGTGTATTCACTCTGTCAATTGTTGAATAATTCCTTCATAGGAAAACCTTCGTTGACTGGCTGCCCTTCACAGCTGCATTTTGATACTTTCTCCGAGTCCAGTAGTCAGCATTCCGCCAAGATACGACATATATCTACTTGGCTGTTGAGTAAGTCTAACGAAGTACCTACTTATTTTTACTATATGCCTACCAAATATTTATGAGTTCGGTATTTAGTAGTAGGTATGATAAGTAAATGTCATGATTAGTAAATAAACTACTGTTATTATGACATTTACAAAAGTGGCGTTTATTAACCTTGCTGTAATAAACCGTCGTAAGTTGGTGGTGAATCGCATATCCTTCTCACTTTTAGCAAATTTTTGAAGAAAATGAGCTATTCATTACGTTCAATACATGCGTTTTTGGAGTTTTTCACCCTGTGTGACTCCAGGCGATGTCTGCTTCAAGGTAAACAGTTTCAAATTTGGCCAGAATGTTTTTGTTATGGCTGACGAAAGGTTGAGTTCAAAGATATGCATCATTACTTTAAAGGGGTCAAATTTGAGTTTTTGGAGACCAAAAATTGGTGTAAATCATCAAAATAGGTAAGTCACTGACTCTAAAAATTCGCTCGCGTTGTGATGCCTCATATGGACTGCAATTTTTTTTATTTGAAGTTCAGACCAAATAGTTTGTACTGTAACCCACAACCTGTACTAATTCTGCACCTACCTATTCAATTCCGATCACCAGCTTAGCCTGTTGGCTAGCCTGAAGGTCTTATTATTATAATAGTAAATTGTGATGCATTTCAGGACCAGACCATTGAAAAAACATGAGGCAACTGAAAGGGAAAGTGAAAGAAACCAACAAACAGAAGAAGGAGAGGAAAAGGGAATTCGTGGAGAACAAGAGGAAGGTCTTCACGATCGCACTTCCAGCTGTCGGAGCTATGTTCCTGCTCATAGCTGTCTATGTCTACTTTAAAACTCGCCCAAAGACCATCACCGAATACTAAGCACTGGATAACCCCGTTCTCGTGTAATATCGTATCACCATGGAAACTCGATCAAGTGAAATCCAATTATTAACTGTACTTCTGCTAATACGTGAGTGGGAATCCATTGATCATTAAAAGTTTTGTATACCTGTTTGACACACTGTCTCACGTTGTATGCGCCTTGCGGTACGTATACTGTTGTGTAGCTGAATTCTAGGATTTCAAGTCATTTTCTATGTGGGTTTCTCAGAAAGTGACATTAGCTAGTCTTCGCATAACCACCCGACCACGACGTACATATTCCTACTAAATTTTTATTGGTTTGGTACTCTTCATCCAAAACAAGCACTTTCGGTTCTGAATAACTGTCGCCATTAATATATTTATCAACGCATGAGAGAAGAACGAACAGTGACCAAAAAAAAAAGCTTCCAGGAATAGGTAAAACACGCTGTTGAGTAATACGCCAACTGGACGGTGTGTGACTATATTCGTATTGCAGTTACTCCAGCTAGTTTTTCAATTTTCTTGCACAACGGACCGCAAACTGAGTGACTTTAGCGCCAAGAAATTTGGAAACAAAGCATCCAATGAAGCTATGCAGGCGTAAACTAGTTCGTGATTGCGAACAACCTAGGCGTAGGTTTGTCGCATTGTAGCAGTAACCGTTTTCGACTTCATCCAGGCTATTAGAGAGTTTTTGCAACACACTCACGACGAAACGAACGAGACGAAAAATACCGGGATCTCACGGTGTCAGCTTTCGTCGTGTTGAGATGACGAAACGTAATTTAACCTTACATCTGTATAACGCTACCTACCTCCATCTGTTTTCCTTGGAAAATAAAAATGTCGAGCGTCGTAATCACAGCTGCTTCTTGGCAGACTTGACGCCATGTGTGGACATAGATTTGTATTAACCATGGAGTAAAATGGATGAGAGAGGTTGACATAACGTTAGCGTGGCTCCACCAGCCGGTAGATGCCAAAGCTGAACGAAAACTGAACCGAAAAAGGTTAGCATCTGACTTCGGTCGCCCTATCCGCGATTTCCGTTTCGGTGTCGTTTTCCGTTTCGTTTCGGTGCGAGGGTGTTGCAAAAACTCTCTATTAACTGAAACCAGATGTCGGGATTCACTGCACTACTTCCGGTGCAGGACATGTGACGTGAAAAACAATAGACAAATTGAGGAGGATCTAGACTAGGGATGTGTAAGATGCGTTCTATTCCAAGAGTTCTCACTTCTGGGATGTATCTTCGGGACACGTTCACCAGTTCAACCGAGTCCATCTAACCCGCTCAAAAAATCACGAAAACGGGGTTTATAGGTTTGATTCAATAAAATAGTTACACCTACACATACCTAGCTCATTTTCATTTTGTAGCTGTTTTAGGTACAACATAATCATGTCATATTTTGCAGATTCTGCTTAGGAGTCTAGATTGATAATAGAAAAATTTTGAAATACTGTACTCCCTCTGTTCTCCGGCAGATATCGGACCAGAGCACTGCCGGATTACTGAAAATGCCGGATTACTGGAAAATATAGAGAAAAACGTAGTTATCATTGAAAAATCAGTTTTAATTACATACATTGTACTGTCAAAATACAGTACATATATGTGCTTGTGTACGCGGAACAGATTGAGCACTAAACGCTGCGGGATCGTGAGTGAGTGGGGCGTGAGTCATCGCTTTGTTTACTCAGACACCATTCCAAAGTCAAATCAATTGTTGAGCTCATACTCGAACAAAACGCCGGATTACTGGGAGTGCCGAAGAGCTGAGATGCCGGATTACAGAGGGAGTACTGTACCTGTATATATTAGAAAAGCTTCAGAGACTAGGCTGGTAGGTCTACAGTGCGAAGTCATTACCTGTGCATTGGAAAATTACCAACTACCTACATCATGTTTTACAAGCATTGGAGTTTTTAACGCTAATTTCCACTCTTCAGTATCGCTTTTTCTGTGGCTGCTCCATCCACAACGTTAAAATGAAACCACACCGCACTTCTTTCGAAACATTTTTGTTGGAACTACAAGGTGGAGGGTGAAGGCACTTGCGAGAAAGGTGAACTGAGTAGTACATAGTATCTACTATGTGAACTATGGGAGGAAACTGCGAGGAGCGGTGGAGTGAAGAACGATAGGAACGTATAGGCTACTGGTGGGACTGAGGAATTGTGAAAGTGGTGTGAGGTTAGGATCGCCCGCTCAGTGAGAAGGTCAACTGTTGCGTTATCCGTTCAGTTCCGATACGTTCAATGGAAATATCCGTTCATTGCTGAACGTCACATCCCTAGTCTAGACCCTCCTCGAGGATTGAATGAGCCACTCATTTAATGCCAAAAGGTTTTGTTGGCATTTTCATTAGATTCTGATAGGACTGGTGGTATTTGCTAGCTGTAGTTTCTCATGAAAGTATTAAGAACCGCATCCGTTGTATTTTTCAGCTTTCGTTTCGTATTTTCACTGTCTACCAGCTTTACTTACTCTCTTTGTGTTTTATTTTAAAAAGTGGACAAATATCGGTAAGTAGACTGTAATAATAGACAAAAGTTTTGAAGGTCTGACAATTTTATCGATGTATCCGACTCTAATTTCGACATTTCATAAGTTTGTTGCATGACAGCCTATAACTGAGTATTACCTGCGGCAAATTCATAGGGGTTCTTCTAAGTATCGGCACAAAGAAGCGTACAAGGTTTTGAAAGAATCAGGGAAAATGTTTTCTAGATATACGAATATAGCCACAGATATACTAATTCAACCTTCAGATCCCATATATACCTACATCTCAAAACTCAAATTCCGATATCTCCGATTTAACAAAATTTACCTCCGCCAAATTCATAGGGGTTATTCACAGCAAAACTTAGCAACTTAGTATATCTCTGGCAACTTAGCAAAAAGAACCGTGGGAGTCATATGATTATTATTGTACCTAGAAAACGGAAATTCTGTACCATGGACAATTTGAACTATTGCGCAAAAATTAATGGCTATTCTTTTTTATAATAAAAAAGTGTTTATTTATTAGGTAAGTATTTTTAATAAAAGCCTAAATGAGATCCTTTCTACAGTTTTAAGCACCTAAAAATGTGAGTGCTAATTATTGAGGCAGTGAGGCAGGAACTGTTGCACAGTTTGCGAAGCTCTGGATGGTTTCCCTTCAGAGCACAAATAATAGCGAGCGAATTGGTAACACCCTTTACACCTCCACATTAGTCCTTCGTTAAAAATCTTGACGTTGACTTCACGAGGATCACATTTTTTGTTTTCAATATTCGAGAACAAGTGGTGTTGGGGCAATGCCATCCAAACAGAAAGGCTGCCGTTTTCCTGCAGGAAAAGATGGCATCACCCCAGTTGTTTACACATCGGAAAAATGACTCGCCGTGACCTTATTTCTGAACTGATTTTGAAAATCAAGAATAAATCGAAAGAGGAAACGTTATGCCTATCAGTCCACCATAACAAGCATAATACCTAACTTCGTGAAAATAAGCGTTACTTGCCTTGCAAAACAGATGGAGCGAAAATTACAGCAAACAGCAGTGGTTCACTAGAGGTTTGAAATGAGCGGAATTTGTTTAATCAGTTGTTGCTTCTACCATTGAAATTAGTTCACTGGAGAATTCAAGACCAGTTGTAATTCGGGTAGATTGCCCATTTCTCCCAAAACCATGAACCCCCACCTTACTCTACCTACTTTCTTCAGATGTCTTCATGAACAATGTCACTTATGAGACTGTTATCGCTGTCATTCCTAGGAGCTCATCTAAATATGAAAGTCGTCGAGCTCCACTAAATTGCAGCCCCCAGTTAGCTTACAGGTGAGTAGGTATAAATGTTATATTGTCCGTTCAACTCACTGTTCACATGCCGTGTTGGATCAATGAACGAGTTGAACTCCTTTGTTCGCAAACGGCTCATGGCTTACCAGTTTCCATTGATATGACCGTCAGGCCTATCCCCTCACACTGGCTGATCCCTTCATACAGGCCAATCGCCTCACACAGGCTGATCCCCTCATACAGGTACCACCCGGGGTAGGTACCATCCGCTTCATACAGGCTGTTATGACCCGTCGTTAACTTAGTTCTTATTGGATTATATCATCATTTCCTTTCCTACTCATTGCTTAGATCCACATTTACCACCTCATTGTTTTTTTTTTATTGCTTTGATTTTCTGTTCTATAAATAAATTGGTACCTATTAGGTACGTTTATAGAACCAGGAAGGTTGAACCTCTGAAAAAATCATGACAACATGCTTGTACTGAGTCTTACGCGTCTTCCTCATTAACAAATTGTGGAATTAGTTGTCAAGGATAAGCTTACCTACCTTTGTTTTCCAAATATTGCGTATGGGCAACACTGGTGTTGAGTACACATAAAATTATGTTGATTTATCATTCGTTATCCCGAGGTTAGAAAAGTGAAATAGACGGGTCCTAATTTAATGTGCAACACACACTAGTAGGCTGATCTACCGTTTGAGTATGGATAACTAGGCATGTGGCGTACATCACTGAACGGATCTTTCCGTTGAACGCATTCCAACTGAACGGATGACCAATGAGTTGACGTTCTCACTGGACGGGCGATCCTAACCTCACTCCATTTTCACAACTCGTATCAGTCCCACCAGTTCATCCGTTCATCAACCCCTCTCTTTGCCCCTCTACATTCATACCGTTCTTCCCATCCCCGCTCCATCATTTTCACAACTCCTCAGTTCACAGAGTTCAGCCGTTCATCCGCCCCTCCCGCTTTCCTACTTCCCTCCATTTTCACAACTCCTCAGTTCACACATTCAGCCATTCTTCTGCCTCGCCTGTGTTCCTAACTCCTCACGTTCCCCTCCCAACTCCCACCAGTTCATCCGTTCGTCAACCCCTCCCTTCAACACTCATTGCTGATCGCCAGTGAGGCTTCTTACTTATTAGATTCCAGCTACATCTGCAACATTTTTGATTGTGATGGTTTTTCCAAACCATTGTGATTTTGTATGAAAATATATATTACCTACTAAACTAGTATGTATAACTTTTTATTGAATCAAACCTATCAAAAACCAGTTTTCGTGATTTTTAGGTTGGGATAATCAGAATTTGGATTAGGGACTCGGTCGAACGGTGAATGTGTCCCATAGAACTCATCTCAGAACTGAGTGAACTGGTGGGAGTTAACTCCAGGAACTGAACACATCTTCCACATCTCTATGAATATCTAATATCTCTATTGCCAATGGTTTCTATGTTGTTATAATGCCACCCACAGCTGTGTGGCCTGGCGAGCTTGTGAGTGGCATGGATACTAGAGGGATACATGGATCCATGATGAGCAGTGTTGTTCCAGTGATTCATTCTGGCTTGTTACAAGCGTATTAAGCACTGCCTCAAAAATGTTTTCATTGAAATACTTAGGGTTCCATGAAGCAAAATGACAGACATGTTTAAACTTGGTATACAACTGAATCTCTTTAGTAGGTGCATACATGAAGAAGTTATGCTACCACCACCACCACCACTATCTCTTTCAAATGTATTCAAACACCTATTGGAACTGAAATTAAATGAATCAACCAATGGGTAACTCATGTTGAATTTCCAGTGGGAATGAAGCTACCCTAGCTCACCTCGCCCATTCTTTTACCCCTGCAGGTTTTCTACACTCAGTGTAATCAACCAAACAATAGGAAGTCCGTTTTCACTCTGATACGTCTCATGTTAATTCAGTGTTAAAATGACAATCGAGATCATTTAAACTTCGTATTTAAAAACTAGTATACACGATTAACTTGGTATGACAACTGATTTATTAACGCGTTCATTCCCTGACATTTTCTAGTTGACATTATTCCTTAATGATATGTACCTCTACTCTGGTTCATGTTTTTGATTGGGTGTGTAGTATAATTGTTACGTTCTTACTACGTTATTAGTTAACGTTTGTTTGAGTTATTTATAACAAAGAATAGTTATAGGATGGATGCCCATTCAACGGAAGACTGAGGATCAAATCGATGAATCGCCCCAAACGACTCCTGTGAAACGCCCTGTCAATCATGGATACTATGAAAATTGTATGTAGCATTATTTCACCTCTCTTCGAGTCAGTAGTTATGATGGAATGACCGACACTGATTTCTGAGCTGTGGATCGACGACTAATATTGTGATTCAAGTACTCCCCATTAGTGTTATCTCTTCAGATTTTTTCATCACCAGACATCATTTTTGTTTGTTATGCTTCACATTACATCTAAATATATTGATTTTTTCTTTATATATTTATGAAGTTCAATATCCTTTATACCCATGCTGATAGTAAACATAAATAAATAGTAAAGATAACCAAAACTGAGTTTGTTGTTCAGCGAAATACGTTTTTGTTTCGAAATGCCTCATTTACGTAC
The DNA here is from genome assembly GCA_954871275.1 of Leptopterna dolabrata. Taxonomy (NCBI): domain Eukaryota; kingdom Metazoa; phylum Arthropoda; class Insecta; order Hemiptera; family Miridae; genus Leptopterna; species Leptopterna dolabrata. The sequence goes on along the minus strand of OX940983.1, from coordinate 11,628,921 downwards.
CAACCAAGATGAATGACTGTGGAACAGATTTTACTTTGAGTTGTCCTAGCTTTTTCCATTCACCTGTTCAGCTCAACTTATAGAATGATATTTGTTCAGATTTCTTCGTGAATGATTGACGGTGGAACAGATTTTATTTTGAGTTGTCCTAGCTTTTTCCATTCACCTATTCCACTCAGCTTATAGAATGATATTTGTTCAGATTTCTTCGTTCCAGCTTCCATGTCAGCTCTACCGAAATTGTTGATAAATTCAGAAAAATGTGCGTAGAAAGCTCGTTCGGTTAGACAGCATTTACAGAGACTTAAGGAAAATGTAGAAATGCATGGAATGACAATGAATAATCAATACAAAAAAGCAGGATTTACTTCTGTATAGAGTTTGTACAGTGTTATAATTTTATATACAAAATTAATAATTGAAAACTTCACGATTTTTCAAGCAACATTCCACTATTACTCTGCAGAACATCCTTTTTAGGTTAGGTACTTTCTAAAAGAAGAAAAAAAAATCAATACATTTCAAGGTTTGATTATATGGATATATGCTTCAAACAGTTCTTTTCTTGAAAGCAGTAGGTACATATTAGAAAGAAAAACTAAAGTAAGTAGAATATTGCAGACTAAAATTATTTGGATACAAAATATCGTTATATTTTAACTCTATTATCACTAGATCAATCACAAAACCAAGACTTGTTTGTAGGGTTAATTCTAACATTGATATTTACAGACAAGTTTACAAAAATATACAACGTGCAAACGGTTGAACAAAACGAAAACGCAAAATAAATAAACGCCGAGGTAAAATGAATACCCAAGTTCTGTAGCCTCGAGGTCAAAAGAGCCGAAATCATCGAATGTATACGAGAAACACCTTCATAAGGTGACCTAAATAACGGAATTCCATTTTCGCATCAAATTCATTATCGAAAAGGAAAAATAAGTTCCCTTTTACACACAGAAAAGGAAAATTTTCTAACAAATAAATTACGACTAGCCCGAAAAAGTCTATCTTAAAATTACAATTTCCTCACACACGAACCGAATGGAATAGTAACCATTTGCACATAAAAATACATTAAAATTCCAATATCCAAACATATTATTTACAATTTATTATAGTCTTGGGGAAAAACGTGTACCAAAAATATGCGCACGTTGTGATTGTTACAACCTAACAATATACAGTTACAATTCGCTGTCCATTTTAGGTCAGAAAAATAGAATTATTTAAAACCATAATGAGCCGATAAATACAAATTGGGAGGGGGGCTGGGTGTTGAATTGAGTTACAATCATTGTATAAAAATGCTACCTTTGAACGAATGTACAATAATAACGCAATAATATTAATGGTTGTTACAGTTCTATTGTAAACATGCTGATTCCCTGAAAATAACCCCCTGGAATAATCGTGCGGAGTGAGGCGATTTTCTTTTCAATTCTACGAACGTTTTTATTTAGAAGTTGTAAAACTCACAGTTATTGCACATTTACAAAAAAAAAGTATCGACTTTACTATATTGTCCCTAATGTACAAGACCCTTCGAGGGACAGTCTGATTAATAGTTTCATAAAATCCCTGCCTCTTTCAGCCAATTGAGAGGCTCGGTTACGAAGCAGTCTGGCGGTTGAAGTATCATTGAGCAAGTGGGATCCAGCGAACCCCACGTGGGAGTAGCGTCGTGGTGCGACAATAAAAGTTCATTCCAGGGTTAAGAAAATATTCATCATGAATGAGGACAGTGGGGTATGCGCATATATATATATATTTTTTTTTTTTAAGTGAAAATAGGTTCCATTCTAAGAATTTTGACGCCAACATCACTGTCCTACGATAAGTAGTTCTTTTTCTACGATTTTTCACAGATTCCAGCACTTCCTACGTCTATGCACTCATCTCGCCTGGGCGGAACCCACTGTTAAGTAGGAAGTGCTGGAATCTTTGAAAAATCATAGAAAAATAACTACTTACGGTAGGACCAGTGCGGTTGTATCAGAATGGAATCTACATTTATTTAAAAATAGAATAAACAGCTTTTGCCGCCCGTGCACATACCCCATTACTGCTTTAAGAACAATAATTTCCATGAAGGGACCTACCTAAAGGAACAACGGACCCCCAAGATGACCTGTCTCGGAATGAGAGACGAATGGGCGCTCAGCTGAAAAGCTTGCTGATCGGCCCACCAGTGCACTGTAGGTGCCAACGAGGTTGGCCTGTCAGTCCAACCAGTGAGGTAACTGTAGAGTACAGGGAGCACAGATTACAAGAGGATGGTGGGGAAGGGTTGGTTGCCTCTGAAAGATTTCACTGGCCTTGGACGATTGCAGCTAATGAGAGAAACCTACGCAGCAGTTGGGCATTTCATTCAGCAGTTATCAGGAATTTAGATGCATGGATATGCGAGAGATTTCTTCCTGTCCATTGAACGCAACTAGAGGGAAATCACACCAAGTTGATTCTTGTGTTTCCTAAACCCATCAGGAGCCAATGGCGCCCATTTTCCATGCAACCAGCTCTCAAGGTGAGCATGTCTATGCTCCCTCTGCACTTCGCTAATCTCGACAGGCTCAAATGGGATGGCTCTGGCTCAAGTTCTATTGATGATCCCTCTTTTCATTTTCCTTCAGGATGGGCAATTATCATGAATTCTGTTTGCATTTTTTCTAGTAGGTTGATGTTAAGATAGTCCCATCATAGGACTGAATCCGGGAAATATGCCTCCTTGACACCTGAGAGGAAGAAGGGCCAATCTGATTGTTTTCCACCCATCAGATTGGCCCTTCTTCCTCTCAGGTGTCGATATTTTGACAGACTTTCAAACTTTGAGATTAAAAAAAAAGAGTCGGGGAAAGGGGTCCTGCTGTTGCCTGTGACGTATGGACATGGGCCCTGATTGGCTGGCCGGTGGCAGCAGATGGGAGATGGCCAGTCGGCGCGTTACAGCCTTGTGACTTGAGCAAGTGGCTTATTTGAACAGCCTTTTTATTTCACGTGTTTTTGTTCATCCATAAACAAACTTTTTCAAATGCGTAGAGGAAGATGATTATAAAATTATTACCAGAAGTGTTCTTCTTGGATGCATAATTGCCCGCTAGGCCTATTCCAAGGGACTATTCGAGGGGCTCCAAATCCAGGCTTGCGCTAAGCCCAATCATGTAAAACTGGCTACTTTCAAGAGAGGACTCCAAACTGTCATGTGATCCTTTCAACTTGGACGCTTTGCCGTCAATATTGATAATCGTAATTTTGCACAGCTATTTCATAATCATGTGTTGAAATTGGATTATCATCTACATACAGTTCATGGGGGGGGGGGGGGGGTTGTGAATGAAATTCCACTGATATATACGATCACATTGTCCTTGTATGAAAGAAGATGTTGAAACTAAAACGTGGGAGGTTTTTTTTTTTTTAATTCAAACCTTCAACAAGGCCTTCCAACATATTTACAACCCTTAATATTAGTTCGACGTCCCCTCAAAATATAACAGAAGAGATAGCAAGTGCTGGATTAGTAATGTGCTGAACAGTGATCTCCTGGTAAAAGGTTACTTTGTAACAGTTACCAGCTGATAACAGGTTCCCTCCAGTCAGGTCATCCGAAACCGACTAGTATGAGTAAAATACCGTATTTTTCTTCGGTTTGCGGGATAGTATCAAATACTCGATTCAAGAAACCCAACTGTATCAAAGGACTGTATTACGCGGTCCCTGACCATTCATATAACCTCCTCCCTTCTCTTTGAATTCACAGAATCGATTGAACAGTTTAAAAAACTCCAACCATCAATATTAGTGTATTCTTCATCAAATTTTAAATTGCACATTAGTACTACCTATTCGTAATCCGGGTGGTTGTCATCATCGGCCCTTATTTCCAGAACCATGACACTATTGAAGCCTATTTCCACTGATAGATTCTGCCAGCAGAAGTCTATTCTATACTATCACACTTATGGCACGGAAGAGATCAGGCTTCAGATGACTTGAAACATGGCAGAAAACACGTTGAGAATTGCCTACCAACCAATTTGTAATATCGAGTGTTAACAATAACTAAATGGTATCTACTACCGAGATACCAGCACCATTTGAAACAAGATACGATACTTGTTAGATATCGTACAGGTAGATAAAATATATCTATTCAATCACATACGATTGATAGTTTTGTCAAGGCAGTATAGCTGTGGCGATGAACTATAGCTTCTTCTATACTATATCGTAGAATCGACCAAGGAAGAGGTCTATCAGTTCTTCACCCAACTCTTGACAGACTGTTATTAGTAGTTTCATTCAACAGTTCAAGGCCTCTTCTTACGACTGAACTATGAACAAAGTGCATTCAATGCATGTGACCAGATCCACACATTTTGGAAGTTGGAGCCGCGAGGTTAGAGTACTTGGCTACTCAGAATGATCTTTGAGATTTTCAAGCCACCCACCTTCCAGGAGAGGAAGCATGTGTCAGTGCCACATGTCGCCGACGGAGCTGCCAAACCAGACGATGACGATGGGGATGAGATACGACAAGACGATTCTGTTGAGCATGAAATCGCCTTTGGAAATTGCGGCGGAGGTGTGTTGGTTGGTTGCGTTGTTCACAAACAGCGTCGGCCCTGGTTGTGCGGGTATTGGGTAGAGTTGGTTGTCTTCTTCGTTTGGGCGGTGGGACGGGGTCGGGACGCCCGTTTCGCTCGTAGGGGGTTCTGGGTCGTTTTCTGTTGAGAAGCCAGAAGAGCCTGACCCCATGTCAGAATCCTCGTCATCTGGTCCATAACCTGATCCGCTTCCCTCGTGTCCTCCTACTGGCTCGTCATCTGTAACAAAAACAACACAATGAGTCTTGAATAGTTTGCAATAACGAGAAAGTGGCAGTATCAGTAAACAAGAAGTGGTACTGACAGGGACAGCTAGGGAGAATGATCATTGGACATAATAAGCCTGATTTTCTCCAACATATAAAAAATATAATATTCAAGTGGGAACCTGGATAGCCCCCACGTGAATTTCCAGTACACAGCAGATGATAATAATAAACCTGGTACGCAACAGCATGGATCCTATACTATCCATCACTTGCCATGGTAATAAATGGGAAGATAGATTGATAAATGGCAGATGCCGACTTGGATTTAATGGCACCTACTGAAATTACTCCCAGGTAGAGGGATATATTTTGTGGATCATACTGTGTGAAGTTTTAGCAAAGAGGTCAGAAGAAGGGATTAAATCATTCTCAAATTTTATTCTTGTTGGTTTCCACGAGACATCCTACATCCAGTCAATCATTCTGACTGTAGAAGTTCTCTTAACAACCTCTCTCCCCCTACTAGCAACACAGGGTTTTTTCATCAGTACTGGTCCAAATATCAATGGTAGGTGTGATGAATTTAGATTGGCGCAAATTCACCACGAGCGGGCGAGGGGGGAATTTGCCGGCATCTGGTTAAGGGCTCCACCGTAAGCCGGATCTTTTTGGATGTGTGTGGTTAAGGGCAGACCTCCACCATGATCTGGTTCTTTTTGGATGTGCGGTTAAGGGTGTACCTCCACCGATATTTTAGGAGAATTTGCCAGGCTGGTTAAGGGCGAACCTCCACCATGATCTGGTTCTTTTGGGTATAGGAGAGAGATGAGGTGAGGAGAGAGAGAGATAAGTCGGCGACTTAGAGGAAGCGTAGAATGAGCTTGAAGGCCCAGGAGCCGGGGTTTTATAGACGTGGAGGCCCTCTCCCTCCATCCTCTTACTGGGAGAGGATGGTGGGGCTCCAGGTTGTGCACCGGCTCCTGTGGCTTCTGTCCCCCACTCGTACTGTTTATTTGCGAGAACTTGAGTTTGCTATGGGAAATTGTTGTGGTTCTGGGAGGAACTCACGACAGTAGGTATTGTGAAATTCACAACTGCTTACATACCTGTATCTATCCATTCAACGTCATGGCCCATATATGCCGTTTTCAGTTTGGACGTGATAGTTTTGAGAGCATATATCTGTTCGTTGACCAGACTGTTGGGCCGGCTGATGTCCACGGTCACTTCAGGATTGTTCTGCTGATTGGCCATGCCGTCACCAACTACAGGAGTCATGTACCTGGAACAGAGATATGTAGAAACATGTTATGGTTGGATCTAAATGGAATCAAGAGGTTCTCGAAGAGAAACAATGTTATTGAAAGGTTGTCTGTTTCCACTAATACACTCCTTCTCAATATTTTCAACTGTCACACAACAACACAGATAGGGGGGATGGCAAAAGAAGAAGAAAGAACCGAGGCAGGAACAACATTTTTCACAGCTTTCTCTGTTTTTCACCAAAACTCTGTTGATTTGTTTCCATGGATAGGCTTTGTGATCATTGTGCTAACTCATTCCAGTCTACAGCTTGTTTGTTAGTTTTAAGTGCTGCCATTGTTTTTTTTTGCTTCAAAATAGAGAGTTTTTGCAGCACCCTCACGCCGAAACGAAACGGAAAACGACACCGAAACGGAAATGGCGGATGCTAACCTTATGTTGACCTCTCTTTCATCCATTTTACTCTGTGGTGAATACAAATCTATGTCCACACATGGCGTCAAGTCTGCATTAACATAGAGGGACGTGAAGAAGCAACTGTGAATACAATGCTCGACATTTTATTTTCCAAGGAAAACAGAAGAAAGTAGGTTCGGTTATACAGATGTAAGGTTAAATTACGTTTCGTCATCTCAACACGATTCCTTTCGTTCGTTTCGGCGTGAGTCTGCTGCAAGAACTCTCTAATATCTATGGAATGAATGATGAAAAGAGAATTCGTTTTCAGAATTACACTCAGGAGGAGACTCCAGGAGCTGGAACTTTGTTATTCAGTACTCAAGGTCAGATATCGTCAGGAACGACACATTTAATTACAAAAATTGACATTTTTAATATCTTTTTTTAAAACACGTGTCTCGCATCTAAGGTAGTAACAAAGCAAAATATACGTGTCAACCTTCTCTTAAGACCTAGCCAAGAAGCTTGGGGCTTCCCTGTTTTGCACCGCAGTTAGAGAGGTGGCACTTCCTCGTTCATATCCATCTCCAAATTTTGCAGCACCAAGAACTGCTTAAAGCTTAAACTCTGTCTAGTGTCCTTCTAAATTATCTCAGTGTCAACGACAGTCATAGTTGCTGTATCATTTTATCAAGAAGATCAGGAAGATGACAGATAGCGCTCCAGTGGAGCTTTGAGGAACTAATGCTCCCACTCCAGCCATCCTCTCGTTACTCCTGCCTCAACCAAGTCACGGATTATACCTGCGGAGTACGCGAGTATCCTGCAGCTAGTGAAGGCTTCGAATTTAATAAAATAACTATGAATGTCTTGTGCACAAGCAAACCCAAAATAGGTATATAACTCATCTTGATCTGTAGCTGGAAAAAAGGGGAATACTCCTCAAAAGCAAGCAGTGGCAATGGCCATAGGGAGCTCTAAGTACTCACTTGTCTTTCTTTTGTCCGTTCCAACAATCCTGCTCATCAGGCTTGGACGTGCCACACATGTGGTACGGCAGCTTCTTCCAGAAGCTCTTGGTGTCTTTGAGCCTGGTTTTGGCCTCTCTGATGACTTTGTCGAGCCCGTCAGTCCCACCCGCCCCGGTGCTCAGCTGGTAGTTCTGCTTACGCCCTTTTTTGCCTCCGGACGTGTTGAAGTCGAGCGTTTCAAACGGAATTTCACCTGATACTGTTGGTGCAGTGGTCGTCGTTGAGAGCACATCCCTCCGTGAACGCCCCAGTACTGGTTTTCCACACTGGCCAAACACCTGGGAAATGAAAACCTGGTCATGTAAACACCAATCTTCTGGAATTCTAAAGAATATTCTTTTACCGCTATTCACATAATTATGTTTTGGTAAGGACAAGAATTTCTGAAATATTTTTCGATGCAAATACGTTTTAGAGCATCCTGAATCAATCCATAATTTAGCGTTTATTATATTTAGGCAGGGTTGGAAAAAAAACAGTTTTTTAAATTTAAATACAAAAAACAGTTTTTTTTGTTTAAACAGTTTAAAACGTTTTTTTCCTATGTGAGACAAAGGTTTTTTTAGGCTGTTTAAAACTGTTTTAAACATTGTTTTAAACAAGTTTTTAAAGATTGCTCATCAAGCAGTCAAGCACTATGGCAGCTTGTGTGGATACAAAAGATTGGCGCAAAACATAGTGCTTTAGGTAACAGGGCTTAGAAAGAAACCATCCAAATTTTTTCTTTTTAAACCATGGCTGAATATTTTTATTACAATTTAATGTAGTTATAAACTCATACCTACCTACGACATAATTTGCTGAAAATGAAAATTAATTTTGAGAAACCCCGATCACAATTTACAAATGAAGTAAAGCAAAAAATACGCATAGGTACACAAATTATGCTCTAGAATTCAGGTGTTTCAGCACGGCCACAAGCTTCCCAGCTTTGTCTACCCCCAGTCTATTCCGCAGTTTTGAATGAACCACTCCGAATGTGGAGAACAGCCCTTCGATGCCTGCTGAAGACGTGGTGGCGGTGAAAAGTGGCCAGTGACATGGTTTCTTCAGAAATTTTATTCCCAAGTGCCTTCCACCAAGAAAAAATATTCAGGGGAGCATGTAATGCATTGACTTTCGCAGAACGGGGAGGTGAATTTATAGCGAATTCACCATTCAAATGAAAAAATGACCCATCGGTAAATTTCTCCCGAACGCCAAAAGTTCGAACAAAGGAACAAACCCAAGTTCATTTCTATTTCCGAGAATTTCCAGGCTGGTGGTAGCTGGTAGGTATCCAACTTGTCATTCTGACTACTGGCGAATGGCGATGGAAATCTATTGTACCTATTATGTTTTTTGTTGCTCATTTCTCATGAGGTCAATGTCATTTTCCTCCTATAGGTCCAGTTTGAAACAACTCACGAAGGGCATGTTTAAAACAGTATTAAACAATGTTTTAAACACAATTTAAAACGAATGTTTTAAAACACCCCTTTTTCCAAAAATGCTTTTAAAACACTGTTTAAAACAAATGTTTAAAACAGTACCAACCCTGTATTTAGGTATGCATTCATGTATTATTTATATCCTTCCAGACAATATCTGACCTAATCCACGAGATGGAAAATTCACAAATTTTTGTCAGCAAAAGAGTGAGTTTTTTTGAACCTTTGATGAGCTCAGACTCCCAGAGCCAATCACAGCAGACTCTTAGTTCTTACGTCGTAACAGCGTTCAACCCATTTCATCATCAGAAGCTATTGTTACTGAGAAGTGGTCGATTGAGTTGATGGAGACAGCATGTAAATAAATAATTTTGGAATTTTCCTCCACCTACCCGATCTCCTGTCAACAGCAACTCTATATTATTGTGCAACTAACTCCGTGTTGCATTATATTGAGAGGTTCAACTGATTTCGAAAGCTGTAAAACATTATTCATGACCCATGCGATGTTTTCCCCCAAGTAAGCGAGAAATGTCAATTAAATTTTGTTTTCAAATAAGGCTTTTCATTTACCACCTTTAATTTTTTTTTGAAGCTCACTGATAGGAGGATATACTTCCGAAGCTGACTTCCCTAGAAATGAACCACACACCACACCAGAGCGGCCGGTCAAAAAGAGTTGATGGTCGGAAGTCGGTTGAAACTTACCCATTCTAAAGCAACGAGGACTTCCTTTGTACGAATACGTGTAGAAAATGTCCAAATAACTTCAACCTCATTTTTATTTAATTTATTGCTTAGGATTCATTGATCGACTCTATGCGTATGTATACCCAGGGGCGTTGTGGCCATAAGGCCACTGCTGTTTGCCCCGGCAAACAAAAACACTGAATAAAAAATCCAACCATGTGTTCAGTTGGCGTTTGAATTTCCATCTGTACACTGTAAATAGTTTTTTTCACAAAGTTTACCATCGACCTGCTAGATTTCTCTGGCTATGGATATTCTAGCAGAGCATCCATGGTGGTTCCTTCATGTTCTGCTCCCTCCGTAGACCAAGCATTTCATCAAAATATAGCGACAGTAATCTATGTCCTGCAATCGAGGCTCCTGAAACTGGCAGGTCCTGGGACCTAGTGTTCCCATGGCAACTGTGAAAAGTGGCCCTTCCGCGCATGCTCAGTCGAGTAAAAAGTAGTTCGCCACGTCATCTTTGGGCCCCCAGAATCTGATTTCCACCTAATAATCGTTCCATTTCACAATCGATTCGATCCCTTCGATTCGTCATCTCGACACGTGATAATTCACCTTCTGATTTGTTTTTGTTGCCTCGTGATTCGTGGACCGCTTTCGCTTTCTCTGTTGAGTCTGTTGTCAGTTTTCCATTTTTTGCGTCGAATTTCGTGCTTTTGTTTCTGGTCCAATTACGGTGACACATTTGGATTTGCGGTACCCTACGTGCGTTTTGTCGTGTTGGTTTATTATTCTGTGAATAATACACCTATGTATTCGATGAGCAAAAAATTTTTATAACACCCCCTCAAAATTTTTTCTTTTCCGTTTCAAGGTGCGTAGATTCCAAAAATGCAATGTCCGTACGCCGTATCACGTGTACCGGCTTCATTTTAGGTCTAAAAAAGTCGTTCTTTCGCACACATGCTCCATTTGGGCCCTAGTTGTGTCCCGAAACTTTGCAGCCCGATCGGAATATACCCAGGGGTGTAATGAGTGAAAAAGTACTTTTGTAGGTACAAAAATAGGTACTTTTGTGTTTTAGTAACATGTTAGTAAAATGAGCTTTTGAGGTATCGTTTTCCATGTTTTTGGGGACGATTAGACCGAATATGAAGTCGATTTTGACCAAAGAGTGGAAAATTGAGGTTGTACCAGATGTTCAGCTCCCAAAATTGATTTTTTATGAGTCAAAAACCTGGGAAATCGTCTGAAATCACCATCAATTCGTATAATACCACTAGAAAAAGTGTTAACGCGTGGATCAAGACGATTAATTGGCACTATCAATGATCAAAGATAATTTGAAAAAAAAAGGAGCGTACCTAATTCGTGTTTCGGGGGCCAGAATTGGTGGAAAACATCAGAAATAGCTTTTTCAATTATTTTACATGAAAGAAACAATAAATGAACAGCCAAAATTTCTGTATGTATGTCCAATAGAATAATAAACCCATGTGACAAGGACTTTGCAGCGTTTTTGTTCTTTGTGGTTTGATCGTCGTCTTAACACGTAATAAGTACCTAGCTTCTAGTCAAATAGCTTCTCTATTCAAGTATGTACCGGCCGACGGGTCATTGTTTCGTTGTATTTTAGTTTACTATATTTCTGTACCTACCACGAATTCGGTAGCTAATTTACAGCAGAAATTCTCGACGTTTTCGAACGACGATAGAATGCTGATTAAAAGTTTAGGAAGAGATAAGCCTTTGCAGAATATCAGTTAGTAAATAAAAGGGAAGGGTTTTGTCCCCTTGAGGTATTATGTAGAAAAATCTGTTGGTTTTGTGCCCCACCGTTCTCAGAGCCTGCTACTGCGTATACCAACAATAAGTACTCAGTAGATTGTTGCTGAAGCTCGTGTATGCACACATTGCATAATTATATTATGGTAATGAACCCTTTGTAACACCTACCTTCACGTTGGTAAAAATAAATTAAATTACGTAAAGTTTCCGAATAAATGGTATTGAATATTTATTTAGGCATATGTATTTTTTCTTTATTCCTGACATCTGTTTCGGATGACTTCAAATAAATTTTTAACCACACCTACACTTGATACATATAACCTCACATAAAATTTATCAAGTGCGGACAGTCCTAAGTCTGTAAAAGTGGGAAGAAAAATTTGTGGAGAGCTGCGGAATTCTACCGAGCAGTCTAACATCGGTCCCCGGTTACAGGACGGTGACTCAAGACAGAAATATACTATTCAACAGTCAACTAGAATATTTCTCAAAAAAGTGAGTCCAATTTGAATTTAGTGGTTCAAAAATCACTACAAACTGACAAAAGCAGCTAAAATCGCCATAGTAAAAAACGCTGCAAAGTCCTTGTCACATGGGTTTATTATTCTACTGGACATACCTACAGATATGTTGGCTGTTCATTTATTTTTTATTTCATGTGAAATAATTGAAATAGCTATTTCTGATGGTTTTTACTATTTTTGGCCCCTAAAAATCGAATTAGGCACACTCTTTTGGTTTATTATTCTGTGAATAATACACCTATGTATTCGCTCAGCAAAAAATTTTTATAACACCCCCTCAAAATTTTTTCTTTTCCGTTTCAAGGTGCGTAGATTCCAAAAATGCAATGGCCGTACGCCGTATCACGTGTACAGGCTTCATTTTCGGTCTAAAAAATTCCTCCTTTCGCACACATGCTCCATTTGGGCCCTAGTTGTGTCCCGAAACTTTTCAGCCCGATCGGAATATATCCAGGGGAGTTATGAGTGAAAATGTGTATAAAAATAGGTACTTTTTGCGTTTTAACAACATGTTAGTAACATGAGCGTTTGAGGTATCTTTTTCCATGTTTTTGAGGACGAGAAGACCGAATATGAAGTCGATTTTGACCAAAGACGCGGAAATTGAGGTTTTACCAAAGGTTCAGCTCCCAAAATTGGTTTTTTATGAGTCAAAAACCTGGAAAACTGTCTGAAATCACCATAAATGTGTACAACAACATTGGAAAAAGTGTAAACTAGTGAATCAAGACCATTAAATTAAATGCCACTACCAATGATCAAAGATGATCTTAAAAAAAAACGCTGCAAAGTCCTTGTCACATGGGTTTATTATTCTATTGGACATACCTACAGAGATTTGGCTGTTTATTTATTGTTTCTTTCATGTGAAATAATTGAAATAGCTATCTCTGGTGGTTTCCACCAATTTTGGCCCCCAAAACACAATAAGGTACCTACGCCTTTTTTCTTTTTTTTAAAATAAATTAGGTATCTCTGATCATTGATAGTACCATTTAATCGTCTTGATCCACCTGTTGACACTTTTTCCAGTGTTATTCTACAAACTGATGGTGATTTCAGACGATTTCCCAGGTTTTTGACTCATAAAAAATCAATTTCGGGAGCTGGACATCTGGTAGAACCTCAATTTTCTATTCTTTGGTCAAAATCGACTTCATATTCGGTCTTATCGTCCCCAAAAACATGAAAAACGATACCTTAAACGCTCATGTTACCAACATGCCGCTAAAACGCAAAAAGTACCTATTTTTACACACATTTTCACTCATAACACCCCTGGGTATATTCCGATCGGGCTGAAAAGTTTCGGGACAGAACTAGGGTCCAAATGGAGCATGTGTGCGAAAGAACGATTTTTTTAGACCGAAAATGAAGCCTGTACACGTGATGCGGCGGACGGCGGACGGAAATTTTTGGAATCTACGCACCTTGAAACGGAAAAGAAAAAATTTTGAGGGGGTGTTATAAAAATTTTTTCCTGAGCGAATAAATAGGTGTATTATTCACAGAATAATAAGGAAACCAAAATGCAATGTGCGTCCGCCATCCGCCGTACGCCGTCCGCCGTATCACGTGTACCGGCCTCATTTTCGGTCTAAAAAATTCGTTCTTTCGCACGCAGGCTCCATTTGGGCCCTAGTTGTGTCCCGAAACTTTTCAGCCCGATGGGAATATACCCAGGGGTGTTATGAGTGAAAATGTGTATGAAAATAGTTACTTTTTGTGTTTTAGTAACATGTTAGTGTTGAGGAAATGATATTCTCATTCAATATAGAGGTACCTAATTATGAACTAAAAGATGTCCTCAACTAATAACTACTGTGAAAACGATGACACTCGAGTATGAGTACCTATTTCACTATTATTCCTCCAACGGAGAAATGACACGTACTTACATGTGACTTGTTATTGAACATATGTTAATAACGTGCCTATTGTCTGATTTGTACTTTTACAGTTCACTTCTCTACTTCTGCTCTGTACTGCTCAAGCTCTAGTTCAAGAGTTCATCTCGTTCTGGTTTTTGTGTTTCGTTGTGTTGTCTTGTGAATATACCTATTGCCCAAAATTAATAGTGTGCACAGCTTCATTGTATATACTTATTGAGAGAAAGAGATTCACCCGAAAGGTAAGATGTCTTTTTACATCTAACACGATATCGTTTGTTAGACGGGTGTTCGATCTGACGCCATGATGATTATGCTGAACCATTTGAAATTTTGAATGCGTCTAGAAGCCATTAATTTACGAGTTGGATGGATTTGCGTTGCTCTGTATTTCGCTCGTATTCATTCCGTATACGTAGATGATTCTTTAATACTAACTAGGAGGATCGTGTAGATTTTCTGGTTTACTAGTTGAATCGCAGAATTGTTCCTGTTGGTATCCGCGAGAATCCGCTTTGTTCCTTCGCTGTTCCCGTTTGCATGCCGAGAAAGTTCTTGCCACGATTCTAAAGTGCTTGAACCGACGTCGTTATGAATTTAGACATCGTTGGTTAGGTATTTCTTAAAAGATTGCCGCACGATTGTTTGATTGAAGGCAGGTGCCGTAACGAGCGCGCTTTCGGACCTATATCCTGGTACACGATTTTCTAGGGTATACTTAGTGAGTACCCGTTCAGGAAGCAGCCTTGAGCTTCGCTGAACACCCTCACGCGCGAGAACCATACGAAGAGTAGAGTTCGCTAGGTAATAACGATTGGCAGTTTAATGAAATTAATTATGCGCAATGAATTTTACACGCTTTATTTGAAGACGTTACCGAGTACCCGATCCGTTTGATGACTGGATCGTTTTGGGCCGCGTGAAACTGTATGTGGAAGAGCAGTACCAAACGATCAAGGCTTCACTTGGTACTGTGTAAGAGAAAATCATAATGTGTACTCAACGAAAAACAAACAGAGCCACGCATATCCAACGATTTCCAACAAGGTGTTCAAGGCTTTCGACTGACCATAATTGATAGAAGCAGGGCTCTATTGATGCGCCTCACATGGCATAGCTCGCAACTGGCACTGAGTTTTACCGGATTGCGTTACCAGCAAGGAGCAAAATCCGGATAGGGTAACTTCTGCGATGCAGGTTTATCGCATCCAGAGACGAGAGGGTGTCAGGGGAGTACCCTCAATTTCAATTTGAATTGAACACTTGGGAAAATTTTAGATTATAACTTTACTCATGTCTCTTTTGAAATTGTAGCGAACGAGACTCCCAGGGTCAGTTGAGAAATTACAATGGTCACCCTGAAGAAACGCTGATCTCAACTATCGTGATTGTTGTTCATTGAAGAAGCGTGTTTCAAGAAAATTGTCATGCTCTCTCAATAAGGATGATTGATGATACAAATGATGATACTTGAATGTGCTTATTTGACGTGTTGCTAATTCAAGTTTGTTTGCAGAGACTTAGTGACGGTCGTCTCCAAAAATGACGAACGAGAAAGGGTTTAGTCTGGCTGAGCTGAAAAACATGCTCATCAACGAGTTTAACGAAAAGGAGCAAATGCTAACTTTCAGTAAAAATGTTGGGTCGGGCAGGATGCTATCCTCTGGTCAAAAATCTTTCGGCTCAATTATTCGTGGAAATGCAAGAGGTGGTCGTGGTGGCGGTCGAAACGTGGGGGGAAATCGGAGAAATGAAGCCGGTAACCCTTCGTCCGATCGTCCCCAGGAAAAGAATCTTGCAGGAGTCCAAAAGAAATTAATATGTTTTAATTGCGGTCGCAAAGGACATTCTTATCGCAAGTGTTTTTCCAAGCAACGAAAGTGTTACAACTGTGGGCGTTTGAGTAACCACTTGGCTGCTCAGTGCCCTGAGCCTCGTAAGCATTCAGGTGTAACACAGGCGAGGAAAACACCAAACTTATCTGAAAAACCACGAGTGTTACAGATGAAAGTCGGAGAGGCCAGACATTTGAAGACTCATTTTAGTAGTACTGGCAACCAATCCTTATTTTATGTGGTCGGTGGCTTGAGCAGGCAGGATACGGTTGACACCTGGGTCATCATGGGGGAGAACGAAGCCGAGGAAATGAAGACTCTCAACTACTCCAGGGAAAGGACTGAATCAGCTATGCATGTTTCTACAGGTATGTTACAGCCTAAGTCATTCCTTGCAGTGATAGATTCTGGGGCTACAGAGCATCTTGCTAACCGAAGTGAATATTTCGAAAATCTTAAGCCATTAGAAACACCCAAACGATTCACATGCGCCAACAAAGATGTTGGAGCTGACTTGGTGTGTAAATATTACGGAGATATTTTGATAAAAAATAATGGGATTATTTCTCGCTTGAAAAATGTTCTTTATTCACCTGAATTAACGGTCAACTTATTTTCTCTTCGCAAAGTAACTGGTGCAGGAATGAATGTCACATTTTCAAAAGATCGTGCTGAATTTGTTGACTCCTCATCAGGGAAAACTATTAAGACTGCTGAATGTCGAGATTGTTACTGGTGGGTTGAATTCGATCTAGTTTCATCCTCTGGTAACAAACGAAAAAATAGCTCGGAACTACCGTGTTTACATGTTAATAAGAAGTCTTGTGCCGATTCTTATGGCGCCGGAAAACCTGGTGCTGGCTTGTCAAGCCGCAACAACTCTTCAGTTTTCCCGGCGGGAGGGAGGAGTGATATGAATCGTCACCACATGGTCACGAGACATAAAAATTCTTTTGATGGAAATTCGCTTGAACAAACTGAGTCACAAGACTTGGGTCCTTCAACGAGCGCTAAGGCGGGAGGGAGCCCTATAGACTCAAGAAACGAAATCTTATCAGGCAAAATTGATGAAGAAATTCAGGAACTTGATTTGAGAAAACTGGGTCAACAGTTTGGAGTTAGTTTACGAGACAATGAGGACCTGCTTTGGCACATAAGATTATGCCACCCTTCTAAAAAATATATGGAAGCTGCGACTAAATTTATTCCTGAAATGAAAAATGTTAGGATCACGAATCGAATTTTAGATTGTGTGGATTGTGCTCAAGCCAAGACAGTTAGGAAGTCTCACACTGATGTTAGAGCAAGAGCAGAAAACCCTTTCGTTGTTCTACATAGTGATTTGATTGGTCCAGTGTCTCCAGTTAATTTTCGTAATCAGGCCAAGTATGTGGTCACCTTCATTTGTGATTACTCAAGATATGTTTTTGCATACACGATTCATGATAAGACTCAAGTTCACGAAGCTCTAAAGAAATGTCTGGAGCAAATTAGGTGCATTGTGAACAAAAGTCTAACGGTATGCTCAATCAGAACAGATGCTGGACGTGAGTATATGACCTCACAAATGAACGAACTGCTTGAAAACGAAAAGATCAAGCTGACAACGTCACCACCACATACTCCGCAACTAAACGGTACCGCAGAAAGGTTAAACTTGGAATTAATTCAAAAGATCCGCGTGTGCTTGCTTTCAGCAAAAATGCCTTATTCCTTTTGGGGACACGCCTTGAAGTACGTTGTTCATGTTCGCAATCGTCTGCCTCATGCATCCAACAATTTCATTAGCCCGTATGAAATGGTGTTTGGGAGGGAGCCGTCAATGAAGTTTATTAGACGTTTCGGCTGCTTAGCAATGGTTGTAGATCATAAACCTAAAGTAAAATTTGCCCCAAATGCCAGGAAAGCGTACGTATTAGAATGTGATGATACAGGCCTTCTCTTGCTTGATGATGAACATAGAACATTAGTTAGGTCATGTGATGTTAAGTGTATAGAAAATATTGTTTACGGGGATAAAATCAAAGACTATCCTAGACCACTTGCTGATTCACTAGAATTTGGAGTTGCAGAAAAGCCGAACGATGAGGGCTTGAATAGAGCGCTCTACACTGTACCAAATTCTTATGAAGAAGCAATGAATAGTGCTGAACGAGATCAATGGGAAGAATCAATTAAAGACGAATTGAGTTCATTGGAGGCAAATGGAACTTGGAAATTCGTAAAGAAATCAGAGTTAGATTCTGGTACTAAAGTAATCAAAGCTAGGTGGGTTTATAGGAAGAAAAGCGAACCTGATGGAAGTATTCGTTTCAAGAGTAGACTAGTTGCAAAAGGATTTGCTGATAAAAATGAGTACGATTTGAATGAAATTTATGCACCTGTTGCGAGGTTGAGTGATGTAAGGCTAGTATTATCGATATCTAACAAATTTGACTTGGAATTGCATCATCTCGATGTCAAGACTGCGTTCTTGTATGGGGAATTACAGAAACCTGTCTTTATGGAGGTACCTGAAGGGGTTGCTGAATTGACTGAAACTCCAAACGATATTCGAGAAACGCATGTTTGCAAATTAGTTCGCTCTCTCTATGGATTGAAAGTTTCACCTAACCTATGGTACAAAAAATTCAGTTCAATTTTGTTGAATTTAGGGTTTGTGAAATACGATTTTCAAAAATGCCTTTTCCGTTATGATGAGGGAAACCGATTTATTATCCTATTAATTTATGTTGATGATTGCCTTCTTGCTTCAAATTGTTCACACAAGGCAAAGGAAATCATTCGGAAAATTTCCGAGGAGCTGAATATTAATGATTTGGGCGCTCCAAGGAAATTTCTAGGATTGGAAATTTCTAGGAATCGAAAGGAAAATACTATCTTTATTAGTCAGAAAAAATTAATAACCGAAGTCATTGAGAAGTACCTGGAGCAACCAGGTAAGACTAGTAATTTGCCTATGTTTCCAAAGACTAATACTCTCGCTTATCAACTGGAGAATAACGAAGTTTCTCCGTTTGTTCCTTATCGTGAATTGGTTGGGTCACTCTTGTACATCCAGAATTGTTCACGACCTGACATTTCTTATGCTGTTAACTTTCTCAGTAGAAAACAAGTGGGCCACACTGCCTATGATTGGGAGTGTTTACAGAAGGTACTTCAGTACCTTAACGGAACATTGAAGTTTGGTTTGTTGCTTACTGGAACTGGTGAGAATCTGGAATGCTATGTGGATGCTTCTTTAGGCACCAACGATATAGGAGGAAAATCAACCACCGGATTCGTAGTTAAAGCTTTTGGGGACCTCATTTCCTGGAAATCCACCAAACAGTCGCACGTTTCATTGTCTTCAGCCGAAGCTGAGTACTTGGCTATGACAGCTGCTTGTAAGGAGACTGTATGCTTGAGAAGTACGATCAAGTTTTTGAAACAGATGGACTTGAAACCAGTATTATATTGTGACTGCAAGCCTGCCATTGCACTGGCAAAAACTGACGAGTCACGTTCCCTTAAACATATTGTGAAGCTCTCTTACCATTTTGTCAGACAGCTTTTTGAACAGGGTGGAGTTTGTATCGAATGGGTGGCAACAGACGATCAAGTAGCAGATATATTGACGAAGCCATTACCACAAGAGAAATTTATGGGTTTTAGAAATTTGCTGATGAATGTGTCGGCTTAACGAAAGAATGGAAACTAATATAGATTTTCTTTATTTCCATACAGAGCCTTGGGAATAGCGCAGAAGACCTACGACACAGTTGGACCCTCACTACGCGATTGTGGATTGAGTAGCTTTAATTGAGGTGACATCAGTCTTTATAGCGTATTGTCTATTAGGTTACAGAAGAATCAGCAACGTGTCAACGAGTTTGCTTTGAACCTGATTGTTGTTTTACTTGGAAACGATTTTATTCCTTGTGCCTACATTGACTTTGATGAAAGATGTATGTACGAAGCATTTCATGAGAAGGAGGGAGTGTTGAGGAAATGATATTCTCATTCAATATAGAGGTACCTAATTATGAACTAAAAGATGTCCTCAACTAATAACTACTGTGAAAACGATGACACTCGAGTATGAGTACCTATTTCACTATTATTCCTCCAACGGAGAAATGACACGTACTTACATGTGACTTGTTATTGAACATATGTTAATAACGTGCCTATTGTCTGATTTGTACTTTTACAGTTCACTTCTCTACTTCTGCTCTGTACTGCTCAAGCTCTAGTTCAAGAGTTCATCTCGTTCTGGTTTTTGTGTTTCGTTGTGTTGTCTTGTGAATATACCTATTGCCCAAAATTAATAGTGTGCACAGCTTCATTGTATATACTTATTGAGAGAAAGAGATTCACCCGAAAGGTAAGATGTCTTTTTACATCTAACAGTTAGTAAAATGAGCTATTGAGGTTTTCCACGTTTTTGGGGACAAGAAGACCGAATATGAAGTCGATTTTGACCAAAGAGTGGAAAATTGTGGTTGTACCAGATGTTCAGCTCCCAAAACTGATTTTGTATGAGTCAAAAACCAGCGAAATCGTCTGGAATCACCATCAATTTGTAAAATAACACTAGGAAAAGTGTCAACACGTGGATCAAGGCGATTAAATGGCACTACCAATAATCAAAGATAATTTGAGAGAAAAAAAAAACGCTGCAAAGTCCTTGTCACATGGGTTTATTATTCTATTGGACATACCTACAGAAACGCTGGCTGTTCATTAATTGTTTCTTTCATGCGTAATAATCGAAATAGCTACTTCTGATGGTTTCCATTAATTTTGGCCCCCAAAACACAAATTAGGTACGCTCTTTTTTTCTTTTTTTTTAAAACTATCTTTGATCACTGGTAGTGCCATTTAATCGTCCTGAACCACGTCTTGACACTTTTTCCAGTGTTGTTATACAAACTGATGGTGATTTCAGACGATTTCACAGGTTTTTCACTCATAAAAAATCAATTCTGGGAGCTGAACATTTGGTAGAACTCAATTTTCCACTCTTTGGTCAAAATCGACTTCATATTCGGTCTTCTCGTCCCCAAAAACATAGAAAACGATATCTCAGAAGCTCATGTTACCAATATGTTGCTAAAACGTAAAAAGTACCTATTTTTACACACATTTTCACTCATAACACCCCTGGGTATATTCCGATCGGGCTGAAAAGTTTCGGGACACAACTAGGGCCCAAATGGAGCATGTGTGCGAAAGAACGATTTTTTTAGACCGAAAATGAAGCCTGTACACGTGATACGGCGGACGGCGTACGGCGGACGGACATTGCATTTTTGGAATCTATGCACCTTGAAACGTAAAAGAAAAAAGTTTGAGGGGGTGTTAAAAAAATGTTTTGCTGAGCGAATACATAGGTGTATAATTCACAGAATAATAAACCAAAAGCGTACCTATTTCATGTTTTGGGGGCCAAAATTGGTGGAAATCATCAGAAATAGCATCAATCATTCCACATGAAAGAAACAATACATTTAACTGCCAACAAAAATCTCTAGAACTCCAATAGAATAATAAACCCATGTGACAAGGACTTTGCAGCGTTTTTTTTTAAATCTTGGATCATTGGTAGTGCCATTTAATCGTCTTGATCCAAGTGTTGATACTACTTCCAGTGTTATTATACAAATTGATGGTGATTTCAGACGATTTCTCAGGTTTTTGACTCAAAAAATCAATTTTGGGAGCTGAACATTTGGTAGAACCTCGATTTTCCACTCTTTGGTCAAAATCGACTTCATATTTGGTCTCCTCGTCCCCAAAAACATGGAAACCGATACCTCAAAAGCTCATTTTACTAACATGTTACTAAAACGCAAAAAGTACCTATTTTTACACACATTTTCACTCATAACACCCCTGGGTATATTCCGATCGGGCTGAAAAGTTTCGGGACACAACTAGGGCCCAAATGGAGCATGTGTGCGAAAGAACGACTTTTTTAGACCTAAAATGAAGCCGGTACACGTGATACGGCGTACGGCGGACGGACATTGCATTTTGGTTTATTATTCTGTGAATAATACACCTATGTATTCGCTCAGCAAAAAATTTTTATAACACCCCCTCAAAATTTTTTCTTTTCCGTTTCAAGGTGCGTAGATTCCAAAAATGCAATGTCCGTCCGCCGTACGCCGTATCACGTTTACAGGCTTCATTTTCGATCTTAAAAAATCGTTCTTTCGCACACATGCTCCATTTGGGCCCTAGTTGTGTCCCGAAACTTTTCAGCCCGATCGGAATATACCCAGGGATGTTATGAGTGAAAATGTGTGTAAAAATAGGTACTTTTTGCGTTTTAGCAACATGTTAGTAAAATGAGCTTTTGAGGTATCTTTTTCCATGTTTTTGGGGACGAGAAGACCGAATATGATGTCGATTTTGACCAAAGACGCGGAAATTGAGGTTTTACCAAAGGTTCAGCTCCCAAAATTGTTTTTTTATGAGCCAAAAACCTGGAAAACTGTCTGAAATCACCATCAATGTGTATAATAACATTCGAAAAAGTGTAAACAGGTGAATCAAGACCATTAAATGCCACTACCAATGATCAAAGATGATCTAAAAAAAAAAAAAAAAGCGTAGGTACCTATTTCATGTTTTGGGGGCCAAAATTGGTGGAAATCATCAGAAATAGCTATTTCAATCATTCCACATGAAAGAAACAATAAACTTAACAGCCAACAAGAATCTCTAGAACTCCAATAGAATAATAAACCCATGTGACAAGGACTTTGCAGCGTTTTTGGAATCTACACACCTTGAAACGGAAAAGAAAACATTTTGAGCGGGTGTTATGAAAAATTTTTGCTGAGCGAATACATAGGTGTATTATTCATAGAATAATAAACCAAAAGGGCGTAGGATGATGACTTGAAACAGAAATGGAAGAATGGGGTTTCTTTTCTTTGGTTCATCATACAGGATTCTTTTTTCAATTTAAAAATTGCCCAAACTCGGGATAAATTGAGTAGATAAAAAAATTGGGGGACGGTTTAAATTTGAGACAGTTCTGAATAACTAAGAAATGACTGCATGGTCCTGATTGCATTTTTCCATTTTTTTCCACCAACTGGACATCAAAAACCAAATTTTTACATGCGTAAAATGTTCAAGAAACCATGCAAATTTAGTTTTCAGATAGAAGCGTACGTTCTGCGAGACGGGAACGGCGTTTTCTTGGAAGTTCATAATAGCTTCAGAGATCTTGATGTTGATGGGTTCGACGACCATCTCGATGTTGAACGGCCCTAATAGACGTTCGATCACTTTCTCCATTTCAGCTGAAAATCAAGAAATCACCATAACAATCAAAGAAATTGAAGAGTGAGCGATAATATTGTTGAAGATAAATTTATTGCAATCTTGCCTTTGGGATTAGAATAATATACTGCAGTTAGCTCACAACCTCTTTTTGCCGCAAACAATGAGGGGTAGAGGGAAACGATTGAAGAATTAGCAAGTTTTCTGGTTGGAGATGAGGAATTGGTGCCTTACCGACAAATTCGTTCCAGTGGGAGTCCAGCTGGGAGTGGTAGGCGAGACAGCCTTTCATAACGTTGGAACAGTAGTTTGAACAAGGCTTGAGATCTTTGATGCTCAGTCCGCTGCAGGCTGGGCAGTGAGTCATTTTAGCCACTGCTCTGTTGCAGGGGCTCGTCATTACGATCTGGTAACAAGAATCGAACACGCATTAGAAATCAACGTTGCTGCGGTGTAGCATTAGCACACCTTATTCATATTAATGTAGGTTTAGCGGTTTCCACAGATTATTCCTTATACGAATTTACAGGACTAGACCGGAGCCGCCGTAAGCTGCGAGCCGGTAGGTTGGGCGGCTGGCTTCTCGTGAAGTCACAACAGTGGCCCCTGCGACTGCCCGCTTTTCGCAGCCAGTTCTTCGATTATGATGCGATTTTCCCGCCTTTGTCCTGCCCTTTTAGCGAATTTTCAAAGAAAATGAAGCTATTGCAATGGCTTCGAAATTTAAATAATATAAATTTTTGGAAATTTTCTTCATAGAAATCCGTTTCAGACCATTCTAAAACGATTCCTGAAATTTAACACTTTTTTATATGTATGTATATATATATTTATTTATATATGTGTCACTCCAGACGATAACTCTCGATAGAATTGAGATAAACAGCTCAAATTTGCACAAAAAATCTATCTTGGCAATCGAAAGGCTATGTTCGAAGATGGGCGAAATTGGCCTACTCTAAGGAGGGTTTTGGCGCATTTAAAGTGCGCAAAAATTACCCAAAAATCCCCAAAATGTTATTTTCCAACAAGTGACCCCTCATTTTAAAGGTTTTTGCACGCTGAACACGATGGTGGAATCGGATTTTAGATATCTTGATCCGTTCTCAAATTAGAGCATTTAAAGTGCGCAAAAATTACCCAAAAATCCCCAAAATGTTATTTTCCAACAAGTGACCCCTCATTTTAAAGGTTTTTGCACGCTGAACACGATGGTGGAATCGGATTTTAGATATCTTGATCCGTTCTCAAATTAGAGCATTTAAAGTGCGCAAAAATTACCCAAAAATCCCCAAAATGTTATTTTCTAACAAGTGACCCCTCATTTTAAAGGTTTTTGCACGCTGAACACGATAGTGAAATCGGATTTTAGATATCTAAATCCGTTCTTAAATTAGAGCATTTAAAGTGCGCAAAAATTACCCAAAACTAGGATAATCTTTAAACTCTTCCCCCCCCCCCCCCCACCCCCTTAGAGTGGTCAGATTGAAATATGTGAGAAGTATTAATTGAAGACGAGAGTTCGAAGCAAAAAAGGGGGAGGCAAACGATTAGTACAACTCCTTGAATTTACCCACAGCGATCAAATAAATAAGCACTTAGTACAATTACGTAATAAACAAACGGTAGAATCAGGATGGACAAAACGTACAAATTAAAATAAATACGAAGAGAATATACATAGAAAACCAAATTTTAGACCGAAGTTTTCCTTTATTCAAAACCATAGCCATTAATTCGAATATTTCTTTGAAAATTCGCTCATTAAGTCATGCTGCATGACTGGTTTTTTTTACACTTGATGTTCAGCTGTAATATTTGCGGGTCTTGCTAGACGTTATGAGGTGTCATTAGTGAATAATGGGCAATTTCACCGAGTTTGTTTAATTTTCTTAAGTAAAAGATCTCGGCGAGTGCTTTCCGAAAAGGTGCTGCATCAGGGGTATCAGATGACCGAAATTGGGCGATAAACCAGTCGAAAGAAAGCGAAATGACGACATAGGTAAAGGACCTCACCCCCGCGTCCGCCTGGGGGGAACCCTCAGCTATCCATTTATGACGTCGTTTTCTTTCTATCCGTTTGTTGCCTAAGCTACACGGAGTTCTGAGATTGGCAGTGAGCGGTTTTCAAGGGCACAAAATCCGATTCTGAGATCAAAAATAAAAAAATTCCTACCCTCGCGAAAATGGCCCATTGATGTGATTTGCTGAACTTTTTCCTGAGTACCGATGCTCGGCGTACCTATTTCGCGACTTTATTTACACGCAGTAGGCAGTACCGTTAATGTTGAGTTTTATTTTTACTAAGTGTCGTTCTTTCTGTTTTATACGACCGTTGTACATACCTACAGGTATTAACACCTGTTTACACCTAGGTACCTACTCTCTTGATGTACATTTCTGTTTAATTTACTTAATGTGGGGCGAGTATCTTAATCATTGAAAGACCATTTTGTGGACACTTTCTGCAACTTCTGTTAAATAATTATTGAAAAAAAAAAAAATTTGTTGAAGAAAAATGTTACAAGCGCAAAGTACAAGCAGCTCAGAAAAAAGATCGTAAATTCAACAAATTCAGTTCTTAACAACGTACCTACGTTGTAATTACCTAAGCGATTTGTTCCCTTATCTTTTATCCCGTTTTACCTTACAGTTATACCTATTCGTTTTAAAATTTCTTGTATCATATTTTGATAATAAGTTAGTAAGTAACCTTGTTCCGCTTACATAATACCTATTGGTTCCCACCTAATTTAAATAAAAATGGATTCATTTTGTTCCCCAACAAACTGGGTTCTGGTTTGTTTGATGGTTGTTGTTTGTTTTGTTTGTTGTTGTTGGTTGTGAGTCGTGTATTATGTTTGGATAATTAAGTTAGTACACGGGTCCCCTCAAGTGGGTTCCTACATCATTTAAAAATCTAATATATAAAATTCTCGTGTCACAGTTTTCGTTGTCATACTCCTCCGAAACGGCTTGACCGATTTTGATGAAATTTTTTGTGCTTATCCGGTATCTATGAGAATCGGCCAACATCTATTTTTCATCCCCCTAAATGTTAGGGGTAGTCCACCCCTACATTTTTATTTTATTTTTTAGACAAAATTTTTTGTTTTCATTTTTCCACGATCACAGCATACAAAAATACACGCAACCCTAAATTTTCACCCCTCTACGATCAACCCTTATTTTGTAATTGTTACCTAACTAAAAAATTTAATTTTTTGCAAGAATTTTTTTTATATTTTGTCATGACTTAGAATAAAAAATTTCATATGACCCTGAGTTTTTCACCCCTCTACGATCAACCCCTATTTTTTATTTGTGAATTATAAACTTTAATTTTTTGGCAACATTTTTTTTTATTCTGTCGGCTTAAAAAAATAAATTGTACTTAATAAATTATTTATTGACTGTTCATAAATATTTATTAAATCCTATGATGTTAAAAAATCATTTATTAACAGTTGATAAAGCTTACAACACCAGCTGGAGAGCATGTACGTAGATTCAACGCACCTGTTCAAGACGTTGCTGGAATCATGGTTGGCGACCGTACAGCTACGCGACAAATCGTGATTCGAAGAAGAAATAATGATCTTCAGTTCATCAGTGATACCCATCGTTCAAATGACGCTCTCCAATATCATTTATTAACAGTTGATAAAGCTTATCAAATATAAACAAATTTTTCTATCCGTTTCAGTTTTTTACCTTCATTTATTTATATGTTGCTGTACAGTCAGCAATGCCAAAAAAGCGCAAAGGGGCCAATTTGAGTTGTCGAACGAGCCGTTCCAGAGCCAAGCAAGATTTAAGAGCACGAAGATCAAGCGAACAAATTCAAGAAGACAATGCAAATTTGCGTGCGAGAATGTCGCAGTTACGTGAACAACGATCACAAGAGGCACGAGATGAACAAAATCAACAAAGACAACTAGAACGAAGACAAAGCCGCAGATTCATAGTCGACAGACGTAGAGGAATTGACCAACAACGCCAACAAGTTCATCGAGCATTTCTGTCAGATTCATTTCTTCGACTAGCATTCCAGTACGAGCCTGATGTTGAATATTATGCTCATTCCAAAGTGGTTATTGGTACTTTGGAGAAGGAATGCCCGCATTGTCATGCACTTAAATTTAAAAATGAGCCACTTGGGATGTGTTGCTCATCAGGAAAAGTACAACTAACCGAAATTGAAACACCACCTGAGCCATTGCACGGTTTACTTATTGGTACTGATCCAGATTCTAGACTGTTCCTGAAGTCAATTCGCACTTTCAATTCATGTTTCCAAATGACATCGTTTGGAGCAACAGAAATAGTTAGCAATGTTGCAGCAAACGGTCAACAATTTAATTCCACGTTTAAAATCACAGGCCAAGTTTATCACAAAGTGGGATCATTGCTTCCAGTGCCAAACGAATCTCATAAATTTTTACAAATATACTTTATAGGTGGCGAGGACTCCGAACGTGCACTTGCCAATCGCGTGAATATTGTACACTCTATTGCGCTGAGAGATTAATTTTTTTTTTAATTTCAACTGGCATAATTGATAGTAAAAATATGAATAATTATTTTTGATGTTTAGATAGCTATCAAGGATTGTAATTTAAAATATATTCGTTAATTTAATAACGATTAATTTATTAACCTAAATTAAACATACTTTTATTGTTTATACCGCTTTTGATTATAAATATATCCCCGCACACTTACAGAAGATAGTTATTTTTATTGAATTAAAAAAATGTTTCCTAGGAAAGAATGTTTCCTAATGTTTCCTAGATACATGGCAAAACAACGTTTGAATGCTTAGTAGTTGGATGCTTTAGCCCATCGTTGAATAGTTTATACGACAATTTGTTTTTTCCGGCTGCAACGCGCCGGGTAACCGGCTAGTCATCAAATAAAAATGAATTGCTCAGTTTGTTCTCATGTAATAAAAAAAATAGTACCTACTCATGTACAATGTTTTGATAATAAGTTACTACATTTGTTCCCCTTACATAAGTCCCTACATCATTTTAATACTTGTATTGCTCAGTTAGTTCTCAAGTTGAGATCCTACCGTTGATTCCGTTACCCAGGTGCCTCGCTTGAAAACAAACCTGTGTTCAACTGTAAGGTAACCTCAACCCCACCTGTTTATATCATTACCCGAAAATATGGGGAATGTATTAGTACATCCCGGAAACTTGAAGGGCAAGCAAAACTCTCAGCAAAAGGAGTGAAACGTTAGGGTTTGACGGGCTATAAACTGGGCGGGTTCATAAAATGGACGAATTAATCCCGGATCAGTAATATAAGAAATCAATTTTGAGATCGCCGGTTCTCATCATGAAACTTGAGAAGAATAACGATGATTAGAATATTACTTATCTTACATTTTGCATGTTTTTCACGATATTGCCAGCTATGTTGAGGGCCTGGGAGAAGGTCCTGGTGGCGACGAAGGACCTCTTCAGCTGAACTGACAGCTTGTCCGGTACGTCGCCGAATGGCTTCAGCTCTTTCATTTTCTCGCTCACGCATTCCAGATACCTGGAAAAGCAGGAATTCATTTGTAGTGGCAACAACGGTTCAAACGTGAACCAATCCAAAGAAAACACAGGTGGATTGATAAGAGGATCTTGTATGACCAAAGGAACTGGCCCGAATGAAGGATGTGAGGCGCCAACTCTACCAAAAACAGTCTTCAGTCGCAGTTAGGACATGGCAAGCAAGCTAGAGACAACGGTAATTCCAGTGTCTCAAACCAACCCTTTTCATGGACAGGGCATAATTTCGTCTACATCGCCACACACGTACCTCTACAATATTTACAGTAATATTATACCTAAATTATATTATAATTATGTGAGATTATATTATAATCTCTGTATTACAAAAGAAACACATACTTGGCATCAAATTTGTACTGCTGGTTGAGTACGGTGAACATCTTCTGGTACAGAGTGTTGAAGAAGTTATCCATGGCTTCGATGAGGTCGATCCTCCCTCTCGAGTAATACTTCTCAAGCTCGTCGAACAGGTCGGTGAATACGTAGGAGTTCTGCTCGTAGACGATCCCGTACGTCTTCTTGAACATCGTGTGGAAGTCTGACTTCGCCTTGTTCATCATTTCTTTAAATATAGCTGTAATAACAAAAAAATAATAATTCGGTTAGTTAAAACTTCTACCGATGTTAAGCCCATAGGAGGAGGTAGGTACCTATTCACTTGCCTAAGCGAAGTAGTTATAATGGGTAAGCATCAAAATGAGAGACTATCAAACATTGGCGTTGACAAATACTGGAAAATCATGCACATGTAGGGGATCAGAGGAGAACAATTTCTGCAACCACCAAGTGTTGGTAGGTACCTAGACACTGCACACATTTTTGAGAACTCCCCTTACTAAAAGGTAGGTGGCAGTCAACTGAGTGGTGCGATAAAATTGTGCCACTCGGTTTATCCATAGATGCCTAGGTACCAATGTAGATATTCAGTTGCTTTTGGAAATGGAAAAAGGGTGTTAAAAATAACCGGATTTTGAAAAGGTTCACCCTTTAGATATTATAAATCTGGTCACAGGAGGGCATTAGCCCGTGAGCAGAGCAGAGCATGCTTTCGATCAGCGTTCGAATGTTTGGTATCTTTAGTCGAACACAAACAACTTCAACATGCTGCTCAGGAGGTAAACACTAACAGAAAGGATGGGGATTGCAGCTTTCAAGGAAGGGGACGGCTGTTGTTATATCGAAGGGGAAAGGAGTCTGAGAAAAACACGATTTTTATTCATGAGGATCCACCTTTTAACAATGTTAATCCACGCTGGGATTTTTTTATTCAGTTTCTGAAATCCGTGACTGGCGGAATAAGACGATGTCCCGCTGTTGCGATTCCACGGTTACATCCGGAACCGTTCTGGTGAGCGGCCTGGTGGAAAGTGACGTTCGGATTCCCGACAATTTCGATTAAAAAAAAAATCTATAAATCAAATACAATCGCCTAGGTAACATAAACGAGCTTGTATGGTACGGTGTTTGGGTCCGTCTCTCTGCAAATACCAGATTTATGGTATCTAGGTAGCGTGGTAACAGTGGTAGGAACCTACCTAACCTGTTAAGGCGGCCTTCAAAATCCACTGCTTTGTCACCCATTTTTCATTATCAAGATCGTCAAAATCAATAATTGAGCAAAACTACTATTGATTTACAGTACCTACCTACAACCTGCAGTGAGAACTGAGAGTGAACAGTGAGATTCGCTCAAGCCGTTCTTAGCGCTTTGAAGGTCAATGAATAACTACTCGATGTTTCGCAGAGATAACTTGAGGAAGTCGGGATAACAGCACTATGTAGATGTACAGGTATTGGGCTCAAGATATGAATAATCAGCAACTCAATAAATGTCATGAAATAATGGGGTACCGACAAACATAAATCTATATAATATGTATCTAGGTACCTACTGCAAATCCTATTAAACCAACCAACTGAAGGTGGGTGATAAGGACTATTTAAAATCGAATGATTCATTAACAATAATTTTCCTTTTCCAAGATCAAAAACATTCGTTGGTCAACACACGAACTTACCAACCATCCGTACCAACACTCGTTGGTGCCTATTCATTATACATCGAAATCCGCAAGCTGTGAGTATCCCTGTTTTCAAACCATTAGAATTAGAGATGTTCGTACCTGCCAGGTCGAATACCAATAAGTAGTGTAAGAATGCTCTACTCATGGTGTATCTAATCTCTAAAGAAAACCTGTTGGAACACCTAAAACCTGAACGCCTACAGCACGCCCCAATATTACATCGATGCAGGTACACCTACACCAACAACTCTGGAATAAGTCATTGTACTTATCGTTTGACAATATTAGATGTTGGGTAATTTAATGTTTCAGTAGTAATCTTCATGTAGTTTCAGCATATTTGGCATATTTTACAAGTTAGGTCCCACCTACGTGCTCAAACACTTTCTCAGACCTCTTCCTCGTTTTCCCCGACAGTCCTTAATAGGATCGACCCAGGTGAATACTAACGTTCGTAGATCCGCTGTTCTTTCGGCCCACTGATTTTCCGGTTCAACTATCTTTCTTCTCTAACCTCAAGTTTTTTTTCAATTGAATCGGTTCAACCCGTTTTGGCTGACCGGTCACTCCCGATGAGGCGGAGTCGTCTTCCAGGAAAATCCGAACTTCCGGAGCTGCCTATAATTCCATCCTTTGTGTTTCCGCTCAATTATAGAAAATAACATTTTTCATTTTCCCCCTTTTTTTTAACATCGAAAACTAGGAGAGAAATCTCTGTGCGTCCCGTCAACACTTCTCACTCTTTACACAGAAAATAACTCCTATAAGACTGGATTTTGTTTATACACGAACACTTCAGTTCAGCGAAACGGCAGTTGATTTATACCTGAACCAGCTGATTATGCAGCTGAATTAATGTTAGAGAGAACATTCTAACGGGGCATTTTTGCCAATTTTTTTAAAAGAAAAAATATTCAGAACTCTTGGAAAGATGGTATTTAGACGCCCGTTTTAAAAAACAGGCTTATTTTTAAAAATTAGGGTGGTTAAAAGTAAAAATGCGGCAAAAAATGACGTATGAAGGTCTATTGACATCTGACTGGATGTTAGCCCAAGGACGCGGAGCGAAGCCTCGGAGGCACAGGTTCCCAATGCAAACATTAAAACGCTGCAAAGTCCTTGTCACATGGGTTTATTATTCTATTGGACATACTTACAGAAATGTTGGCTGTTCATTTATTGTTTCTTTCATATAAAATAATTGAAATAGCTATCTCTGGTGGTTTCCACCAATTGTGGCCCCCAAAACACGAATAAGGTAAGCTCCTCTTTTTTTTTTTTTTAATAAATTATCTTCGATCATTGATAGTACCATTTAATCGTCTTGATCCACCTGTTGACACCTTTTCCAGTGTTATTCTACAAATTGATGGTGATTTCAGACGATTTCCCAGGTTTTTGACTCATAAAAAATCAATTTCGGGAGCTGAACATCTGGTAGAACCTCAATTTTCTATTCTTTGGTCAAAATCGACTTCATATTCGGTCTTCTCGTCCCCCAAAACATGAAAAACGATACCTTAAAAGTTCATGTTACCAACATGTTGCTAAAACGCAAAAAGTACCTATTTTTACACACTTTTTCACTCATAACACCCCTGGGTATATTCCGATCAGGCTGAAAAAATTCGGGACACAACTAGGGCCCAAATGGAGCATGTGTGCGATAGAACGATTTTTTTAGACCGAAAATGAAGCCTGTACACGTGATACGGCGGACGGTGGACGGCGGACCGGCGGACGGACATTGCATTTTTGGAATCTACGCACCTTGAAACGGAAAAGAAAAAATTTTGAGGGGGTGTTATAAAAATTTTTTGCTGAGCGAATACATAGGTGTATTATTCACAGAATAATAAACCAAAATGGAAAACCTTCTAGTTAGAGAGCCAGTGGCCTCCTAATTTAACCGGAAGATGTATAGCTGCAATCGAAGGGGCTTGATGCCCTGAAACGAGATCCGCGAGTCAGCCACTCCTTACCCGGGGCATTATTATAGAAATTTTGAATTCAATTTTCAAAATTTTGGCTCCTAATTTAACCGAAAGATAAATGGTTGAAATTTGTTTCAAAATGTAGGTTTCTGATCACTGGTTTAGGATTCAGGGCGACTGACGACCGATCCTGGGCCAATTTACTAACTGACGCGTTCAAATTTGGTTAAAATGTGCATCTAATTTAACCGAGAGATAAATGGCTGGGGTTTTTTTTCAAAACGACCAGCATGCAGCACTAAATAACATTGTGCAACGACTGACGGCGCCAGCTGGGCAGATTTCATAACTGACGACAATTTAAATTTCGGTTGACCGAAACTTAACCGAGAGATAAATGGTTGAATTTTGTTTCAAAATGTAGGTTTTCTGTTAGTGACCCAGGATTGAGGGCGACTGACGGCCGATCCCGGGCCAATTTAGTAACTGACGCGTTCAAATGGGGGAGGACGCGTATCATTGAGAAAGACATATATGAAATTCTGCATGAATTCGTATGCAGAATGTATGGAGTGCGGGGGACAAAAAAGGTCAATGAAGCCCGACATGAGCTATTTTGCAGAGCTATTTTGCCGAAAAACTCAAATGAACCGGAACTCAAATTTGACAAGTCCTTCAGTTCTAACACCATTCCCCCCGACCAGGCTGAACTGAACGAAAAAATCAATAGAGCTCTTCTGGGAGGGGTGTGGAGCATTGATTCTAGGGCATTGCCAGTTTGAACCTACAAGTAAGGCAGATAATCATGGGTGGATATAGCCATGGAAAGAAGCAGTCCGGTTTTGCGGAGGGATGGGACCTCCCAACATTGATGACATCTTGGAAAACAGAAATTACCTTGATGCCAGCTGGAACTACAATGACGATAATGTTAACGATGAAGATGCCAATGAGGATGACGATATTGGAGAACATACTTCTGACTCAGGTAATTTTCATTACTACAATAAAATGTGATAAGTGTTATACATTATACTAATTTTTTAGGAAAATCTTTCGAGAATTTATGGACGAAATTTTAGTAGGTACTGCAGACATTTCTGCTTTCCAAAAAAAAAACTGGATCCTGTCTTTGGAAGTTATCGTTTCGAGTCGACAAAAACTTGGCATTTTTGCACGGATTTTTTGAGGACTAAGGACCTAAGCCTAACGTTCGAAGGATGACCCTGCAGGTTCACTGGAAGTAGTATTTCAAACAGTGCCCATGAACAACCACGCTAAATGTATTTTTTTCCAACTAAAAGTTTTTGGTTTTATTGTTTCAGATGATTCATCATTGGATGAGGAGCAGAAAAATCTTCTTCTGTTCCATAGTGTTCATTTGTTCCCCTGTACGAAAATGTTAAACTGTCATTGAATACAATTGCATCCATTTCAGACATCAGCGGGAAATCATATGAACACTTAACCAAATTTGAACGCGTCAGTTACTAAATTGACCCGGGATCGGCCGTCAGTCGCTCTGAATCCTGGTTCACTAACAGAAAACCTACATTTTGAAACAAAATTCAACCATTTATCTCTCGGTTAAGTTTTGGTCAACCGAAATTTAAATTGTCGTCAGTCATGAAATCTGCCCAGCTGGCGCCGTCAGTCGTTGTACAATGTTGTTTAGGGCTGCATGCTGGTCGTTTTGAAAACAAAAACCCCAGCCATTTATCTCTCGGTTAAATTAGATGCACAATTTAACCAAATTTGAACGCGTCAGTTACTAAATTGGCCCGGGATCGGCCGTCAGTCGCCCTCAATCCTGGGTCACTAACAGAAAACCTACATTTTGAAACAAAATACAACCATTTATCTCTCGGTTAAGTTTCGGTCAACCGAAATTTAAATTGTCGTCAGTTATGAAATCTGCCCAGCTGGCGCCGTCAGTCGTTGCACAATGTTATTTAGTGCTGCATGCTGATCGTTTTGAAAAAAACCCCAGCCATTTATCTCTCGGTTAAATTAGATGCACATTTTAACCAAATTTGAACGCGTCAGTTAGTAAATTGGCCCAGGATCGGTCGTCAGTCGCCCTGAATCCTAAACCAGTGATCAGAAGCCTACATTTTGAAAGAAATTTCAACCATTTATCTTTCGGTTAAATGAGGAGCCAAAATTTTGAAAATTGAATTCAAAATTTTTATAATAATGCCCCGGGTAGGGAGTGGCTGACTCGCGGATCTCGTTTCAGGGTATCAAGCCCCTTCGATTTAGGGGGATTGCAGCTATACATCTTCCGGTTAAATTAGGAGGCCACTGGCTCTTTAACTATTCGTGGCAACTTTCAAGAACTTTTGCGGTGACCTTCATAGTCATGGAGAAATAAGACGTTATAGTAGAGATATTTTGTTTTTGCAGTGGAAATATAAAACGTTTGAATAACTCTGGATGAATGGGTTCCCACGATTTAATACGAGCAATATACGTACTACTAAGGAATCTATCGATCAACATGTTTGAAAATCGTAGAAAGGAGTACATAGGTAGTTGAAAAATCCCTCCGATGATCGAGAAAATCATTCCACATTTTCCAAAATATAGTTAACCAACAGTTTACCTTTAGGATGCCTAACTATGCCTAAGCCTCCTATACTTATTTGGTTGTTGCAAAATTCAGAAATGTATATATTTTTAGAATTAATATTCTATAATAATTAGAAATATCTTTATATTATTTATATTAATTAGCAATTTTTTAGAATTGCCCATTCTAAAAATATTTACACTAATTCCATCTACAACGGGAACTAACCGTCGAATTTGGTGGCTCTACTGAGAAGCACGTTGGCCTGTGTTTCCAGTTCTTGGCGGAGGCCTGCGTCGAACTGCCGCTTGCTTTGGTAGCTGAGCTGCTTCTGCATCGTCTCCGTACAGCAGGGACCATCTCCACACACGGTCATAACTCCTCCTGGAATCAGAAATGATATTAATAGTTAAGACTGATCTTAATTTAAAGGAATAGAATAGTGTTCAAAAATTTATCCGCATTCCAGTGTAAGAACACTGGTAGAAACCAATGAACTGGTGGACGGAGGTGCAATGATGGACGCAAGCCGGGGCGTGGCAGGAGGTGGACCATCACGTGAGCTGCTATCATCCGTCTAATTCCCGGCTATTAGGCCCGTTTCCCAGCGCCCCTTGTGCACACTTCACTCTGTTATTTCGCGCATGCAAGCATTTATGACGGTACCTATTAACGGATTCAATTCCAATAGTCATTCATGACTGACATATCCGATTAAGGAAATTCCTAGTTGGCCTCCTAGTTTTCAAGAATTTCATCCGACAGTTTTCAAACATGGATATTTTATTCTTTCGTTCCGTTTGTTCGCCAACGATTATGAGAGATCACCATCCTATCACGAACCGTATCATGTACCAAGAGAATGAAAGGAGAGTTTGGAGCATTGATGCGGCGATGCCGCTTTCTAAGGAGTGCGCATGGGCCAAGACCCACTCACCACTTCTGGTTAGGTTTTAATAATACTACCCGTAGATCAGCAGTAATTAGCGTGCCCCGCGACGCTAGCGCTTATTATTATCAACAAGATAAGTCACTGTCAAATCAAATGATTGAATTTCACAGTTTTATTTTTCTTTCCCTAAGTTCCGAATTGGATATCTAGAGAGGTATTATTTTTAATGCAAAGGCAAATGAACGTCGGAAAAAGTACAAACATAACTTACAATATCTACAAGGCAGGGATGTCGGACACACGTGTTATAGTTATGGCAGAAGGTTTACCTACACGGTCGCAATCTAACTTGGGAATCGGGTAGCGAGAGGCCTTGGGAACGACAGCAGACGAGAGAGATACAATCTAATTTGGTGAAAGTCCATCTGTGCAATCATGTTCCGATTCGCTTATCATTTTTACTGGTCCGAGTGTTTGTTCCTGAGCTGTTTTTCAGTGTTCAGAATCATGGATGTGGCTATCGACTGCAAAATTTCTTTCACAACGCTGAAAAAATGTTATTACGTTGACAGGCATAAATTTAGAGTACCGGGAAACGAAGGAAGGTTGTTTCAGTTGTAGGTGTTATAATAGGAAATGTGCAGCTAAAACTAGAAAAAAAGACCCCTCCCCCCTCGTCCCTTCATAAATTAACTCGACGAATCAGTTGAACCATGCAAGGAAGCCGTATGGTTCGAGACAAAAAATTCTAGATACAAAAACCACTGAGGTATATATAAAAAATTTAGCACAATCTACGACATTTATGTTCAACGCTGACTTCCCGAGATCTGCATCTACAACGAATCCACCTGGATTTTGAGATAGGAGCCCACAAAGCTGTCGAGAAATTTTTCCTACGTGTACCATTGTTGGGTGCTTATAACAGATAGCTCAAGCATGGTACCGACGTGTACAGAAGTTGGCCGATGGACCATCAGAATTTCCCTAGTTCAGTTGCACTGAAGAATAAAGGCAGCTCAAAAACTGTTTAAGAAGAACGTTGAATTTAACTCTATTTATCAAATTCATCGATGTCGTGAGTCCCTCCCGGAACTCCAACTCACTAGATTTAAGTTCTCGCTAAAAAACAACCCGTAGACATAAGGCTCTGGCAAATAAACGGTAAGAGTGGGGCAACCGACGCAGGATCCGGTGCCCAGCCTGGGGCCCCACCACCAGGGTGGTGGCTTCAGGGTCTATATAACCCCGGATCCTGCGCCATTTTCGCCATTCTACGTCTCCTCTAGCTGCCGGCTACTCTTTCTTCATCCTCAAACCTCCTCTCTTCAAATTCACTTCTCAAATGCTCACATAGGTAGTAAATTCACACAGTAAATTCACACTCACACATTTCATCAGAGTTAGGTGGAGGTCTCGCCCTTAACCAACCCTGATGAAACACACTACACGCTCGGTGGAGGTCCGCCCTTAACCGCATACACTTTCTACATAAATTCACCATCAAATTCACACACACACACACACACACACACACACACACTTCATTAGGATTAGGTGGAGGTCTCGCCCTTAACCAATCCTGATGACACACACTACACGCTCGGTGGAGGTCCGCCCTTAACCGCACAAACACACACGCTAAATTCACACACACACACACACACACACACATAAATTTAGTCAGGTATGGTGGAGGTCTCGCCCTTAACCAACCTGACCAAATTTATTACACGCTCGGTGGAGGTCCGCCCTTAACCGCACACACACACACACAGCCAACATTCACTCAAAACCAATTTCTTAAATTACACGCTCGGTGGAGGTACGCCCTTAACCGCAACCACATTCAAACCACACACACCAAATTTATACTTAAATTCATTCCTATCCAACATCCAACTACCTCCACCTCTCATGGTGAATTTTACAGCCACTTAAATTCACCATAATCGATAAGTTCGTAGATCGAGAAAAGAAGTTCGTAGGCAGATCTGAACTTAAGTTCGTGGTTGGCAACACTGGGGTCTCCAAGCCATTGTTTTAAAGATACGCGAGGAAGCTGATGTATTACAGAAGCCAACCAGAAGTGGAAAATCGTACAAGTCTTGGCGCACGCGCACTCGTTAGGAAGCGGCATCGCCGCATCAATCCTCCACTCTCCTGAGAATGTGGCTGGGAGAAGGTCGTGACGTCATGGTGCATGGTGCCTTATCCCTGCGGTCGTAGGGATTGATAGGGCTCATAATCTCTCAATTTGATAAAGAGATCGGAAAAATAGGTAAAGAAGGCAGAACACAGGTTTCAAGGAAGCGGCCGACCTTCATGGAGTTCCTATGTCCAATTTGTCTTTCTCTCAGATTCAATGAGCTGGTAGGTACCTGTTTCAACCGCTGATCAGGGTGTATTATAGCGGTAGCCATATTGAAGATGTATGACCGTAGCTTGGAACAAAAGTTTTCGTTCGAAAAGTATGGGTATGGGTATCTTTCCCATGTCAAAATGAGTTATTTTCATATTTTTGACTGCAGCTCCTTCAATATTCGTCACACAACCAAAAATCTGGAATCTAGCCAAAAACCTTTTGCGAAAATCCAATGAAATGTAATCA
The DNA here is from genome assembly GCA_954871275.1 of Leptopterna dolabrata. Lineage (NCBI taxonomy): Eukaryota > Metazoa > Arthropoda > Insecta > Hemiptera > Miridae > Leptopterna > Leptopterna dolabrata. Next base: position 11,590,363 of record OX940983.1, on the reverse strand, counting down.
ACTGCTTACCAGTAGAAGAATCAGTCGGCTCCCCATTCAGGTCGTTACAACCTAACCAACACAACCCTCTGCGCCACAGCAGCTTGACAGCCAATATCTCATCTATCCATTCTTTCCAATCTCTTAATAACAATACAAGTCAGTTTGATATTTTGTAGAAATATTGACCCCCTCCCCCCACCCATGATCTTTTTGAATCGTGAACCCAGAAGCTAATTTCTTCCCGACTGATTTGGTAATTTCTTTCTGAATTGCTGATTGCTAATTTCTTCTACGATGCTGAATTTGTCCTCTGGAGCCACCATCAGAGAGACATAATGATACATAATTATCAGACCAAATCCAAAGTGTTTGTGCCGCTCTCCAACTGAATCTTTTCAGAATGTTTTGTATGCTATTCATTTCCAGTGATTTACCTAATTTTTATAATTCATATAATTTCTTTCTATATTGGTACCTTCTCGAGATTTTCAAACGTGTGTTTGGTGGACCACATCTGGGTCAATGGCAACAAAAATTACCTATGAGGAATGTTTACCTATTTGTAGAAGTAAAAATCTTAGCGAACGTGGCTAGACAACATAGCAATGAATATAAAACAGTGACAGAAGAGTAGGTACTGATTTCAACTTTGAACAAGTGCGTATATACCTACCAAGTAGTTTGGTAATAGGTAGATGTGATGAATTTAGAATTTCATCACGGTGGCGTGAGGAAAGGAAAGGCGCAGGCGGCGGTAATCCACCGATCATCTACGCCCGGTTAAGGGGGAGATAGAGGTGAGTGTAGGAATTTACCCAGGCGGCGGTAATCCACCGATCATCTAGGTTTGAGAGAGGAGGTGCTTGTCTAGGCGGCGGTAGTCCACCGATCATCTAGACAAGAAGGAGAAGGTTGTGTGAACGTCGGGTTCACCACTGTGATGAATTTAGAATTTTGTTCATCACGGTGGCGTGAAGGAGAAAAGACGCAGGCGGCGGTAGTCCACCGATCATCTACGACTTTGGGAGGAGATGGAGGTGAGTGAGGGAATTTACCTAGGCGGCGGTAATCCACCGATCATCTAGGTGAGAAGGTGCTTGTCTAGGCGGCGGTAGTCCACCGATCATCTAGACAAGAGGGAGAAGGTAAATTCTCAGGCGGCGGTAATCCACCGATCATCTGAGAGGAGGAGCAAGGTAGAGGAGAGAAGAGAGAGCTAGTTAGAGGAAGTGTCGAATGAGGCTAAAGCCCCAGGATCCAGGGTTATATAGGAACTGGAGGCCTCTCCCTCCAACTCCCTGTGGGGAGTTGGTAGTGGGGCTCCAGGTTGTGTTCCCTGGGTTCTGTGGCCTGTCTCCCCACTCAGTTGTTTATTGACGGAAAGTAAGTTTTACATGAGGATATTGGTGAGAGCTTAAAGTTACTGTTGGAGTGTTCCCGGGAGGGACTCACGACAGTAGAGAACACCCATTTCCAAAACAAAATATGAACTGTTCAATAATTTCTTTCTATATTGGTATCTTCTCGAGATTTTCAAACGTGTATTTTGTGGACCACATCTGGGTCAATGGCAACAAAAATTACCGATGAGGAATGTTTACCTATTTGTAGAAGTAAAAATCTTACCGAACGTGGCTAGACGACATAGCAATGAATATAAAACAGTGACAGAAGAGTAGGTACTGATTTTAACTTTGAACAAGTGCGTATATACCTACCAAGTAGTTTGGTAATAGGTAGAGATCACCCATTTCCAAATATGAACTGAATATCAAACAGCATTATTCAATAGTCAGTCAGCTTTGAAAAAACATTCTACAACGGTATTTCTCAAATCCATGTACAAGTTTCCGATTTACTTTACGTTCATCGAGTTTTAAGGACCTACATAGTAAACAAGGCTGTTTTTCAATTCAGTGCATGCCAATTTACTGCGCAGGTGGTTGCAGAAACGTGGGTGGCTTGTTAAAACTGGCTACTCTGCATATTTTTATGAGTTTTTTCACCACGACCATTCAGTGAAATGTCGCTTTTTAGTCGCCGGCGTTATCAATTTTTAAAGAATTTCACGGTAGAGAGCATGGGACCCGTTCGGCCACGGTTCATACCCACCGTAATGCGTAGATTAATATCAGTGGTCTCAACTTTGCATCAGATGGTGCCGAACTATTAATTCAATGGAATATTCAAATCCTGCGCCTCTTCTCTGGGTGCTACACAATAATTAGTTCAACTGGTTTTGAAATAATTATGAAGGAGTTCGATAGGTACATACGTATGTGTTTTCATCGTGAAAGACATTATATTTGAGGCATGGATTATGAAATCCAGTAAATAATAATTGTAAATTATGAGTAAACACCAACGAATATTTCGTACTCGGAATCATTCTAACTATAACGAATAATAATTATGGTGAAAGTAAACAATAAAAACAATAAGCAATTAATATTGATGAATGGCACCGAACCCTGGAATTGATATTGGCACTATAATACAAAGAAATGGGCGACGAAATGGGGAACGGACCCAACATGTAGGAAGGGACTCGACATTTTAGTACGGGTTGCCAACTTGTAAAAGAATTCTAAAACTCGTAAAATAATTCTGAGGGCTTCTCAGTAAATGTATTATCTCATAAGGCTTCTAGATATTGATTCAAATAGTAGGTACGTTATGATAGTGTACCTATGTTCGACTTCGTTAGAACTATTGACGTATCCAGGCGTGAGCTGTTTTCTCTACTTTGTGCGTGCTATGTTCACTAGCTGTCGAGAGCAAGTAGGAATATGTCAAACCACAAAACTGCAACGTTTTACAATTAGTCTTTATTCCTTCAAGCACCTTGCCAAGAATGAGGCTCCCTTGCCAATTATAATGTTCCTTTTCAGGAATAAACCTGCATTTCTTGCACAGTTCCTTCGGTCACGAGGGTTGCGTGATCAATAAAAAAATGTACGTAATAAGGTAGGTATGCCGTTGCATTTGCATTGGCCAACTCGATCGTAGCACGCGGCAAATAATTCGTCCAATATTTCATCATTTAATATTGTTAAACAATGCATTTTTGATCACGTTGCTACGTTGAGTGCGGTTTGTAAAACCTTGATTATCTGGAAGTACATACCTTCCACTTATTAATAATAATCATCTATAGTTCCTATGTATATTTCAGCAGAAGAAAGTGTTCCTACCTATGAATTTTATATGGAAGATTGGCACATAACTTTCGATTTATTTGCCAAATGAATTTACATATGCGTATGCATTTTTTTTAATTGAACGTTGAAGTACATGTCCAATCTGTTCTACAAGGACCTAATACTAGATTATAACTTTTTGCAAGCGGCTAGGCGCTGGTCTTTGTCTTTTATTTCATGTACTTGGCAATGATAATACCACTATTTACCACATTGTTTACCATTATTCAGACGGATCCTATAAAACTCAAGTACCTGCCTCAGTAATGGAAGAAATGCGAAAACCAGCTCAAGGCAAATCCGGTTTTAGCATCCTATCTTGCATAAGGGAAGGAAGAGGATCGGAGGCACTTCACCTAAGTGTCTGCCTGACTCCCTCGCTCAAGAGGGTTTTTTACCCTCAAGGGCCGAAATCGCTGAGAGCCGTCCACTTCCAACCTTCGGCCTCCGGACTTACCAGATCTTGGTTTACTGGAAAGCTCAAAGCTCCACTCCAGTTGTAGGCAGTATTGCTTGACCGAATGGATAAGATCTGGGAAGGTAGCGTATCACGTAAACGTATTGATGATCTGATACGAATGCTACCATTAGAACTGTTCCAACAAGGCCTCAATCCCAAACATTGTCACGTCACCCCCTTCCTATCCTCAACTTACAACGTGAAAACAAGTTAGTGGGGGAAAAAAATGTCCTGAAATTTGTTCTAGGGCGATGGCAGAAACTAAAGAAGAGGAAAAAGAGGCTAGGGTCCTTCCGTGGCACGACTGTAGTGGCGATTTTCGACTCACTTTCATATTTTGGACACTCACTTCTCGAGTGAAACCTCCTGTAGGGAAAAGAGACCTCCCTCGCAGTCTTATTGAAAATAGACAAGAGAGGAATTTCGAAAATGCCCATAAGGTTGTGTGGTATTAGCGGGGACGTAATTATCACGTCAGAGCCGGTGGGCTGGTTTCACTACCCGATCTTCCACCTAGCTCCGCCCCACCTTGACATGAGATCTGTAATAATGGACTGGAGGGTGGACCACCGAGGGAGTATCACGTCTTTTCCTTCAGGGTTCCCTCCACTGAACTGGAATCAGGTAAACGCTGTAAGGATCTGTAGAGACCCACCAGGTTAAAAAAAATCCATCAGTTAGAGATAGCACTCGTTGATAACGGCTCTCGCTGACCACAAGAAGGTAGGGCACCAAAATGATTTAGAAATAACCAGGTAGGTAATTACTATAATATACACACACACACACACAAATTTATATTTACATATATATATATAAATGTACTAGTTTGAAACCTGATAATTTCTAGCGGTTGATAAAAATCGGCTTAGGATACCAACATCTATATGTATATACATTTATATATATATGTTTATACAGAGCAATAAAACAGCTGTAAGGACATACGTCCACTGGTATGTAGTGGATCTAGTAATGTCGGAGATGATGAAACTACTGGTTGATTGGGGGAAGGTAGAGTACCAGTGTGATTCAGAATACCTTAAAGTACATCTATGTCCGTATAGGCGAACCCTGTCCCCTTGAAAAAGTTGTAGACATGCGGCTGTGTCCGTCAAAAGAAAGGGCAATTTTGCCCTAATTTACTACCTACGCAGGTCACACGAAAGGCTCATTAACTTCTCTGTAGTCATTTTTAGGTACATATGGTACCTACCTGGTATCTCTTCATGAGAATAAAAACAAAGTAAAAACTCGTCGGTATAGCTAGTAAAGTCAGAACTGTTTCTGTTATTCCTTGAAAAATACATTCACATGTCTGAAACACCCATAAATATACTAGTGCATGATACCTGCCCAAGGTATCACTTGAATGAGAAGCAGCTGCGGGTAAATCAACAAGGTACCATGTTTGAGCGGGAACCTCTATTGAAAAGCACCGACAAGATATTTGGTTCAGATAGACCCAGCATGTTTTACTCCTGAAAGTCGATCTTTTTCAAGGTTTTGAGAAACCTAGGAAGTCTATTACAAGATGGACGAGGAGTGTTGGTCGACTCTGTTTAGTGTAAACCGTTGTTTCCTTGAGGATTTATTTACTAACAACCCACGAGGCTGCGCTGGTGTTAGCTACAGCTTCCTTCTCCCGTCGTCATCTGTCGTGTTGGTATTGTCCCGAACCCGGCCTGGGTGTTACGACCTTTAAATAGATGATATCTCTCAACAAGTAATTTACGATCTCGTTTACTCGCCCGCAGACAAATAAACCTCACGGTTTAGGGGAAATTAAGTGTTCCCTTTGGAGAATCTAGACAATTTCTTTTTTTTTTTTTCATTCAGGATTGAAAGTACAGCACCAAAGTCGCGAAAACACAGTCAACGATTCAGTAACGTGAAGTGCACAGGGGAAGCGGACAGAGGCATCAAGACAAGCGAAATGTGACATCACACTCGGGAAGTGAGCGGAGTCAGCTGAAGCGGGCGTTTCGGCGTGCTCTCAGAAATTCAAATTTCATTTATTTTTATAAAATTACTGGTTCGTCTGAAAGAAAATGATTCGTTCATCATTCGTCTTCAAATTCAATCCACTTTCGATTTCCGCAGTAGAAAAGTGTGCAAAAAACCCTCTTCCTCCTTAGGGGGAAAAAAACACCGATGAAATTGGTCGACCTGTTCGGTCATTCCACCTTTATTTCTTTTACACTTCGTCAGCAAGCCACCGTAGTGCAAAGTCTGGTCGTTGAAAACTGCTGATCTTCGCGCCTTACTGTATAATCAGTGTGTGGAAGGCTGACCAACAAACCTCTCCGAGAAACGACTTTTTATGCTGGGTCATTGATTCGCCCGTCTGGATAGACACCAGTATTTAGAATAAAATGAAATTACGGCTGTGGTATTCGTCCTTACCACCTCTGTACATCTACACAAGACATGGCAAATCACTTTCCCAGTTTCCATAACTTATGATCTTGACGAACATGAGAATTTAGTCCAAAAATCACCTATTCACGCGACGCTAACCATTATAACACTTAAAACACCAAACCTAACAATAAACGCCCAGAAGTAATAAAGCTGTTGAAATGGTACGGTATAATAAATTCCAGGTCCAGACCTTACAAATCAAGCTGACCTGCACATTAGAGGAATTTTTTTCCAAGAGTTTTACCTCTGAGGTAAACGCACCAGTCAGGGCAACGTAGTCCTGTGGTAAGTAAGAACGTTCAATCTGAGTTTCAGGATTAGTTCAAGATCCGATGGTGAAATACTACCCAATGGTGACGACTCTAACGTTGAAGAAATAGACTATCACTAAGCCCCGTATTCCTCAATAATTAAAACTATGCAGATATCTAGGACGTTCTTCCTTATGATGGCAGTATTTACGCCATACAGACAACATCAAGAAGAGATGCCTGTCCATTCAACAGCTACCACCTGCCTATAACTCGTGTTGATAACTTTTACTCAAAGCCAAGTACAACTAATAGGTAATAAACTGGATTAGGTATGTACAGAAAAGGCCTAAGTCAAAACTATTCTCTACGCAGTGCTGTCAGGGTTCGAACAATAATGCATAGTAAACAGTTAATGTTTGGAACCAGGTATCGTTCTCTTCTTCAAGCGAGTTCTCAGCTTACTACTTACGGGGAAGGTGGGTTGAAGGCGCAGACATAAATGTCAGGCATAAATGTACATTGGAATATACTGAGGATGCATGAATAACCACTGAATGTACAATATCTCCTCAGTAGTGACGTTAACAGCTGACACTTCAGTTAATCCGATCCATCTAATATGTAATCAAGCAACAAGTCTCCGTCAACCATCTGAATCGGACTGGTGAAAGAAGTACAGGGAAATTCATATTTTGTCAATACGGTTGGATGGGTTACCCATCTTCAAACCTCTTCAAAAGGCGAGAAAGGTACATTAGACTTCTCCTCTTCTACTTAGGAACACCTCTAGTTTCTCTCAAAGGGCTAATGTAGACGGTTGTTAGAGCTTAATTCCTAATTACTTTCTTCACGCATTCCAAAGTCATTCTCCCACTAGAAGCCACCAACTTCTAGCTTTTCGAGTGAGCTAGGGTCCTTTACATCACCTACTAGTTCCCACGTACATTGAGACTCCTCTAATGACTTTTTCAAGAATCATCTACCTCTCTAGTCCTGGTGGGTGGGCAGTGTTTCACGGAATGGATTATAAATATCGTCGGTAATGGGCCATTTCCGTGTGAAGAAGTTTTTATTTTAGAATCGAATTCAGCACCCCTGAAAACCCCTCCTATGACTTCATTTCGCTTTCTTTCCGCTGGGAAAGAAAGAAGTGGACGCACTTCTGATCATAGGATACCCTTCATATATGGCGCCTTTTTGGAAAGCACTCGCCGAGATCTTTTACTTAAGAAAATAAATAAATAAAACAGGAGAAGTTTCCTATTACCAGTTCAAGTATGTGTGGCTGTAAATGTAACAGGGACATCCCAATTGTTCTCATTTATATCATTTTACCGCCTGTGTGAAATTCTTGATCCGAATTATTTGAATATTTTCTGATAGAAGTATCGGAAGCAGGTCATCCGTGAAGGCGGAATTACACTGGTAGCTGGACAGCTATGTAGCCGAGCTACATTCCGATTATTATGTAGCTGTGCTATATGCAGATAAGCTGTGTAGCAAGGTTTACAGCATGACGTAAACTAGAACGATATAGCAGCTGCATGTAGCAATTCAACATCAGTTCTCCGTCAGATGACGAACAAACAATATCTCGTCGCTGCTGCAGCTGCTACACTTATTCTGGCAAGCCAAAGAGGAGGGAAAGGAGGTTTTGGGTGCGACCACCTCTTGTGGCAAAGATGGAGGTACAATGGTAGGTACTGATTTACCAAAAGATCCCACTGAACTTCACCCGACTCATCCTTTTTTTGCAAAGAATTTGCAATTTAGTAGAAAACTAGCACAAACAATCAAAACCAACATGCAAAGCACTGTTCAAGAGCAGACTACAGACTGACACTGAAACGGACCAGCTGTGCTACAAAAACAAATCGCTTGTCTAGCCCTGCTATACAGCTGCCTTCGACTTTACTGACATCAGATGGGAAACTCAATTCCAACTATACCTATAGCTCAAAATTTCGGCTAAATTTCTACAGCTGTTTTCGGGTGGCGTTTCAAAATACATGTAGCTCACCTGTGTAATCCCGCCTTAACCGTAGTCATTATATTATATTTATCCGATTTTATCAGATCTTTTAGCGAATTTTCAAAGAAAATGAAGCTATTGCAATGGCTTCGAAATTTAAATAATATAAATTTTTGGAAATTTTCTTCATAGAAATCCGTTTCAGACCATTCTAAAACGATTCCTGAAATTTAACACTTTTTTATATGTATATATATATATATATATATATTTATTTATTTATATATGTGTCACTCCAGACGATAACTCTCGATAGAATTGAGATAAACAGCTCAAATTTGCACAAAAAATCTATCTTGGCAATCGAAAGGCTAAGTTCGAAGATGGGCGAAATTGGCCTACTCTAAGGAGGGTTTTGGCGCATTTAAAGTGCGCAAAAATTACCCAAAAATCCCCAAAATGTTATTTTCCAACAAGTGACCCCTCATTTTAAAGGTTTTTGCACGCTGAACACGATGGTGGAATCGGATTTTAGATATCTTGATCCGTTCTCAAATTAGAGCATTTAAAGTGCGCAAAAATTACCTAAAAATCCCCAAAATGTTATTTTCTAACAAGTGACCCCTCATTTTAAAGGTTTTTGCACGCTGAACACGATGGTGGAATCGGATTTTAGATATCTTGATCCGTTCTCAAATTAGAGCATTTAAAGTGCGCAAAAATTACCCAAAAATCCCCAAAATGTTATTTTCCAACAAGTGACCCCTCATTTTAAAGGTTTTTGCACGCTGAACACGATGGTGGAATCGGATTTTAGATATCTTGATCCGTTCTCAAATTAGAGCATTTAAAGTGCGCAAAAATTACCCAAAAATCCCCAAAATGTTATTTTCTAACAAGTGACCCCTCATTTTAAAGGTTTTTGCACGCTGAACACGATAGTGAAATCGGATTTTAGATATCTAAATCCGTTCTTAAATTAGAGCATTTAAAGTGCGCAAAAATTACCCAAAACTAGGATAATCTTTAAACTCTTACCCCCACCCCCTTAGAGTGGTCAGATTGAAAAATGTGAGAAGTATTAATTGAAGACGAGAGTTCGAAGCAAAAAAGGGGGAGGCAAACGATTAGTACAACTCCTTGAATTTACCCACAGCGATCAAATAAATAAGCACTTAGTACAATTACGTAATAAACAAACGGTAGAATCAGGATGGACAAAACGTACAAATTAAAATAAATACGAAGAGAATATACATAGAAAACCAAATTTTAGACCGAAGTTTTCCTTTATTCAAAACCATAGCCATTAATTCGAATATTTCTTTGAAAATTCGCTCATTAAGTCATGCTGCATGACTGATTTTTTTATTTAGTCTGGAATAGCGGTTCCTAAAATACTGAGAAGTTATAATATAAACTATGAATAGCGAATCGACAGGTTGATAATAAACTAATTTCAATCATATTCCATAATTTGTTGTAATCTGTACTACTAAGAAACGATAGGTACGATAAGTACGTACGATAAGACGTACGTAGGTAGGATAAGTACGTTTGCGGTGTTCGGATTGTCTGTTTAAATGATACTCGAAGTTGCAGTATACGGGTAAAATAGGTAGGTAACGTTAAATTTTGTCATCTGGAGAAAATACCGGAACACAACAAAACTTGCTTTCAAGTTCATTTTGGCAGCGTTTATGAAATTTGGGGGTTGGGAGTAGAGGGCTGTGGAGGGGGAATACTTGAACTATTATCATTTTCTGTGTAAATATCCAGTGAGATGTCGAATAGGTTAAATTCAGAAAATGATTGTTATTGCAGGTAGGTACCCAATAATATGAAATTAACAATTATGTTTCCAATTACATACACATATTTCGCGTATTCGGCAGGGCAGTCGGACGAAAAGCCCCAGCCTGGAATGGCTGTTTACTTTACTTTACTTTTCACATATTTCGTAAGAACACAACTGGCAAAAATGACTGTCACATACGTACAGTGATTTCATTCAGAGCAGTCCTTCCCGACAGTAGAGAGGGGGCCCCCACAACAGCACCCTCCCCCATAAAGTGACGTTGTTTGAGTTATCCCCCTATTTACTTAATACTGAAAATATTTACCGACGATGGCGGCCTCTAATGGAGCCCTTTATAATAATTCGGAAGGGCTGACAGGTTCGTGCCAGCGCGGAAATAACGCGGCAACACGGAAAACCCTCTTTGCACGCCACAAAACACAGCCTTTTGATAAATAGAGTGAAAATAATATTAACACGGCTCCTCTCACACTTGAAAGAAATGTTTCATCTTTCATCATCAAAATGGACTGGTTCATCTTACAGTAAGTAAGAAAACAATACCATGTTGTTGATTATCGGTGTGTAGGTGGTGCGTTTCACGTTGGAGGATTCATACCTATCTACATACCTTATCCAAATTTCGATATATGAACTGACATTTGGTTGGCAAGTAGGTAGTAGGTACTGGTACTATTTGAAATCGAAATTGGCCGATCGTAAATTAGCCCCCCCCCCCCCCCCCCGAAAGTAAAAAAACCACAGTCATGCAGCATGGCTATAAGAGCGAATTTTCGAAGTTTTCGGCATCTTCTTCTCCGCCTAAAATTTTCTGAAAATTAATTTTCGGCCAATGTTTTCCCAACTTGATACCATACAAAATTAAAACAGGAGTAGTTTTACGCAAAGTAAAATTTGGGGTGGAAGGAGGGGGAGGGGGAAATCAAAAATGTTTTGAATACCAGAAGAGTAGGTATTGGATACGTAACAAATTTTTTGTTCCATTTTTTGCCGAGTAACACCTCGGTTTGTAGATTTTCCAACGCTGAACACGATGGTGAAGTCAGAATTGCGATATCCCATTCCGTTATCAGATTAGAGCAGACGAACCAGGAAGAACATCTCAAGAAATAACCACGTTCCTTCATCTTCAAAGTGCTCCAGTTTGAGAATGGAATGACAGTGGCAATGGATTGTCGCCAGGCGGGCTGGAAGTCTGGAAGTCACCAGGAGCAGATGACCTCTGGGGCACTTAGGAGCATAGCAAGTTTAAAAACTAAGTGCGCAAGCGCAGAGCGTAAGCAAAGCAAGAGCGCAGTTTAAAAAGCAAGTTGGGACAGGCTCCGCCCCGGTAAAACTCAAAGAAACGCGACTTTACTAGGTACTAATTTACTTTACTGGGGAGCATATTGATTTGGGAAAGCTCGAATTTGACTTTGGTATATTTATTATATTTTAATTTGTTGAACTTGGAAGTTAAGTTGAAACCAATCTGGCCAACCTAGCCAGCCAATATCCTTGTAATTTTCCTCAATTTCATTCAATGGTTAAACAATATTAGGCTGAGAAAGCTCAGGATGATCGCGACAAAGGAAGAATTTTTATTCACGTAAATGGGTCCTTAGAAAGTAACATAAATATTACAAGTATTTTTCAATATTTCCTTGACTCAGTACTAGGATGTCACAGATACTGATATTTACAGCAAATTTCTGCAACTCACCCTTACTGCTATACGTTGAGGGAATTTTTGACTAATGACCTCTCACCTCTCCCAGCCGAACCTGGAATTTATTGCCGACGTTCCCTGTCCTCTTTCTTCGTCCCTGTCCTTGATTTGGACTCGCTCCGTTTCCGCCACCCTCAAGGAAAATGCCTGGGAAAAAACCCACTTACCTAACTATGTAGATACACACCGGAAGGGGGTTCCCCACTCGCTCACGATTATTAACGATTCGTTCAAAAGATTATTCGCCGAAAGAATAATTTCTATCGTCGAGATGTGATCGAGAGATAGGGATTGCGAGGGAAGAGACAAAAGGGAATTACTGAGGATGGTGCGCGTGTTTTGTGTGTGTGTGGGGCGGGAGGGGATGAATTACGTGATCTTAGCGTACTGGTTAGACCTCAACCGTTATTTAGTTCGTTTTTGGTTTATTATTCTCTGAAATACATCTACGTATTCGGTTCGGAAAATTTCTTTGGAACACTCCACATTTCAAGGCGTGCAGATTCCAAAAACCCTTGCGAAGTCCTTGTCACACGGGTTTATTATTCTGCTGGGCATATCTACAGAAATGATAGCTTTTCTTTTATTGTTTCTTTCATGTGCAAATAATCGAAAGAGCTATTTTTGATGGTTTTCACCAATTTTGGACCCCAAAAATACGGATTAGGCTCCTATTTGTGACAAATTATCTTTGATCATTGATAATACCATTTAATTGTCTTGATTCACCTGTTGATACTACTTCTAGTATTATTATACAAATTTATGGTGATTTCAGACAATTTCCCAGGTTTTTGACTCATAAAAAATGAATTTTGGAGCTGAACCTTCGTTACAACGGCAATTCTTCACTCTTTGGTCAAAATCATATTTGGACTTCTCGCCCTACAAAGCATGGAAAACGATAATTCACAAGCTCATATTCACTAAAATCTCAGAAAAAACTCGATAACCCCTACTTTTACACCCATTTTTCACCCATAGCACCCCTCGGTGTGTTCCGATCGGGCTGCCGAGCTTCGGAGCAAAACGGGCCCAAATGGAGCCTGTGTGCGAAAGAATTACGGTCTTAGACCAAGATTTAACGTACATTTAAGGCTGAAACCTTGTTAGAACCTCAGTTTTTCGCTCGTTGGTCAAAATCGACTTAATATTCGGTCTCCTCGACCTAAAAGACATGGAAAACGATCCCTCACAAGTTCATTTTACGGAAATACCAAAAAAAAAACTCGATTTTTACATACTTATTCACCCATAACAACACCCTTGGGTATATTCCGATCGGAATGCAGTTTCGGGACACAGCTAGTGTCAATGGAGCTTGTGTGCGAAAGAAAGAATTTTTTAGACCGAAAATAAAGTAGATATGGATGATACGCGAACGGCGGACGGACATTGCATTTTGGAATCTATGCACCTTGAAACGTAAAAGAAAACATTTTGAGGGGGTGTAATAAGAATTTTTTTCTGCGCAAATACCTTTGCATTATTCACAGAATAATAAACCAAAATGGGTGCAAAATTAGGTATTTTTGAGGTTTTAGTGAACTTGGGCTTGTGAGGTATCGTTTTCCTCTGTTTTTTAGAGCTAGGAGACCAAATGTGAAGTTGATTTTGACCACTGAGTGAGATTGATATTGAGGTTCTGACGAAGTTTTAACCCTGGAAATTCAATATTGGTGGGTCGAAACCTGTGAAAATTGCTGTAATCACCAGAAACTTGTATAATAACACAGGAGGTAATATTAACAGGTGAATCAAGACAATTCAGTGACTCCATTTTGATTCGTTGCGTTCTTGACTCGCAGAACCCCTCGTGGCTTCGGTAAGTTTTTGTAATTGGACCATCTCCTCTATCATAATTTTGTTCTCTGTTATAAGCCCTCGTATTCGTTATGGTGTCCGAGGTTTTTCGGCCTTATCATCCAATCCACATTGTTAGCTGTGTTTTAAATTTGGTTTTAAATTGAGTAGATACCTCCCTACTGAAATGTTCAATCCTATTCTCAGTGAAACATGAGGTAATAGTATTAATTTCTGTTTGTTAGTAAACTCCATTTTCGAAGATGTATCTCTTATCAGATTCCAGTCCTCTCGTTGCCTATTAAGAATTCGTCCAGATCTGAAATGAAACTTTCATTAAAGGAAATGAAAGATAAAAGTAAATAATATGAGGAACTACAAACACAATCTTTCTCGACTATCTGTAGTTATAACAACACACTATGTATTGCGTGTACATACGCATACAAAATCAAATCTCTCAGTATTTTTGATGTAATTTCTATTTCTCTTACCTAAACCTAACGTTTGAGTGTAAATAATAGATAATGCCCATTATCATTTTTATTTACCCGGTGCTCCTGTTGATGATTTTGCGATGACGCTTATATCTACACCTAATGACAAATTTGAAAGTTCGTCGTGGGTGTTCGGGGCTTGGAATATTGCCTGCTAGTTGGAGGGAGATCAAAGCGCACCAAGAGTAGGTATTGCAGGTGTACAGTGCCATCCTAATACATGATATGTACGAGAGATATCGAATTATAAAATATTCTGAAAGCCGTCGGAGACTAGGTCGGCGGATGCGGGGAATGGTAAGCGGATATGAAGAGTGACACCGGTTAATGATTTTTCGGCATTCCAAAGAGCCATGTGGGTTTGTCAATTGATTTATCATCCGAGCTGGCCCATGGGAACAGGTCCCCGTCCATACGGAGCTCATGTGGGAGACACCCCCGGGGCAGGGCTTACACACGATTATTTGTACCATCTATACCAGTCTTTAAACACAACGAATGTTTATACTGTGTCTTTTATTCATTTACCCACGCCTTCACATGACTAACTTTCCAGCCCGGTTTTGTTTGTGATGATTCCAGAGAGATTCCAAGGGAACCATAATTTTTGGTTTATTATTTTCAATAATGAACCATTGGAATCGAGCATGAAAAAAAAAAAATCTAACCCCCCCTCAAAATTTGATGGTTTACTTTTCAAAGTACGTAGAACCCAAAACTGCAATAAAAAAATTTCTGTCTCTCCGCCGTACGCCGTACTGGCAAATTTTCTTAGTTACCATGAAACAAAATTGATGAAATTCGGGTTATAGGTTCCGTTCGGGGTCTAGTTGGTCCACGAAGCTCGACGTTACTGTCAGTCATCTCTAAGGGGTTCAAAATAGGGGTTGAAATTTTCAGAACGCCGTAGCTCGAAAACTTTCGATAGAAGGGTATGGTTTTTTTTAACGTTATTAAATTTGTCTCGAGCTAAACAATTTTTTGAGACCACCCGGAGCATCGTACGTCCAGCCGTTCGTGTGCACCAAAAAGCTTCGTCAACACGATCATGAATCAAACGGTATAAATCCGGCCCGGATATCATAACTACGGAGCATCTGATTATAATCAAGGATCGCTGTATGAAGTCGAGTTGTTTGTTCTGCGATATTATTTCATTTGATAAGTGATACATATGTACTATTGGATTTTGTTGGTAGGTACTTCTGAAACTTGAACAAACGTTGAAGTATTATTGATGGGTAAATTATTACACAATGACAAATTATTAGACACCGGCAAATTATTACACAACGGTAAATTATCACACAACGGCTCATCTACCCAGAAGGGGCTGGATTTTGTTGATAGGTACTTTTGCAACTTGAACAACCGTTGAAGTATTATTGATGGGTAAATTATTACACAATGGAAAATTATTACACAACGGCAAATTATTACACAACGGTAAATTATTACACAACGGTAAATTATTTCACCACGGTAAATTATTACACAACGGCAAATTATTACACAACGGCTCATCTACCAAGAAGGGGCTGGATTTTGTTGATAGGTACTTTTGCAACTTGAACAACCGTTGAAGTATTTCTGATGGGCAAATTATTACACAGCGGTTCATTATTCTATCTCCGTAGAAGGGGAACCTATACAGGTAAATTATTACACAACGGTTTAGGTAGGTACCTAGTAACGAGTACGGGGTCCGAGATCTACATAATATGTGTAGAATAGTACATATGTTATACAGAAGGGTTATCTGTACGGAGACCTGTGATCTGTAACAGGAGGGTATTCTGTACAAAATAATAAACCGTTGTGCAGGGATTTGCAGCGTTTTTTACTGCTGTAACAGTATTTATTGAAGTCAATGCAATAAAGTCGAGGAGAATGCATGTCGAAAGAAGAAATATCGCTAATGCCATCTAGAACAGTGAGGAGTCTTCTGGAACAGGGAGGAGGGTCGATATGGGATAGTGAGCTTTACCCCTCTCATCTGCTGAATGGTGCCAACCTAGCAGCAGGTAGTCAGTAACTTCAAAAGGGACTGTAAACGGTGATAGTTGAAGGGAGGCACTATAGTATCGAGCTAACCTCCACAGTTCACATAAGGCTCCTCGTAGATGAGATAGGGTGCTAATTAGACAAGTCCTTAAGGTGAATCCACTGCTGTGATTCCTAGAAAATTTTAGTTCTTGATGTGCAAGGGGCCACCACAACCGAGGTTTCTTCGATGGTCTATTCGTCTATTCATTTGCTTGAAATGTAACTCCAGTGCGATTAAAGAGTTGATTCGAAAAGCTTGATCCATTGATCTAACGTTAGTCGGAACAATGGCACAATGAAGGTAGGTGTCAGTGGGTATTGTCAGCGGTTTACAGACGCGCGAAGTCTTCAAAGATTACAATGAAACAATTCTTAGGTTAGTCAATCCGCGCATTTGCCCTTACATTAGTAGCTAAAGGATGAACTAGATAGATAGTAGGTGTTTCTGCCGGCCAGAGATATCCACCCCTTAGTATATGAGATACTCCTCTTTATAATGCTCAAGATAAAAGGGGGATTATGGTAATTTCGACAGAGTGGGACGGATCATCAAGACCTGAGACGGGGAATGACTCACAAAGCCCGGTGGAACGGCTGCCCAACCAGGTTCTCCCACCAGCTCCCGAAGTCTGCCCTGGGGGCGCCGAAGTCAACGCACTTTCTAGGAGTTTCACGTAGGAAGGCTGACTAGGGGCTCAGGCGTGGACACCTCTGCAGATGTCGGAAGATGCGAAATGGTCCAATGCCGACCATCCATATCGACTGGTCCAGATGGTGTGGAGGATAAACTGTACTGATTAAAATAATGCCTTTGAAAAAATGGCTGATCCTGTTATCAGTTTCCGACCACCTCGTTTAAATAAAGGCCTCATGAATATGTCTAGAGGATTATTATCTATATATCATCTTAAGTGGATTATATTTCTTGATTCAACAATTTTTACAGAACATACGGCTGAGCAGACATCTGATGCGTGGATCCTAATCAGTGGGCTAATTATTCACCAAGGAAAGGGTTGCCGTTGATTGCACCATCATTTCTACCATCCTCCAGATACCCGGACGTAGTGAAAAACAAGAGTCGTGGGGACAGTAAGTAGGTAATAGCCAAGCGCATTTCTTCTGTTAGTTCCCTCCATATTTTCCATTATACCGATCTTTAATGCCGCCGCCAAACTCTCAGTAAGTAATTGTTTCACATTAACGAGGTACCACTTTGACAAAAATGCGAAATTTTAGGCTATCGGGGAGCCTATTTTGGCCTATTATTCATTTAATTATGATGACATAACGCTGCAAATTCTTCCAGAACGGTTCATTAATTTTCTGTATAGATCAACTGATCTATGCGCGATGAACAACAATCGGGATTTGGAGAAATATTGAGGTTAATCTCACTATAGATGTTTTGTTTACGCATCTGTAAACAGGACAGGAACTGTATAGGTTTATCTTGAAAGCGTGGAGTAAGTCACTGTGTAGTACGCAAAACTTTGGAGAATTCGAGTCGTGGAATGGAGTGATTGGTGTCTAAAGTTCAATAGATTTTTAAAAAAAGGCGAAACTATCTACCTATAAAAAATCACAGATATTGCCCATTCCATACAGCACATCAATATGGGTAATAATATACCATGATATATAATATAGGGAGTCGGAATGCGTGAGGCAGTACTCAAAATACATACATAACTGGAAGGCAGAATTCAGATTTATAGGAAATGGTTGTTCCTCCTTTCCAGTCTTGAAAATCTAGTAGGGGTGGTTTATTGTTAGGTAGCAACAAAATATGCCTTAGTACACAATTACACCCTCGGTTGAGTGTGGGTAAATAAACCATTGCCTGACCCAGTGGTTATCGAAAACAGTAGGTGGGCCAGAGGGCGCTGCTTGAACAAAGGACGAAGACGTGCGTAATCTCCCACTCTTCTCCGTCATCGTTATAATTCCTGATACCGTGGCAGACAGCAGCCTCTGCCTCCGCTCACTCCATACGCCACTCACTCCTCCACCAGAGATGAATATTCATTAAGGATTAAGTGTGGATTTTGCGGTAATTACTGTGCACGGAGGGTCTGAAAGTGACACCTGAGGGTGTGATGATGGAACGAGCTTTCACACTATTCAGTACCGGAAAATTACATCCAGACCTACAATGGGTCGGTCGTAAGTTAGAAAGTAAATATTTTAATCCGTAATGGAGAAAACAATAAAAAGCTCAATCATTCATTCCCTCTCTTCCCTACATACGTAGATCTGCCACAATACACTAACTTGTAATTCTCCCGCTCTTGTAACTCTCTAGGAGGTATAGAATCTAGTTGTCTGATCGTGCACAATTGATTTAAGCCTCTTATTTGTCCACCGAAATATATTGCTTATAATCATGAATTACAAGTTACGAGGTTGGGTCTTCCAAAACCAGATTCTGACAGGAGTCAAAATTAAAACAATGGTCGTGGATGAATATAATTTATTTTTATAACTTATACGACCTTCACAAGCGCACAGTAAAGTTTAATTTGAGATGTTCTGACTGATAATACTTCCAGTAGAAAAATTATGGTATTTTTTAATCCTTCTCAAGCCTTTTCATGAAGGCTTACGCTATTTATGGCCAGTACAGTCATTTATTGGGCTAATAAAACACTTTAAAGGCGAAAGTCTAATCATAAAATCCCTACGTACTGGAAAGGCGATCGAAAAAGCGCTAAAAGCGTCAAGCGTAATCAAGGTGGTAAGGGAAAGTAAGATTTAGAGCCGTACAGGGGACAATTGGCTGCGGCGTGAGAGAAGAATGTCCGACAGTTCTCATGACTGGGCAGAGGATAAAAAGAGAGATGTACTAACCTATGAGACCTTTTGGTGTATACAGTACATAAGTAATAGAGACAGAACCATTAGGCGCAGTATTGGCATCACGGTGTCCACATTAGAGGATGACTCCCCCATAAGACAGACATTTTTTCGATGTTATTATCCTTCGGTGCCGTTTCTTCTTCCGTGATGATGACTGCCTCACATGTATGTAATGTAATGAGCTATGACCACTTGCGTATACCTTGATGTCAAATTATTTTACCAATGCGATTGCCTCCAACATGATATATCTCTTCTTGGTTTTGGAGAGTTCATTTCATTGGCATCACTGCTTCCAGACGGCGTGTCGAGTGTGACCACTTTCCAGGGTTCTTTTCACTCGGACAGCTTGTAATCTGAAGATGAATACAATATAATGATACCTCCTGGCGTAATGAGTACAATAAATAAGTAATAGAGACAGAACCATTAGGATCAGTTTTATCATCAAGGAGCCGACATTAGTGGATGACTCCCTCAAAAGAGAAGACGTTTTTGCCTACTCAACTTGCAAGGAGGAAATTTCCATCCTTTAGTAGCGTTTAAACCCCGTTTTAAGCAAATTTGACCTAATTAGGAACTAGGGTAGGGTATCGACGTCAAGAATATCGCTATATCGGTAAAACGCACATGTATAGGTGTATTCGGGTTATTCACTTATTTTAAACGCATATTAGGTACATAATTTAGGCAAACGTACCTACAGGTTATAAAACTCCCTTTTGAATCAGAACAAAAACGTTTACAATAATATCCTTTTTTTTCTTCCCGACATATCAGGGATCGTGAGAGATATTGATCAGCTAGGTTCATGTTACTGTAAGTAACTTACTAATTAGTATACAACTAGAGATGACGGGTCTCATAAGGGGAAATATACCAAAATCATCGATCAGCATCTAAAACCGCTGCAAATTATTACACAGAGGTTTATTATTTACCTTTAGGCCGCTTCTGCGTAGATCACTTTTCTGTGGTCAATACCTACCAGCGTGCTCCCACCCAGGAAAGCCGCATAAATCGAGTACCTACTGGAGCCAGCCGGGCAATTACAGTTACATAAATAGCCTCTGCAGTACTGGTGAGTAACAACTAGGAGGTGAGGACCCTGCCTAATCAGCTTAGTGAGCCCAGAAGGTAATTTCATTCCTGTTTTGACCTATGAGGATGAAATTATAAATAGAGCCTCTGTAGGACCATCCCTAATCAGCTTAGTGAGCCCAGAAAGTAATTTCATTCCTGTTTTGACCTACGAGGATGAAATTAGAAATGGAGCCTCTGTAGGACTGGTGAGTAACAACTAGGAGGTGAGGACCCTGCCTAATCAGCTTAGTGAGCCCAGAAGGTAATTTCATTCCTGTTTTGACCTACGAGGATGAAATTATAAATAGAGCCTCTGTTGGACCATCCCTAATCAGCTTAGTGAGCCCAGAAAGTAATTTCATTCCTGTTTTGACCTACGAGGATGAAATTCGAAATGGAGCCTCTGTAGGACTGGTGAGTAACAACTAGGAGGTGAAGACCCTCCCTAATCAGCTTAGTGAGCCCTGAGGCTAATTTCATTCCTGTTTCACCTACGAGGATGAAATTCGAAATGGAGCCTCTGCGGGACTGTAAAAACGACAAGGTAGGGGATCCTCCCGAATCAGTTGAGGGAGCCTTTCTTCAATCCCAAAATGTCTCTGTTTAACGCCACAAAAAATTGTAAACCTTATTTTCTCCATTTTCCCTAAAAAAAAAAAACATTGAATGTGGACATGCAATACGCTACTGTCAATCCGTACGTCCAAAAACATGTCCATGGTTCAATGTTTTTTGGTGAAAGCGGAGAAGATTTTGTTGTTTATTCAATTTTGGGATTCTGCGTACCTTGGAAAAGAAACCACCAAATTCTGAGGGGGTGTTAATCTATTGTTTCGTGCTCGATCCCAAGGGTTCATTATTGAAAATAGTGAACCAAAAACTGATAGGAAGCCTATAAATTCCTAATCTCTTTTCACTTTCTGACGGAGATGACTAGCAACAGCTTCGCTTTCATTTCAACATTTCAAAAGCAAGATGTTATGGAGTCGTTGGCCTCAACCCTTCAGAAGGGCCTGGTGTGTTTGTACTAGATAGTACATCAGTGTGTGCGTGCTTGTGTGTTATACCTACCATGCAGGGCTCATGAGATAGGACCTTAGGGCTCCAAGCATCCGGACGATAGTTGATAAAATAGGTTCGGGAAAGATGGGGGGCAGGTCTACCACGGAGGTAGATTTTCGTGTGCGGTTAAATAAAAAGGAGGAACTTTATTTGGTTGAACTCAAGATGCTCACTAATGAATTACATAGGAAGGTAGGTACACCTAATTGCTTACCTGACATCTGAGAGATCAATTCCGTCTATCTAATGCTTACAAGCAGCGCCTTAAAGACATGTTTTTAAATATTTATGTGCTGGAAGCCTAACAAATAGCATCCCTTTAGCATCCCTACCTTACAAATGAAATTTACAAGTAAAGTCAGTTTAGTTCAGGATGGTGTATATTGAACAAAACACGGTAGATTTTTCAGTAGCAATTTTGTGCAAGGAATAAGAAGAAAGAATGATACGTAACATATAAGGGGAAACCATTTAAAAAATATAAATAATGCTGAAAATTTTATAAAATTTACCTCAACAAATTTTAGTTTATTATTTTCAATAACGAACCTTTGGAATCGAGCATGAAAAAGCATCAGTGTGAATCATACGGTATACCATACTTACAACACACGGTATAACTACTTATAACACACGGTATACCACATACGGTATACTAATAACAGATATGGATGACTAATTTTTTACCTGCTTGTTGACAGGTACAAATCTGTTGTTCACGGTCAAGCAAATCATCCTAATTAGGTGAACATTTGGGAATATTTCGAGAATCCTACTTAGGATCGATATAAAATTTGACCAGGGTCCTACGCTATAGGGAATTCAGTGATCTTCGCAGAAGGGGTATCTATACAGGGAAATAATGAACAGTTGTGTAATGATTTTTAGCGTTTTTCTGAAACAATATTGATGAAAGTCTCTCATGATGTTAAAAAGTTTCAACAATTTTTTTATGCTTAGCTGAAATAATAAGAAGGTACTGTCGGATAGGATAACTTGAATGAGTGGGACCCTGGGTCGTAATCGGAAACTTGCTAGGACCTGAAGTAAACTACTACCTAATTACTTAACTAGAAGTAATTAGTTAGGTGACAGGTGCTGCGCGTTTGGAAGTTATGCGCAGAATACTGTTTCCAAAATATAACTTTCTTTCATAGCGTTGCTGCGAACTCGCGCATTCCTTTTCGTTCCCCTATTTACGCTGACATGTATCCACGGCAACAACGAGGTGCTACGTACACGCCTCAGGAACGTTTTATATAAATTGCACGTGCCCCTCGCCAGCAGGGAGTCAAGCTTCTAAGTCTTCACCCGTGATGTGAGTAACTGTAAAATCTTTGGGGGTGAAAAAAGTCTCTAGGGGCAATGCCAGGATGCTGCTCAGGACCGAACTTCCTTTCCTCAGGAAGGGGAAACTGTTAATCAATAAATGTTCCCTCCGTGTTCAACCCTCTTCCAAGACAACGTATATTGACCTGGTGGAATTTTCACGCTCAAGCCGGCGGCGCTCGTCTGCTAGATCTGGCGGCACGCGACCGCTTGTGTATGAATTTCAAGCGCGTAACACCCATCATATACCATGGGACATTTCCAAAATGAGAATCTCAAATCTTCCTGGAAGATTAGACTAATAAGAAATTACGCAGTCCGAGAGCTGATACAGAGAAGGTAGGGGTGCCATTCCACAGACCTAAAACCTTCTTTTCTTAATGTAAGCTTTACAACACCTGACTGTGCTCTCTAAAAGGAGACCCAAATAGTTTACACCTCTTCCTGCACGTTTCCGACTTCTACATAGTGTTGATTTGTTTTCCCTTACCTACTTACTTCAAACAGATTAAAATCTGGGTTCTTTTATCGGGAACTAACCCCAGCCAAAAATCTTCTACTTCTAAACAACTCAAAGAAACCCATTCCTTGAAAGCAGTAAATCGCAACCCTCACTACCTGACCTACTCCGTTGCTTATCACGACTGCACTAAATTCTGTTCCAGTTAACCCACTTTGCACGGGATCTCATATACCTAAACACATATATTAGCTCGTTTACTGTACAGAAAGTTCAAAGCCAGACAAGAGAAGAACTCATTTAAACAGTATTATTGTTAAATGGCGTTATGTACTTATCTTATCTTCCGTAATTCGTTTCAAAACCTCAAACTTGAAAAGAATTATGTTCTTTACTTTCAAACTGCCGATTTTATTTTCGACGAGATGATTTCATCTCGGTAAAAATATAATTTTACTAGGAACCCCTGGAGGATAGTGGACGTAGAAATGCTGACTAAAATAATTTTCGATAGAAGAGCTTCGGGAAGGTGGCCACATTTCGTTGGTCACGATCTTCTACTCCGGAAATGGGCCTCAATCCTCTTTTATAAACAGATAGTTTTCTTTGGGTTATAATATTTTGTAAAACTATTTATACTCGCGTTTGGTAAAGATATATAGGTTTTTATAGGGATGTAAAAAGAAACTGATAAGGAGGTGGTGCTTCAAAATTGAGATAAAAACGAGTTTGAAATAATATCAAAAGCGACTCGTAGTTGATTTATCAGACGTTGAGCACGATTCATCTCGATAAAATCCCCGTTCGACTGTATTTCCAGAAGAAAGCGTTCTAGTCGATTGCACTTCTGTCAACTAACAGGTTTTTTGATTTCTTAGCTCAAATTATAGTCTCTAAATATTATAAATTATTGTGGATGCATATGATTACCGAAATAAAGCAGTGAATAGGTATTTCATGTATGATTTCATCAAGACTCTTACAACTGGCCTGAAAAGATGTCAGCGTTGCAGGGGACACCCGTTCTTGTGTCTTAATGATCTTAAATAATCTCATCATCATTCTTCCAGATCACTTCGTGAAACCAAAAAAAATCTTAATCCCAGCAAAAGCTGAGACGTTTCAACTAGTTCGCTGTTTTCATCAGATAGAACATTTTTTGCAGACTGACCTATTTCTAATTAAATGAGCGTCAAATCGCGTTTCTCTCCGAAGAAATGTGGGATTTAAAACGCTTGCATTAAAAAATGCGTTTGCACAGTTCTAAAAACTCATCTGATGCCCAGAGGGTTTTTGATTAAATGCAGGTCCTATTACAAAAATGAGGATGTGCTTAATGGTGGGGAGAGGAGGGCGAATTTCTGTGACACCGTAAGTTCTGTTATTGGAAATGAAGATCTTGGTGGAGAAGAAACAACCTTCCTTTATCAACTATAGTTGATACCTAGTAATTTGATGAGTTAAGAGCAGGAATCTCCATGAGAAGAAGACATAGGTTTTCAGTTGATTGGAGGATATCAAATTATTATCTAACAAACCTCAATTTTGTTGACAAGTTTTGAGATTTGGTGAATAATTCTAACAATAATGAAATCTACGAAATTCCACAGAAATAGCTTCGAAGAACATAGTTAGGTATTTACGTATATATTTGTGTAGTACCCACCTCTGTTAATGCTTGCCAATGTGCGTGAGGTCTGTAGGCTATTCTTTCGCCGCCATCGAACAATGGGAATCCGTGCTCCTGAATTCATTCGGCTCACGTCCCCGCTAATGAATGTGATTCACATAGCAAAGTAATGCTCGTACCATTACTGCAAGAACGTGAAACGCCGTTTGCATCCAAGAGGAATCGTTGGCAGTCTGAAGTGAAGGACTATAAATGCGATAAGAAGATTGCCGATGATGGACATTGTTGAAGAACGTCTCCCCTTATATGTTCTTGGAAGAGCCATTAAATACAGAGCAAAAACGCTGCAAATTATTACACAACAGTTTACTACTTAGCTGAATAGATGGCCCTTCTGCGTAGATCACTGTTTTCTGTGGTGCCCATCCTCGAGCTCCCCCTAGGAAAGCCCTAAATCGTGCAGGTACTGGAGCCGTCTTAAATTTTCATAATTACTATTCGGCGGATTCAAGTATTATATAATTAATAATTTATCGTTACTCACGTAGCATAACGTTCTGTGGTCAAGTTACAAAAGTAGGTTCCTATCAAAAAACTCCAAAATAACCATCATTCTTCAAATGAAATAATATCGCGGAATAACCAACTCAGCCATGCGTGTTCCCTAGCAATGATATCTGGGCCGGATTTATACCGTTTCATTCACGATCATGTCGACGGCTGGACGTACAACGCTCCGGGTGGTCTCAAAAAATTCCTCAGTTCGAGACCAGTTGAAAAACGTAAACAAATTCGATATAACGGCGGCCTGGAAATTGCAATCCCTATTTTTCATCCATTAGAGATGACTGACAGTAACGCCGAGCTTCGCGGCCCAACTTGACCCCAAATGGGTCCCACATACAGAATTTCATTAATTTCCGTTGATGGTAACTAAGGAAAGTGAATTAGGGGTTGAAATTTTCAGAATGCCGTAGCTCGAAATCTTTCCTAGAATGGTATGGTTTTTTTACATTTTTAAATTGATCTCAAACTAAAGACTTTTTTGAGACCAGCCGTTCGTCCGAAAAGCTTCGTCAACATGATCACGAAACTTTTTGAATCCGGCACGGATATCATTGCTAGGAAATACCTGATTATAATCACGGATGGCTGTATGAAGTTGTTCAGAAAATTAGGTAGCTTATCTTGGAATTATTATTCATTATTTCTTCGGACTTATTCAATTCTCTCTATCGGCAACCAGTGGAAAAGATTGATGCTGGTGAATCTTAAGCAGTTTTTGACTCAGCGCAATTATGTAATTAGTATCGTCAATATCTTGAGGTGGATATTTGATCATTCTAAAATCCGGCATTCGAATGAAAGACCGCTCTTCGGATCCTCCAAGTTGTTTATTTATGAAGATCGTTTGTAGGCTGGTAGTTAACAGTCGTAAGGAATGAGATGCGATTGCATTAACCGGCAAATAATGCAAATCCCGCTGAAGGTTCAACCTTCCTAAAAAATTCCTTCATCTTTTTGTCCCCTCCGTTCCTCAGCACCACTTGTGGACCAGGAATGCTGGCGAGCCTCTTTATTCTGTTCACCGCTCCTGGTCCTCTATAGTGTACAGTCGTTGGATATATAGAAATTCCTGACTCTTGCAAGGGGTTGTCTCCCTCCGTTCCATATTAGTAATTCCAAAAGAAACAAAAAGATAACGCGCGAGAGACTGAGACATCAAGATCGGGCGAGCCCTCACATTCAAAGTTTCCCACGGACTCCCTTCAGCTCTGCCAGTTATATGTGCGCAAGTCCTCACATAACTTGCCTACATATTTAGCCCAAACAACTCGGGTGTTTGCACTGTTATTTTCGTTCTATTACCAGTATACTCATGTAGCCAGTACGTACCTAACTGACTCAGATATAGCATGATTGGTCAACAACTAATAACGGACATATGAAAAACGGCTTTTAAGGAGCGAAACACATAGAAACAATTTTTTCTCAAAATAGAGATAGGCGACTCTGTGTGTCCCACATAAATATGTATAAGCGCTGCCTCCAGATAGCTACTGGAGTACTTGGTCACGCGTTGAATAATGAACCTTTGGAATCAAGCATGGGGGGGGGGGGGGGAAATTAACCCCTCATCAAAATTTGATGGTTTGCGTTTCAAGTTACCTACGTGGAATCCGAAAATGGAGTGAATATATTTCTGTCGGTCCCCGTTTTTATATTATAAACTGATTCCGAACTTTAGGATTTTTTTTAGACCACCCGGAGCATTGTGCGTTCAGCTGTTCGTTCACGGCACTGAAGTTTTAACCGAAAAGCTTCGTCAACAAGAGCCAAGAGAGCTTCGTCAATCATCCGGGATACATCCAGGCCAGATATCGCTGCAAGCGATGGACTGCTATTTTCGAGGGTCCGAAAGAGGTTCAGCGACCATCAGAATTTCAAAAACGACAGAGGGAGGGGTCCGTGGGGACGATATGGCGCGTTACAGGAGATGGGAGAGGTGGAAAATGCATATTTTATGTAACTGTAATTGGCGAACATTCGACAGGTTATACTTCGAGTCTGGTGGCATTTACTCGATTTAGGGCTTTCCTGGGGGAAGCTTCATCGTAGGTATTGACCACAGAAAACAGTGGTCTACGCGGAAGGGATATCTATAAAGGAAAATAATTGTGTGGTAATTTGCAGCGTATCTTACGTTACCCCAAAACTCCGATTGTTTGTACTAATTTGGCTCGGGAGTCGTCATTTGTCAGCGTAACAGGAAGGAGAGGACCCATTTC
This sequence comes from Leptopterna dolabrata, assembly GCA_954871275.1. NCBI lineage: Eukaryota > Metazoa > Arthropoda > Insecta > Hemiptera > Miridae > Leptopterna > Leptopterna dolabrata. The sequence continues at coordinate 11,562,986 of OX940983.1, read as the reverse complement.
AGGGGTCTCCCGTCAAAAAGGCCCAACTGCCCCGTCCTCAGTCACCAAACTTTTTCCCTTTCAACGCATCTCAATAAGAAACCAAACGAGTGGCAAACGGCCAAAAACTCGGGTCTGTCCCCATCTGGTTCCAAAATGTCCCGTCATCCCACTACCCCTCGAAGTGATTCATTGAACCCCTCTTCACCCCATCCTGGCGGATCCTGAGCTGTAATAGCTGAAACTACAAATGAAGACGGATGAGCCGGTGTCCGGTACGCGCTGTGGCGCCTTGCTTCCCCCATTAAACAAGATGCTAACCCTCCAGGTTTTCATCTTCATCTCATTTTTGTATGTCGCTTTTAGAGGGGATGACGGGCTATTAGTCGGGCCTCCAGTTAATGAGTTTCAACTTGAATGAAACAAGCAATTATTTCACAATGCAAATTGCCGAAGTAATTTACACGTTGTCTAAGGTTAAGGGATTGATATATTCACATTATATACACACATATATATAGCTGGCAGTTCTCGTACATTAGGTATCTATCGAGTGTGGAATGCCGAAGGATTTGGAATACACCAGTGATTTGGAACGCACAGGTGATACTGACGAGAGTAAAATTACCTAGTTGGTCTACGTATATTTATGTATCACTGTGTGCTTACCAGAATGGAGCGCATAATGCAGTGAATTATGGACATGCATGGATATGGAGGTAAGCGTCCAAGTGGGGTATACAGTAGGAGAAGTGGACGAAAGACTTGTTCAATTTCAATGTGATATTGCATCAAGTTTTCAATATAAAGTACGAGTACGTGTAATACCAACCAGTGCGGACCACCTAATTTGCATTATTCAGTTGGGAATCAACCCAACACAACGAAGTAGGTATAGGTAGTTACCTATATTGAAGTAGCAGTCCGTGAAGACTCCACCCCTCGTTCAGCTCATTGTTCGTGAAGGTAATGGATACCTAATGGTTTTCATTGTATCGACACGAATTATGAGACAGCCGCAATCTCTTGATAGTCCTTCATAGACTCGGAAATCGATAGAATTGGCTAACGACGTTATAAATTCTTCAGGGTTCACTGAAATTTTCGGGTAAGGGGTTTGCTCGACGTAATCTATTCTTTGATTTAAAAAAAACCATCTTATAATAGCAGTAGGCTTCTGAAGAACCCGTCGGGTTCTCGAGGGGGACGTTACGCTAAGGAATATGCAGATGTGACTGGCCGCCACCCCTAATAAGCCATTGTGAGATCATCTATGACGCAACGGTCCCTTCTCCTATTTCAACACAGCACCGGAGCAAATCATACCGATGACGCTCTACCTATAAATACCACCATTACAAACCCATTAGGGAGAAGATCCAGCTCTATTACGTTATTTACAAGTATAATGTTCTTGTGGTATTTTACCTATACCTACAATCCACAACGAACAGCAGTATATTTGGTGGTAGGGATTGTAATGACTGAATATGGCCGCCTCTACGTTCTGGCCTGTCAAAACCACATTATAATTATAAAGACTGAATTAGCCTATCAGCCAAAATCACTGAAGGTATAGATGTCTACATAGTATAATTAGTAGGTACCGCACAACGACCCAGAAAGTTGGAGATTTCATCGAAAATTTAGGTCTTCATCGAAATTAGAATAGGTACTCAACTAACTCTCAGCGTTGTACGGATAGTAGCAGGTAGTTTCAGGTGGTTGCTGGAAGAAAATGTAGTAAACAAGCGCAGATTTTGTGATGACTCCAGCATAAATATGCAGCTGCGGAATTCTCAGTATGATTTGAACTAGAGACGAATTCACGATGAAGGTATACCATAAGGAGGTTGGTTGGTACATGAGTAAAAATGCTAATGCTGTCGATATGTAGAGGATGTACAATCAAATCCCACCATGACGTTTATACTAAATTTCCTACTTTCTCAGTTGTAGCTTAAAATGCCTTTCTTCCGCCTCTGGGATGGGCTTCAGACTTTCGGACCCAACCTGGATTATATTTTCATCGTCAAAGTAACCCAATTATACCACTGTGCGGCAAAAACTTCAATGAAACTTCAATCAGAACAGATAAAACTCAAAAGGTATCCGCAGACTGTAAACAAAGACGCTCCGTAGCCCCCATCTGCTTTCACATTGATGAACAAACACAATGAAAAATACTTAATAAAAAACTGTTATTGCTTGTTCCACTTGTTCCTTGAAGTTTCGTGTTTCTCTGCATTATACAAACAAAGTGAACTGTTCTTTTGTGGTGAGGTTGTTCCTTTCTTGTCTCACGCCACGCACGATTTCACTCCCCGCCGCCCAAGGAGTTCCTACCGGGCTCGCTCTTACAAGAGATTTTCCGGATTTCGGCGGCCGAAGATGAAGACGTGGAAGAAAACTGAACGGACGTGAAGGTGTTTTTCAAAAGCGTTTTCCAGACGATTATGAGGGGCTACGGAGTTTTTCGCCCCCGACTTGGAAAAGTGATAACGGATTATGAAGTGCTCTCTGTTTGATGGGGTGTGAAGAAGTAGGATATTGGTGGTACACTAAATAAGAAGTACAGAGGAGCAGTATCCCTTCTCCGACAGTCAGATGGTAAAAAGCAAGTGATGATGGCAAATAGCTCCTCCAGATCACCATTGGGAGGTGGAAAATAGTTATGCCCTACGATTGAAATACTTCCATTTTACGCTCAGCGAATGGGCTATTTGCATGGATCATAAAGCGGTTTATATTATTTTTTAAATGAAAGTAGATTCCATCCTCAGAAGTTGGAGATCTACTGCACGCTCTTAAGACATGTAGTTCTTTTTCTACGATTTTTCAAAGATTCCACAGCTACGTCATTGCACCCCTCTCGACGGGCGGGACCCCGCTGCCTACTGTGACGTAGGAACCTCTGGAAACTTCGCAAAATCATAGAAGAAGAACTACCTTTTTGTCGCAGGAGAGTGCGAATGGTGTCAAAGATCTCAGGATAGAATTAATTTCATTCAAAAAATTAAATTAAAAAAAAAAAAAAAAACGCTGCAAATTATTACACAATGGTTTATTATTTACAAGAGCATAGATGCCCCTTCTGCGCCGACCGCTGTGTTCTGTGTTTAATACCTACCCTCGTGCTCCCCCCAGGAAAGCCCTAAATCGAGTACTGGAGCCGGCTCGGGAATTAAGAGTTTCAAATGCACGGGATTCAATAATTCAAGAATTGATTATTTGTTGTTACTCATGAAGCATAACGTTTGTTCATGTAGGTACCTATCAACAAAATCCAGAACAGCCATGACTCTTGAAATGAAATAATATCACAGAACAACCAACTCAAACTTCATACAGCCATCCGTGATTATAATCAGGTGTTCCCTAGCAATGATATCTGGGCTGGATATATATGTTTCATTCACGATCATGTTGACGAAGCTTTTCGGTGCAAATGAGCGGCTGGTCGTAGAATGCTCCGGGTGGTCTCAAACAATTCTTTGAGATCAATTAAAAACGTTAAAAAATCGTTAACTTCTATTGAAAGTTTTCGAGCTACGGCGATCTGAAAATTTCAACCCCCCCATTTTTCACCCCTTAAAGGTGATTGACAGTAACACCGAGCTTCTCCTCGGAACACAGCTAGACCCCAAACGGGACCTATGAAACGAATTTCATTAATTTTGGTTCATGCTATACTAACTAAGAAAAGTGCGAAATACGTATGGACAGACTTTTTTATTCCACTTTCGGATTCTACGTACCTCGAAATGGAAACCATCAAATTTTGAGGGGGGGGGGGGGGGGAAATAAATGTTTTTTCATGCTCGATTTCAAAGGCTCATTGTTGAAAATAATAAACCAAAATAAAATAAATACACGCAAAAGCCCATTGGTGGCTGGGATTAGAATAGGTACTGAGACTTTCAGTTCGAATCCCAGTCCCAACACTAAAATCTTAAAACGTATCTCGAGATCAATCTTCTAGGATGGTCAAATGCGTGCTGCAGTCTCGTGGCATGTAGCGGCCACTGATCACGCTATGGCTCATAAGATGGTTCCATATGAATTTCATCAATACCACTGATGCTATTCCCATGCGTAAATATCCTTCTACATGCCTAACATTATTTTTCTGATACCTGGTTGTCTCAAATCGTTAAACCTGTCTCTCCTCGACTCTGGACAAAAGTCTCAGGTAAAAGTTGTGGCAAATTATTACCCATCAAATATTAATAAAATTGAGACATTATACAAGTCTGATGCATAATAAAGCGGCACAGATATCTCTCAGTAGATCTGACTACAAGTTATTAACCACCTCCTAAACTCAACTCCCAACGGATGTTAGGCACCTTGAAAACCTCGTAAAACGATTGGGAGTCCAGAACTTGGAGAGCTGCGGTCCCTTTGAAGAAGCTGCCCGAAAACCGGGTCAGGGAATCCCTTAACAGTGGGCGGCGAGACCGACCAGACTGAGAAAAGGGTCCACACCATAACAGATACATCGGCGGCCCAAAGCTTCTTGTTTTGAAGGGAAACCCTGGCAAAAAATCCACTAGAAGGGGCCCTTATAGATTTTGCAAGATATGGCCTAACCTCGCCTAGGCATGGCGAAAATGTTGTGATGGCTCCCGTGTCAACTGGCGACCCCTTTTACGGGTAGATCGGCACCAGGTCACAAAATGCTACCCATCGCTTGTCAAAATGTCTCTAAGTGTTAGGTGGTTCCTTTTATCTCAAAACTAAGTGGAACATTTTTATGGACGGTTGTTCACCATGCACTCCCACCAACTTCTAAATCGTTCAAAAGCGGGCTGTTTTGACACATTTCTTGTGGGAAAAGCACAGTGAGCTTCCTACTATTACTGGAAGCAATTGTTCAGCAAACTGTATATACATTCCTTCAACGGGTTCTCATTTAATTTATGAGGTCTATTTGTGGGTTTTGGACGTTCCTACGAATGTAGGTATGTAGGTATGTACTCGAAAAGTAAAAGGCCAAGTAAACAGCCATTTCAGGCTGGAGCTTTTCGTTCGACTGCCTCACCAGTGTAGCGGACGTGATCAGCTGTCCTCCAATGGGAGGATCAGAATTCGGTCTGATCATTTTGCTCATCATTTTAGTCACTAGCTCACCCCCTTGAATGGAAAGGGGTTCGCCCAACAGCTACATGGCTCATACTTGGACATATCACCACATGTCACCCACCCAAGTACTAACCACGCTCGAGGTATCTTAACTTCGGTGACCTCACGGGAACCGATTTATTCCACCTCATAAGGCCGTTGGGCGGTATGTACTTGATACCTACTTAATTTTTGTGACTGATAAATCGAAAAGACAAATAATGCATGCTGCAATTGCACTACTGCAAAAATTAGAACCTCTGTATACCGAATCTGCCGAAATTTATTGGCTAATTTGGAGAACTAGCCATGTTGCTCTCACAACATTAAATTCGAATAAAACAATTTATTGCATCTATTTCAAGCCACAAGCCCGTGAATTCAAAAGTTTGTTTTCCCTCTAAATAATATGACGTCAAATATTTCCGTCAGATAACAAATTAATAATATTATGTACTAATCTGTAACGATGAATCAATGCATATTCATTATAAAAAAACTTGTACGATGTTAAATTAGGTTTCCAAGTCTGTAAGGACTGATAGGAGTTATTGTTGATGCACACTTCACTTGTCTGCACGTTTGGAAATCAAAAAACGTACACATTTTATGCGGTTTACTTTCAAATTTCACAGGTAATTGATTCACTTTATGCCAACAGTAATTAGCAATCACAATAATAGATTTCATAATGTGCGTAATGAAAGACCTACTTAAGTTAGGCAGCAGTTTTACCTGCAGCTAAGATCCGTACCTGGGTCATCGAGGACAAAAACCATCTACCTCAGTGGAAAAATAACAAAAAATCTCCGCATTCCATCTCACGACCGCCCGAGAAATGCCGAAGATACCCGAAGGAAGAGGCCGCGGCGCGTTTTCATTGAATAAAAGAAGTGTGAAGAGGAGAGCCGACAAAATAGCTAGATAGGTTATCTCTGGGTTGTAATTAAACTTCCCCTCCACTTGGCAGGAGGATGTAAGGGGTGGGGAGGGCAGACAGGCCTTCGAAGAGAACAGGTAGAAGATGGCGCCTCCACTAAAGCCAAGGGCTGCACTTCTTCCTCAGTTGTGAAGGCTTAGTGCCTAAGGGGACCCGGAGCATTATAACAGTTATATGAGGGCTTAAACGACTTGAGATTGTCCTGGGGGACTTAGCTCGTCCGTTCTGGGAAAGTGACAGAGACATCCTGGGGGGAAGAGAAGGAATTGGCCGGAACTGACCTTTCGCAAAATGACAACATTTTTCAAGAGAAATAATATTCCTTTGTTGATGTTATGATTATGGTAGAACTCTTGAGAGGGAGTCAAGACCATCTCTGCCATGTATTTATTACTAACACCCAATCCAAAGAATATTTCATGTAGGTACGGTCTCACTGGACGGAATCTATTTACGACTGATGAAAGATCTGTGTTACCGCAGACCAGGGTGAACTACAAGAAACAGCTGAGGTTATCTCAAATCTGTTGCTGCTAATATCTTGGCTAACTGGCTCTTTAACTGACGAGGCTTATTGACTCCTGGGTATTGGATTTTCGGTTTATACATATTAAGAAAAGTGCCACAACCAACCACACGGGGGTAAAAACGATTTTAATGTTTGTTGCTTTCTTCATTAAACTAAGATGTCTCTCCTTTTTCAATGATCCGTTGCTCGGAAATGGAGAGCTATTCAGTAATTTCTATGGGGAATTTCTGTGGAAAATGAGTACCTACTGTAATCGATATAAGAAAGATCTTAGTAATGAATTTTATAACTACTAGTTGTTCACAGTTACCTACGTACTGACACCATTCATAGAGTACGGAAAGAACCGTAACGGTGAGTGCATAGATGTGAATCCAGTAACTTTTGAATGAGTTAGCTGAGCCATTAGTTTTGGTCTATGATTTCGAAAATGCAATAAAAAAAAATTGCTGTCTGCCCGCCGTACTCCGTACTTTTACCATGAACAAAATTTACGAAATTTGATTTATAGGTCCCGTTCGGAGTCTAGTTGGTTCTCGAAGCTCGGCGGTACTGGTTCAAGTTTTCAGGACGCCTATCACAGTAAGGCCCCCAAGTTTGCACCGACAGGCTTAGTCAACAGGAGGGTGAATCAAATTTTATACATTCAGCCCAAATATCATCAATAGGGAGCACCTGATTATAATCACGGATGGGTGTATGAAGTCGAGTTGGTTGTTCCGCGATATTATTCAATTTGAAAAATGAAGGCTGTTTTGGATCTTGTTGATAGGTATTTTTGCAACTTGAACAAATGGTGAAGTATTATTGATGGGTAAATTATTAGAGAACGGTAAATTTTCTTAGACAATGGAATGGGTGTTTGTCAATTTGACCAAACCCCGAGTTACGTACCAAAGCAAGACCGATGCCCCATCCTACTTGGTGTATGTACGTTAGGGTGGTCACAAAAAGTCAACTTTCGAAATTCAATCGTGGCAACCCCCTAAAAGGTGCCATTTGACTAGAAAATGAGATTCCCAAAGTTTTAGGTCGATCGGATAACATTAACCCGTGCCGCATCGAGGTTGAAGTTTAGAAAAACTCACTTTTTGGTTTATTATTTTCAATAATGAACCATTGGAATCGAGCATGAAAAAAAAATTCTTACCCCCCCTCAAAATTTGATGGTTTACGTTTCAAGGTATGTAGAATCCAAAACTGCAATAAAAATATTTCTGTCTGTCCGCCGTACGCCGTACGCCGTACGGGCCACTTTTCTTAGTTACCATGAAAAAAAATTGATGAAATTCGGGTTATAGGTTCTGTTCGGGGTCTAGTTGGTCCTCGATGCTCGACGTTACTGTGAGTCATCTCTAAGGGTTTCAAAATAGGGGTTGAAATTTTCAAAACGCCTATACCATTTTTTTACGTAAATATTTTTACGGTTTTAAATAGTTCTTGAACTTGCGAGTTTTTTAAGACCATCCGGAGCATCGTACGTCCAGCCGTTCGTTCACAGTAAGGCCCCGAAGTTTGCACCGACAGGCATTTTCGACTCCAGTGTGAATGAAATTGTATACAATTCAAACCAAATCTCGTAACCAGAGACGCGCCCACAATAGGAATTTGTGAATACGGCCAATCATTGGTAGAGATCACCTGATTATATTGGCGGAGTATGAAGTCGAGTTGGTTGTTCTGTGATATTATTTCATTTGAAAAATGATGGCTCTTTTGGAGTTTGTTGGTAGGTAGTGAAACTTGAACAAACGTTGAAGTATTATTGATGGGTAAATTATTACTACGGTAAATCATTACTCAACGGTAAATTATTACACAACGGTTCATTATACCATCTACGTAGAAGGGGCTGGAGTTTGTTGGTAGGTACTTTTGCAACTTTTTTCACTCCTCATCAACAATTTCTTTTCAGAACTTCATTATGTGTGTTTCTTTTTGTTAGGTACTGTTTGTCATCGGCAGAATTATTTTAGCAACATTTAACTCGTGATTTAGGTAGGTACCTAGTAACGAGTACGGGGTTAGGTACTAACCTACGGAGGGTCTGCGATCTACATAATATGCATAGAATAGTACATATTATATTATATAGACGGGTTATCTATACATAGAGCTGTGATCTGTAACAGAAGGGTATTCTATACAAAATAATAAACCGTTGTGCAGGGATTTGCAGCGTTTTTCATAAAAATATTATTTCTTTCCTCATAACATAGTAACCATTTGTCCTAGAGACTTGAAATTGATCTTATTTTATTTGAAATGTTATCTTCTTCAACTTTTACAACTTTTAGCCTCAACATTTACATTTATACCTGAAACAAACTCATTTTCAATAAACCAGAGTGATAAAGAAGTGTCAAATCGCCTGGAGGTCGATTTCATTGACTGGAGTGTGGTTTTTAGGGGTATGCGTAAAAAGGCACATTTGCTGAAACGGACCACGTTTTGAGATGGGAAAAGCCGAATAACATAAAATCTACAGGATGTAGCGAAAAAATTATGGAAGTACAAGTTGAAGAGGATAACATTTTAAATAAAATGAGACCAATTTCAAGTCTCTAGGACAAATGGTTACTATGTTATGAGGAAAAAAAAGAGTATTTTTATGAAACAAAGTGAGTTTTTCTGATCTTCAACCTCAATGCGGCACGGGTTAACGTTATCCGATCGACCTAAAACTTAGCGAATCTCATTTTCTAGTCAAATGGCACCTTTTAGGGGGTTGCCAGAAGTGATTTTCTCAAAAAAAATTTTGCCTATTGCCTTGTGACCACCCTAATAGAGTGGTCACGAACAGTCAACTTTCGAAATTCAATCGTGGCAACCCCCTAAAAGGTGCCATTTGACTAGAAAATGAGATTCCCAAAGTTTTAGGTCGATCGGATAACATTAACCCGTGCCGCATCGAGGTTGAAGTTTAGAAAAACTCACTTTTTTTCATAAAAATATTATTTCTTTCCTCATAACATAGTAACCATTTGTCCTAGAGACTTGAAATTGGTCTTATTTTATTTGAAATGTTATCTTCTTCAACTTTTACTCCAATAATGTTTTCGCTAGATCCTATAGATTTTATGTTATTCAGCTTTTCCCATCTCAAAACGTGGTCCGTTTCAGCAAATGTGCCTTTTACGCATACCCCTAAAAACCACACTCCAGTCAATGAAATCGACCTCTAGGCAATTTGATACTTCTTTATCACTCTGGTATATTGAAAATTGATACATTTGAATCTAATATATAAAATATGGAGGGGGTAGGGGGGAGATGGGTGGGTGGTGGGTGCTATGAAATGCACAAAAAACAATAAAAATTATGTAAAAAGTGTTTTAGTAATACAAATTGAAAGTTTTTTGTATAGAAAATAATAGCCTGTGTGATGAATTTAAAATTCTCATCACGGTGGCGTGGAAGGAAGGTGAGTGAGTGAATTTAGGTAAAGGATAGAAAAGGAGGAAAAGTCGCAGGCGGCTGTAGTCAACCGAACATCTACGACTTTTGGAGGAGAGAGAGGTGGATGAGGGAATTTCACCTAGGCGGCTGTAGTCAACCGTTCATCTAGGTGAAGGAGAGGAAAGGAGAGGTCCCTTGTCTAGGCGGCTGTATTCAACCGATCATCTAGACAAGGGGGGAAGGAGGAGAGAGGAGAGAGGAGGTGAAATTCCCAGGCGGCTGTATTCAACCGATCATCTGGGAGGTAAGGTAAGAGAGAGAAGAGAGAGCTGGTTAGAGGAAGTGTCGAATGAAGCTTGAGCGCCAGGATCCGGGGTTATATAGTACTTGGGGGCCTCTCCCTCCAGCTCCTTGCTGGGAGCTGGTAGTGGGGCCCCAGGTTGAGTAACCCTGGGTTCTGTCGCCTATCCCCACTCATATCTTTATTCACGGAGCTTTAGTTTGGCGTTTGGATATTGGTGAGAACTTAATATGATAGGAGTGTTCCCGGGAGGGACTCACGACAGAGGTCCCCCCAGTTTGAACCAATATTTGTGGAGCTGAAGGCGCAAGTTGACAGGAGCTGAGGGCTACGGCAAACAAAGGTGGTGCTGAAGGCGCAAGGTGACAGGAGCTGAGGGCTACGGCAAACAAATGGTGGTGCTGAAGGCGAAGAAAAGGTGACAGGGGCTGAGGGCCGATGCAAACAGAGGAGGTTGAGCTGAAGGCGGTCCTTAAAACTAGTAGTAACATAAGGTAGAGCATAAGATAGATAATAAGGAAGTAGAACATAAGGTAGAACATAAGGCAGAACATAAGGTAGATGATAAGTAAGTAGAACATGGATATAAGTAAGTAGACAATATAAGGTAGTATAAGTAGGATGAGATGGCGAGGTATGTACAGTGCGGTGGTCAGGATCCCTAAACATTTAGCGTTTAGGGAAGTGATCGGCAAGGGCGAGATGAGGAGGATGAATAATATTTACAATGAGATGGAGTATGTACAGAGGATGCATGAATATTTACAGCTGGCAGATGATTATTTACAGATGGCGGGTGAGTATGTACAAAAGGTGAAGTAGTATATACAGAAAATACAGAAGTATGTACAGACATTTGGTTACATGGTGGTAGGCGGTTGCGAGGGTCCGCCGTTTCCTGGGTGTGGTGTGGCGAGTGTTTGTGTGTGTGTGTGTGTGTGTGTGAGTTGTGTGAGTGAGGGAGGCGACCCCCTCTAACAGTCTTCACGTTAGTGAAGTCTGATAGAGGGGTCCCTTCACTGCCAGGGTGGCGGTGAAGGGGAAGAGCCGGTGGGAGCCGGTACCCGGGGCGTCGCGGAGAGAGGCGGCGACGCTGGGGTCCGGCGGGTGAAATGGAGGCGATGTGCGGTGTTGGTGGTGTAGGGCTGGGTGTGGGATTGGTGTGGTGAGAGTGGTCGGGGAGGACTGGGGCTGGTTTGCACCGTGCCAATGGCACGGTGTGGGGCTTCCCGTCAATTAACAGGGTAGCGGTGGAGTGTGTTGTGCGGATGACCTGAAAGGGCCCGGCATACAGGGGTTGGAAAGTTTTATGGATGCCGGGCTCTTTCAGGTACATGTGTGTGGTGGTGAAAAAACGTTTGGGATATGTGGTGTCGTTTGTGGGTGTTGTGGAGTGTAGAGGCTCCCTGTTAATTGACGGGGTGTGGTTTGGGGTGAAAATGTCGGCCGGTAAGCGTAGCGGGTCTTTGAAGGCGTTTTGGGCGGGGCTAGTTTGGTCTGAAGGACGGGCGGATGTTCGAAGGCTGAGCAATATGTAGGGAAGGGATTTAGTCCAGGAAGGGGAATTTGTTGAAGTAGAAATGGCCTGTTTCAGGACCGAGTGCCACCGCTCTATTTTCCCGTTGGATTGGGGATGGTACGGGGTGGTGTGGATCTTTTGGATCCCGAGGGAGCGTAGTAAATCGGAGAAGTGGGCCGATTCAAACTGCCTCCCTTGATCGACCGTGACTGTTCGCGGACAACCGTAACGGCTGACCCATTGAGAGAGGAAAGCCGTTGCGACGGTGTCCGCGGTGATGGAGGAGAGGGGGATGCACTCCACCCAGTTGGTGGCACGATCGATCATCGTGAGGCAGTATTTCTTCCCCTCGGATGGGGGAAGGGGGCCCACTAAGTCCAAATGTACATGCTCCCACGGGAGGGAGTCGGGGATTGGTTGAGGAGGTACATGCGGGTGGGCCGAGACTTTGAAACGCTGGCACTTCTGGCACCCGAGAACCCAGTTACGAATATCTGTATTCATATGGGGCCAGAAGTACCGCGTCTTGATGAGGTCCCGGCTCGCCCGAATGCCGGGATGATGGAGGGAATGATAGTGGAGGAACAACTGCCTCCTCAACTCCGGTGGGACGTAAGGGCGCGGTGAGTCGGCCGTTACGTCACACCAGAGGTCGAGGGGAGGCAGTTGTTCCAACTTGGATGCGGAAATGAGGTTGGAAAGGGCAGGGTCGGAGGTGGGGTTTTGTTTGGATTTGATGGATTGAGGAGAGGGGAATGGCAGCAACTCCGCCACCGGCGCCGGGGTAGGGGTGGGTCGGGATAGTGCGTCCGCCACGCAGTTGTCGGCCCCCGGCAGATATCGAATATCGGACGTGAACTGCCCGATAAACTCGAGCTGCCGGAGGCGACGCGGGGAGGCGGACTTACGATTTTGAAGGAGGGCGTGGGTCAGGGGCTTGTGGTCTGTAATGACAGAGAACTGCCTGCCCTCCACGAAGTCACGGAAGTGTTTTATGGCTTCGTGGATGGCGAGGAGTTCCCTGTCGAAAGTTGAATAGTTTTTCTGGGTGGGGGATAAGGTTTTAGAAAAGAAGCCAATGGGTTGGGGGGTGGCGCCGGTGTGCTGTTGGAGCACTGCCCCGATGGCCCAATCGGACGCATCGGTAGTGATGGAGAGGGGAGCGTGAGGGTCGGGGTGGGCCAATAGAGCGGCGTCTACTAGGTCCTGTTTACAAATTTTGAACGCGGCGGAAAGTTGGGGGGTCCAGGAGATGGGGCGGTTATCATTTTTTTTGGAGGGTTGGGGAACGGCGTGTATGAGTGGTTGTTGATGTTGGGCGGCGTGTTTTATGTGTCTACGGTAAAAATTTAACATACCCAGGAAGCGGCGGAGCTCGGTGACCGTGCGGGGTTCTGGGAAGTCAAGAATTGCGTGGACCTTGTCGGGGAGGGGTGTGATGCCGTCCGAGGATACTTGGTGGCCGAGGCAGCGGACGGAGGGTTGGCCGAGGACACATTTGTCTGTGTTGACCAGGAGACCTTCGGTGGAGAAGATGTTGAGGACTTGCTGTAGGTGGTCGAGGTGTTCTTCGGGGGTCTTGGAGGCGATCAGTATATCGTCGAGAAAACAAAATACGAAAGGCAGGCCTCGCAAGATACTATCCATATAGCGCTGCCAAGTTTGCGCGGCGTTCCGTAATCCGAAGCCCATCTTCACATATTCGAACAACCCGAACGGGGTAATTATAGCGGTTTTCGGGACGTCGGGGGGGTGGATGTTGATGTGGTGGAACGCTCGCGAAATATCAAGGGTGGAAAAGATAGTGGCGCCATGGAGATGTGACGAAAAGTCACGCAGGTGGGGGACATTATAGAGGTCTGGTGTAGTTTTCGAGTTGAGCCGACGGTAGTCCCCGCAGGGGCGGATATCCCCATTGGGCTTCTGTACGATGTGGAGTGGAGAAGCCCAAGGGGATTTTGAGGGGCGTATGATACCGTCGGCGATGAGTTTGTCGAAGTGTTGGCGGGTCTTCGACAATTGCAGGGGGTGTAGGCGGCGGGCTTTGGCGGTGATGGGTGGTCCTGTGGTCTCGATGTGGTGCTGGACAGTGGAGATGTGTGCAGAGGGGCGGCGCTGGGGACGGTAGTTGAGGAGGAGGCGTTCGAACTGTGTGGGGGGGTGGTTGATTGCGTGGATGAAGCCGGGTATGGGTTTTTTGGTGGCGGGGTCGATCAGGCGCGCGTTTCGGACGTCGACCTGGAGACCGAAATAGGCTAGAAAATCGGCCCCCAGGATCGCCTTCTCCACGTCCGCCACGGTAAACTCCCACTCGTACGCGAGCCCGCTCATGTGAACTGAGGAGCGGTACGTCCCGTACGAGGGGATGGTGGTACCGTTGGCGGCGTAGAGAAGCTGCCGGTAGCAGCGCGCCTGACGACGGAGGACGTTGTTAGGGAAGATGGACAGCGCCGCCCCCGTGTCCACCAGGAAAGGGACATTAGTTTTCCCGCAGCGCAGGAAAAGTCGCTGGTGGGTCGGTAGGGCGTTCTGTTTGATGGTGGAGGTAGGGATGTGTGATGGTGGTGGCAGGTCCTCCGCGAAGGAGACGCGGGGTGGGTTGTTGGGAGGTTTGGCCGGTTTGGGAGGGGTAGGTTTCGGTTTCTCCCCGGGTTGGGTGGTGGCTGGAGGGGGTTGTGCCCTGGAGGCGGGCGGGGAGGTTACGTTCCGTGGTGGGGGAACGGGTGCGGCGGCGTGAGTGGCGGCCGGGAGGGTGGCTGCCCTGTTGGCGGGCGGGGAGGTGACGTTTCGTGGTGGGGAAGCGGATGCGGCGGCGTGAGTGGCGGCCGGAGTGTTGGTTGCCCTGGTGGCGGGCGTGGAGGGGTTGTTTCGTTTGTGGTGGGGTGGATTTTTCGGCGGCGCTGCAGGCGCGGCCGGAAGGTTGGCAGCCGTGGCGGCGGCGTAGGAGGGGTAGCGAGGCTTGGTGGTGGTGGTTGAGTGAATGCGGGCGGGGGGGGTATGTGCATGGTCCCCCCCGTGTTGGCGAGGAGGGGGGCCCGCCGGATTTACCGGCGGGCGGCTGCGTTTCCCTGCTTAGGGGCGAAGGAGCAGGGGGGTTGGCACTTGCGGGCCTCCCCACCGAAGTTTACATGATAGAAACAACGGTGGGGGGGGTCCGCAGGGAGGTAGTTGGTTGTGGTGGGGCGGGCCGGTTTGGATGCTGCTGGGGACCGTCCTCTGCGTTGGCGGGGAGGGGATGCGTTGCGGCGCTCGGGTGAGCGCCGGCTGCGGCGGTCGGCGGACGAGTCGCGTCGGCGATCCGCCGACGGGGCTCGACGTTCGTTG
Source organism: Leptopterna dolabrata (assembly GCA_954871275.1). Classification (NCBI taxonomy): domain Eukaryota; kingdom Metazoa; phylum Arthropoda; class Insecta; order Hemiptera; family Miridae; genus Leptopterna; species Leptopterna dolabrata. The sequence continues at coordinate 11,547,871 of OX940983.1, read as the reverse complement.
AGGGAGGGTGCGCGGCCGCGGTCCCGGGATTGTGTGCGGTCCCGGAACGGCGGGGGGTGGCGCGGTGTGCGCACCTCACCGACGGTGGCCGCAGCGGCCAAGTCGTGTAGAGTGTCTGCGAGCCGTAGGAGGGGTTCGTCGGGGCCGTCGAGATGGCTGGCTAGGGCCATCTGGACGGGGTGGGGAAGGGCACGTAACCAGAACGTGCGGGCGATGTCGGCGGTCATAATACCCTGCAGCTGGTGTCGCAGCCGTCGGTAGAGGTGGGAGGGCTTCTGGTCGCCGAGGTGTTGAGGTTGGGAGAGGGCGGTGACTCGGGCGATCTTCGACGGCTGGTAGGTGCTGATGAGGCGGCTGCGGAGGTCGTCGTACGCAGCGGCGGCGTCGGGGGAGATGTCAGAGGTCTGCAGCAGGATCTCGTAGGGCAGTAACGAGATTATTCGGGAATACCGAGTTTTCTGGCTGCGGATGTTGGCGGCCGAAAACGCTGCGTCAACTTGAAAAAACCAGAGCGCCGGGTCGTGCGTGTAGAAGGGGGGCAGCGACAGAGGGAACGCAGCGGACGCCGTCATGACGTTGGCGGCGGCTGCGGCTGTAGCGGCGGCGGCGGCGGCGGCGTCTGGTGACGCAGAGGTTGGCGGGGAGAGCGTGGAGAAAGGGTTGTCGGCCGATGCGTCGGATGTCGCAGCGGCGGGCGGCTGCAGTGTGGCTGGTCGCAGGAGCGGCGGCGTCGGGGAGTTCGGGTCCATTTCTGTAATTAAAATTCAAAAATTTGGCGTGGTTTTGAATTTTGAAATTTGCAATATCGGCGGGAGCGGTGGTTGAGTTGAGCGTTGGAGTTGAATGTTGAGAGTTGATCTCCGCGCGGTTGAGGGTGGGCCAAAATTGCAAAAATTACTGAACTTTGTGAATTTTAAATTGATTTAAAATGCGGGACACCGAACTGTTTGACTGGGGCGACACATGGGGTGGGAAGGTGGGAAGGAAGAAGGTTGAGTGAACGTCGGGTTCACCACTGTGATGAATTTAAAATTCTCATCACGGTGGCGTGGAAGGAAGGTGAGTGAGTGAATTTAGGTAAAGGATAGAAAAGGAGGAAAAGTCGCAGGCGGCTGTAGTCAACCGAACATCTACGACTTTTGGAGGAGAGAGAGGTGGATGAGGGAATTTCACCTAGGCGGCTGTAGTCAACCGTTCATCTAGGTGAAGGAGAGGAAAGGAGAGGTCCCTTGTCTAGGCGGCTGTATTCAACCGATCATCTAGACAAGGGGGGAAGGAGGAGAGAGGAGAGAGGAGGTGAAATTCCCAGGCGGCTGTATTCAACCGATCATCTGGGAGGTAAGGTAAGAGAGAGAAGAGAGAGCTGGTTAGAGGAAGTGTCGAATGAAGCTTGAGCGCCAGGATCCGGGGTTATATAGTACTTGGGGGCCTCTCCCTCCAGCTCCTTGCTGGGAGCTGGTAGTGGGGCCCCAGGTTGAGTAACCCTGGGTTCTGTCGCCTATCCCCACTCATATCTTTATTCACGGAGCTTTAGTTTGGCGTTTGGATATTGGTGAGAACTTAATATGATAGGAGTGTTCCCGGGAGGGACTCACGACAGCCTGGAACTTATTTTACAACACAATATATCTATTCCAACACCACTGAATTTAGAACTACATTAATGGCTTAGATAGTGAGGCTTTATCGACATCAGGGTAAATTTTCCTACATTCTGACACAACTTGTAATAAAAATTGGCGCTGTTCTTCGTCTTTTGTCAAGCAAGAGTTGAAGTCTTGTATCAATTTCACTCCTCTTTCAGCAGTGTCGTTGACTACCCTTAAACCGTTCACTATGTTTTTAGCATGCAAATAATGAGGATTTTTGTTCCATAAGCGTGTATCGGTGTTTAAAAAATCTGTCTCTACGGAAAACCGCTTGAAAAACGCTGCAAATCCCTGCACAACGGTTTATTATTTTGTATAGAATACCCTTCTGTTACAGATCACAGCTCTATGTATAGATAACCCGTCTATATAATATAATATGTACTATTCTATGCATATTATGTAGATCGCAGACCCTCCGTAGGTTAGTACCTAACCCCGTACTCGTTACTAGGTACCTACCTAAATCACGAGTTAAATGTTGCTAAAATAATTCTGCCGATGACAAACAGTACCTAACAAAAAGAAACACACATAATGAAGTTCTGAAAAGAAATTGTTGATGAGGAGTGAAAAAAGTTGCAAAAGTACCTACCAACAAACTCCAGCCCCTTCTACGTAGATGGTATAATGAACCGTTGTGTAATAATTTACCGTTGAGTAATGATTTACCGTAGTAATAATTTACCCATCAATAATACTTCAACGTTTGTTCAAGTTTCACTACCTACCAACAAACTCCAAAAGAGCCATCATTTTTCAAATTAAATAATATCACAGAACAACCAACTCGACTTCATACTCCGCCAATATAATCAGGTGATCCCTACCAATGATTGGCCGTATTCACAAATTCCTATTGTGGGCGCGTCTCTGGTTACGAGATTTGGTTTGAATTGTATACAATTTCATTCACACTGGAGTCGAAAATGCCTGTCGGAGCAAACTTCGGGGCCTTACTGTGAACGAACGGCTGGACGTACGATGCTCCGGATGGTCTTAAAAAACTCGCAAGTTCAAGAACTATTTAAAACCGTAAAAATATTTACGTAAAAAAATGGTATAGGCGTTTTGAAAATTTCAACCCCTATTTTGAACCTCTTAGAGAGATGACTCACAGTAACGTCGAGCTTCGAGGACCAACTAGACGCCGAACGGAACCTATAACCCGAATTTCATCAATTTTTTTTCATGGTAACTAAGAAAAGTGGCCCGTACGGCGTACGGCGGACAGACAGAAATATTTTTATTGCAGTTTTGGATTCTACATACATACCTTGAAACGTAAACCATCAAATTTTGAGGGGGGGGGGGGGGGGTAGGAATTTTTTTTTCATGCTCGATTCCAATGGTTCATTATTGAAAATAATAAACCAAAAATTCAAGGTTTGAGAGGTGACAAAAAAATCAAGTTGCTTATCCAAAATTTGCTCCACATGTGCAAAATCTAAAATCGCTTTTCTATCCCTACCATCAATTTCACTATCGGGTTCACCTAAGGAAAATAATTTCATGGCCATACTTTTTTTAATGTTGTCGTCTAAAGTGTGGTCGAAAAACGAGAACGCTATTTTCTCTGAGCAGAGGTACCACAGATGGTTTACAAATTTTGACAAAGCCTTATCTGCTATTTCTGCGTCAATTTTCCTATACTCTACTAATGCTTTCAACATTTCCAGATCTTGTTTAGGGGCCAAAGCAGGTTTGGGGGCATTGAACCATGCCTTGGCGTAAATATTTATTATAAAAACACAAATTTCTTCTATTCCTTTCATTTCTTTTTGAGTTAATAACAATTGATCTCTATAAAGATAAATTTTGAGGCAGTAAATTGCTTTGGCCATCCACCTGGCGTGATGAATTGCACCAGGTGCTTTAAAAGAAAAGTTTTGGGGAGGAAGCCCTATAAACACTAAACAAAGTTGAAGAAACTATTTGTAATCCTCTCTGGGCTGCAGTGTTTCCAAATGTTCCATTAAAAAAAGTGAAACTTGATTAATGTTACTAATTTTGCATCTAATACTCGTATTATCATCATGTAGACTAGTTTTGTATTTAGTTTGGTCGAACTTAGGCCACCCAACTTGAAATTTTTTGAAAACGCTAGGTTCAGGACCAGTGGTCGAGAATCGATGATTCACAGTAATAGAGATAACAGATAACAGCGAATACAAAGCTAACGGTCACACTTCCTTACCTTTCACCGGTCTAAATACCCTTCATTACCTAGACCCCCCCCCTATTGCAGCCTCAACCTTTACATTTATACCTGAAACATACTCATTTTCAATAAACCAGAGTGATAAAGAAGTGTCAAATCGCCTAGAAGTCGATTTCATTGACTGGAGTGTGGTTTTTAGGGGTATGCGTAAAAAGGCACATTTGCTGTAACGGACCACGTTTTGAGATGGGAAAAGCTGAATAACATAAAATCTATAGGATCTAGCGAAAAAATTATTGGAGTAAAAGTTGAAGAAGATAACATTTCAAATAAAATAAGACCAATTTCAAGTATCTAGGACAAATGGTTACTATGTTATGAGGAAAAAAAGAGTATTTTTATGAAACAAAGTGAGTTTTTCTGATCTTCAACCTCAATGCGGCACGGGTTAACGTTATCCGATCGACCTAAAACTTTGCGAATCTCATTTTCTAGTCAAATGGCACCTTTTAGGGGGTTGCCAGAAGTGATTTTCTCAAAAAAAATTTTGCCTATTGCCTTGTAACCTACGTACATGTGTTTGAGGATGTATAACCCTTGATATGTTGCTTTAGAACTGTAAGTACTTTCGGAAGAATCAGCTTTTTCTGCAATAGGAGCTTTTGCGTTAAATCGAATAATTATATTCGTTAGAAGACATGATTAATCAAAAATATTGGGCCTCCCCCTCCCACTAATTGGGCCCTAAAGATTATAAATAACTTTATAAAGCTGAGGAGGCTATTTAACGTGAGCAATGCTCATGCCCATCTAATACCCCTGTTATAATATTCTGTTATAATATACTTTCAAATGAAAGCTCGATTTGGCCATTTATCGACTAGTGTTCTAAATCCCTGCCTCCAATCTTATCCAATATATCAATTCTCCGGATCAGTTACCGATTGTATCAGGAACCTTTAATCAGAAACATTCGTGACATATATTTTAGACAGGTGTAGCTATCCATTATTTATCACACTACCCTATTCGGGGCGACGGGCCTTCTACGCCAACACGTCATCTCTATGAAATCGCTGATCCATCGATATTATTCAACATCTCGCGATTCGAATCGAGATATTGCCGAAAGCACAAATAGTTCTACAGAAATAACTTATCTCGAAAATCACTCTCGTCATTCGCAAAATCCGAAGTGTTGATAGTAAACATCGGATCGCTGCAAGTTGTTGTAATATCGCAGGGCTTCCCCTACCACCAATATCTCAGTACCAAATGGATGGTCCCAATCCTTTGACAAAGGTATCCCTTTCAGATTAGATTGCTGAAAGTCCCAAAGCTGAAAGCATCAGCGCCCAGATATTGCTTTCTATAGCAAATTCCACCCAGCCACAAAAACCTACTGTGTTGATTGCGAAAATGAAAGTGGTTTGAAATGCATTAATACCAGTACTACTGATCTGAGTCACAGTCGGCTTGCTGATATTATTTCGAATAATTAACACTTGTGTATTCGCGATGTACTTACATGAGCAAACTTGTAATCACGCTTACTAGGCAAATTTTTGGTTTGCCCCATTAAATCGAAGAGACTTTAAAACTGCACCTTCATAGTCAAAAATGAATTCAATATTTCGAGGACTCGCAGTATAATACCCCGGGATAGTAGGAAGCAGAAAATCCTGAGTTCTGAAAGAGAAGGTGTAAAAATTAATTTTAATGATTATTTCAAGTATATTTAGCTCAAAGGATTTAGAGAACATATGCTTTAGTGTTAAAATCACAATACTGAATCTGCTGTAAGTTGTTAACGCTGCTCTATTGATTGATGGTTGAACAGAGTAACCTAGACATTATCCAAAAAACGAGCGAACCACGGACTAAAGCTCGTATTTTTTTTCCTAAGAGCACTAACAATACCTGTCGAGCATTTGAACAGCTCTGCTTAAAATCTACTGCGCTCGACACAGATCAGATTTACCTAACGGTGCTACGCGGAGCATAAACAATAAAGAGATAACGGCGTATTTGCAGAAGAATTAGTCAAATAGGTAATTTATAAACCATTGAGGGATTTGCGTTATCTCTTAAGGGGAGAACAATAAAAGCGAATGAAGAAACAACGCAAACACAAGATAGTAAAATATGTCTCGACTTGAGAATGACCTTTGGTTGGTGCTAAAAAGTACGTCGTTACGGTTTTACGCGTAGGATACATCTATAATACCTAGGTAACTGCACCATAAAAAACTCATCTTGTTGCAGCTTGAATTGAAAATGGTTAGTTGTATGGTAAAATACCCCTCAAAAACCCGGAGTATCAAGAATATTAGTTTCTAAGCTCTTGTTCCCAATTTGTTACAAGAAACGAAAAAACCTCAAAATAAATATTTTACTTTATTTTTTCTATAAAATGGCTTGACTTTATCAATGTTTAATTACCAATAGTGAAGATGTCTGAGCTCCAAAGGCAGAAAAATCGACATTTTCATCTGTCCATTCCCTAAGTCAGGCCGAAATAAACATGAACGCACCTGTATTAAGTTGTAATTATTTTTATAGTTTCGGTGGTTAAACTATCATCAGTAACAAACAATAACTGAAACTATCCTTTTGCTTGCAATAGTGGCGGTGGCTACGCGCTGTTGGAATGAAAGGGATTTGTGTGAAGGGGGGAGGGGGGATTCATCAATTACTTTATAGCAATGAAACTATATTCGGGAAAAACTTATTTAAACCTGCCCCATCAATTATTTTAACTAATTTAATTCGTTGAAGTACCTGTGTCTAAGACGAGAGTTCGAAATATTGATAGTCCTCCTTCCAGTATTTTCATCAGCAACACCCCGTTTTGAAGACACCTAATAATGACATAATAAAGTAGAGATGAAGTGATAACACGATGGGTTCGACACTCGAGCGACAGCCTGTACACGAATGGAACGAGAAATACACAAAGCCTACTGATTATATCCAGAACGAAACTTTTCCTTTCGGCTTCAGAAACGAAAAAAGTTTTGTTCTTCATTTCGAAATGGTTCAACAATGAGAAGGATCTGTTCTTTCGTAACGGAGAGGCAGATCAAGCTGTGACGGAATGAGCCGTCACATTCGGTGGCTGCTCTCAGATGAAGATGGAGGGTACGAAGGACGAAACCCATTAACGGCATTAAGTCATTCCCTAGCTGCATCTCGCTAATAGAGAATTGATTAATCCCATGAAAAATCTTTCCACTCCCTAATTTTCTGGTTGAAAAGCGTTCTCATTTTTTTTTCTTTTCGTTCTTTTTATTCGACGTTCTTTTTGGAGGATCTCTTGGGTGGTCCATGCCCGTGAGTGGTCGAAATTAGTACGACGCACGATAGCGTCTGTCTTTTTTCGGTAAATTTTTTCTCTCCCTCTATAGTGATTTAACTTTTATCCCGCGAATCTTATGATCAGAAGTGAAAACAGAGCAGGGGTTTTCAGTATGCAATTTGATACGAAACACCTAGGAGTTTTCAAAATATTATAAGGACAGAGAAAGCGGAACAGCAACAACTTTATTCAAAACCAATAAAGCGATTTGCTCGTCTGACCGGGTGCATCGCGGACACATGGATCATCCTGTTCCCACACTCCTGAGGTATTTATTTGTCTTCTAGTTCATTATTGCTCTTTATTATTCCCGTGGGGAAGAAAGGATTGCACAAACCTACCTTTCCTTTTACAATTTATGAGAATAGGAATAGAAACTGCTGGTGCCTTGGAGTACGTTAACAAACTATTTCCTATGTGTGGGAAATTCCTAATGTGTACCTAAGTACGGAAAACTTGACATACGGAGTTGCTTTATGTAAATCGTAAAAAATTGTAATTATGTTATACACTAATTACATATATTTAAAGTATGAAAAAATCGATGCAATACTACGTATAATATATGGTGCTCTGAGGGTTGTCTGTTAGCACTACCGGGTTGGTAAATTTACCGGGTTGGTAAATTAGCAAACTATATATGTGTGTCAGTAGAAGCGAAATATTTCAAACTGCTGTTTGACCGCATCTTTTTTATAATTTTTAGATTCTACCAGACTGCGGATCCAAGGAAATGTTTTTTGACGAGTTCCAAGACCCCACCGCCCTTACCCTTGATTCCGTCGGCCAGTTGTTTCGCGTTTTGCCATCTCCTATAAATAGCTTGCGGGAGCGTAAAATAATATCGGGATCGAAGGGGGTTCGCTGGTCGAATCCGCCTTAATATAGATCCAGGGAACAATGGACACATCTCATGAATTCGAACAACGCAGAATAACAACAAATTCAGAATTAAATTTACAACTTTAATATAGGTATAGCATTTCCAAGTCAAATCAGTTTATTAAAATTTATGTTTTTTGCTGAACTCGGGGAAGGTTGAATTTGAAATAGAAAAAGTTTAATTTGGTTTCGAAAAGGTTGAATTTGACTAGGAACCTTTTCGAAACCAAATTAAACTTTTTCTATTTCAAATTCAACCTTCCCCGACTTCAGCAAAAAACATACATTTTAATAAACTGAATTGTGAACCCCATTACCAACTGTTTGTTGCACTATTGAAGGCTTAAATTGAACAACACTATAGTGGTTCAGTGCAGGTACTAAGCAGGTACGTGTGTTTAAACAAAAAATTACATTATAATTTAAAATGTTTATTTTGTGAACCTTCAACTGAAGTAAGAAACATAACTTTGGCGTTTGCAAATTCTTTGTCTTTTACAAAGAAAATTACTTCTTTAAGTGTAAACTCGTATGACATCAGATGTGGTGCGTTCGATTAATCAGAAGGTTTGATGGGCAACAAAATAGGCACAAAAGAAGTAATTTTCATTTTTTTTTTAAGTTTATTATTTATTAATAATATACCTTAAGAAAATAGTTTACATACTTCTTTAGCTGTTGTGTAGTACAGCACAATACATGCGTATCTATTATGGGAGTAAGTAAGCAATTTTCTTTGTACAACACGAAGAATTTGCAAACGCCTAAGTTATGTTCCTTACTTCAGTTGAAGGTTCACAAAAGGAAACTTTTAAGTTAATTAAAAAAAAAAAAACCTAGTACCTGCACTGAGCCACTATACTGTTGTTCAAGTTAAGCCTTAAATAATGCAATAAACAGTTAGTAATGCGGTTCACAATTCAGTTTATTAAAATTTATATTTTTTGCTGAAGTCGGGGAAGGTTGAATTTGAAATGGAATAAAGTTGAATTTGAAGTGGAAAAAGGTTAATTTGACTCGGTGAAAAGTTGAATTTGGTTTGGGAAAGGGTGAATTTGGTTTGGAAAAGACTGAATTTGATTAGGAAAAGGTTAAATTTGACTTGGAAATGCTATATTATATGGTAGATACCTAACCTTGATTATTCAGATTTGTAGCATGGCACTCGTATACTTCTCGATTAGTTACCTACTGGCCAGAAAAGTGAATGAACGCTGATGCTAATATCTCTCTTATTCAACCTACAATGCTGCAGTTTGACTTACATAATAATATTACCTTATATTCGGTGGATAACTATTTTATCACAAACTGCTGTGTCTATAAAATATTCATCCCACAAGTCACTAGCAAACGAGTTGTACATTACGAGTCCAAGGGTTTTTTCCCTCAAGGATATCCGAGCTGACTTGGTATGTGTTGAGATCGCAATCAGACTGAGATGCATATTTATGTAGGTAGTGTGAAGCAGCCCGAATAATAACATTCCAACATTGTAAAGGGTTCTCTATGTTCCAGACGCACCATTCTGCAGGCATATAATTCTAACTATCACTCAATCATTTCAATCAAACCCGACTTAGCAAATCGAAACGTGGTCGGAGGGAAACTAGCGAGGAATTTGACGCAGATCCTATTAATCATGAGACGTCAGTGGGAGTTATCAATTTAAATCAATTTGCATGTATTTGTAGCATCGAGGTGGTCATAAACATGCGAGCCTCTTCCTCGTGAGAATGTCGAGACCGGGAAGTAAGTTTCTCAACAGAATTGGAGTCGGGGTGAATATTAATGATATTATTTTTCCATCGATAACGACGCTCAATTAAGCGAAATCTGCGGGAGGGAGACCCCTAAAAAATGCACAATGGAGACATCCAAGGGCCGCCATTAATATTCTGGAATCCAATTACTTCTGTATGTGGGTAGCCAGGGACAAGTTCGTAGACGCTGGACAAGGGCGGTACACGAGTTTTCGTGTTTTATTTCTGCTTCGATCACAATAAATTGTAATCGGGCCTATTGGAACCTGATTGATAACTGGAATATACAAATTAAAAGTGGGGTCCGAGGGCGCGAGCTGGGCATGGAGAAGTGATGCTGTGGGAAGTCCATTACTAAACTGTGGGCGTTTTATCCCGGCGATGGACTTCGCGGAGAGCCCCAGGGTTCCTTCTCAGCTTCTCACACACAAACGTAATTTCCAACACTCCGGCATCGTACCACCTGGGTTTTTTTCTCTTGTCGAGTTGATTTAGGGGGTAATAAATACGGCAGACGGATTTAGATCCAAGGCGAATTCTTCGGTTATGCGATCACTTCATCGGCGGAGCCAGAGCCCTCAGCTCAAGCTCGCATCACCTGTTGAAACTCGACTTCGCAACAAAAGAGAGGTTTCGATGCTAGAAAAAAGATTTGCCACGGTTCCGGACTTGGGTTGTAAAATTATTCTAGAATGGCCTCCCCTGCTAGTCAACTAACATTGGCAAGAATATACGTTTCTTCCAAAGAACCTAGGAAATTTCCATGTAACACATGGTGTTTCCGTGCACAAGTAGAGGGGTGAAGTCGCGCTTGTTGCGTCGGATGTACCTAGGGCCACCGCCAAGATCCAGAAGAGATGTGAACTGCAGACAATGTCCAAGACGCAGCCTTCTCCATCTACAAAAGGATAAAAATATCCTATATCTGTCCTTAGGTAAAAACATGGATTAGTGGGATGAGTAGCTAAGAGTACTGGGGTGAGTAGCGAGAGTAGATAAGTGGTGTGTAGGTGTAGTTTTGAACGGATACGACTGGTAGCGATTGCCACTGGTGGCGATTTACAGGAAATTAATGGGATAGCTCTCATTGACGTCCTGTAAACCACCACCAGTGACAATAGCTACCAGTCGTATCCGTTCAAAACTATAGAAATGGGACGGTTCTGAGGAGGCCCTGGATCCGTGAAGGACAATCGCGCCAGGGAGTAACTAAGTAATGGAACAGTTCTCTCTCATTCGAACAGATATTTGTCCTTTGAGTGATCTACCGAGATGGGACTCACATGTTCCTTTGGTGTGCCTAGATCGTTCACTGAAACACGCTGAAGATATTATTCAAGTTTCTGACTGGTAAAGTTTCATTAGGGGTATCCGAATTGATGACACGATATTCTCTGTCGTCATTAGGTATGCCATAATTATGAAGAGTCTCGAAATCGACCTGGCTGTTCCTCATGAATTCATAATTTTATACGTCTACATTCATTCTATCATTCCGCCTGGCTACAAATACTCGAGTGACTATCTCAAGTGAAACAACCCAACGATTTCTGATAAGGGAATCCATGTGTGAATTGAACATTCGGCTGGATTATGGAGAGAAAAGTGTACTAATAAGTAATACATTTCCACGTCAGTAAACCAATACAGCCAACAGAAAGTTGAATATATCGGTTGACTGATCTAATAAGGGGACAATAGTACTGAAGGTATGATTAAAAGGATCACAGATTATTCCTTTCTCTCACCGTCGAAATAAGCCCGGTCAGACGTTCTAAATGTCAAGGGCATCTCGAGCTGACAGCTGTAGGGTGGTACCTACAGCATGGGAGGAATACAAGTATAATGCTCCACGAGACGAAAATTATACGACAGCCCTTCAACGTATCTCGTTTCACAAATCAAACTCAAGACCCTTTGGAAACGTGCATTACCTTCACTAATAATCAAGTAATTTGAGCTGTTTAGAATAATTACCATAGGGGAAGGATCTGGGATGGCATGAAAAGATGAGGCTAATAAGCGACTACGCCCAAGCGTGTGTGGCCCTTTGGGGACCCCTACTTACTTTGCACTCATTACTGCTCCAGGGCATTATGCAAATACCTCAGTCAAGCCCAACTATTATACGAGAAAAAAAAACCTGTTTTGTCTGACTAACTGTTTGTCTTGCTTTTACATTCAAGAAAGACCTTTTTTTATGTCCCTGTTCGTCTTCGGGACATCCGTTTCCCTCTCTATCGGGAGGTTTGGGAAGCATCTTGAAGGCCCTTTAACCAGCTCCCTCAAGAGCTATACAATGGGAATATTATTCATCGGGGGCTGGGCTTATAAAAAGCGGAAGAGCCCTGGTTAGGTAGTTATGCAGGTTTTGAGGCGACCGCAACGTAGACGTGCTTTGAATTTCCGAGCTCTTGTTCCTTTCGCATCTGTTCAAATCCCGAGTGTTTTTCGCGACGGGTAAGGGAAAATCCCAAATTAGGGATTTCGGAGTCTGGGTCGTCCCCGCTTTCAAAAAGATGTCCATTGAATTCGTTATTTGAATTGGTTGCTGCCCAAATGAGATTCAGTCTCATAATTCCTCATTAGCAGAGCTCTGGCATCCTAAATATCTTTGTATCTTTAATAAAAACAACCTCCTGTCAGCTACTGCAACCATTCTAAAGGAATTTTATTGTAATTTTTGTTGAATTTTATTGTTTGCAATAAAAATTACTGCACTGTTGTACAAATTGACAGGTGCATAATGTACCGGTATCTTCTGGATGAAGAATCTGAATACGTCATCATTATGCATCAATTGATCGGAAAACGTTCAATGAATATTTAGGTAATTAAGCTATTGGGTTCAACTAATAATATTACTCGAAGCAGGGCTCAGGCATCTCAGCCACCCTAGCAACATTAACCGAAACTATAACGATTTCCGCCGTTGGCTACTTCAACCAGTTGAAGAGACATTTATTGTGAATGAAATGATGAGTACCCATGACTTCTGTTTACACAACTTCCCCATTTTTAAATGAAAGTGGCTTCCATTCTAAGAATTTTCAGTCCAATCGCGCTCTCCTACGATGAACAGTTCTCTTTATGAGCTTTCAAAGTTTCGGCAACAAGTGACGTCATTGCACCCCTCCCAGGGCGGGACCCCCTAGCCCAGTGTGACGTCACTTGTCGCCGAAACTTGAAGCTCATAGAAAAAAACGCTGCAAATTATTACACAACGGTTTATTATTTACCTGTATAGATGCCCCTTCTGCACAAATTACTGTTTTCTGTGGTCAATACCCTCGAGCTCCCCCCAGGAAAGCCCTAAATCGAGTACTGGAGCCAGCCCCGGAATTAAAGTTTCATACAAATGCGCGGGATTCAATAATTCGATCATTTACTACCTATTTGTAGTTATTCATGAAGCATAAGGTAAATAATAAGCCGTTGTGTAATAATTTACCGTTGCGTAATAATTTACCCAATAATACTTCAACGTTTGTTCAAGTTGCAAAACGACCTGTCAACAAAAATCCAAGAGCCATCATTTTTCAAATGAAATAATATCACAGAACAACCAACTCGACTTCATAAAGCCATCCGTGATTATTCCCTAGCAATGATATATCTGGGCCGGATTTATTCCGTCTGATTCACGATCATGTTGACGAAGGTTTTCGGTGCAAACGAACGGCTGGTCGTGCAATGCTCTGGGTGGTCACAAAAAATGCTTTAGTTGAAGATCAATTTAAAAACGCAACAAACAAACCATAGCCTTCTATTGAAAGTTTTCGAGCTACGGCGTTCTGAAAATTTCAATCCCTACGGTATACGGCGGACGGACAAAATGTTTTTTATTGCACTTTCGGATTCTACATACCTTGAAACGGAAACCATAAAAATTTAAGGGGGGAGGGGGGCTAAAAAAAAATTTTCACGCTCGATTCCAGTTCATTATTGATAACTAATGAACCATTATTCATAAACCAATAACTATTCATCGTAGGAAACCGCGGTTGGTCTCAAAATTCTTAGACAGGACATGTTAAACAGGAAGTAACTGATACGCGCAACTGTACGCGCAAACAGGCCTCTACGCTGGCGGAAAAAGAAATTTACTAACCTACTTGCTTGGGATATCCAAGATGGAGGAGGTAATAAATACATATGTGCACGTACCACCACACTGAAGAATCGCAACAACATGGAGTTATGCTCCTAGGCTTCATATCCCCATCACATCCCGAGATTGCAATACAATTATTCCACTCAGATAATATAAAACAGCATTTCCTCTGCGTCATAACAACTTCCAGAAATTCCACTCCTCCTTTTTCTCAAAACAAAACGGAAAGACCACCTTGTTAGTCCGTATTTTATGCCAACCGTAAAGGCTTCCATACGCTGATCATTCAGTTGATAAGATAAGCATCATAATGATTGGAAATAATGTGTCTTTTATGGGGGGGGGGGGGGGGGGGGGACGGAAACAGTGGCGATAAACGATAATCCCAGGATGATAAAAAAATAAAGGTACTATAGGTACCATAGGTACCATATAGATTTTATACATACGGGATGATTAGGTTTATGCCGGAGCATCGCACTATCTGTTATTGGTGCCAGCAGGAAGAGATCTTGGGCTCATCAAAAGTTTAGCGACCGTTCACCGTGACTTATCTGATTGAATGAAAAATTCCTCACTACACTTCTAGTCAGTGGCGTAGCCAGGGGGGGTTAGGGGGGGGGGGGGGTCCATAACCCCCCCCCCCATGGGCTCGAAAACTAGCACAAAATTAAATCTTCAAGAATGATATCAATCACAACAGTAACAAACAGTTAAATAATCTTAAGTTTATTAGGTTACAAACGAGCAATGTGAATATTTCTGAAATATATGAATGTGAAAAATATTTCTATAATCAAAATAGTCCCTAGTTCTGCCGTGAATCACCATCCCACACAATGATACCTGTATATTTTAGCTCTTAATACCAACTTTTGACCCCCCTCCCATTCCAATATTTTGACACCTAGTCTGTATGTAAAACAATGAAATGGTATTTTTCATCTTCACTCCTCCTTCCATACAACATTCAGTGATTTTATATCGCAATTTTAGTCGTTTTTACCAGTTTTTCACCCTTAAAACAAACTAGACCCCCTTAGAACATTTAAAAATAGCTCAACTTCGAACTCATCGTTTCGTTTGGCAATGAGAACATTTTGGCGAAATTTGGAACTTTTATCACGTACCCAAGGTCAGGTATCGTCTGGAGTGACTCATAAATAAAATATAAATATACGTACAAATTGTGTTAAAATCTAGAGATGAACTCAGGATGCTCTGGAACGGATTTGCCTATAAAACAATTTCAAAAATTTATGTTCTGAAAATGTTGGAACCATTGCAAAAACTTCATTTTCTTTGAAAATTTTCCAACATTTTTGCCAAATAAATATGTTTTATTTTACAGTTGACTTACCTAATTACCTGTAACATTAGTGCTTTATTAAATTTACATTCAGCTCTGTAAAGTCAAACCTTATAAGAGAATGTTCAAAAAAATGAAGCTATTGCAATGGGTCCAACACTTTCAGAACATAAATTTTTGGAGTTTTTTGTATTGGCAAATCCGTTTCAGAGCGTCCTCAATTCATCCCTAGATGTTAACAAAAATGTATATGTGCCTATATATGTTTATCTGTCACTCCAGATGATATCTGTCCGTGGGTACATGATGATAAATCCAGACTTCGCCAAAACGATCGTATTGCCAAACAAAAGGGTAAGTTCGAAGATGAGCAGTTTTCAGCAAATCTAAGGGAGTCAAATATGATTTTTAGGGGACAGAAGTCGGTAAAAACGGCTAAAATTGCAAACAATGGATAGGAAATCACTGAATGTGGTATGGAAGGGTCAGTAAAGACAGAAAAATACCATTTCATTGTTTTTCATACAGAATAGGGGTCAAAACTGGATTTTTGGGGGTCAACATTTGGTACTGAGGGCTAAAATAATTATTAATTCATCGGACACTGTGTGAGATGGTGAATCACGACGGATGATTTTGATGATAAAAATAATTTTCTGAAACACAAGTGGGTCAAATTTGACTTCTGAAAAAATCGGTAAAATAGCTAAAATCATGAAAAATTATATAATTTTACGAAAAGTGATTTTACGAATATTTCCTTGAAAATTCGCTCTTAAAGATATGTTGCATGACTGGAACTTTTCTATTTCCAATAACCCCCCCCCATTCAACAATCCTGGCTACGCCACTGCTTCTAGTTATATTGTTGAGATTAGTAGACAGACGAAGATCTACAACACCTGCAAATGATTAAACCAGTCGGTTTAGAGTTCACTCCACCGCTTGCGGATGAAAATGGCTCGAACAATAAATAAAATGGCTCTAACAATAAATTTTAAAGAGATGAATGGAGAGAGATGTTTGGGTAGTACATGACAAATCTATGGAGACCCAGTCTGGTCCTAAGTTTAGTCAAGTACGAACACGTTTAAAAGGCCAGAAAACTGAAGGATTTTTTGTTTTTCTTATCCCACCCGAAGGGTGATAGGAAAGTATGTAAAGATGACTGAAAGGGGGAAAAAAACCCAATATAATTGATGCAACTTACTGCACTCTTCCTTCGAGGATACGACTCATGTTCTGATATATATCCACCTCAACTACGTAGGTACCTACGCAGTACCTTGAAACCTGAATCATTAAATTCCTACGGGATTTTCTATGATAGCTTCCAAGGATTCCAAATCGAATATAGTAGGTCGAAACGGTCAAGCCAATGAAAATGCATCACTGGTGATAGAACTATTCAAGGGTATCAATTAATAGCGTGTAGCCGGGATGAATGTTTAATTAAAAATCGGAAACAACGTGGGCGAGATGATTCTGATGAGAGGCAGCTCACAGTTCATATGCAAACGTAATGAAATACCGTTTCCGGCGATTTGCTTCCCCAAACGTCCGAGGTTGGGTCTCGGACCGAGAAGTGTAAATGCTGCTGGATGGTTTCAGCAGCATGGTCCTCAGAAAGACAGTTCACAGTGTCAGCGCTATCATGGTGGATATCACCTATTAAAAACCCATCTATGAAATGTTGTACACACAGTAGTCCAAACATAACAACAAATACCATTGGAACAAGTCGAAAGAACTCGGAGGTATTCCGAGCCTGCACTAAATGTATGGTGGAAAAGGATTACAAGGATCCTGCGAGAGTTTGTCAGGACTGCTGCAGACTGTGAACTGTTAATGCAACAGGGCGAATTAATAGTTGTTCCACAGAATAGACATTGATTTCTCCAAAAATAAACTGTTCCACATGAGATATCAGTGTATTCTACTCCAAAGCCTCGCGAAGTCCGATGGAAATTTGCATAGTTAGTTATGGAGATATGTCCTCGTGCGAAGGGGTGGCCGAGTGGAAAGGAGAGAATTAAAAGAACGATTGTTGTCACGTTTTTTGGTCATCCATCTATGACAACTGGTGAAAAATATTCTCCAGGCCCTTAATTGGTTATTTATGAAGTTACGTGGAGATTGCATGCCAGCGTGGGGGGGACCTAAGAAATTTCTATATCATCGGACTCTGGGCAATAGAAAATAAATCACGCGGTAGGAATCCGTTATGAATCACTCCCAAGTTTCTCCCTACAAAGAAAGCAATCTTGATAGATGCCAGCACCAACCAACCCCAGTGCAGCTTTATATTTAGGTAGTCTGGTTAGGTACGGTATCATTCTTGGATGCCCATAAACGGACCACTTCTGCAAGAGAAAAGAAAAAACTTTTATACTTGCTAACCCACAAACGTTTAAAGCAGCTAGTTAAGCAGCCACTACCTACTATATATACATTGGTCTAATACTACCTACTATCATATTGGTTGATCAAGGTACATAGATACACTCACAAATAGTGTGTGTGTGTACACACACAAATAGTGTGTACACTCACAAAATGTACTGAGTGTCACGAGACTAAAATCCCACACAGAAGGTAGGTACCTACCCAATTTTCTGATAAAATACCGCCAAATACTAGCTACATGAACAGGTAACAAAAAAGATGTGTTTCAAGCCCAAACTGACTGTCTCATTATTATAACATTTATAAGGGGTAAACAGGCGCATTTGTTAAAATCTCGAGAGCATTTTTATAATTTTGGGGAAAAATAAGATGACTGTGAACAGGCAACTACAATTTTTCAATGATTTTGACCAATGAGAGCACACAGATCGGATACTGAAAAACCCGACAGGTAAAGTAGAAGATACCACAATAATCCCCTAAATCCCTCCATTCGGAAGAGGAAATTTACTTCAGTTGTACTTACGTTGTGTAGGTCTTACCTACTTCCAAGTCACTCTCAAATTCAAGATTAAGAACGGATAAGTGTACCTTCTCGTACAAATGTCTGGGCAAGCTCAGGGTGTTTCAACAGACACACAGGTAACTGATTCAATTTAGGTAATTTCGAAAAGATACCAAATAGGCTAAACCCACGTGATGTTGGCACACCGTCCCAGGTCTTCTCTGGAAATGCAGCAAGGTTTGTGAAGTCACTTACCACCTGCAAAGAAAATAATATTTTTATTAAAATGTGTCTGTCGGTTTAGATCAAATATATGTTTAAATTGGTATGCCAAAAACTTTTCAAGGTATGAACTACAACCACTGTTGCAGCAACATCATTCAAAATAATCGTAAATTGATATTTTGAGGGATGGATGGATGATCCTGGAGAGTTAGGAAATAATGTGCAACTTGGAGTCAAGATGAGTTCTGAACTGACCACCGACAACATAAATCATCAGTATCCGTCAAAGGTGATCAATAAGTACAGTGAATAATATCCCAAAGGAGATAAGAACTACTCAACGGCGAACTCTCTACAAACGAAGCGCGTAAGTTCAATTTATTGATCTGCGGAAAAGTGCGGGCAGTCAACCACACCATCGAATGGCCATACGAAAAAACAATCACTCCAGTACGGGCACTGCTACATCTTCGCATGAGCGTATTAAACATCTTAAACAATGAACTTTTTGTAGCTCTACCTCTTCTGATTTCGCCCGAGTTTGATAGGTACTGAGTGATCACTTCGGATGCCCACCATTCTACATCTAGGCAATGCATCAAAGCAAGAGTGAATGAGCTGTACAGCCCACCTCCTTGGAACAGTTTTCTTCGTATCTATCAGAAATTTCCGCTCAATATACGAAAACAGGCCCAACCACCAATAAAATTTCAAGACATGACGAAGGAATCATCAGCTGAATCTTGCTATCATTCCGGAAAAATATAACATACATTAACAAATGCGCAGAAAATGGAATGATACTGTATTAAATAAAGTAGGTAAATCTTATTAGCTACCTAAATGAGTTGAAAAGCAGTTACTGAAACCAACATGATTGTGCTTAATTTTTATCGGTAAATGTAATCAAGAAAAGTTTAAATATCCACCTTACGAAATATCGCATTAATAACGACGATCGAAAACCATTACGGCAGTGGTTCTCAACCTTTTTAAACCTGCCGCCCCCTTTAGGAGTTGAATATTTTTGAAAGCCCACCTAATTTGAAAATCCTTAAGTTTGGGTATGGAAAATGGTGGGGGGGGGGGGGGGGGGTTCAAATAGTAAAATTCTAATTAAAGGAATACCTAATGTAACTGAATAGACCATTAAAACAGAACGTAATTTACAAAAATAATAGTATTTGTTATGCATGTAATACACACAGCTGTGTGTGGGATTTTTGTGGTTCAGAGCCAATTTATTTCTTAAAAATGAGGTAATGTTAGTGAGATGAAGGCACAAGTCTCATTTACAGGATGTCGAGTCGATTTCTTTTAGCATGGGCCTACCGGCCGAAAAACGTCACGTCATGAAAAACGTCACTGAAGTGGCTCATTAACTGTTTCGAATTTCTCTCGCGACGTTCTTCCTTTTCACCGTCGTTGTTCCGTTGGTACCAGACATTCCGTGGAAATTTGGAAGAGGTATAAAAATGGGTTGTGAAAGGGAGGTTCCGAGACAATTTTCAAACAGTACGGTTGTGAAATTTTCTGTCGTTTCCCGGAAAACTCAGGGTATAAATGGATTCTAACATCAGGACCTCCCATTTAGGATCCCCTACAACACGGTGCAAAAATCTCCATCAAAATCGGTCCAGTCGTTTAGAAGTTGGGCTTTGTGTCTCATTATCGGTATTTTGAGCAAGAACACGTAGGTACACACCATGTTTCATAGTTTCATTCGAACGAACTAAATCACCCGCGGCGGAATCGTGGAAACCCATTTCAAAGAATAATAACAGGGTTATTGAAAGTTTGTATGTATCAGCGTATTTTTCGTGTATCAGTGGAAATAGACAACCTTTCAATGACTCCGTTTTTATTCTTTTTCATTCGAAGTAAGTATAGAGGCATCATCCGGAGTCAAGGGGTGGAGTTTTTGTTGTTGTTATAATATTAAGTAAATCAGTAACAGTAATGAACCCTCGATCGACAAGGTAGAATAGGGAGCCAATTTGACAGTTTTTTTTAACGATATTAGCTTGGTAACGGTTAGCGAGGTAACTGATATTAGCTTGAAGCCAAAATTCCGTGAGCCTACCACCGTCCTGGAAACTGGCTTTCTACGTCTCACTAGTTGAAAGTTCAGTCAATATTTCCTGAATCTCAACCTCTGTTTTCTCAATGTACACAGAGGATTCATGACCCATTGAGGACAAAATATCCTCAAAACGTTCGGAAAAGGTCTTGTGCAAAGACTCCAGGTGTTCACAGTAAACTGTTTCATCAATGAGATTTCAACATTCTTATGCAGGATACTATTCACTATTGAACAGGATTGAAAACTGGCAAATCACAACTTCTTTGCGGCCAAAACTCAGCTTGCAAGTGAGATTATTTTGGAAGGCACAGAAATAACAGATTTCGTTTTTATTAAATTGAGTTCATCACCATGAAGTTGCGAATTGATTCCATTGAATTTGGCGAATTTATCGGTCAAGTAAGCAACATCGATTATAAAATTTTAGCTATCGGACTCTCAGATGTACCTAAATACATCTCAAGCACTGAATCGAAAAGATTCCTGAACCTGTTGAAGTGTTCAGGAAGGTGCTCACCGCCCCCCTACCGCCCAAAACAAGTTCGCCGCCCCTCAGTACCCCTCTACCGCCCCCACGGGGGCGTTATCGCCCCCGTTGAGAACCACTGCATTACGGTGACATAATGATTATTTATGAGTGATCAAGATTATCATTCTGTAATTAATTAAGAATAGCCGGAATAGTCGGAACTGGTGCTATTTAGGCACCTAATGTAGGATCAGATTATATGTAGAAGCAGTTCGTTATGTATTGAGAAATATATAGGGTCTTTCTTTGGATTTATGGTCAGACGAAAGAATCTAATAGGAATTTAACAGGAATTTAATAATGGTATATTTGAACAGCACATGACAAGCCATTTAGAGGCAGGTTCCTCGAGAAACCCGCTCGGTATTAGATGAAGAAATGACTGGAGCCATTATTCCTTGATAAATTATAACTGTAAGAGGTCCGGAGTGGATGAGGAGGAAAACGGAATGCTGACTTGAAGTGACTCAGACGGTGCTGGAGGAGGTCACCCTTCTGCATTCTACAGATGATCTCCAAGGGAGGTGTGGACAGTCAACTAGTGCTCTTTCCCATAATTTATAAGGAGGAACGGTCAACGGCCGCACACTCACCTCATAGTATTCATATTTTTTTTTCAAAAACGCATTGTTCCCAATGAATTTCAAAACGCTCGGATCATTGGTACGACCACTGAGATACTCAATATCTCATGAACGTAGGTTAATGAAAGTAGCCCAATTTTGATGAAATTGTAGGAATTTTCTTTGAACTACGTGGAGCAGTTTTCTTTCAACTTGTTTTAAATTACACATTATGTTTCATGTATAACAACAAATAATTATTAATGCCCGAATTCTTGAATCCACCGCATATTTTTATGGAATTGCAGCTGCCCGCTCGGCTCTAGTAGGTACTCGATTTAGGGCTTTCCTGGTGGGATCACGAGGGTAGGTATTAACCAAGGAAAACAGTGATCAGAAGGGGCATTTATACAGGAAAATTATAAAACGTTATTGTGGTGGTTATACTTTCGGTTTTATCGAAGATAGAGTTCTAGAATATTGCTCTTACCCAAATGAAAACATGGATCAAACTGACCTGTGGTCGTCATAAGCTATTCTTCAGATCGGTATCACCATGTGGGTAGATTCACCTCTTCTGGGTGAGCACCTCCTCACAAATATTTAGTTATCTAGTTACTACCTACAAGGTATTTTCGACAGAGGGCCGGTGTGCGATAATTTGCAGCGTTTTTCTATTTTATTTGAAGGTTTGGAAAGGAATGGATAAGAGGTTGTTCACGTTCAGACCACGTGAGCGGCCAGATCGTTAAGGTCTTTTCTGAATTTACAGAAAGCTACACAGATGTTCCGAGAACAGTCGACAAGTAGAAACATCCAGAACTGTAATTACCTATCGCAAAGGTTAGGTGGAGACTGAAGCTGCTGCTTCAGGCAAGGGTAATCGAGATAGTGCACATAATAAAAGGACAAACGGTAGTGCGGTGCTCATGATGGCACTGCCCAGACTCTCATTTCCTGAAATCTAGAAGAAAACCTGGGCTGCGCACTCTGCAGGGAACTGGTCATCTTTGCTGACATCACCAGCCACACCGCACACCGTCCCTCTGTCGAAAATACCTTGTAGGTAATAACTAGGTAGCTAAATATTTGTGTGGAGATGCTCACCCAGAAGAGGTGAATCTACCAAGATCGTGATACCTATCTGAAGAATAATAGCTTATGAAGACCACTCCATCGGAACCATGTTTTCATTTGGGTAAGAGCAATTCTAGAAACTCCTGATGTGGAGCTATATATGCAATTTCCGACAAAATCGAAAGTATAACCACCATAATAAAAATAACCAACTGACTTGCTTCATTCTGACGAACGAATTGGCTACTTTCCAAGTTGGGTTGCAGCTACCCAACGTTGCAGCTGATGGTGATCTACCGAAAGCAGAATAACGTAACCCACAACGGGACATCACATCATATATTACACTATATGAGTAAATATGGAGGTAAGTGGAAGTCCCTACTATTTCATTTGATAGTGAAGTGAAACATTAGCAGCTGGGTCAAAGCCGCTGCTCAACCTTTCACTTCAGTGAGCACCTTGTGGAGCGGCTCGCCTAACAAAGTTTGGGCCCTTTGAGAAGGACCTAAATGAAGTGGGTAGAGTATGAGGGAAGCATCATGTTTAGTGCAGTCAAGCGCAAGCGCCCAACCTTCCTCTCACTTACCTTACTTGAAACGAGATGGTTAGGTGCGCATTCCTTTTCGACACAACGGAACATAAATAACGCGATACGGAATCCCACCTTTCCACAGGTAAGTCTTGTAGGGTTTCGCCAACTACAATGCCTCGCTCGTTTCTCCAGGTCTCAGTTTTAGTGAATTTGGAGTACTGGAATGAGGCACACGGTATAAAGAGGGCTTTCGATTTTCGCTTTCGCTAACCTTCCAATCTCCCGAGAAACCTTGAAAACAGCCGGAATTCCTTAATCTAAACTGAATGTTGCCAAAGCCATGTGAAAATACAGCAAACTTTTAAGATAAGCATTATTTAAACTGACTATCCACTAGGAAGAGAACGACTAACGATAATGGACTATTCACAAGGCTCATCGTGAAATCCCACTTCATTACGTCGACAAAGTCAACCAAATGCTCATACTTGTAAGTCATACTTATGTTTTATGGTGCCTAAATTAACAATTTTGATAAGAAATAATTCGCACAATTTTTGATAGGAAACAGTATTTGGAATGGGGTTCTTTCACTGCCTGAATTCATTAGATAATTATATTGATTACCCAACTGTATAACAGGCGTCTCTGTGTATAACAATAAAAAACCTTCTAGGTAAGTGAATAAATTCGATCCCCTCATCCTAGCCCAATCAAGAGCACATCGCAATGAGTAGGTATAATCATTTCAGGATTTCGAGTGGAAAAAAAGGTGAGCATACGTTTTTGAAGTTTGATGTATAAGAATAAAAATGCCTTTAACAATGTCAAATTGTTAATGGCGTCATTACAACTTATTTCATTGTCTGATGGAAGTCTGAGAAAAGTAACATGGATGTAATTTTTATTCATAAGTTGATTAAAATGGTTCGTATGATGCCCCATCACTACCAGAAAAAGTTAATTTCAGGGTCCCTTCGTACCGTACTCGAAGTAAGGATGTATTTGACCCTGAATTCGGAAGGAATTATGGTCAGAGTAGCCCAATTATAATCCTAATTATAGTGATGATTCAAAGAACCACTGATGACCACTTATGACTATATTGATTTGTTTTTTGAGAAGGAAAGTGCTAGTAACATCAGATTGTTCAAGTACTTTTCTGAATTCAATGTAAATCTATCATAAATAAGTACTTTTTAGTGGATTAATTATTATTATTATTGTTTGTTTGCAAATTTTATTTATAATCAGTAGCGGTGCGTGGGCTCTGAAAATGGTGGGGCACCAAACCAGAACACAAAACCAAGAGATTTGTCTACAAATACCTCGAGGCAACAATAAACACCCTTCCCTTATTTACTGATTGATATTCAGCAAACTCCCTTTCAATCAACAATCTATCGTCGTACTGCAAATTAGACACCGAATTCACGTGTTATAAAAATATAGTAAACTAAAACACCTATAACAAAACAATGACCCGTCGGCCGGTTCCTACTTGAATGGAGAAGCTATTGACTTGAAGGTAGGTAGGTATCAGTGTGTTAGGACGACGATCAATCCACAAGACCACAAGCAGGACAAAATGCACGTAGGTACCAAGAATACAAATCTGCCATCAGAACCGGACCGAACGCAAAATGCGCTCAATTTGACGCAAAAAATTGAAAACTGACAACATAGAAAGCGAACATAATTCACAACAAAAACAAATCAAGAGACGAAGAAGCATCTCGTATTGCGATGAAAAATTGAATCGAATGCACAAGAAGAAAAAACGCAACCTCTAACCACCACTGTCGGCATGTAAAGTGTTTCTTTGCGGCACCCTCAAGAAAAACAACAACAACAAATTGAATCGAAGGGATCGAATCGATTGTGAAAACGAACGATTTTGGAGTAGAAATCAGATTGTGGGGACTGGGCCAAAAGTGGGCGTGGCAAACAACATTTTTACTCTACTGAGCATGCGCGGACAGGCCACTTTTCTCAGTAGTCATGGCGACACCAGGTCCCAGGACCTGCCTGCCAGTTTCAAGAGCCTAGGTTTCGATTTCGATTGCAGGACATCGATTACAGTCGCTTTATTCGGATAAGATGCTTTGGCTATGGAGCACACCATGGATGCTCTACTATAATATTGAATATCCATAGAATTTCCATTCCATAGCCAGAGAAGTCTGGTGAGTCGCTGCTGAACTTTGTGAAAAATGCTAGGTACATTGTACTACAGAGGGAAATTCAAATTCCAACTGAACTATGGAGGTTTTTTAACTTACCTATTATACCTATACAGTGTTTTTTGGTGGCAGGGCAGTGGCCCAAGTGGCCTTATGGACGCAACGCCCCTGCTTATAATGTGTCAGTGACATGGTAAATTATCTTTGTAACTGGGACCAGTCCCGTTATCGGAAATGAATAAATGAATTACTATGTGGAATTTTACTCGCTACTAATTCATTTACTTAGGTTGACGAGTCGAAGGCGGGTGTTGAGCGTTTGCTATAATAGCAGCAAGGCGTGTCAAGGCGAGTGTCGCGCGGGCTCGAACTCGCGCTAAAAACGCCTAGTGTGGCGCAGGACTAAGGTTTTAAGAGAAGAGATATTCAAGAAAAGTTCATTTCAACCCCAATCCTGCTCGCTTCCTGTGTTATCATATTTGTAATGCTACGTGATTTCTTAAAATTTTCGAGAATCTGACTCAATCCTTCCGGCCATAATTACGTTATGACCGGAAGCACAATAATATCATCTGGTACCTACGTTGCAAATGGATTTTTTTGTCTTCTGTTTCTTTTTACCTGTCTTTGAATCAACTCATTTCCTCAACACCCTCTCTGTGAATCACCCAGTCATGGACCCTAGGACGAACAAAGAAACTCGATTACAGGGGAAATTACCCCATGATAGATGTTACTAGTAAGGGTTTTGAAAGTTTATGGCTTAAATAATACGCAGTCTACCTACAAAACATAATATCCACATGCTTTAAACCAATATTCTTAACTATTCTTCTTCGTTGACGTATTAAGAAGACCGATAAAAATGTGCATCTAGAATGAAATGAGGTATCGTTACACAGTTTGACTTTTTTTATTGGGCGACGTTTCTGCCAAAGGTTTTGGCCCGTCATGCCAGTGTAATGCAATACAAGCTTTACGCTAGCAAAATCTTTGGCAGACTGTACAACAATACCTCATTTTCATCCTTATTCTTCTTCTTCGAACTCATCATATATTTTACCTACTGTCTTAGTCGGTACCATCTTCGAGTTAGCCGGAGGTGGTCATTGGTTTGACAAGTCAACTGATACCAGGTTCCAAGTAGAAAGCGGTAAGATAAATTTTGGTTGACTGCGTTTTGAAAATTGTGGCCCTTCCTAGCCGACGTGAATATTTCAAGACTTCCAGCCATAACAAGTTCATTACCTTTCTAAAACCAAACCAAATTATAATGGTACCAAACAAATAAGTGTTAGCATTAAGGCAAAAGCAAAACTTACGACCAACATTTTAAAACTTACCTACTTGATTCCTTGAATCTTCGTCTGTAAATTACCTGCTGCAAGTAGGTACGTAAATATGTACGGTTCCTACTCTCTGCGGGGTGATCAGACGCCAGAATGAATTTGCCTCACAGTCTTCAGGTGAGCCCGAGAGTAATAAATAATTATTCTTGAGTAAAACAAACGACTCGAACAACAATTTTAGTCACGTACTCTGTAATGCTAATGCTATGAATATTTTCCCCGCAGTTCCGTAATTCGAAAACTCATTCACCCCTAACTTTAAACTTTCCAGTTTCCTAATGCAGGTTGTTATGTTGAGATACGATTACCCAGAAGAGCCCATTTTCAAAGACGATCCTTACCGAAATACCAACCGAACTCAGTTCGCTTTCCGTAATACCATAATAGGGAGGACGACCGTTATTAACAGTAACAGTAAAAATTTAGTGATCACGGAGTAAAATTCCAAGTGTTCTAGAAAGAAGTCTCCAGATTTTTTCGGAAGGTGCGGATTTCCTGTCATTACTGATTCCTTCATTTTGCGAATATTCTGGGCACTACTGAAATCAGTAGGTGCTCAGATCCTATACAGTTCCTACGTTGGGTAGGTAGCTACTTCGTCTCCCGCGTCTTCTAAACCAAGCAGACATACCAAAATAATATGCACCAAAATATTACTTAAGACATTTTGTCTTGTCACTCATTTTCTACCTATGCCTTCCAAAATTCTGTCATCCCTCCGCCATCAACGTCCAACCCCGTCATCAGAGAAACTTCCTCGCAATATCTTCCTCGCTCAAGTGCCTTGAAAGGTAGGTAGATAAACAAATGCAATGTCGGTGCACGATTTACCGGATCGCGATTTAACGAACTGAAGTCCCTGAGCCAACGGTCCTGCCGCGGAATAACGAATTTTGATGTACATATTTAACGAACTATTTTTGTAAGACGAAGTACCGCTACATGAAAACTGTGACAGAATGTGGAGGAGAGTTACCGTTCGGTCAGGATCAAGGCGTGTAGTTACAGTGCTCACTCTACACGCATTGGATCAAGATGGTTTAGGATTCGTGAAACTCGAGTTAACAACGATCAAAAGTTTTGTTGTCTGCCCAACATTCTATGGAGAATCACATTGACAATGCAAACCTTGGTTTAACGAATTTCTCTGTAACATAAAGAATTCTCGATAACAAATTTATGGATTTAACGAAATTCGAGTCGCCAGGAGTTCGCTAAAACGAGGTCAGAATGGAGGTAATTCATTAGTAAAAACCGCCACAAAAAGATCGAGCGGTTCAACTTCCCGCGAAGGCTGATCTTCCGAGGATGTGACTACCGTCGGGACTGTAAATGACCTAAGGATCGACCTACTAGGCCACTCAATGGCAACTCGACTGAGTCTGTTATTAGGTAGCTACTATTACCCACTTCCGAAGCACTGACTCAGAATCTATCGGCTGCAGTTCTTCCCTGAAAGAATATTGAATGGATTTAGTAGTAGAGAACGCAAGAACTTTTTCCCAGGAAGACAACCGCAGAATCAAAACGCTGCGAATTATTACACAACGGTTTATTATTTACCTGCATAGATGCCCCTTCTCCGTAGATCGCCGTTTTCTGTGGTCAATACCTACCCTCGTGCTCCCCCCAGGAAACCCCTAAATCTAATTAAATTTAATTATTAAATAAGACACATTTTTTTGTCTTCGCTTAAGTTGCGAAAGTACCTACCAACAAAATCCAAAAGAGTCATCATTCTTCAAATGAAATAATATGTAGAACAACCAACTCGACTTCATACAGCCATCCGTGATTATAATCAGGTGCTCCCTAGCGATGATATCCGGGCTGGATTTATTCCGTTTCATTAAGGATCATGTTGACGAAGCTTTTCCGTGCAAAGGAAAGGCTCGTCGTACAATGCTCCGGGTGGTCTCAAAAATTTTTTTTAGTTCGAGATCAATTAAAAACCTCAAAAAACCATAACCTTCTATTGAAAGTTTTCGAGCTACGGCGTTCTGAAAATTTCAACCCCTATTTTTAACCCCTTGGAGATGACTGACAGTAGCGCCGAGCTTCGCGGACCAACTAGACCCCAAACGGGACCTATAAACCAAATTCCATTAATTTTGGTTCATGGTATGTAACTAAGGAAAGTGCGAAGTACGGTGCACGGCGGTCGGCTTAGGCGAACGGACAGAAATTTTTCTATTCCATTTTCGGATTCTACGTACCTACCTTGAAACGAAAACTATCAAATTTTGAGGGGTGGTTAAAAAACAAAATTTTCATCCCCGATTCCGAGTTCATTATTGAAGATAATAATCCAAGTGCACAGAACAACCACATCAACCCTGCTTTTGGATGAAAAAACATAATCTGACGTTCACTTTGACTTCTTCATTGCCCCATTACCTTAGCAACTCATTAGCTCATTGCTGACGTGGTTAACCCAGGAATGGGGTTCACAGTGCAGAGTTAATTTTTTACGGCTCATAATAGACGGCCTACCGGTACGCGCAGGTATGGTACGCTTTCAACCCAGGAAGTCATCTGCTTTGGCCAAAAAATAGGAATACCTTACCTGAGTTTATAGAATAATACTGATAACAAATCATCGTTCGAAATAACTCACAGTAGTTCCTAAGTCGAAGCATTGATCGTGATTTTGGTTTATTATTTTCAATAATGAACCATTGGAATCGAGCATGAAAAAAAAAATTCTTACCCCCCCTCAAAATTTGATGGTTTACGTTTCAAGGTATGTAGAATCCAAAACTGCAATAAAAATATTTCTGTCTGTCCGCCGTACGCCGTACGCCGTACGCCGTACGGGCCACTTTTCTTAGTTACCATGAAAAAAAATTGATGAAATTCGGGTTATAGGTTCCGTTCGGCGTCTAGTTGGTCCTCGAAGCTCGACGTTACTGTGAGTCATCTCTAAGGGGTTCAAAATAGGGGTTGAAATTTTCAAAACGCCTATACCATTTTTTTACGTAAATAATTTTACGGTTTTAAATAGTTCTTGAACTTGCGAGTTTTTTAAGACCATCCGGAGCATCGTACGTCCAGCCGTTCGTTCACAGTAAGGCCCCGAAGTTTGCACCGACAGGCATTTTCGACTCCAGTGTGAATGAAATTGTATACAATTCAAACCAAATCTGGTAACCAGAGACGCGCCCACAATAGGAATTTGCGAATATGGCCAATCATTGGTAGGGATCACCTGATTATATTGGCGGAGTATGATGTCGAGTTGGTTGTTCTGTGATATTATTTCGCTTGAAAAATGATGGCTCTTTTGGAGTTTGTTGGTAGGTAGTGAAACTTGAACAAACGTTGAAGTATTATTGATGGGTAAATTATTACTACGGTAAATCATTACTCAACGGTAAATTATTACACAACGGTTCATTATACCATCTACGTAGAAGGGGCTGGAGTTTGTTGGTAGGTACTTTTGCAACTTTTTTCACTCCTCATCAACAATTTCTATTCAGAACTTCATTATGTGTGTTTCTTTTTGTTAGGTACTGTTTGTCATCGGCAGAATTATTTTAGCAACATTTAACTCGTGATTTAGGTAGGTACCTAGTAACGAGTACGGGGTTAGGTACTAACCTACGGAAGGTCTGCGATCTACATAATATGTATATAATAGAATAGTACATATCATATTATATAGAAGGGTTATCTATACATAGAGCTGTGATCTGTAACAGGAGGGTATTCTATACAAAATAATAAACCGTTGTGCAGGGATTTGCAGCGTTTTTCAATTACAAAGTCCCCGGCGATCGGGATTCCATACGTATAACATCCATCAGAGACAAGCACGCCATAAATCCATCAACTCCGATAGAAAATTGGTTACGTCAAAACGTCGGATGTGTCGAACTAAATTATGAGCCGCCTTATATTAGCTATCCGAGAGGCTAGTTGGTGGCAATGTAGAGTTTGCGTGCCGGGCTTGGTGCATTGTGCTGCATATCGATCCCTCTTCCAGGGAATCATTTACTACAGAGAAAAACTATCATTTTTATTAATTTATTATGGTTTCTTATGAAGTTGTGAACGAAAAAAACACAAAACAGTAAGGCAGGTTATTTCAAACCAAGCAACATGTTCACAATAAATTATATCAGTGCACCTATTTCAAAGGTTTCCATGCTATTATTATACAGGTTCACGTTTTTCGTCTTCCCCACTCGAGTATATCCTACATACTTACATCTTAAACATCAGAACTGAGTTCAGAATCCGACATTTTGGAAAACTCAAACTCAAAAGTTTTGCTTAAAACAGTCAAGCGAACACGCTGAAAGAGTTCCATTCTACATACTAGGTACACGTAAATTCAATTCAGGTGGGAGTATTTTGCCTGAATACTTGGAGAACGCCCGTGTTGATTATGTAGTTACCGTAGGTATATACATTCGCTGCACCTACTGTGATTGTAGAGTGCAGTGAAGGAAATGTATTTAGTAAAAACATTAATAATCTGTGACTGAATTTAATCATCGCAGGTACCGTCAAATACCTAGATATTTTTCTGGACTTGAGTAGCCAATTTCGTTTGAAACTACCATAATTACCTACATGTAACTGAAAGTGTGGAGGATACCACCTTCACCACTGAATTTCAGCAAGAAATGGATCGGGAGTGAGACTGTTAACTCATTGACTTTCCCTCCAACTGCCTCACTCACATACGGCATACGTACGTATAACACCAAAAAAGCTTTGTTGTACTTACGGTTCTTGACAGATTGGTTTGGTTTCCATTAAAGTACAGTTCAGTCCTATTTGACTGCGATTTTCCCCTTCAAAACAATAATTTGTGTCACTCGAGATTTTTTGGTTTATTATTTTCAATAATGAACCATTGGAATCGAGCATGAAAAAAAAATTCTAACCCCCCCTCAAAATTTGATGGTTTACGTTTCAAGGTATGTAGAATCCGAAAATGCAATAAAATTATTTCTGTCTGTCCGCCGTACTGGCCACTTTTCTTAGTTACCATGAAACAAAATAGATGAAATTCGGGTTATAGGTTCCGTTCGGGGTCTCCACGTTCTGTCAGTTATCTCTAAGGGGTTTAAAATAGGAGTTGAAATTTTCAGAACGCCGTAGCTCGAAAACTTCCGATAGAAGGGTATGGTTTTTTTACGTTATTAAATTTGTCTTGAGCTAAACAATTTTTTGAGACCACCAGGAACATCGTACGTCCAGCCGTTTGTGAGCACCAAAAAGCTTCAACACGATCGTGAATCAAACGGTATAAATCCGGCCCGGATATCATCACTAGGGAGCACCTGATTATAATCAAGGATGGCTGTATGAAGTCGAGTTGGTTGTTCTGCGATATTATTTCATTGGATAAGTGATGGACTATTGGAATTTGTTGGTACGTACTTCTGAAACTTGAACAAACGTTGAAGTATTATTGATGGGTAAATTATTACACAACGGCAAATTATTACACAACGGTAAATTATTACATAACGGTAAATTATTACACAACGGTAAATTATTACACAACGTTTCATCATCTACCAAGAAGGGGCTGGATTTTGTTGATCGGTACTTTTGCAACTTGAACAACCTTTGAAGTATTATTGATAGGCAAGTTATTACATAACGGTTCATTATTGGTATTGACCACAGAAAACAGTGATCTACGCATCTTATTTCACTCCACATTAACAATTTTCCTTTAGAACTTCATTATTTGCGTTTTTTTGTCGTTTTAGTTACTGTTTGTCATCGGCCGTATTATTTTAGCAACATTTAACTCGTGGTTTAGGTAGGTACCTAGGTACGAGTACGGGGTTAGGTACTAACCTACGGAGGGTCTGCGATTCACATAATATGTATATACAGTAGTACATATATTATAATTATATAGACGGGTTATCTATATAGAGAGCTGTGATCTGTAACAGAAGGGTATTCTGTACAAAATAATAACCGTTGTGCAGGGATTTGCAGCGTTTTTGCCATCCACTCGGACCGTTTTATAGAGCTGGCGATTCACGATTCGCAACGACTCCAGATCATTTAAAACGTCAAACCTGTCTCAAGCGGTTTCGAACGCCTTTTTGTGGAGCCCCATTTATCTATGCATCTCGTCTTCACGCCTCTCCACCTGATACGCTCACATGAGGTACAGAAGGGTTCACGGTACGGACTGGCGTGGGTCGCTCCTAGCGTCGCCTTGTGAATCACTTGAGATGTTTACATACAAATGCGTCGGCTCTTAGTGCCGGTGCGTATCTAAACTGGTTCGAAGTTGGAAAGTGTTCTGAATGGCAGCCGTGGCTAAGTAGATCAGGCGAAGAAGATCGAGACCTCCTGACGTCTTCAGTTAAACTTCTGAAGGTGTTCTACAACCAACGCATGGCAGGTTATCACCAACTACTTTGTCTCCTGAAATGGAACCAGTGAAAATATAGGATTTTAAAACTAGGTTTGGGAATGCGTTGAAACAGACTGATGGTTGGTAAGGAACATACCTTTCCATCATAGGTACCTCGAATAGGAAAATCTTACGTCAGAACCGAAACTATATATAAAATGAAAAGCTACATGCACCTTGAATTCTGCCGAAGAAAATCAAGCAAATAGCTCCAGTGGGAACCTCTGTGTTGGTGAAACAGAAAACCAATCCTGCCTTTGGTTTAATTAATACAATTCGTCCTGCATCCTGGTCGAATGGGCCGGGGAGGCTGTTTGAGTTGTTATCTGTCTTTACGATCTCCGACAGAAGACCAAAAAAACCTGCCGATACGGCGGAAACCGTCATTCTCAATAGGTGACAACCTCTGACACCCAGCCACCCGCGGCGATGGCGCTAGGCACCCATACCGGAGGAACAAAAGGAGTTTTTTCGCCTTCGTCCTATTGTAGGAAGTCGCAGAGGCTACCACCTCGGAGAGCCCGTTGATATGGGTGTAGTGTGTTACCTCGAAAAACCTCGGCACCGGACGTTTTCATCAGCACGCACAGCATGGCGTCTGGCGATTAATGGGGTCGGAGCTGGGAGGTGCCGATTGGAAATGGTATTTTGCCCGATGAAAACGAGCCTCGAGGGTTTCGCAAGATTCCAAGGGCGTGGTGAAACAATAAATCGGCCGATCGACGTGCAAAAACGCCTCATATGCTCTAAAATGTCGGTATTCAATCAATTTCGTTACTGCAACCCACTCAATCCTACGATTTAAAAGCTGAAAGGACTGCTATGGCATTTTATCAGGAAAACGGAGTACGCGATTGAGAACATTCCAGTGGCAAGGTGAAGCAATAATTTTCGTGGTTCCAGCCTCACTAACATGAAAGAATGTTTTGAAACCTATGAATGATTTTCGTTCAAAACACGAGAATGAGGCAGTCAGGGAACAACATGTCAAACGAGCTACCTACCTGTTTTCCACAAAAACCCTTCAAGATCTGAAGGTAGTCTGTACATAGTCTGGTTACTGTTATAAGTCTCAATATTAAAATAAAATATAGTTCTCTTTGAAACAAAATAATATAGTAAATGATATGAGGGAGTGAAATTAGCATGGCATATTGAGAGGTGAGACGACGACATATTGGATATATTGAGAAATAACGAGGACGACTTGATCAACAAATTAAAAGAATACTGCTTACTAAATAATCATAAATGTAATTCTAAAATAATAATAATTTCTTTCAATAGATTAATTAATTAATTTATTATTATTTAATAATTTTATTATAATAAAATTACAGTATATTTTCATAACAGTTAACTCAATGTAATCTCGTTCCACAGTGATTGTAAGCATATGTGTAAGTAACACATATGCTTACAGTGATGCCCAAAAGTGGCTAATGCAGGGGAGGGGGGGGGGGGGCTCATGCTTAGTCTTTAAAACGAGGCATCGTGAAAGGGGGGCGGGGGGGGGGATGCTGCAATTTCTTTGTCACGTGGATTTATTATTCTATTGGACAAATTATCTTCGATCGTTGATAGCGTCATTATTGTCTTGATTCACCTGTTAATACTACTTCTAGTGTTACTATACAAATTTATGGTGTTTTCAAACCATTTCCCAGGTTGCTGACTAATAAAAAATGAATTTTGGGATATGAAACTTCGTTAAAACCTCAATCCTTCACTGAACGGTCAAAATCAAATTCACATTTGATCTCATCACCCTAAAAAAAACCTAAAAGATAACGCACAAGCCCAAGTTCACTAAAAAAATACCTAATTTTGCACCCATTTTTTCACCCATAACACCCTTGGGTACCTACATTCCGATCGGGCTGCAAAGTTCCGGCACACAACTAGGGCCCAAATGGAGCCTGTGTAAAGAACGAATTTTTTAGACAGAAAATAAAGGTATACGGCGTACGGACATTGCATTTTTTGGAATCTACGCACCCTGAAACGTAAAAGAAAAAAAATTGAGAGGCTGTTCCAAACATTTTTTTCTGAGCGAATACATAGGTGTATTTTTCACAGAATAGTAAACAAAAGGAGGAGAAAAGGCAAAATGCTGCAGTTTCAATAAACATCGTGTCAGCGTGAGACCTCTTTGGCCGTTCAATTCGAAAATCCAAAGTTTGAAATTCGAGTAAATTACCAATTTCTGATTGTTGAGTCCGAATCACTGACCACGTTCCACCTGACTATAAGATATCAAATGGTCCGTTCTAAATATAGGTACAGCTCACCACGAATGAGATGAACATAATTCAAATCCATTTAATGATCGAGAACTCGGAATTCCAATAGATCCGGAGAGCCTCATGGTAGAATGCACTCGAGCCTCCGGTGAACAAACCGGTTCGTTTTCAATTTTTTCGCGCGAGGTAACCGCATCCGGTTTGAGACCAGCTCACAATCATCTAGAAGGTATTAGATTTAATGGGCGTCTCGTCTCAAGCATGCGATGTTGTATTTTGCGATCGAGAGGCGTTCTAACCAGAATGCGGGACCAGCGAGCCCACGCAGTCTTCATGTCGGGTCCGCTCATCAATGCTACAAAATACCTACTTACTTGATGGTTTGTACCTGCAACTTCTTTTTCACGGATTCCAGTTTTTTCTTTCCTACATTTCAACTTATTTAGCATTACTTATGGCCACTACTAATGAGACCGAATCCGTCCTGATCCGGAGTCCCAAAATAGCGAGCTATTGTTCATAATAACAATGAAAGAACCACTCTCATAAGACAGTCTTTGTCCAGCTCATGAAGTGGGAAGTACTTTTTTTAAGACATTTTACAAACAACTCCTGCTGAACCACGGCTTGGTGAATTTCTGCAGTATCTGGCGGAGACATATACTAGTCCACGTAGCCGTTTTCCACCACACCTATGGGCAAGTTCTCCCTATGTACCTATGCCGACCACAACCAACGGCCCGGAGTCATTTCACAGACAACTAAAGGACAAGTTTAACTCACCTCACTGTTCAATTCACGTACAGTGGTGTCTAATCTGAAGGACTTTCAGGCCGAAACGTATTCAAGTATGAACGAAGGGTCACTTCACAAACAACGACGGCATCAGTAACAAAAAAAAACCACAGTCATGCAGCATGGCTATAAGAGCGAATTTTCGAAGTTTTCGGCATCTTCCTCCTCCGCCTAAAATTTTCTGAAAATTAATTTTCGGCCAATGTTTTCCCAACTTGATACCATACAAAATTAAAACAGGAGTAGTTTTACGCAAAGTAAAATTTGGGGTGGAAGGAGGGGGAGGGGGAAATCAAAAATGTTTTGAATACCAGAAGAGTAGGTAGGTATTGGGTACCTACGTAACAAATTTTTTGTTCCATTTTTTGCCGAGTAACACCTCGGTTTGTAGATTTTCCAACGCTGAACACGATGGTGAAGTCAGAATTGCGATATATATCCCATTCCGTTATCAGATTAGAGCAGACGAACCAGGAAGAACATCTCAAGAAATAACCACGTTCCTTCATCTTCAAAGTGCTCCAGTTTGAGAATGGAATGAGATATCGCAATTCTGATTTCACCATCGTGTTCAGCGTACAAAAACCTTTAAAATGAGGTGTCACTTGTCAGACTTTTTCATTTTGGGAATTTATGGGTAATTTCCCCCCCCTAAAACTCCCCAAAACTCCCCCTTAAGGTGACCCGATTCTGCCCATCTTCGAACTTAGCCTGTCGATTGCCAAGACAGATTTTTCATGCAAATTTGAACTTTTTATCTCAATTCTTTCGAGAGTTATCGTCTGGAATGACACATACATAAATATATATTTATATACCAGAAGAGCGAATGTAACACTCCCAAAAGAGAGAGTCTGTACCCACAGGGACCAAGGTTGCAAGACTTGACAGAATTATACGGAAGAATATTTTATTCGAGTTGATGAACCATCAGTCTTGAAGAAACATGCATATATAAAGTTGAAAAAAAAATGTTAGTCATGGTTGAAATTCCACTTGTCTTGAACGTGCCCTATCTTCAGATTCTGACTGCCTGTTTCATCGCTCCAACTGTTGCCAAGTACTGTAGCAAAGAAATTTCTCCCGCTTCACATTTTTTTCCACAAATGCAGAATTGCGCAGGTTTTAGCGAATTTTCGAAGAAAAGGAAGCTATTGTTCTCGGTCCAAAATTTTTAAAACTCGAATTTCCGAAAGATTTTTATACCAAAATCCGTTTCAGACCATCCTGAATTCCCTGCCGAAAGACACCAAAAATTATATGTATATATATATGTATATTTATATATTTATATAGGTATAATAAATTGTCGCTCTTTTTGACCACATAGGTGGCTCTTTCGTCCCTTTTAGCGAATTTTCAAAGAAAATGAAGCTATTGCAATGGCTTCGAAATTTAAATAATATAAATTTTTGGAAATTTTCTTCATAGAAATCCGTTTCAGACCATTCTAAAACGATTCCTGAAATTTAACACTTTTTTATATGTATATATATATATATATTTATTTATATATGTGTCACTCCAGACGATAACTCTCGATAGAATTGAGATAAACAGCTCAAATTTGCACAAAAAATCTATCTTGGCAATCGAAAGGCTAAGTTCGAAGATGGGCGAAATTGGCCTACTCTAAGGAGGGTTTTGGCGCGTTTAAAGTGCGCAAAAATTACCCAAAAATCCCCAAAATGTTATTTTCCAACAAGTAACCCCTCATTTTAAAGGTTTTTGCACGCTGAACACGATGGTGGAATCGGATTTTAGATATCTTGATCCGTTCTCAAATTAGAGCATTTAAAGTGCGCAAAAATTACCTAAAAATCCCCAAAATGTTATTTTCTAACAAGTGACCCCTCATTTTAAAGGTTTTTGCACGCTGAACACGATGGTTTTTTTTTTTTGTTTTTTTTTTTACAGCAGCCTGCTTCCATAAAATGATTACAGGCTAATTACACGCTGGGATAAGTCTACTGTACATAGTGAAGATATTACTTATACTAAACTAATTTCGTGTTGACATTACAGAATAAATAAGTATACTATGCATGAATAAAATCATAATCATAATACGTCGAAATGTATAGTTTCTAAAAACAAAATCAAGTCTGAACACGATGGTGGAATCGGATTTTAGATATCTTGATCCGTTCTCAAATTAGAGCATTTAAAGTGCGCAAAAATTACCCAAAAATCCCCAAAATGTTATTTTCCAACAAGTGACCCCTCATTTTAAAGGTTTTTGCACGCTGAACACGATGGTGGAATCGGATTTTAGATATCTTGATCCGTTCTCAAATTAGAGCATTTAAAGTGCGCAAAAATTACCCAAAAATCCCCAAAATGTTATTTTCTAACAAGTGACCCCTCATTTTAAAGGTTTTTGCACGCTGAACACGATAGTGAAATCGGATTTTAGATATCTAAATCCGTTCTTAAATTAGAGCATTTAAAGTGCGCAAAAATTACCCAAAACTAGGATAATCTTTAAACTCTTACCCCCACCCCCTTAGAGTGGTCAGATTGAAAAATGTGAGAAGTATTAATTGAAGACGAGAGTTCGAAGCAAAAAAGGGGGAGGCAAACGATTAGTACAACTCCTTGAATTTACCCACAGCGATCAAATAAATAAGCACTTAGTACAATTACGTAATAAACAAACGGTAGAATCAGGATGGACAAAACGTACAAATTAAAATAAATACGAATAGAATATACATAGAAAACCAAATTTTAGACCGAAGTTTTCCTTTATTCAAAACCATAGCCATTAATTCGAATATTTCTTTGAAAATTCGCTCATTAAGTCATGCTGCATGACTGATTTTTTTTTCGTACAATCGCTCTTACGGGGTGCACCGTTACTTACTGGCAAATCCATAAACTTCATAAAACACACAAACATACGAGTTTGATCAATAATTACAATTCTATTCATGCATTAAAGGTACCACATAGTCTCCAAAAACAGCTAATTTTGGTTCCTATATAATTAGAAAGTTCAAGGGTCTACTCGGTAGACCCTTAGAATTTGCTGTATAGTAGCTTTCGATGCCGAGATGGCGGAGCATCGTTTATTTTGGGTGTCATTACATAAGATTTTACAATAATTCAGCAACCTACCTGGAGTTAGACAACAACCAAATGTCACTTTGGTCTGGGAACCATCTCAAACACAAATTCGTTGTAGTTAGGTAGTAGGTGTAATAACATTTTATTTATGCTTATGATTTCCGTTAGCCACGAATTTTGGAACTATAGAGAAAAATATATAGGATTAGGTTTAGATGGAGAGTACCACCTGAAGAAGACCACCACTTACTTGCCAAGTCACAGTTGGCATCTACACCTCACCCAAATGTTGAGCGTTTAGCCTTTTGAGGACGAAAGATGTGGGCCTGAAAAACAGTTGGAGGACGAGAGCATCGGTACGATGCTTCAGGTGAAACAACCTACAGGACGAACCTGTCGAGTTTTGAAAAAAACCCTGAGGACGAGAGCATCATAACGATGCTGAGCAGAAAACCCCCGAATGGACGAAAGCATCGTAGTGATGCTGATTCATTTTTCTCATTTTCATTTTACTCTAATTTATTTTCGACTCCTTGAATTCACGACAATTTCCTTCAGATAGGTCATACTCCAATAGAGCCAATAACTCCCGCTTCAGATGTTCAAAGTAAAGCTGTTACTGTGTTTATTTTTCAAAGAGCGACCAATGAACGAGCCTCGTTCAATGATACGACCAATGATACGAAATTTGTTAATAATTATGTTGTTCCACGCAATACACATTCGGGACTACAACTCTTCGTGCAGGATCTGCAGTTTGCCGAATCAGCGGAAAACTACACGATTTTATTGCAAGACCTGCCCAGAGAACCCTGCTCTGCACCCAGGACTTCAAAGAAAAACCGAGTTACAGTTATTGTTTGTTACTGACGATGGCTTGATCACCGAAACCGGTATACCAGTGTTTTTCGTGTATTAGTGGAAATAGACTATTTTATCAATAACTCCGTTTTTCTTTGATATGGGTTTCCACGATTTCGTCGCGAGTGAATTAGTTCGTACCCAGGACTTGTTTTGAGAGGTTTCATTATGTACCTACTCCAGTCTGGAGTCATTACCTACTGGAGTCTCCAGAAGATTTACGGAATTAGGAAAAAAAAGTTTTGCCATGTTCCTAAACGTTCATTAAATCATTTTAAATAGTTCAATAATCAAATCATTCGTAGTTTATCATTCTTATTAGCAGAAAGGAAGATAGTGAAAATGTTGCTTCTGAACAACGTCACTTTTATACAAAGAATAGTAATATTTCAAATTCAATATCAATATTTTAGACGTCGAAATAGAATTTAGTATGCTCATCAGTGAACGCTAGGAAGAAAAAGTAATAATGATTTCAATTTTTTTCAATAAAAAATGATTATTTGTACTGGTGAATCAGAATCAGTTGGGAGAAGGTGGGCGCCAAACTATTACTCGTTCAGTGGAGACTTTAGAATTCAGCATCAGACCGATGCTTTCGTCCACAACAGGAAAATGAGGAAAGAGATGATCGTCCCATGGGGAGTTGGGAGGTTAGCATCGGTGCGATGCTTTCGTCCTCAACAACAATACAACATAACAACATAACATACAACATAATTATTCATAGTCTCATGTGGACAAGTTTAAAAGTTCCTGTCATGCAGCATGGCTATAAGGGCAAATTTTCAAAGAAATATTCGTGTTATTGTGCGTATTTCTGTAGTTCATGTCATACGGAGAAAGCATCCCCCCCCCCCCCTCCACTCCATTCCAAAAAAGTCTCTTGATTTTGCGCCTCACTGCGGGCCTAACGAACCGCACGATGGAAAGGGAGCGCCAGCTTTCAATTACCACTGTAAATGAAGTTGACTTTCCGCTCCACTCGCTAACTTGCTTCACAAAAACACTTTCGCGACAGCGTAGTAATACACTCACACGACCCCCCGAAGTCCCACTATATCGCAAGTGAGGCTGTAGGAATTGATGAGACGTTTGCCCTCATACTTCTTCGCTCAATTTAACTGCAAGTTCTCCCTTCGATTCTTCTCCCACTAAACGCTTTTCTGGTTTTGCGCATGCGTAAAAAAAAAAA
The DNA here is from genome assembly GCA_954871275.1 of Leptopterna dolabrata. Classification (NCBI taxonomy): domain Eukaryota; kingdom Metazoa; phylum Arthropoda; class Insecta; order Hemiptera; family Miridae; genus Leptopterna; species Leptopterna dolabrata. Next base: position 11,506,617 of record OX940983.1, on the reverse strand, counting down.
GCCATCCAATCTCATTCACTGATTTATTGCATCGCCGTGAGACTGCGAAGTGAGATATTGTATGTTGCAGAGCAGAACTTCCCCTTTGATTCACGAAGGGGATCTACAGAACATCCAAGCTAACAAACGATGAAGGTGATCACTGACTTGTGGGTTGAGCTCAATACAACATAATTATTCATCGTCTCATGTGGACAAGTTTAAAAGTTCCAGTCATGCAGCATGGCTATAAGGGCGAATTTTCAAATAAATATTCGTGTTGTTGTGTGAAAAGATAATACAGCGAGAAACCATAGGTTTTTGTAAAATTATATAATTTTTTCGGGATTTTTAGCAGTTTTTGCCGATTTTTGACCCTTATAAAGTCAAATTTGACCCACTCATTTTTAAGAAAAATATTTTTATCATCGAGATATTTTTATCGCCGTGACTTACCATCACGTCAGGTGAATTAATATTGATTTTAGCCCTAAATACCTATTTTTGACCACCAAAAATCCAAATTTGATCCCTATTCTGATGAAACGGTATTTTTCTGTCTTTACTCACCCTTCCATACCACATCCGTACGAACTAAATCACTCGCGAAGAAATCATGGAAAAGTTCCAAAGAAAAACGTTTCAAAAGAAAAACGGAGTTATTGAAAAAATAGTCTATTTCCACTAATACACGAAAAAACGCGAAAAACACTGTTATACCGGTTCCGGTGATCAAACCATCGTCAGTAACACACAGTAACTTTCAGTGATCTGTTTGCGATGTTAGCAGCTTTCAACCATTTCTGACCCCTAAAAACTCAAATTTGACCTCCTTAGAATTTTTAAAAATTGCTCATCTTCGAACTCACCATTTTGTTTGGTAATATGAACGTTTTAGCGAAACCTGGAATTGCTATCATGTACCCTAGGACAGATATCGTCTGGAGTGACACATAAATCAATAAATAAATATACATAAATACATATCTGTATTGCTTCCGAGTCTGCGAAGCAGCGGAAGCCTTGTGTTCACTTTCGTGAGCCAAAAAATTTTTGTCTTCAGAAATCAAAATTTCCACTTCCATTTTGCGTTTCAAAGCCTACTGAACAAATTTGGTTCCGTGTCTGTCGGTCTGTGAGTCTGTGAGTCTGTCCGCATTTCCTTGTTACAGCCATAACTTCCACGATTTTGAATTGATTCAGCTCAAATTTTGAGGGATGGTGCGGATAAGGCCCCTTGAGGTCCCATACAAATTTCAACATGATTGATCCAGCGGTACGCCCTGCGCATGCGCTAACGTTAAATTCAACAAACACGCATAACTTTCACAATTTTGATTCAATTTCGCTCAAATTTTCAAGGGTTGTTTGGACAAGGCCTAGTGAGTTCCAGTATGAATTTCAGCATGATCGGACCCTCGGTGCGCTCTGCGCATGCGCTGGCGTGAAATAAATTCAATTTCCTTGTTACAGCCGTAGTAACCAAAGATTTCACCCAATTTCAATGTAATTCTCAGGGATTAAGCGGGTAGGGCCCATTGAGGTCCCATATAAATTTCAACATGATAGAGCCAGCGGTTCGCCCTGCGCATGCGCTCTGTCTGTCCTTCTATGCACGGCCAAACGGCTCGACGGATATCGACCAAATTTGGCACGAATATCCAGTAGGCTCCCAAGTTGTGCAACGTCGCATTTTTAATTCCCTGACCATAGCGGAACTATGGTCGACCATGGTCAACTTCGTTAATTGAAATGGTAACCCCTATTTTTTATCGCGTATTCGTAATCTACGTGAAATTCTATCTACGATCGACCCTTCGGACTACCCCCGCGGTCGACCATAGCGCATCCATGGGCCCCTCCATGGTCGAATCCCGAATTGCTCAACGGATATCGACCAAATTTGGCACGAATATCCAGTAGGCTCCCAAGTTGTGCGACGTCGCATTTTTAATTCCCTGACCATAGCGGAACTATGGTCGACCATGGTCAACTTCGTTAATTGAAATGGTAACCCCTATTTTTTATCGCGTATTCGTAATCTACGTGAAATTCTATCTACGATCGACCCTTCGGACTACCCCCGCGGTCGACCATAGCGCATCCATGGGCCCCTCCATGGTCGAATCCCGAATTGCTCAACGGATATCGACCAAATTTGGCACGAATATCCGGTAGCCTCCCAAGTTGAACGTAGGCGCATTTTTAATTCCCTGACCATAGCGGAAATATGGTCGACCATGGTCAACTCCTGAATGGCTTGACGGATATCGACCAAATTTGGCACGAGTATCCAGTAGGCTCCCAAGTTGTGCAACGTCGCATTTTTAATTCCCTGACCATAGCGGAACTATGGTCGACCATGGTCAACTTCGTTAATTGAAATGGTAACCCCTATTTTTTATCGCGTATTCGTAATCTACGTGAAATTCTATCTACGATCGACCCTTCGGACTACCCCCGCGGTCGACCATAGCGCATCCATGGGCCCCTCCATGGTCGAATCCCGAATTGCTCAACGGATATCGACCAAATTTGGCACGAATATCCGGTAGCCTCCCAAGTTGAACGTAGGCGCATTTTTAATTCCCTGACCATAGCGGAAATATGGTCGACCATGGTCAACTCCTGAATGGCTTGACGGATATCGACCAAATTTGGCACGAATATCCAGTAGGCTCCCAAGTTGTGCAACGTCGCATTTTTAATTCCCTCACCATAGCGGAACTATGGTCGACCATGGTCAACTTCGTTAATTGAAATGGTAACCCCTATTTTTTATCGCGTATTCGTAATCTACGTGAAATTCTATCTACGATCGACCCTTCGGACTACCCCCGCGGTCGACCATAGCGCATCCATGGGCCCCTCCATGGTCGAATCCCGAATTGCTCAACGGATATCGACCAAATTTGGCACGAATATCCGGTAGCCTCCCAAGTTGAACGTAGGCGCATTTTTAATTCCCTGACCATAGCGGAAATATGGTCGACCATGGTCAACTCCTGAATGGCTTGACGGATATCGACCAAATTTGGCACGAGTATCCAGTAGGCTCCCAAGTTGTGCAACGTCGCATTTTTAATTCCCTGACCATAGCGGAACTATGGTCGACCATGGTCAACTTCGTTAATTGAAATGGTAACCCCTATTTTTTATCGCGTATTCGTAATCTACGTGAAATTCTATCTACGATCGACCCTTCGGACTACCCCCGCGGTCGACCTTAGCGCATCCATGGGCCCCTCCATGGTCGAATCCCGAATTGCTCAACGGATATCGACCAAATTTGGCACCAATATCCGGTAGCCTCCCAAGTTGAACGTAGGCGCATTTTTAATTCCCTGACCATAGCGGAAATATGGTCGACCATGGTCAACTCCTGAATGGCTTTACGGATTTTGATAAAATTGGGCACAAATACCCGGTAGGGTATGGGATTTTTCCGTCGTTTGTTGGTTCCACGATACTGCGTACAGCGAATCTCGGATAGCGAGCGAAGCGAGCGGTCAGGCTAGTTATGTATAATGGACGTAATGTATTATGGAAGTCATGTTATGTATAATATGTATATTTCATGTAATGTTATGTAATGTTATGTTATGTAATGTAATGTTATGTAATATGTATATTTAACGTTATGTAATGTTAATGTAATGTAATGTAATGTAATGTTATGTTATTTTGCTTCCGAGTCTGTTCTATTTTATAATGGGTCACTCTGATTGTGACGAGGAAGCTCCTGTGCCATCACCTTGGCAGTGTATTATTATATCTATATGCATCTATATTATATCTATATGCATATCTTACTGAATTGAAAACATGTTCCTATACTGAAGGGTTAAGCTTATACCTAATGGGGGTATATAAGGTTACTGTATTTGGTAGTTAAACTATTAGTACCTATCATAAGATTGGGTAAGACTGTAGGTAGTAGTTGAATAAGCCATCAAGAACCGAAACTTTGCCCGTAAGAAAATGTATTTGAGCGATGTCGTCTGAAGCCTGAGCCTGGATTGATTGCTACAGAGGCGGCGAATGCCTCACGACCGACGAAGGGAACCAGAAAACACAACGGAAGATGAAACTCCGCGTGTTCGTGACAAAGCGAATCTATTCCGACTCTAATTACCGATCTCGACGGGTCCTGAGCAGGTTCGGACATGTCCTCCGTTCAGGAGATTATCATAATGACGTATCAGACGAGAGTTGGGTGGAGTGCGGAAAACCAAAGTGAGGCCCGTGGAATCCCTTTCTTCAGGGGCCGCAGCTTAGGCGTCATTTACTTCAACTCAGCTTCATTTCCAACGTCCCATTACGTAATAGCGAGAACGTTAATTTTCAAATTAGAGCCGACCGAGTAACCAGGCCACAAATGACAGGGTATTACTGCCGTTTTCTTTCGAGGTAGGTGAGTACCTAGCTGTCGTTTCCAATCTGCCAAGTGGGAAACCACATACATACACACCTACATACCCAAAGAAATTCCAGATGACTGAGCTACAATGCAGTCGAACTCATGTTTCCCTTACATGAATCGTATCTGTGACAGGTAGGTAAAATGGCATCCACAAATTATACGAGCTGCATCAACGGCTCAATCTATTTCTAAAAGAAGAAATAAATAAATGAAAATAATAATAACGATCAGATAAAACACGTACCTATCAGCACACAGAAGTAGTGGAACTGACTACTTACTAAAAGCAAAAAACATCCATTTGAGGCTGAGGCTCCGTCCTCAGGAGGATCACTGTCCTTGGATGGATCAGCAAAGAGGAGTAATGAGAGTAATGGTCACCGAACCACTGTGATGGTTCCTTTAGTATTACTAAATTAGTGGGTCCGCTGACCAGGTGCCTCACCCAATTTTGAAAATGAGCTTTTCTAAGCACCACGACAATAATGGCTTTTTCGTAACGTTTTGTATGACTAAATTTTCAATCAATCGCTCTAAGGATGCTTGTTAGAGATTTGACAGTTATTCCAATCGATTCAGCATGCTGGAAAACATGAAAAACTACACCGAACACACATTTCAGCTGGCACCACTAGTGCCGCCGCGTGGCGCCGTTCCCTGACACCGTGGTTTCATCAAAATTATACAGCGAACTCTGGATGCCTATAACCATTTTTTTAATAGATGGCACCATATTCTGAAACAGTTCTTTTGTTGTACCAAGTACTAGTAACTTAAATCAACAATGTAAAATCGTCTCCACCGTGTCTAATACACCACCTACTAGAATGTCATAACCTACAGTTTGTACATACTACGATCGTCTTCACTGGTTTGGTTCAGATAATACTAAGATCGTCTTCACTGGCTGAAATGTTTACAGAAGAGGTTATGTTGAAACTGAGATGTTTACATGTAAGATGAAGAGACTAAAACCTTCTCTGGAAGTTGCAGAGCATTTTATTTGAAATGTGGAATTTTAGCAGTTATAATTATATCAGGTGAGTGTTTCAGGTGTAGTCTAACTGAAGTTGAAAAGAGACATGAGGTTATCTCATTCGAGAGGTACTGCACCTGGAAGGTGGTGCAATGCATCAGCAAAGGCGTTCACGAGTGTCCACAAAAGACTTGAGCTAATGGAACAATAAGCCCCGAAACATAATAGGAGTGAACGAAATAATTAAGAAGAGGCAGAGGGGAACCAAGGATGAAGGCGAAGGAGGTGGACGAGCGACCACACGGATCGCTGGGAAGGTGAAGCTGTCCACGGAGTGGGGAGCAGGGCTCGAGACCTGCCTGCATTCCTTCTGGCCATTGAGTCGACTCCGTCGCGAAGGTTTTCTTGAATGGTTTGAAGCCCCGAAAACCGGCCCTTTCTCCAGGCGAGCCGAAGGAGGGGAATCAGGTAGCTGCCGACGCCATTACCCACCATCTGTAATGTTTTATATCGCCATTCAGTTTAGGAGGGCCAAGCTCAGTGCAGTCCTGCACTCCTGAGGTCAGTTATAGTCTGCCAGGGCCAGCTGCTCCGGATGTCCTGCAATAGTGACAAGGCACAGGACGAAGAAGCGTTTTAAAAGCTACAGTATCGACTCAATTCAACCCATCCTCATCGCTCAACTACTGATTTCATGTGCACTTCCTTCAATTTCACATACATAAGCACAGTGCGGTACGGCTAGATAGTCGATCCAGAGTATGGAAACAAAGCCAATTGGAGGAAACGATTATCAGAACTACAGGGGAAAGCATCTGATCAGCTGGTACGAGTCGATGAACACACGAAAAGGATTCAGAGTTATCTGTCGGTGGGGTTGTCATCCGTCCTGATTTTCCAGGATACCTTTGGAATATCAATAAGTTTGATCTGGTCGTGTCTCGATAGTCATCATCATGAAGCTTCAATGTTGCATGAAGGGAATATGAAGTTTCTGATATCCACTGGCTCCAAAAACATCTGACACGCCAAGTTCCCACAAAACCGTTCTCAGACCATGAAATATGAATATGAAATAGATTTAAAAAAAAAAGTAAATTCTATATAATTTGATGTTCAGCTAAAGGAATGATCGTGTACGTATGTGATTTGTCCTAAAGTACAGCTGAGCACTGGGAGCTACGAGTACAACTGGGTGTATTGGTATGTGCTGACTTTTTGTTATAAGCGCCCACCAGAGATGGCATGGAAACTTACCAATCCTCGTGCTACCCGTCCCCAATATCAGGTACCTACCACCAAATTTTCTCCATAAATACTGCTTTTCGTCCTCAATTCCCCAACGCCCAAACCCCCACTCTAACATTACTCAACAAATACCACTCAGCCCAGCTGAATGATGCAGCTCGTTGACTGCAACAAATCCAAGACTGATAATTGCTACCTACGTAACTAATCATAATACATTTTCTTGCTTGTTTTATAAAATCTTTCGATATAGAAACGATAATATTTGAATAAAATTCCCACAAATTTGAAACCCGTTCCTAGGTAGACAAGGCCCGTAAAACGTGAAAGGAATGAAAAGGAAAAGAAACCAGAGGCTTTAAAATCTTGGAGTATAGGACCCGATCAATGTCAGCATAATGAACGTCTTCATGTGTAAATCGGACAAACCAGTCGGACTCGAACCAGTTGGGCGGGCTCGTCGACAACTCCATCCAAGTAATCCCGTGATTTATAAAATTTATATTGTCAAAAATTTTAAAAATGCAGGATAAAATGTTTCAAGGTCCACCACACATTATTTTTTCATAATGAAAAGGTACGGTTAGCAGCAGAGTTGAAAATCGCCTGAAAAACCGGAAAGGTACCGACTACTAGTGGCAGCTGAATACCAATACTGCATAATAAATATTCTGTTAGGAAAAGACCTTGAAACATACGATCGCACAGGCTCGAAGGTACAAGTATGTTATAGCCCCGCCAATATCGACTGTATCGATTATCTCAAATACATCGATCCTTGTGGTATCGATGACGTGTATCAGACAAGACGGTGGGTGTACAAGAAGTTTAGTTCCCATTCCGCCGCTCGCATTGTCAAGCGATCTGGATGCTCGCTAGCGCTCGCATCTCAAAAAAGATAAACAATCCCAGAAACTATCCCGTGAATGAGCAGGTTGTTTGGGACTTCTGAATAGATGGTACAAGTATGTTATAGTCACTCTTATTTTTTGGTGTCCTTACAATGGTCTTCCCGTATTCATTTTGAAAGTTGATATCGGCACCCGGGATGTAGGCATCGGGACGCCATATTGAGCCGTCATCGATACCACAAGGATCGATGTATTTGAGATAATCGATACAATCGATATTGGCGGGGCTATAACATACTTGTACCGGCTCGAATTAAACACACCCACCCCTGGACTACGAACATTTGAATTTATATCCTACGAAGTTGAGGCTTTTTTCATTTCAGTTGGATAAAAAACCTCAGACATTTGGAAAAACGTGAAAAATTTAATCTATGCCAGTTTTCACAACGTAAATATGAATAGGTTTCCCACAGATAGACAGAAACGTCTGCAACAGAAGGTTATGAATTTAAAAAAAATCGATCTATAAATGAGAACCGGGAACCGGGCATTGCTCTTTGTACTAGTAAACAATATCTACATTTCTACATTTCTCCCATGCAGAGAAAACAAAAAGAAAAAAAAAACGCTTGCGGACAAGTCCGCAACACAGTGAGACATTTTCATGTTGTATCACAAGCTTTATCTTGACAGTTGGTAGGTAACTAAGAATCATTCTCACTTGTTCTTTCTTCATCAACAGAAAAGAAATTGCAATGCTGTTTGGTGTGATATCTTAATTTTGCGCTCTTTCACACAAAAATGTTTTCAAACCATTTCGAATCCATCGTAATCGTGTAACCGCAATTTACAAAGGAACCTGTTCACACACAAAACGGGTAATCGCTATTAACAAAGGAACCTCTTCTTAAACTTGATTCAAGACTTAAAAGGAAAAACAACAATTTAGGGATAATTTACGGAACCATTTACGGGTTGCAAGGTTCCACGTTCCGGGTACACAGTGGTGCAAGGTTACCACAATTCGATACTAGTAAACTATGACTTTCTTCATTAACATATGTTTCTGACTACCTTGTTTACCCACCTTCTTTTCATCATGCTCAGCTCAGCTACCGCGCAAGTTACGGGGGTAAGGTTAACCAGAAAATATTCAATAAAATCACACGATTCCAACGAGTGGTGAACGATTTTTGTACGATGAAAAATGGCAAACATGAAGTTCCGTAGAAACGAATCGGTTGTAAGCGAAAATCATCAGAAATGGTGCATAACGCGTTTTCCTGTCGCTTTCTGGTAACGCTTTTCGAGTTTGTGGGCCAGAGTAAAGACGTGAAAATGTCAAAAACAGAGAGATCATGGGCGACTCTTCACGATAACCGATTTATGAATGTTGTTTACCTACCATAATGATTATAATAAAAATAACAGTCGTTACTCAGGTTCCAATTAGCTGTGATACAAATTCTGCTTGTGACATTTTTATCTGAGAACCTGTACGTCAGAATAAACCATAATCATTGCATTGCATGGATATAGACGGAGAGGTGATCGGAGATGGTCCTGGAGAGAGTTCGCGCAGCGCTGCAGAACTACCAACTCAGAACGCCTGGGATAACGCGAATGAAAACTGCGATCCAAAAAGAAGAAGTCTGGAATATCGCGGGTATATTTCGAGTAAGCGTTCGTTGGTTGGTTAGAGAAGTTATCGTCCTATTGAGGAATGTGCCCAATGGCCCAATACAATGTAGACTCTAAAGTGAATGTAGACTTTTCTGTAAAAAGCAACATGTCGAGTTGATTCAGGGCCGCAAAATCTATTACAACTCAGTTGCAAGTTAGAGTGGGACTGAACCTCGAATTATACTTACGATAAACTCAACACCAACAAATTGGAAGGGCTGCAACAACACTTCACTTGGGTCAGAAATTTTACCAAATGAACCATAGAAAAGAATGAGTTAATAGGAGGATTTTTATTATGTCAAGTTCACCGAAGATGCCAAAACTAACTTAGCTAACTTCGCAAATACAAAGTGAAGAAATTCAAGTAGCGACGGATTTGCGAGAAGTGAGTTGAAAATTGAAATGACTGTTGACAGGTCACCATTCAGAAGTGGGAACTGAGAGCCAGAACTAGTCACACCCTTCCTTGTCCCTTTTATTCCGAAAGGCCAGAACGTAAAGTAGCCAGCCAAAGTAGAGAGAAAATTCTGCAAATTAACATTACAACAAAATACCTAAGTGAGACAAAGTTTGAATAGGTGTACTTCTGCATGAAGGTCCCTCAAACATGTTTACCTTACAAACTTAACATACGTTTTTGGCCTGAAAAACCTGTGTCTCCGATTTTCTTTGAATAAAATTGGGCAATAATCATAAAATAGTTGGGCCTAGAAATATGAAGAGGAGGATGTTGGGGGTTAGCGGGTTTTAGGTTCCTTCATAAAACGACTAATTGATTCATTGATTGACCGATTTTATGAACGAATCTGTACAAATTTTGGGCCTAGTGGCCCACACGACGAGGCTTACATGGTCATTTGCTACACTGGCAAAACTCGGTAATAGGCCGATGTTGCATGACTGGAACGTTCTTAGTTTGATTTCTTATAATTGATTTTAAAGATACTTATTTCATGTTTATAGCAAAAAGTACGTAACTCAGTAGCCCTTTGACCAGCAGTCACACTAATATAACCGTCAAAAAAGTATTTCAGTACTTCTGTGAAGGGGATACGTATGTTAGTGATAAAAATGAGAAAGATCTGCTTACATTCTCACCTATTCAACTGTTTCATTTCCAGCTGAAGTCAAGTCTCATGAAGATGGTGCGATGAGTAACGAATTTATAGATATTGATGGTGCAGGGAGTGGCCGAGTCTGTCCACAATCAGGGCGCCCACCGTCCCTAGGGGCAGCCTCCAGGGTGATACTGGAGGGACTTCCGGAGGACGCTGGACTGACTCCGAGGAAGAAGAGAAAGAACAAATATCACAGTTACCAAGCGACACGGTTGACGGATGACGAAGAAGTGAATGAAACCAAAGATGAAAGGCAGATAAAAGACAAGATGTTGCAGAAGAAAGCCTGGACCGTGACTGCTGACGTCGTCCGGGATGAGACAGATGCCTACATTATATTCATTATAAGAGATTTCGTCATATATCTTATATTTTTCTCTCTGCTCCTGACATTAGTGTACGGACCGAGGGAAAATGCGTACAACCATTACGCCAGTGTGCTAAGTGATCTGATCACACGTTCCACGTATGAAACCTCAATAGGAACAGCTCGAGTAACGCAGAATTTCGTAGGATTGAGATCAATCAAACAACTGTGGGATTTCATTAACCAGGTCTTAGTGAAAGTGATATACATGAGTCCAAGTAGTAAAATACTAGAAGAGAACATACTTGTAGGAGCTCCTTCAATACGATTGATCAGGGTAAAGAATAACACCTGCAACACAGCTCCTCTGTTTCAAGATTTGTACAAAACATGCTATGGTGAATACTCCGAAGATAATGAAGAGAAACAACCGTTCGGCGAGAGAAACTCTTCTCCCTGGAATTACTCAGACAGTTTTGCATACGATTCCGCTCATGGCGCTAAGAACGACTACACCAGTGGAGGGTACATAATGAATTTCACGCTCGATTCCAATTTCACCATAGACTGGTTAGCAGAATTAGAGGAAAATAATTGGATTGGGCCAGGATCAAGAGCCGTAATCATTGATATGGTTCTGTACACTCCCAACACCAATCTGTTTCTAGTTGTGAAGCTTCTGGCCGAAATCCTGACAGAAGGAGGAGTGCGCACCACCCATTCCTTCTTAACTCATAAGTTCATGAGGTACCTAACACCACAGGACTATGTTGTGATGAGCTGTGAATTCATGTTCTTAGTATTCTCCTGTTACTACGCCCTGGAAGAACTTCAACAGATGTGGCTACTGAGAAGAAGATACTTGGTGAACTGGTGGAACGCTTTGGATATACTCATAGTTATTATGTCATTTTGTATGACCTATTCGATCATTTATCGCTATGTAGTAACTTTCGACAAACTTGGAGATAAAATATTCAGAATTGGCGAGAGCAACCATGCCAGCTTTGACGACGTTTCCCAGATTGACAACAATTTCACGTTAACTAGCTCCTTTCTACTTTTTCTTGTTTGGATAAAGCTATTCAAATTTGCTACTCTCAATCGATCAGTGATTTTACTGTTAGCTGCCATTGATGAAGTTAAATGGGAATTGCTAATGGTGACGTTCATTTTGCTTATTATAACTACAGGGTTTTCACTTTTGGGTTTAACCTTATACGGAAGTCATGTGGACCAGTATTATGGATTCACTAATTCCTTCTTCTCGGTTACGTCGATGTCTGTCGGGAGACTGTATTACATCATTGAAATGGACTACGCGCAACCAACATTAACTTTTTTTTTCATTTCTATGTATTCTCTGGTTGTTGGAGTTCTTTTCGCCAGCACTTTTGTAGCTCTGGTCGCGTATGGATACCACTCGACTCACTTGGCACTTGACGACGTCGGAATCCTGGACCGTCAGTATATGGGTGACCTAGTGTACAGCCTCTACATCGCCATATTGACGTTCTTCGGCCGCGACAGGTTAGTCTCCAGTTATAGGTTGAGAGACCAGAGGCAATCGCACAGGGCCGACTACGACGCCTTCGTAACACTGCTGAAAAGGTATGGATGGACGCTGACGGAACTTCGTCTCTTTTTGAAATCCCATAGGATGTACAGAGGGGAAGAACTCGAGCTCAGCGAGCTGGTGGAGATCTACAATGAATTCTGGCTCAGGAACCAGCTGTTCGTCGAGGTAGAGGCACACAACGAGATTCGCGAGCAATTAAAGGAAATAGGTAAAACCACAGAGTTCTGTGAGCAAGCCATTGTGGACATCATGTCAAAAACGGACGTGCTGGCTGACAAAGCCCTAAAAAATTCCCGACTAAAGCCTGGAATCGGGTGAGATAGACAAGGAATCAGTAGGTATCAATTTAATTTTTCAATTTTACACTTCTCTTTAAATTATAATACTACACGTCATTAAAGGTGTTGATGGATCACAATTGTGATGTATTTTGGTTCGATTTGATTATTTATAATTGTATTTACCAAGTAACTACAGTCTACACCTCGTTGGTCAACTTTCCACATCAACATTTCCATGAATGCAGAAAAACTATTCTTTTGAGATAATTTCTAATCCCATTAGCGAGAATGAAGTGGGTAAGCAAGTTCTACTCGGTATATTCCAGGTTGTGGAACACTGGTCCAATTATTCAGTGGATGTTTAATCGATTTACGTGTTAACGGCGCTGATAAAACTCATCAATGGCCCTGGGAAACGGTTGCCGTTTGCTTTGAATGACAGGAAACATCATTTCCACCGTCAGACTCACTCTCGCAGGTACTATGGTACTTCAGACTAGCTAGGTAGGTATAGAAGATTCCAAGACTCGACGGTGGGTGTACAAGCGGCCGGGAGCCGGGTTCTTCTTCTCTGAAGCATTCACGGATGGATGGATGCTACATGTATACGTTATCATGTTACCCCGTCTTGTCTCGTCAGTTCAGTTGTAGGATTTGGATATGAGTACCAGTACCTAATTGAGTAGGGTAGGATCGGTTGGATCTGGATGTAAAGTCTTTACATGGTCATTACCAAGTCGAGTTACAGAAACAGTCGAGTTAACCAACCTATTTGAATTATCTACGTAGGTATTTGACGGTACCTATTCTTTCGTATTCGATAAACAAATAATAATCTATGTACTCATGAGATTGTGGATCATCAAAACTGATTATTCTCCTTGAATGTGAGACAGAAATGTAATTGCTCAAATTACAAAATGCTAGGCTGTTGGAAATCTAACTCAAAGTGTTGAATAGGTACGTAATTACAGTATTGGTTTATTATTTTCAATAATGAACCATTGGAATCGAGCATGAAAAAAGAAATTCTTACCCCCCCTCAAAATTTGATGGTTTACGTTTCAAGGTATGTAGAATCCAAAACTGCAATAAAAATATTTCTGTCTGTCCGCCGTACGCCGTACGCCGTACGGGCCACTTTTCTTAGTTACCATGAAAAAAAATTGATGAAATTCGGGTTATAGGTTCCGTTCGCTGTCTAGTTGGTCCTCGAAGCTCGACGTTACTGTGAGTCATCTCTAAGGGGTTCAAAATAGGGGTTGAAATTTTCAAAACGCCTATACCATTTTTTTACGTAAATATTTTTACGGTTTTAAATAGTTCTTGAACTTGCGAGTGTTTTAAGACCACCCGGAGCATCGTACGTCCAGCCGTTCGTTCACAGTAAGGCCCCGAAGTTTGCACCGACAGGCATTTTCGACTCCAGTGTGAATGAAATTGTATACAATTCAAACCAAAACTCGTAACCAGAGACGCGCCCACAATAGGAATTTGTGAATACGGCCAATCATTGGTAGGGATCACCTGATTATATTGGCGGAGTATGAAGTCGAGTTGGTTGTTCTGTGATATTATTTAATTTGAAAAATGATGGCTCTTTTGGAGTTTGTTGGTAGGTAGTGAAACTTGAACAAACGTTGAAGTATTATTGATGGGTAAATTGTTACTACGGTAAATCATTACTCAACGGTAAATTATTTCACAACGGTTCATTATACCATCTACGTAGAAGGGGCTGGAGTTTGTTGGTAGGTACTTTTGCAACTTTTTGGTTTATTATTTTCAATGATGAACCATTGGAATCGAGCATGAAAAAAAAAATTCTTACCCCCCCTCAAAATTTGATGGTTTACGTTTCAAGGTATGTAGAATCCAAAACTGCAATAAAAATATTTCTGTCTGTCCGCCGTACGCCGTACGGGCCACTTTTCTTAGTTACCATGAAAAAAAAATTGATGAAATTCGGGTTACAGGTTCCGTTCGGCGTCTAGTTGGTCCTCGAAGCTCGACGTTACTGTGAGTCATCTCTAAGGGGTTCAAAATAGGGGTTGAAATTTTCAAAACGCCTATACAATTTTTTTACGTAAATATTTTTACGGTTTTAAATAATTCTTGAACTTGCGAGTTTTTTAAGACCATCCGGAGCATCGTAAGTCCAGCCGTTCGTTCACAGTAAGGCCCCGAAGTTTGCACCGACAGGCATTTTCGACTCCAGTGTGAATGAAATTGTATACAATTCAAACCAATTCTCGTAACCAGAGACGCGCCCACAATAGGAATTTGTGAATACGGCCAATCATTGGTAGGGATCACCTGATTATATTGGCGGAGTATGAAGTCGAGTTGGTTGTTCTGTGATATTATTTAATTTGAAAAATGATGGCTCTTTTGGAGTTTGTTCGTAGGTAGTGAAACTTGAACAAACGTTGAAGTATTATTGATGGGTAAATTATTACTACGGTAAATCATTACTCAACGGTAAATTATTACACAACGGTTCATTATATCATCTACGTAGAAGGGGCTGGAGTTTGTTGGTAGGTACTTTTGCAACTTTTTTCACTCCTCATCAACAATTTCTTTTCAGAACTTCATTATGTGTGTTTCTTTTTGTTAGGTACTGTTTGTCATCGGCAGAATTATTTTAGCAACATTTAACTCGTGATTTAGGTAGGTACCTAGTAACGAGTACGGGGTTAGGTACTAACCTACGGAGGGTCTGCGATCTACATAATATGTATATAATAGAATAGTACATATCATATTATATAGAAGGGTTATCTATACATAGAGCTGTGATCTGTAACAGGAGGGTATTCTATACAAAATAATAAACCGTTGTGCAGGGATTTGCAGCGTTTTTTGTTTGATACTGTTCAAGTTTTAAGAAATGATAGAACCATGTATCAATGATCTGGTGATTGCCTGGATTCTTCATGTTGATGGTCGATTGGAGTTGCTCGCACTTGTTATCACTGACTAGTAAGGATAGTAAAATACAACAGATCGAGAAAAGAAGGGACAGTAAATGAAAAGGAAGGGAAAATAAAATGCAGTGTAAAGCATTTCAGGCGAGTTAACAAATTAGAAGATCAGAAAAAACAGGGACACGCAGCCAATGACGGCTTGATCCAAAAAGGACAAGAGAAGGAGAAGAAGAACCAGCCGCTTGTACACCCACCTTGAGTACCTCGAAGCGCTAACATCATAATCAGTGTCGAATCTCCAATAAGAAACGTTTGTAGTTGCGTAACGACCTGATACCAAACCAAAATCAAAAGCTGACTTCACGCACGGACATATTTATATAGTAACCAAATATTTGTAGCCTCTAAAAAATCACCAAAAAGCCGAAACTGATGAAATCTGGAATATGATACCATCGATGGTTCGGTAGGCAGTAAAAAGAGAGAGGTGGAAGGTACCGTAGAGCGGGCTCACGATTATGGACTCAGAACAAGGCTAGTGGGCATGTTTGATGACGATTCTACGACAGGACGAAGCAAAACTACGGTATTCATAGCATTCCTATTTTTCCCCATTTGACGGTGAAAAGTTGGTCCTACCATGTGTCCAATAAGTAGATATTATACGCAGCACAACCTATACCTACTCACCTTGCCTAAAGGTAGGAAAAAATTATTTGAAACAGCGCTTAGCTCTAAATGACAAACTGGAGGAGCATTGTTTCCGTAAAGGTGTACGCAAGTACCAAGTCAGGGATAAGACCTTTTTATATTATTAAAAAAGATCGCAGACATTTTTATATTATGATACCTCACATCTAATCAGGTAGTACTATCGTTATTTTACAAAACTGGTTCCATTTAAAACGAATAGGCTTGATCCAGTTCATATCAGTACTTACCTACTTTACATTTCAGGAGACTCTGGTAACCAGAGAGATCAAATGGCCGCAAACAGCGTCCAGTATCATTCTCGGGGGTGATTTTACAAAGCGGCGCCAATCTCATAAGTTGATGAAAAAAGCACATGGCATGAGTCAAAGTGCTTTTGTGCCCAATCGTCACAAGAGATGACCCCCACCACCTCGACCGCGGAATCATTCACCCAGCAAGATTTAAGACCATTTTGAAGTCCGCTGAAAACCTCAAAATTTCTGACCAATCCGTCTGCCGTTTAGACATAATTTGGCACCCGCCGCGCGACACAATAGATCCCGGATGCAAGCGGAATATAAAACGCACCTCACAAAACTACCCTTCAACGAAAAATTGAAGCGGAGCCTTGTTTGGTAGGTGGCACCAACACAAACTTCTCATCACGAATTCGCCAGGCATTCAACGGAAAGGGCCGAGTTACACTTTCCAGAGACAAAAGCGCGATGTGGTGTACTGCTCCACTTTTTTTTCTCCTTCTTTCAGCAACCTTTCCCCGGTGAGTTCCCTTCAAAGGTTTTTCTGAATAGAATCGTGAGCCACCTCCCGCCCATCCACAGTCTGCTTTCATCCAGAGCGTTTCGTCTGGGCGTCTGCAGTCCGATGGGGCAAACAACATGATGAATGTGCTACCATTCCACGATGACAGCCCAAGTTAGATGTAGTACCTACGTATCTATAATACGTAGTAACTGTTATTAAACGCTGAAGCAAGCGCAAAGATCTACGAGAGTACAAAAGTTGATACCGGGCCTGCAGACCCTGTGTTGAAAACTATTTACAAGTTTTCTCAGGCTGTGATTTACTTACAGTTGTGGAAAAAACTTGTAAATTCACTATATTAGTTGGGAATTACCCCTACGTCAGCCGATCACAAAAATTCATCCAATTTTAACAAAAATAAAATTTTAAATTGGGCCAAAAATTTTTTAAATGAAAATGCCTTACGTAGGGGGATTTTCGGAAGGCTAGTAAATCATGAAATTCAATGAACGCAGTTATAACTTGTAAAATGAGCGAGCAAAATTGCTAATAAATTTGAACGATTTTTGAAAAAGGGCGTCAAAATAGGGGCTCAGGCTTCTGCTGCTCTCTGGCGGCAGGTAGTGAAAGGACAGCTGCAGGCTCTATCATGGATGCTACTGGACATCTCCCCCTATACTATCCATGTATTCTCTCACTTCGAAAGTCGAAAAAGTTAAAACCATACCTATGGCCGGTTGGTTGTTGGACCTTCAAGAAACTTCATATCAATCCCAATATGATAGCTAATTGTTGCGCACGTGAAAAATAACATACTACCTACCCAGACAAAATCTGGCAGTCGACCCAATTTTGCTTCATTTGATTATGTATACATAGAGAGTAGTTGAAGGGAGGAATTCGAAATGTATAATAATATTATATTGATGCGTACGGCCATACATGAAATTCCTTACTGATATCAATCCTTTTTACGATGCTTTTGAAAATGATAACTAACTGAACAATGGACTATATCAGAATATTTAGGGAACTCTTGTCGACAACCGTAGCTGAGGAATCTCTCAAACTTTCTGATTAAACATACGGGTAAAGCTTGAGAAAAGCGTATGTCGACAGTAAGTTGTAGGTTCTCCTCTGTCGTATTTCAAAGGGAGGATCACGCGATTTCTTAAAGAACTTCTTGCGAAATCATTCCATTCTTGTCATGGAATCTATCAACATCAAAATTACTATAGGAGGTAAACTTCAGTTCCATGCTCTACAAGAATGATTGAAGAACTAAATGGCACACTTACACCAATCAAATTTGGCATTTTTGACCGCATAGTCGGATATAGCACTCTGAAAAATCCACACTTATATACAACAACCTCCAGCTCTGCGATGAGTAACTGTAGTCGTCAAGAGTTCCAAATTTCAAGGCACATTTTCGGACGATATCGCTAACCGAGAACCCATGGTATGGCGTTTTTAGCACACACTAATATAAATAAATGAAAAATAACCCAGCAAAATACTAAAAATTCCCTATAAATCTTTACTGCAAACCCCAGACAAGACAAAACAAAAAAATCCCACTGGGGCCGTTCTTCCACTCACAGATCCGAATCGGTAAATATTTTCGTGACCATTGTGGCGGATTGCTGACTCTTACCCGTTTAATCAGCGAGACTAGCTTCTATGAACGCTAAGAGCTGCATACACAGCAATTCACGGGGTCTAAACAAACTCAAATCACTCGCCGACACAAATTTCCTTCCGTTAATTTCATGGATAAAGACCTATATTTATGAATATTTATGTGACACCCAAGAAAGCTCAAAAAGCCAAGCCGGCCAACTTTTGCGTAATTTATTAAGAAGCCATTGATGTTGAAAACATTGTTGCTAGACAACTTTCTGCAGACAAAAAGTACGTACAACAATCCAACAATATAGAAAAACCGAAGCTCATCGATAAAATATGGACAACGAACTTCTTGAAAGTTCAGGAGACAGGAAAGAGGACGAAGCAGAGGGTGCAGGTGGTGATCGCTCAGATGATTATGGACTCAGAAGAAGGCTGGTAGGCACATTTGAAGAGAGTTCTACAAAAAAACGCTGTAACACTTTCGGTAAGTATCGAATTCCAACGATTATTCCATTTCTCGATGATAAATACCTAAGTGGTACAGAGATTTGGGACTAACGGTTAGATCTAGAGGATTAGGTGAAACATAACCCAGCAACATCAAACTTTAATACAATTCAAGTGAACACTAACGTTTTTTCCCAGAAGACACTCAGCCTCGTGGTACTTCACAGTGGCACGCAAGAGAGACGCCTATAACCAGAGAGAGCAAACAGCAGCAAATGACATCCAGGATTATTCTAGAGGGTGGCGCTACAGAGCGGCGCCAACCTCGGAAGTTGATGAAAAAGTCACACGACAGGAATCAAAGTGCTTTTATGCCCAATCGTCGCAGCACAAGCGCTGAAATAGATTACCCACGAACTCCACCACCGAAAATTGGGACCAGCATTTTGTTCAAGAAATGGTGGACTACCGCAGATATTCTAAGGGATGAGCAGGGAGTCCATTTAATATTCGCCATTAGGGATTTCATTGTTTATATAATCTTCCTAACCATGTTAGGGATGGCTGCTTTTGGACACCAGTACGACGCATACAACTACTACGCGAAAATGATATCTGACGTGATCACAAAAACTGGGTTTTTTTCCCACATTGGGCATCACAAGGTGACGGGGAACTTCGGGAACATGCACTCACCCGTTCAGATCTGGGGGTTCGTTTACAGCATTCTCGGGAACTTTTTCTCAGAAGACCATAAGGGTAACATTCTGGTTGAGAACATTCTAGTGGGGGCTCCATCAATGCGGCAAGTCAGAGTTAAAAGTGGCACTTGTTCCACAGCTCCTATGTTCGAAGACTTGTACAAAACCTGTTACGACTACTATTCAGAAGAAAATGAGCTCAAGGAGCCTTTTGGCTATGTAATTTACCCATCTTGGCAGTACGTATCCAATCCGGGGCGTGCTCCGTCGGTGGGACAGGTATCAACTTATGGCAGTGGGGGTTATCAGGTCAATTTTACAAGAAATGTTTTTTACTCTGAATTTGTACTTCATGAACTGACTGAATGGGTTTGGGTGAGGCTGGGGACGAGGGCGGTGATTATCGACTTTACATTGTACACTCCCAGTACAAACCTCTTCCTCTGCGTCAAACTGATTTTCGAAGTTCTGCCCACAGGCGGTGTCGTTACTAGATCGTACTTCACTACATCCAAGTTCCTCAAACTTCTCACACCATGGGATTTTTTCGTACAGAGTTGCGAATGTATAGTGATACTTTTCACATTGTACTATACATTTGAGGAGCTCCATCAAATCTGGATCTTGAGAGAAGATTATTTAGTCAACTGGTGGAATCTTCTAGATCTATTGATCATCATTCTTTCATACATCAATATTTATTATCTATTCTATAGCTCATGGGTCATGTTTAGAACCGTGCAACCAGAGGTGATTCTGATGCGTACATCAGATTACGCAAATTTCGATTATCTGCTTGATATTCAAACAAATTATGGCCTAGCTACCACGGTACTCACCTTTGCTGCCTGGCTTAAATTATTCAAATTTTCTTCTTTGTATAAGTCAGTAACTCTCTTCATATCTGCCTTCGGAAAAGTCAAGAGCGAATTACTCATGGTTATGGTCATGTCATTTGTAATAATCACCGGATTCGCACTTTGTGGTTTGTGCTTGTTTGGGTCACACGTGAAACAATTCCACGGCTTTTCAAGGTCTTTCGTATCATTGATCTGCCTTCATGCTGGATATTTTAGCTTCTATGCTGATTGCACCAAACCGTATCCGACTTTGGCGTCGATATATTTTTCTTTCTATATAATACTTGCCGTTGTGTTCTTCTTCAGCGTATACGTCGCCTTAATAGTTTACGGATTCCACTGTGCTGATGTAGCCATGGAGCAACAGCCTAAACATTTATATCTGAGCGACTTAGTTTGGGCCTTCTTCATAGAAACTCTTCATTTCTTTCGAATGGATGATCTCGCCAACAAGCTCCAGAGGAGAGATGTTACAAGGCAGAACCAGGAGGATTACGATGCCTTCTGTCGAATCCTGAAGCGGCACGGGTGGGAAGGACGGGAGCTGGAACTCTTTGTAGAGACGTACGGTCTGGAACGCGGTCAACAGATGCGACTGGACAAATTGACTGATATGTACAACGAACTGTGTTTGATGAATCAGCTGTTCTCCGAGGTCGAAGGTCACAATAAGATACATGAACAGCTCGTGAAGGTTGAGAAAATGTATGAGATTTGCGACCAGCACATTGTAGACATCATGACGAAAGTTGACAACTTAACAAACATTGCAGCACTAAGAGGCAGGGCACAACCACTCACCAGGCCAACAGTGCCCTAGTAACTGAATCAGCCTCCACCATGCTTTATTTTTCATGCTGACCAAATATTTTCGTGTTTCACAGTTTGAAGTTTGAGTATTTACAATTTGAAACTAAATGGTCAATAAATAATGATAAACGGCAGTGCGCTCTCTGTGAGGAATATCTATATAAAGTAGGTACTAAAGAGATATGGTATAAGAAACAAATGTGTGTGTGAAAAGAGGCTTTGTTCGCCCAGCATTTCTGTAGTTACATGCTTCCCACCGGTTATGACCTACCAAATCATATGGAATTTTAAACTGAAAATCAGTATTTACTTATTCATAGACGTACTCAATTATTATTGTAAAAGGCGACTACGCAATTCTAAGCAATTATTAACCAGTTTGTCGCCAACTCACTTCATGTTATCATTCAGTCTCCAGTTGACGTTTGTTGCTTATCCTTAGTACCAGAATAAAACTGCCGGGTTGAATATTGTTCCATAACACATAAAAATATTCTTAGAACTTGTATCTCGAATGATAGCAAAGAGTTTCCAATGATACGATTTGCCTAGGTTGGAAAAAACCGGAATCTTAATGGTTTCCTACGAAGCTTCCCAAATGACTTCAGGAAGGTGTGTGATGTCGTGAAGCAAAGTTACCACTATCTGAATGTAATTCATATTATTTATTATGGGGATGTCTCCAGTATTTTTGTGAGCAAAGGGTTTTCGAGAAGTCAACGTGAAATATGGATCTCACCTGGTCTTCACACCAAAAACGTGGATGACTAGCGCTCGAAAACTTACCTGAAAAATGACAAAATGGAAATTAGTAGGAGTGCGGTGCTCTAACATAATGTTCTGTTAAACGTGACAGTTGAGTAATGTCATTTATGAAACCTAATTAGGGAAAATGTAATAAACGCATCTCAGAGGACACTATCTTACTGGCCGGTGCGTGATGGGGATAACATTTCTAGATAAAAACACATAAGCTGAATTTAAATTGAATTTCTTACTTCGACCTGACAACTTACTCAACCCGAACGTACTTCTAGAATGACAATATTGATCTGTAACTCCAAATCCTTAAGGCTAAAAGGGACGGATGACTAGTATTATAATGAGACAAGCTGGTGGCGCACCCAAGTACATCCAGGCAATATATAAATCTGTACACATTTTTGGTGTATTATTTTCAATAATGAACCATTGGAATCGAGCATGAAAAAAAAAAATGCTTACCCCCCCTCAAAATTTGATGGTTTACGTTTCAAGGTACATACGTAGAATCCGAAAATGCGACAAAAATATTTCTGTCTGTCCGCCGTACGGGCCACTTTTCTTAGTTACCATGAATAAAAATTGATGAAATTCGGGTTATAGGTTCCGTTCGGGGTCTAGTTGGTCCTCGAAGCTCGACGTTACTGTCAGTCATCTCTAAAGGGGTTCAAAATAGGGGTTGAAATTTTCAGAACGCCGTAGCTCGAAAACTTTCGATAGAAGGGTATGGTTTTTTTTAACGTTATTAAATTTGTCTTGAGCTAAACAATTTGAGACCACCCGGAGCACTGCACGTCCAGCCGTTCGTGTGCACCAAAAAGCTTCGTCAAGTCAACATCGTGAATCAAACGGTATAAATCCGGCCGGGATTTCATCACTAAGGAGCGCCTGATTATAATCAAGGATGGCTGTATGAAGTCGAGTTGGTTGTTCTGCTATATATTTCATTGGATAAGTGATGGACTATTGGATTTTGTTGGTAGGTACTTGTGAAACTCGAACAAACTTTGAAGTATTATTGAAGGGTAAATTATTACACAACGGCAAATTATTACACAACGGTAAATTATTACGCAACGGTAAATTATTACGCAACGGTGAATTATTACAGAACGGTAAATTATTACACAACGGTTCATCTACCAAGAAGGGGCTGGATTTTGTTGATCGGTACTTTTGCAACTTGACCAACCGTTGAAGTATTATTGGTGGGCAAGTTATTACACAACAAACACAACAAGGCAAGTTCATTATACTTGACCAGAGGGTAGGTACTGACCACAGAAAACAGTGATCTACGCTGAAGGGGCATCTATTTCACTCCACATCAACAATTTTCCTTCAGAACTTCATTATTTGCGTTTCTTTTCGCCATTTTAGTTACTGTTTGCCATCGACAGAATTATTTTAGCAACATTTAACTCGTGATTTAGGTAGATACCTAGTAACGAGTACGGGGTTAGGTACTGACCTACGGAGGGTCTGCGATCTACATAATATGTGTAGACTAGTACATATTATATAGACGGGTTATCTATACTGAGAGCTGTGATCTGTAAAAGAAGGGTATTCTGAAAAAAATAATAAACCGTTGTAGAGGGATTTGCAGCGGTTTTTTTTCAAATATTCTAGTACTGGAATGTTTCTAGGAAGAGTTGAATAGTCAGGACATCATAAAACATGATTTAAAAAAAAATTCTTATTCATGATTACTACTTGAAATATTTTAGCAGTTCAGGAATTAGCGTACAAGCCGTGTTGAATATAGGAACGAAGGAGTTTGGAAAAATATAGACCGAGAGGAACTCAAAAACTTGTTTAGAGTTGAAAATTGAACGGTTGATGAGATGATCTAGATATTTTGTGGGTATCCCTCCCTCTCGCGCAACTGCCAGCCTGGAGTCGCATGTCTCCAGTTACATAAGATATCGCAGGGAATTTCTGAGAATGGGAAGAGGGGATTATTATTCATCGCATATTATTCATTGCATTGTACGATTTTATCTTCTGTAGAAGCTGGAAGAAAAGAAGGGTTGATGGAAAGCCGTGAAATCGGGCTTGCTTGTCAACGAACAACTGGGTACCGTGGGGCACCCACAGCTAACACAATCAACGGACGGACGAATTCGGGGATTGATTGTCAAGGGAAAGACATGAAGGGGGGACGCACCAATTTATATTCAGATGCGGATCTGAATAGGTCCAACAACAGGCGATCGGAGAGGAAGAAGAGGGCTAGATTACCGGAATATATTATTATCAAATAAAAGGCTGATGGGAGGGGAGAGAAAATAGTTGGGGCCACCCTCGAGTATAGAAGGCCAGGCGTGATGGGTCCTTGTCATTCATAGTTGCTGACCACCTGCCTTTTTGTCGGCGCTTCTATCGGCCACCCAAAGCATTCTCCCACCTGCCCCAGGGAATTCCTGGGTTGAGACCGCAGTAATTACAATCCTTCTTGGATGGATCTTCAGAAACGAAGCAGCTGCTACCGCAAGGGCTCAGTCGCACCCTCGAACTGTACCGCTGTTGTAGCACAATGGCTATAAACGCGCTACACTGAGCGGTTAGAGCGCGTGATGAGAGGATTTTCATTCCAAATGCTGTTAACCGGTGCATTCTGCATTATATTCTATGAGGGATGGATGCAAGATGGTTATGTTGGATTTTGTTGAGAGGTGCCTATACTTCTGTAACTTGAACAAAATAACATGCATAACAGCAAATAATTATAAGTAGGTAGAATTCATGAATCCCCCGCATATGTACGAAACTATAACTGCTTGCCCGCCTCCAGTACTCCATTTATGGCTCTCCCGGGGGAAGTATGCGGGAAGGTATCAACGGCACAGAACTATACAGATAAATAATAAACCGTTATGTAATAATTTGCAGCGCTTTTATTCCACTTTCGGATTCTACATACACTGAAACGGAAACCATCAAATTTTGAAGGGCGTTATTATATTTTTTTCCATGTCCGAAAGGTTCTTTATTGAAAATAATAAACCAATAAATCATAAAATACATAATATAAATAAAAATATATAATAAAAGTGCATTTTTTCAGACCAATAGGTAAAGCTCATTGTTGCTTTTTAGAGGAGGCCCTTGACAACAACAACAACAACAACAACAACAACCGACGAGAGGAACATTCATATTTGAATTTCCCCATGCGTGAAAGCTATCTGCGCGTCTCTTAAGCGTTGGTTTCAAAGTTTTTTTCTGTCACTTGTCACATTCCGCAAGGCCTCTGGAGCTCGCTGACAAATTCCCTTTTGACGATTCCAAGGAACATCGAAAACCGTTTGGCTGCCAAGCTGTGTGGGCTCCTTTATCCTCTTACCCGAATATGTACTTTGTTGCTTCCGAGGAACAATTCTCAACCCACCCAGGAACAAAACGGAAAAGATGGGGCAGAGCCGACAAACGTCTTCCGAAGAGTCTTCTATGGGATCCAAACGTAGAGGTCTGGTACCGGCAGGTGGCCGCGGCCCGGCAGATGGCGCTTGAGCACACTTTTGCTACTTTTTGCCTCGGGGACTTCCTTCTTTTTGTTTGTTGAAGGGGGACAACTATGGGTGTTTCCTCCTGTTACTTCAGTTGTAAATGAATCCTAGGTCTCGGAAGGCAAAGGATATAGTGCCGAAGAAGACTCACTACAGAAGGCAGGTGATGCGAGGATACGGAACTAATCTGGAATAGCGGGGAGTGTAGCCAATGGATGTTAGGATAGATCAACAGGAAACGTCAAGTTGGAATTTCCTGTTAGTAGCTAGCTACGTACTATGTTCCACAAGGTTGACCGACTAATTATATGCAAAATAGAGTACGTAAGTAAATGCCAAACAAAGTTCCAGTTTGATGCAGTGCAGACCGACTCAGAAACCTTAAAAGAAGAAAAAAAACCACAGTCATGCAGCATGGCTATAAGAGCGAATTTTCGAAGTTTTCGGCATCTTCCTCCTCCGCCTAAAATTTTCTGAAAATTAATTTTCGGCCAATGTTTTCCCAACTTGATACCATACAAAATTAAAACAGGAGTAGTTTTACGCAAAGTAAAATTTGGGGTGGAAGGAGGAGGAGGGGGAAATCAAAAATGTTTTGAATACCAGAAGAGTAGGTATTGGGTACGTAACAAATTTTTTGTTCCATTTTTTGCCGAGTAACACCTCGGTTTGTAGATTTTCCAACGCTGAACACGATGGTGAAGTCAGAATTGCGATATCCCATTCCGTTATCAGATTAGAGCAGACGAACCAGGAAGAACATCTCAAGAAATAACCACGTTCCTTCATCTTCAAAGTGCTCCAGTTTGAGAATGGAATGAGATATCGCAATTCTGATTTCACCATCGTGTTCAGCGTACAAAAACCTTTAAAATGAGGTGTCACTTGTCAGACTTTTTCATTTTGGGAATTTATGGGTAATTTTCCCCCCCTAACACTCCCCAACACTCCCCCTTAGGGTGACCCGATTCTGCCCATCTTCGAACTTATCCTGTCGATTGCCAAGACAGATTTTTCGTGCAAATTTGAACTTTTTATCTCAATTCTTTCGAGAGTTATCGTCTGGAATGACACATACATATATAAATATATATATAAATATATAAATAAATATATAAATATATATATATATATATATATATATATATATATATATATATATATATATATATATATATATATATATATACATACATATAATTTTTGGTGTCTTTCGGCAGGGAATTCAGGATGGTCTGAAACGGATTTTGGTATAAAAATCTTTCGGAAATTCGAGTTTTAAAAATTTTGGACCGAGAACAATAGCTTCCTTTTCTTCGAAAATTCGCTAAAAGCGAGTGAAAATAGTCAATACCTGTAACATTGTCGGCACGCATAAAAAAGTGTTCATCATCTACCTAGGGTTCAACTAGATAGGTATAGGAAATGGCCCGCAACGCTCATTTCAATTACAAATTACTCCATTCACTCACAAGTCAAAACATAAACTGACGAAAGAAAGAAAAATTAAGGTATGATGATCAAGGTATTCCATCGGCTGCATCACGAGTAGCAAGACTTTAGCGGTACCTAATGATAATTACAATATAATGACGTAATTTTAAGCATTTTAATGGCTTCACACGAGGAAAGTTGATTAGCCCGCGCTTTCTCATTTATTTGGGCTTTATCCAGGGAATTCACAGTGAATGCGATAAAAATAACGAATGCTGCTGTCTGAATGTAAATTAGAGCTGATAAAACACGATACATAGGGGTAACTGTAAACTGCCGAATGTCTTGGAGGGCCCAAGCGTTAAGCATTAGCAATAAATTGCAGAAATGTGTTTATTCTTAAAATTTCTCTCGAAGGAGCAAAGAAGAACACACACACACACACACACATGCCACTACTACTATTCCAGAAAAACTAATTAAATCTATGTATATATAAAATTATAACGATATATATATATATATATATATCACATGTAAATTAAAATAGTGGTCAACCAAGAACGAGTCTAACAGTAGCTACGCTAAAGCGGCGCGTCCACAAATAAGATTTTCGTAGGTAACATACATATTTATAATAGGTTAAAGTAAAACTAGAAAATAATATGAGGTCTTGTTTAATAGAAAATTTGGATTGTCTAGAATTTTGAAAATCATAAATATTGTAAATTTTGTAAAACCTGTATTACAACCATGTTTCCTTTTACATTATGTTTATGACTTTAAGGTGTAAGGAATAAAAATCACTCATTCAAAATACGGTCAAGGTGAATATCAGTATTATTCATTAGGTACTTAGATGTTAACTGAAAGACTCCCCGAATCTGTTGAATTATAATTTGGCGATGAAGTAGGTAGTTAAGTACAACACTCAATCATATTGGTACAGGTACGGATTATGTAGGCACTTGAATCATATAAACATCACTGTGTCAATGCTGCACATTATTACGTAGCGGGGTCGTCAAATTATATTCAGATCAAATTGCTGCCTAAAGACCAGCTCAAGTGCACTCTCAACACTCAGCTCATTTCGCTGCTTCAATCCAACCCATTCACGCCAAATCGCCACTTATCGGTTAGGTCCCCGAGCCAGACATCTCGAAGATCCGACTGATTCACAGCCGAGTTTGACGATGAGTCACATCACCGTTTTAAAAAGCCCCCTCAAGGTCCGGTGAGGCCAGATCGAGCATGAACAACGAAAATGCCTCAGGATCTGTGCTCTTGTGTGTTTGTGGAGGTGTGCCCTTGTAAGTGAGCGTGAGGACACCTGAACCTCGCTCTCAGACCTAACAGCCCCTTTGAAAGCGGCCCCTTTCTTATTTTGTTGACCAAAGCGATTTCAACAGTGAAGCCACCAGGTTTCGACCTGTTTCTACAAGGCGATGTCACAGAAGAACAACTTCGGCAACATTCAAGATATATACCAGTACCTGTAGTCGAATACCTAGACCAGTAGTATATATATAAATCTATGGCAACATCACAGCTGTACTTTCACAGTTCACAGTTGACACATAAAAGGGGAGGCTCCAGACTGAATGGCAACACCATTGTAGAAAACGCTGCACATTATTACACAAGGGTTCATTATTTACCTGTATAGAGGCCCCTTCTTCGTAGATCACTGTTTTCTGTGGTCAACGCATACCCCCTTCCACCCACCCCCAGTAAAGCCCTAAATCGAGTAATGGAGCCGGACCGGGAATTACATTTTCATGAAAATACGCAGGATACAATAATTCAATAGCATTGATTATTATTTGTTATTACCCACTCATGAATCGTAACGTTTGTTCAAGTTACGAAAGTAACTACCAAAAAATCCAAAACAGCCACCATTCTTCTTATGAAATAATATCACAGAACAACCAATTCGACCTCATAGGTGTTCCCTAGCAATGATATCTGGGCCGGATTTATACCGTTTCATTCATCATCGCGTTGACGAAGCTTTTCGGTGCAAACGAACGGCTGGTCGTACAATGCTCCGGGTGGTCTCAAAAAATTCTCTAGTTTGAGATAAATTTAGAAACGTAAAAAAACCATACCCTTCTACTGAAAGTTTTCGAGCTACGGCAATCTGAAAATTTCAACCCCTATTTTCACCCCTAGAGATGACTGACAGCAACGCCAAGTTTCGCGGACCAACTAGACCCCAAATGGGACCTACAAACCAAATTTTATCAATTTTGGTTCATAATAACTAAGAAAAGTGCGAAGTACGACGTGAGGACAGAGATTTTTTATTCCTTTTTCTGATTCTAAGTACCTTGAAACGGTAACCATCAAAATTTGAGGGGGTTAAAAAAAAATTTCTATGCTCGATTCCAAATGTTCATATCATAGGAACATACAGGAATCATCTGACAATGTTGTTTTAGTGCTTTGAGGAATTATAAATTTCAACAGTTCCGTTCTTTACTTCAGCATTTCAACAAAAATAGTGAAGAAATGTTGGGAAAGATTTGGCTCACTTTTTGCATTATTTTCAGTAATGAACCTTAGGAAACGGGTCGTCAACATGATCGTGAATGAAACGGTTTAAATTCGGCCCAGATATCACTGCTAGGAAATTTCTGATTATAATCATGGATGGCTGTATGAAGTTGTTCTATGATACTATTTCATTTGAGGAATGATGGATTTTGACTTCCGTAACTCGAAAAAAAAGTTGTGCTTCATGAGTAATTAACGATAATTAGCAAATAAGTATGTAATGATAGAATTATTGAATCTTGCGCTTTTTTATGAAACTGTAATTCCCAGGCCGGCTCTAGTACTCGATTTAAGGCTTTCTGGAGGGGAGCTCGAGGGTAGGTATTGACCACAGAAAACAGTGCTCTACGCAGAAGAGGCATCGATATAGATAAATAATAAACTTGTGTAATAATTTGCAGCGTTTTTTTTTCTTCTAACACCAGTAATAAATTGCCGCTCTAAGCAAAAAGGGTGCACATCAAAAAATTGAAATGTTCTGTAGAAGATGTTTTTGATTTTGACGTTTCACACCTCTTTCCTTATATATTTTTTGGTTTATTATTTTCAATAATGAACCATTGGAATCGAGCATGAAAAAAAAAATTCTTACCCCCCCTCAAAATTTGATGGTTTACGTTTCAAGGTATGTAGAATCCAAAACTGCAATAAAAATATTTCTGTCTGTCCGCCGTACGCCGTACGGGCCACTTTTCTTAGTTACCATGAAAAAAAATTGATGAAATTCGGGTTATAGGTTCCGTTCGGCGTCTAGTTGGTCCTCGAAGCTCGACGTTACTGTGAGTCATCTCTAAGGGGTTCAAAATAGGGGTTGAAATTTTCAAAACGCCTATACCATTTTTTTACGTAAATATTTTTACGGTTTTAAATAGTTCTTGAACTTGCGAGTTTTTTAAGACCATCCGGAGCATCGTACGTCCAGCCGTTCGTTCACAGTAAGGCCCCGAAGTTTGCACCGACAGGCATTTTCGACTCCAGTGTGAATCAAATTGTATACAATTCAAACCAAATCTCGTAACCAGAGACGCGCCCACAATAGGAATTTGTGAATACGGCCAATCATTGGTAGGGATCACCTGATTATATTGGCGGAGTATGAAGTCGAGTTGGTTGTTCTGTGATATTATTTAATTTGAAAAATGATGGCTCTTTTGGAGTTTGTTGGTAGGTAGTGGAACTTGAACAAACGTTGAAGTATTATTGATGGGTAAATCATTACTCAACGGTAAATTATTACACAACGGTTCATTATACCATCTACGTAGAAGGGGCTGGAGTTTGTTGGTAGGTACTTTTGCAACTTTTTTCACTCCTAATCAACAATTTCTTTTCAGTTTCTTTGTTAGGTACTTGTTTCTTTTTGTTAGGTACTGTTTGTCATCGGCAGAATTATTTTAGCAACATTTAACTCGTGATTTAGGTAGGTACCTAGTAACGAGTACGGGGTTAGGTACTAACCTACGGAGGGTCTGCTACATAATATGTATAGAATAGTACATATCATATTATATAGACGGGTTATCTATACACAGAGCTGTGATCTGTAACAGGAGGGTATTCTATACAAAATAGTAAACCGTTGTGCAGGGATTTGCAGCGTTTTTGGTTTTTGAGGCATAGAACAGTAAGCCTATTCACCCTCCAACTCACATGCTTTTTACCTGAAAATTCATGTTAATAACTCATTTAAACGAGATGCGCCCTTCTTGCTCAGTATCCGAGGGTAAATTTGGGATATACGCCTTTTTTGCTTAGGAGTTCATCGGTTTTTGCTTTACCAAGTTTTGATAAGATCCAAGATATTTTTGAACCCAATAATTAAAACACATGCTATTAGGATCTGTGATAAGCGAGCCCGAGGAGTTTTGTTGGAACTTATGCTAACCATGAGTTCATGGTGCCAACCTCGTGTTCGATAAAAATGATCGTTTTCCTGAGTTTTTGTTGATCTAACCACCTGAATATGATGTTAAATAACTTTAGCACCTCAATCAATAAATTGTGGTTTGAAGCGTTTGTTTGTTTGAATAGTTTCAAATAATAATTCGGGAGATAGGCTTTCTTGCTTAGGAGAGAAAGGTGGCTCTCATGATGTTTGCCTTTTTTTGCTTACGAAAATTATATACGCCCAACTGCCTTAGGAATCCAAGATAATTAGAGATATGCCCTTTTTCACTAGCGTTTTTCTGCATCTTCCTGTGCCAATAGGTTCACGTACGAGGTATCATCAGAAGAAGCCTCTGAAGATTCTAAATAGGCAAAAACCCGAAAACCGCCAGGATCCGAGATACGCCCTTCTTGCATAGAACGGCAGTGCAGCACCATAATCAAGTTCCACGACTATTCGCGGAATGAAAACCCTTTTTCACCATGAGAAGGTAATAAATGAACGGTTAGTTCTGCGACGCTTCCCTTCACAGACCATAACTGGTGTCCGTCTGGGGTTGCTCGTCTTGATTTTTCCAAAAGCGTTAAAATGAGACGTGAGCCCATCAAATACTAAAGCATTCAGGGTAATGAAGAAGGCAGTGAAAAAGTTTCGAGAAATTCACTTCACATAAGGAAGACGATTGAGGCAACCCTTGAGAAGCTCCGCATACCTCTGTTTTTTGTGAAGACTACCGTCTAAATAAAGGTAAAGCAAAAGAGAGAACGTGGGGGGCTTCACATAAAAACAACATTATGGTCCGAGAGGTAGGATATGAGGACTGAGGTAGGATGGTGGAAGTGGAGAGTAAAGAGGAAAAGGTAGGTACCAAGTCAGAAATTCCACAATATTTTAATGGGGGGTCGCCCCACCCGACTCGCGGCCCCTACAACCCGTTCGCTTGCTTGCTTGTCTTCCCGGAGGAATCTGCACTACACGCATCAGTACATTCATCTCCAACTGGAACGCTTTTCTTACTTATTCTCAGACTTTATACACATTTCAAATTTGAACAACCGTAGTACAGATGAAACCCTGGCTAGGTTCATTCGTTGTTTATTCAGATGGATGGTGTGACGTGACGAAATTCCCACATTAACACAAAATGTAATAAATTAGGGTATTTAGTAAACTACTGGTGAATTTCGTCGTGTCACTCCTTTGTTTGCAATCCAACTAAATAATCTCATCAATTTTCGTGAATAATCTTCCACAGTTTTACTTTGCGTCATCACTCCACCGTTTTACCGGGCCCTCTTTTCCTGATATTCGCTCGGACGCCCCTCTCCTCAGAGTATAAGATTTTCTTATTAATAAACGGGGAGAGTGGGAGGTGAGAGTTGACTTGGGAAAAGGGGAAGCCGGGATCGGGAGACTTCGCTGCTGAAAAGTCTACCGACGAGGAGGCGTCCAGGACGGTCTTCCCCCAGCTGAATTAAGGTAGGAACTTGGTTCCTTTCTCCCAGTCCAAATCATTAGAGTTTCACAAATTAAGTAAAATTTCAAAAAAATGCTAATTCCTAAAGGGGTTTACGAATCTATTTAGAGAATTCGTTTATCAACTTCAAATTCTATATAAATTTTTCTTAAATGAAATTTCCTTTGGCAGTTGGCCTCAGTTTAAAATAATTCTTTTTGGTTTCATCATCTTAAGAATACATTGGGATAGGGTTAGGTTTTTTTCCCCTTCTAAGTTAATTTTGCCCTCAAGGGTTTTTTTTCTAACTCAACTCTATCGCCATGCCTAATTAATAAATTTATAAACATCTCCAACTGGAACTCTTTTCTTACTTATTCTCAGACTTTATACACATTTCAAATTTGAACAACCGTAGTAATGATGAAACCCTGGCTAGGTTCATTCGTTGTTTATTCAGATGGATGGCCCTGAAAGTCGACCTAAATAACAAATCTAAAAGCGGAGATAAGTGCGAATTCTCGTTTTCATCTTTAATGTCTCTTATGTACGAAGATCATAATAATATGATCAACAATTTTGAACTGATTTTAGGCGAAGAATTCGAAACGAAAGTCCATTTCATCCGCTCAAGGAACTTATCAGAAGAAATACGTATTGTTGGTTCTGCAAGCTACCTCATCTAGCAATCCCATTAAAAAATCATAGTTTTTTTCTAAACGGTACTACATGTTTTTTGGGGTGCTGCATCAGATTCCAGAATCTGCCACCTCGTATCTCGTCTGCGTTCTTCAGAAAACCCTTCACGAAAAAGCTTCACAAAACACCTCGAACAAATTTGCGAATCCCCCCCCCCCCCCCCTATTTATATCCAAACTATTGACTCTACAGCAAATTAACATATACGAAATTAAAAGTAAGAAAATATCTACGAACTTTCTGCAAGTTTTATTCTGTTGCATGGTTTAGGCTCTAGAGCGCGTTGAAATATCACGAAATAATGGCAATAAAACATGTAAATCAGGTGACATTTATAGATGATGTTGGATTTTCCAGTCACTTGATTTTCTATGAAAAAGCGAAATGAAAAACTAACAATAATAATAATAAAACTTCGCAAATTATTACACAAAGGTTCATTATTTACCTGTATAGATGCCCCTTCTGCTCAGATCATGGTATTCTGTGGTCAATACGCTCGTGCCAGCACCCTCCCTCCCCCCCCCCCCCCCCAGGAAAGCCCTAAATCGAATACTGGAGCCGGCCCGGGAATTACAGTTTCATAAATATGCGGTGGATTCAAGAATACCATAATTGCCTGAACAAAATTATTTTTTTCTGTCGACTTTTGGTTTATTATTTTCAATAATGAACCATTGGAATCGAGCATGAAAAAAAAAATTCTTACCCCCCCTCAAAATTTGATGGTTTACGTTTCAAGGTATGTAGAATCCAAAACTGCAATAAAAATATTTCTGTCTGTCCGCCGTACGCCGTACGCCGTACGGGCCACTTTTCTTAGTTACCATGAAAAAAAATTGATGAAATTCGGGTTATAGGTTCCGTTCGGCGTCTAGTTGGTCCTCGAAGCTCGACGTTACTGTGAGTCATCTCTAAGGGGTTCAAAATAGGGGTTGAAATTTTCAAAACGCCTATACCATTTTTTTACGTAAATATTTTTACGGGTTTAAATAGTTCTTGAACTTGCGAGTTTTTTAAGACCATCCGGAGCATCGTACGTCCAGCCGTTCGTTCACAGTAAGGCCCCGAAGTTTGCACCGACAGGCATTTTCGACTCCAGTGTGAATGAAATTGTATACAATTCAAACCAAATCTCGTAACCAGAGACGCGCCCACAATAGGAATTTGTGAATACGGCCAATCATTGGTAGGGATCACCTGATTATATTGGCGGAGTATGAAGTCGAGTTGGTTGTTCTGTGATATTATTTAATTTGAAAAATGATGGCTCTTTTGGAGTTCGTTGGTAGGTAGTGAAACTTGAACAAACGTTGAAGTATTATTGATGGGTAAATTATTACTACGGTAAATCATTACTCAACGGTAAATTATTACACAACGGTTCATTATACCATCTACGTAGAAGGGGCTGGAGTTTGTTGGTAGGTACTTTTGCAACTTTCTTCACTCCTAATCAACAATTTCTTTTCAGAACTTCATTATGTGTGTTTCTTTTTGTTAGGTACTGTTTGTCATCGGCAGAATTATTTTAGCAACATTTAACTCGTGATTTACGTAGGTACCTAGTAACGAGTACGAGGTTAGGTACTAACCTACGGAGGGTCTGCGATCTACATAAATATGCATAGAATAGTACATATTATATTATATAGACGGGTTATCTATACATAGAGCTGTGATCTGTAACAGAAGGGTATTCTATACAAAATAATAAACCGTTGTGCAGGGATTTGCAGCGTTTTTCCCTGGAAATCCCTTACTTACTGGACTATATGAGCAGTTCATATGAGCCACGACCTGCAAACCAACGTGCCTCAAACCCACCCAAGTAAATCGAATGGTTACGTCCTCAGCCAACAGTGGGCCAACCGTCTTTCGGATGTTGGTCAGCACCAAGCATTCAATGAAATCAGGACATCATAATGAGAATTTTCACAATCCCTACTAAAATGAGGAGTTTCATTTTCCAACAATTTAACCCAGTAGGTAGGTACTTGTCAAGGTAGAAAATTTGCTGAAGACCTCTACCGTCATCTTCCCTGTGTCTACTGTCTAGTGTGACGTCATCCCAAGTTCGACAACATTTTTAGAATATTTCGCTGAATTTGACACACCGCCAAACTGTTCATAAGTATTTATATTATAAACTACGATCGCCGCTGGTGAATAAGGATGAACAGACGAGGCCGAAAGTTAGCTTGAGAATGGTTATGTATTTGTTGGCCCCTCGGCTCTTTATAGGCCCCTGACATGATCGTCCCCACTCTGAGGTACAACATGTATGTACATTACATTGGTTGTGGAGGAGCAGCCGATCACAACACTGCTCCCCCCAGAATTTAAGTAACGCATTTAGTTAAATTTTGTTCTGTTGCGGTGGCGGTTGTCAGGCGTGGGAGGTGCGTGTGCTGGTTGCGGTGGTCCGCTGTGGCTGTCCGGGTCGGTGTCGTTGGGGGCGGTACATTTGCGACGTATGAAGAGCCGGGGTGTTGGTTGAGTGCGTGGGTACGGCCGCGGCGGCTGTTGTTGCGGGCGCCAGGTGCATGGGGTGCGGCGTTTTTGTGCTCGGGGGTCCCATGTGCGGCGGTAGAAACACGAGCCGTTCGTCGCGCTGCGTGTGGTCGGTCGTGGCTGCGTCGGCGGTCGCTGTTGTCGTCTGTTCGAATCACACGAACCTCTTCGGTGACGGTAGCCACTCGAGGAGGCGGAGCGAAGGGTTTGAGGCGATCGGCGAGAGCAGCGAGTTTCGTGACGTCGGGTTCGTCGCGCGCCGCTATGTGAAGGCGAATGCTGTCTGGAAGGGCACGTGTGAAAAGCTGCCGAACGAGCGGGGTCGGTGTGTCGGCCGGGAGTGCTCGAGTGAGTCGGGGGGCGAGGACTGACGGTAGTTCGTCGTCGGAAGTCGGTTGAGTAAGGCGGTGAGCCGGGAGCCATGGTCCATGTTTAAAGGAGATACCCAGCCCAAGGCTTACGATCTCCCCCCTGCTGCAAGCAGACAGGGAAGCCCTCCTGAGAGGGGACTGTAAACTCAGTCAGTGTCCTTGGATATGCCCAAGTTCCTGTTTACCTACAGGTGGAGGCGAGTGTTCTAGCTCACTCTACCAACTTAGCAGGTTGGTGCCCGAGTTATTGGTTACCCACATAAACTCACATGCCGGAGCCTACCCAATGAACTAACTACAGTTCATGGGGGGGGGGGGGGGGGGCGCCTCCCCACCACATCCAGATCAATTCCAGTGCTTGGGTATCAACCACGACCACCACGAATCCAACCTCAACTGGGGGGCAGACAGGTGGCACTTCGCCGAAGCTGTGTGCCCGTTGCCTGGGGCTCCCCCCGCCCGTGGTACCGGTTTTGGTGTGAGCAAGATCCCAGTTGCCTGGCGTTGCACCACATCCAGATGAGCCGGGAGCCGTCGGACGGTGCGTGCGTGGCGAAAAGGCGAGTTGTCAACGTCTGGTAGCTGTTGGCGTTCGATGGTGCCAGCCGCTAGTAATTCGCCGAAATGGGGCGACGCTTTCGCGTTGAGGTCCGGTAATATTCGGCGAAGTTTCGCGTGGCATGGAGGTCCCTTCGTGACGATTTGATGTTCTACGCATTGCGGTGTGTCGGCCGGGAGGGCTCTACGGAGTCGGCGGGCGTGGACTGACGGATTCTCGTGCTCGGAAGTCGGTTGGGGTCGTCGTAGAGGTCCGCTTGTCGGGGCTCGAAGGCGCGGGCGAATTTAGCATGCGGCGTCGTGAGGCCTTCGTGAGTCAATGTGATCTCGAGTTGGGTGAATCAGACGTGCGGGAATGCGGGGTCGTACGGCCGGAGCTGGTTGATGTCGGTGGAGTCGTTTCTGCGGGTGTCGGTGGTTTCGGGTCCGTGTTCTCGTTGTAGGCGCCAATCCCGGAGAGGTGTCGTCTGGAAGTGTCAGCAGGAAGTGTTCGAGGCGCCGGCGTCCGTTTCCTTATATAGGAATCGGATGGTGGGGCGAAGTAGCGGGGGGCCGCTGCGTTGGGCGTCGAGGCGGGCGTCGGAGTGGGGCGGCGCTGTGGGGCGTCGGAGTGGGGTGCGTGTGCCGGGCGTAGTGCTGCGGAGGTGGGGCTCGTCGCAGACGGTCGGCGGGCGCTGAGCGGCGTTGTTCGTCGTTGCTAGGCGCTGTCGTCGCACCGCGGTCGCAGACGGCGGGCGGAGGCTGCGTGTCACCACTCGGGGTCACCAGTGTAGTGAATAAGGATGAACAGACGAGGCCGAAAGTTAGCTTGAGAATGGTTATGTATTTGTTGGCCCCTCGGCTCTTTATAGGCCCCTGACATGATCAGAGGGGGGTCGGGGGGTCCCCACTCTGAGGTACAACATGTATGTACATTACATTGGTTGTGGAGGAGCAGCCGATCACAACACTCACCAAGGTCGTTCACTATAACATTTTCAGAACAGAAAATCCCAGAAACGTGTATCCTTATCGTGAACCGGTTTCTATTACAAATTTATTTATGTTTGGCGCTTTGAACTGAATCTTCTTGTCCTATGGTTATTCTCATGTGACCATTCGTCATTCCTGATCATTTATCTCGGATTCATTCAATATTTAAAATGATGAGAAGATTGGAAGGAACGAATCTACGATTCTTGTTTTACCCTACCTAACAAATCAAAATTATGGCCCATACAACGTTTCACGGAATACATTGTCGCGTGGAATGGGGTTTTAATCATCGACATCTCCATCGCCTGTAAATTAGGTTCTCAACAGCGAAACGAATTACCGGAGGTGTAACCCCAAACGAATAAATTGCTGAGAGGTGCAAATGAACACCGGGCTCAGACAGGCGACCATCGCCTCGGGACCCGAAATCGGTCGTTGAGAAGTCTCGGTCGAAGAACACATCCATGAAGAAGGTGTCGAACGTGAATTGATCCTAATTGCGGGAGATAAATAAATTCATAAGTCACGGTACATATACTAAATTAGCTCAATGCGCTAAATTTGGACCTCGCTGACAGCGCGTTTGTTTCTGCTTTATGAACCCTTGGAATCGAGCATAGGGAAAAAAATGAACCCCCTAAAAATTTGATGGTTTGCGCTTCAATGTACGAGAATCCGAAAATGGAATAACGAAATTTCTGTTCGTCCGCCGTACCTCACCCTTTTCTTATTACCATGAACCAACATTTAATTAAATTAGGTTTGTAGGTCCCATTTAGGGTCTAGATGGTCCGCGAAGCTCGGCGTTACTGCCAGTCAGGGGTGAAAAATGGGGAATGAAATTTTCAGAACGCAGTAGCTCGAAAACTTTCGACAGAATGGTACCTGCAGTTTTGATGACCTTTTGTGATTGATATCGAATGAAGAATTTTGAGACCACCCGGAGGACTTCCAGCCGGTCGCTCACATTAAGGCCCTGAAGTTTGAACCGAAATGCTTCATCAACGTGTGAATAATACCAGCCCAGATATCATCGCTTGGGAACGGCTGATTGTAATCACGCATGGGTTTTACGAAATCGAATTGGTTGTTCTGTGATATTATTTCATTCGAAGAAAGATAGTTATTTTGGATTTTGTTGATAGGTAACTCCTATTGCGACGTGAACAAATTTGATTCGGTCAGTCTGTCCGGTCTGTGTCCGCAAATCCTTGCCACACGCACAATTTGCTCAATTCTAATACGATTATGCTGAAATTTTCATGTAGGTAAATTTTCATGCGGGTTGGGCCCCAGATGGACCCCTCAGAATTTACTACAGGACGATCGAATCACTAGTACGACCACTGCGCATGCGCAAACGCGAAAACGAAGCTATAAATTTCTATTGAATCAATAGCCCGATTTTACTAAAATTCTGTGAGTAGTTAGGGTGTAGCTCCTAGATGGTCACCTATAAATTACAGAACGATCGGATCACTGCTATGGTCTCTGAGTTTACGCATACGCGAATTCGAGCTACCTACTCAAATTTCTTACGAATATATGGTCAATTTGCTCAAATATGGCGGGTAGTTGGAGTGTAGCGATGAAGGTCTTTCCTGGGGGGAAGCATGAGGGTAGGTAATGGCCACAGGAAACAGTGACCTACTCAGAAGGGGCATCTGTACAGGAAAATAATAAACCGTTTTGTAATAATTTGCAGCGTTTTCAAATAAGACTTAGCGCCGGCTGTATGCCGTTAGCTTGGTTCAAGTCTCCCGTAACGACTTGGTCTAAAACTCAGGTTTGGGTCCTGTGAGGATGTAGAGGGGTGAGTGGCGCCAACCGCAGAAGGTGGCATACATAATTCAGAAGATGATTAGCCCGAGCTGAAGTAAAGCCCACTTAAGAAACTTTTTGACAAGCCAGAAAATAAGAAGCCTCTGAACTCTTCCATCCAGGTGCTTCGTACGATGTCTCTTCAACCAGTCCAAAGGAAGACCGGATCTACTACACAGTACTGGCTCATTTGGAGTGGGCAGCAATTTTTAGACTTCAATTGAATCATCCCAGAATGTGAATTTTCTTAGTTGGGCACGTTCACAGCAAAGTGATTCATAAATAAAATAGCAAAGTTAGAGGTTACCTAGTTATTTATCACAACGGTTCACAAATTCAGATTCTAACTTCACTTTTCCCTATCTGACCCGCTTGACGTTCTCGGAAAGATCTCAACGAGATTAAAAACCTACGATGTTTAAACCCCTATTCTAAGTAGGTGGAACATAGCTTTGTAAGATCGATTATCCCAACACATCGTAAATGACCGGATCTTCTTTGCAATAGTTGGACAACTATGAATGATTACTGATTTTGCTTCCCGGATTGCTGGGTTTGTTGTTCTTCAGCGAATTACTGAAGAGGGCGCCGGGACCCCACTCAACATTTCCTACTACCACTCGAACAAGACGACGACCACTCCAATTTAGCCCCTTCCTTGTCTACCAGAACTAATTGCAGTAGAGCGAGGACGGAGCATCATTCACTCTTCCCCTTCTTGACGGTGACAGACACAAAGAGGGACAATAAGGAGCTATATCATACAGTATATTAGAGCAATTATGGA
The DNA here is from genome assembly GCA_954871275.1 of Leptopterna dolabrata. Classification (NCBI taxonomy): domain Eukaryota; kingdom Metazoa; phylum Arthropoda; class Insecta; order Hemiptera; family Miridae; genus Leptopterna; species Leptopterna dolabrata. The sequence continues at coordinate 11,465,992 of OX940983.1, read as the reverse complement.
TCTTGAAGGGATAATCAAACAAAGGTAATATATATATATAGAGGAACAAATACATTCACATTCATAAATCCAATGGAAAATCATTACAGCTGTTCCAATGCATCCGAGAGTCAAGGTCCGTGCAACAACCGAAACTGGAGCGAATTAAATAACACGCGATGAAACCGTAGAAGCCATTTCAAAAAAAAAACGCTGCAAATCCCTGCACAACGGTTTATTATTTTGTATAGAATACCCTTCTGTTACAGATCACAGCTCTATGTATAGATAACCCGTCTATATATGATATGTACTATTCTATACATATTATGTAGATCGCAGACCCGCCGTAGGTTAGTACCTAACCCCGTACTCGTTACTAGGTACCTACCTAAATCACGAGTTAAATGTTGCTAAAATAATTCTGCCGATGACAAACAGTACCTAACAAAAAGAAACACACATAATGAAGTTCTGAAAAGAAATTGTTGATGAGGAGTGAAAAAAGTTGCGAAAGTACCTACCAACAAACTCCAGCCCCTTCTACGTAGATGGTATAATGAACCGTTGTGTAATAATTTACCGTTGAGTAATAATTTACCGTAGTAATAATTTACCCATCAATAATACTTCAACGTTTGTTCAAGTTTCACTACCTACCAACAAACTCCAAAAGAGCCATCATTTTTCAAATTAAATAATATCACAGAACAACCAACTCGACTTCATACGCCGCCAATATAATCAGGTGATCCCTAGCAATGATTTCATCTCCGCCAAATTTCCTATTGTGGGCGCGTCTCTGGTTACGAGATTTGGTTTGAATTGTATACAATTTCATTCACACTGGAGTCGAAAATGCCTGTCGGTGCAAACTTCGGGGCCTTACTGTGAACGAACGGCTGGACGTACGACGCTCCGGATGGTCTTAAAAAACTCGCAAGTTCAAGAACTATTTAAAACCGTAAAAATATTTACGTAAAAAAATGGTATAGGCGTTTTGAAAATTTCAACCCCTATTTTGAACCCCTTAGAGATGACTCACAGTAACGTCGAGCTTCGAGGACCAACTAGACGCCAAACGGAACCTATAACCCGAATTTCATCAATTTTCTTACATGGTATCTAAGAAAAGTGGCCCTTACGGCGTACGGCGGACAGACAGAAATATTTTTATTGCAGTTTTGGATTCTACATGCCTTGAAACGTAAACCATCAAATCTTGAGGGGGGGGGGGGGGGGGGGGGTAAGCATTTTTTTTTCATGCTCGATTCCAATGGTTCATTATTGAAAATAATAAACCAAAACGCTGCAACGTCCTTGTTGTTGATAATTCTATTGGACATACCTACAGAAATATTGGCTGTTCATTTATTGTTTCTTTCATGTGTAATAATTGAAATAGCTATTTTTGATGGGTTCCACCAATTTTGGCCCCCAAAAACGTAGGCTCCTATTTTAGACGAACCATCTTTGATCATTGACAGTGCCATTCAACTGTCTGGATTCACCTGTTGATACGTCTTCTTGATCAAACAAATGTATGGTGGTTACAGAAAATGTCCCAGGTTTTTGGCTCATAAAAAATGAATTTTGGGAGCTGAAACTTCGTTAGAAACTCAATTTTCCATTCTTTGGTCCAAATCGACTGCATATTCGGTCTCCTGCCTTAAAAAACACGAAAAACAAGTTCATGTTACTAAAAAAAAAAAAACCCAACTTTTACACCCATTTTTCACCCATAACACCCTTGGATGCATTCCGATCGGGCTGCAAAGTTTCGGGGCACAACTAGGGCCCAAATGGAGCCTCTCCGTGGGAAAGAACGAATTTTTTAGAACCTAAAATAAAGTAGATATGGATGGACGGCGTATGGACATCGCATTTTGGCTTATTATTCTGTGAATAATACACCTATGTATTCGCTCAGCAAAAAATTTTTGTAACAATCCCTCAAAAATTTTTCTTTTACATTATCAAGGTGCGCACATTCAGAAAATGCAATGTCCGTCCGCCGTACACCGTATCATGCATACCGGCTTAATTTCGGTCTAAAAAATTCGTTCTTTCGCAAACATGCATTTGGGCCCTAGTTGTGTCCCGAAACTTTGCAGCCCGATCGGAATATACCCAAGGGTGTTATGAGTGAAAAATGGGTGTACAAATAGGTATTTTTATGTTCTAGTAACATGAGCTTTCGAGGTATCGTTTTCCATGTTTTTTGGGACGAGATGACCGAACATGAAATAGATTTTGACCAAAGAGTGGCAAATTGAGGTTCTAACAAAGTTTCAGCCTTAAATTTACGTCAAATTTTGGTCTAAAATCGTCGTTTTTCGGCACACAGTTTGGGTCCCCATTTGGGAAAACATCTGGGACCCCTAATTCTGCTCCGAAGTTCAACAGCCCGATCGGAATACACCCATGGGTTTAATGAGAGAAAAACGGGAGTAAAAATGGGGGTTTTCGAGGGATTTTTGAGGTTTTAGTGAACATGAGCTTGTGAGGTATCGTTTTCCTTGTTTTTAGGGCGAGAAGACCGAATATTAAGTTGATTTTGACCGAAGAGTCAAGAATTGGGGTTGTAACGAAGGTTAAGCAGGTTAAATTCATTTTTTATGAGTCAAAAATCTGGGGAATTGTCTGAAATCACCACAAATTTGTATCATAACACTAGTGGTATTAGCAGGTGGATCAAGACAATTGAATGGTACTATCAATGATCAAAGATAACCTGTAAAAAAATTTTGAAGGGGTGTTATAAAACACTTTTGCTGAGCGAATACATAGGAGTATTATTCACAGAATAATAAACCAAAATATTAGTGTAATAAGTAGTGGAACTTCTGAGCACGATTGCCGGAAACGAAGTAAGATGAATACTTTGGGGGAAAGTACTTTTGGCAACTGCGGCGATGAGGAGGGGTGAGGTGGGGGATGGTAGAGTGTAACACAGTCGGTAGTACGCAACAATAATAACAACTTGACGTCTTCAGCAGGCAGTATCATCTCAACCTACCTACTCATTCTTAGAAATACTCTAATAATTGGAATTTCAGCAACATTAAAGGAGTTTAAGCGCTCACTTCGAAGTGATCTCAACAAGCTACTGATTCTGAAGATGTTGATTTCGTTCCCAGTTGCGGTGTTATCTTCACTGTACTCCTAAAGCCTGCCTTTTGCCAACAACAAGCCGAAAAGCCCGCTACTACCCGTTCCAAACCCTGGGGCTCCAAGTCCCGAGGCGAAACTATCAAACTCCATACAGCAAAGAGAGCCCTCGACATTTCAAATTTCATAGCTCTCCTTCATTCACAGGGACAGGACAAAGGCAAGGAACATGGCACGATTCCCAACTAAAACCCTGAAACCTTACTCTCAAGCTACGGGACCAGACTTCCAACAATGTCTTATTCATGTAAGTAACTTCTCTTTCCAGGTAATTTACTTCTCAAGTTGGAAGCGTTGAAAAGTTACAGACAGAACTTTTCGTAATTACAGCGGTTTTAGATGGGAGAGGCGGCGGGGACGGCAAGATGAATAATTCACGGGCGGGAGACTTTTAAACAGCGGCGAACGCCTTTTATTTAAAATGGGATTTAACGGAGGAGCATGAAGGAAAGGAAGGTTAGGATAGAACACTGGAGGTGAAAGAAGAATAACTTCTGAATGTTGAGGACAAATTACACCGTAGAAAAGATACCTAAATTCCTATTCTATGACGGCATGACGCTCATACCGAGCACCCTGAACATGTGTGCTCGCCTCGAAGTCATGCCCAAATACTTCAAAGCTTATTTTTATGTTAAAACCGACTAATGAGTACAACTGTTCATTTTCACGCGGTCTCTTAGAGGTTGAAGCATGATGCTATCGATGTAGCAGCTCCAGGACACGATTCACGTTTGTCAACCCGAAAACCACGAAGTTCTCTTTTCACGGCACCTTCAACCGCCAAGGAAAAACGCAGAAGTAGAATAGAAGTATAATATTTTCATAGCTGTGACACCTCCTCCTAACAGAAACGGTACAAGGTGGGTATCATCAAACAACAACGCCCATAAAACATCTCACAGGGAAAATATTGTCAGTACAACTTAAATTCGAAGTTCAGTAGAAGCTCCATATCAATATAATTTACGCATGTGCAACCTACATGATAATATATTTGCTTTTGATTCCATGTAAATTCGAGAGTAGCATTTCCGTTGCACTCGTGGAGGAGGAGTGAGGCACATTTGATACCATACTATTTGTCCTTTTATCAAAGTTCGGCGTCATTTTCTATTTCCACACTGAGAAGACATTCAACTTCAGCCATCTCAGGTGAGAACTATACATTCTGAAAGGTAGGTACACATGTATCTCCTCTCTCAAGAAGCGTTCTCAAATATGTTCATGAAAACTGTTGTCTGACATTGTTATACTTGGTTGTTATGTGTTGTCAATCGTGCCCAGAAACTTTCAATGATTGCGCCAAATATGTTAGGTTGAATGACTGATGGCTGTCAGTTTATTAAGTCCAAAATGTAGGAATTAATGAAGTCTGAAAGGAGAAGAGTTCTTCAGAAATGTTATGAAGCTGGTCAACACTATTTATCACTAAATTCCTCCCTCCAGAAGCACAATAATAAGGCATGCAGAACAAAATGAGGAAGGCAAGAAAATCGTAGGTAACCAAAATTAATGGTGTACCTAGTTTAAGATGGAAAAGAGATTTTAGAAGATTTATCAATGTGAACCGCAGTATCGAAAAATGTGAAAATACGTAAATATCTCTCTCTCCTACAGTTGAAAATTTGTTGATTCAGGTTAAATCGAATCAAATCAAATCACTATTTACTGGTAAAAACTGAAAACTAATATTATCATACTTGGGGGTCCCGTGTATCTGGACAATTAAAAAAAAAGAAGCACAATTAATTCTCATTATCTGAGCAGTTTTTTTGTCCACCGAAGAATAAGTCAAAGACTTGTGGCCTTCGGTGGAGCCCTACGTTCAGCCAATTAGTAGGTAGGTATGAATCTGGGTGACAGTGAAAAGCTAGAACTCAATTCAATTGAAATGCCCATGTGCTTAGGAGAAACGAAAACGAAAAAATACATCAATAACTAATAATCGAGGGGGTGAGGCAATTAGTAGCCAAGTAAAGAGCGAAATGAACAGATCGAATATTCTGATCCTCTCACTGGAGGACAGCTGATCAGGTTTACTTTACTTTTCAATAACTAATAATAAATAAATGTTTCTGAAGGAGAAACCGTTGTGTAATAATTTGCCGTTGTGTAATAATTTGCCATTGTGTAATAATTTACCCATCAATAATACTTCAACGGTTGTTCAAGTTGCAAAAGTAGGTACCTATCAACAAAATCCAGCCCCTTCTAGGTAGATGAGCCGTTGTGTAATAATTTATCGTTGTGTAATAATTTGCCCACCAATACAATCCGTTGTAAGTTAGTTCACCATCGTGTAGTAATAATTTACCCATCAATAATACTTCAACGTTTGTTCAAATTTCACTACCTATCAAAAAACTCCAAAAGAGCCATCATTTTTCAAATGAAATAATATCACAGAACAACCAACTCGACTTCATACTCCGCCTATAAAATCAGGTGATCCCTAGCAATGATTTTATCTCCAGCCAATTTCCTATTGTCGGCGCGTCCCTGGTGACGAGATTTGGTCTGATGTATACAATTTCATTCACCCTGGAGTCGAAAATGCCTGTCGGTGCAAACTTCGGGGCCTTACTGTGAACGAACGGCTGTACGTACGGTGCTCCGGGTGGTCTTAAAAAACTCCCAAGTTCGAGAACTATTTAAAACCGTAAAACAATTCACGTAAAAAAAAAAGTATATTCGTTCTGAACATTTCAACCTCTATTTTGAACCCCTTAGAGATTACTGACAGTAACGTCGAGCTTCGAGGACCAACTAGACCCCGAACGGAACCTATAACCCGAATTTCATCAATTTTGATTCATGGTAACTAAGAAAAGTGGCCCGTACGGCGTACGGCGGACAGACAGAAATATTTTAGCATGAATATGCTTTAGCCGTGACCTAACTAGCCAAAAAAGCAAATTTCGTAACGAAATTTCGTAACGAAATCTGGGACGACAACATTTGTAATGATTTTCACGTACAACCGATTCGTTGCTACGGAACTTTAACTTCGCCAGTTATCATCGTACAAAAATCGTTCACCACTCGTTGGATAGCTCTCGATTTACCTAACCATATTACGTTAACCACTGCGGAGTGCGTGGCCGACAAGCTGCGGTATGAGCGTGATTGATTAAATAATTGTTTACACACAGGTGATCATTCTCACTAACGAGGTACGTGGTACGTGGTGTGGGTGCGGGAGGGGGCGCAAAGACATAAAATGTCCCTCGTGGTTGCGTACTTGTACGAAAGCTGTACTTTAAAACGGGCTTCAAACCTACTTTAGTTTGACATTACAAGTCGTTCCCAACCAAACACACAAAGCGTGAAGTAATAGTTAGGTTCAGGTAAAACACATTCTGTGTTTCTATAATTTCGTCCGAAGTATGTAAATAGAGGTAACCGGGGGTCCAGGGGGCTTGCCCCCTGGCGAGGCGCGGAGCGCCGAGTTTTCTTTGCTCCTTTTCCCTTCCTTCTCACTCGTACTGACTCCATCGGGCAAAGTAGATTGGCGACAATTCCTCGTTTGAAGGATGAAGTATTGAAAACAAATGTGCAGCCAGAGTTGGGCGTAATCATAATCATAATTACGATTACGATTATAATCACAAGTTCCTGAGATATGATTACGATTACGATTACAATCACAAGGTCCTGAGATATGATTACGATTACGATTACAATCGTAATCATAAGTATGATTACGATTACACTCGTAATCATACATTTCACTGTGATTACACTCGTAATCACAATTTTTTCTGTGATTACGAGTGTAATCACATTTTTTTCCTGAGATTACGAGTGTAATTACAGAAATTTTCCTGTGATTACAATCGTAATCACAGGAAAATTTCTGTAATTACACTCGTAATCTCAGGAAAAAAATGTGATTACACTCGTAATCACAGAAAAAATTGTGATTACGAGTGTAATCACAGTGAAATGTATGATTACGAGTGTAATCGTAATCATACTTATGATTACGATTGTAATCGTAATCGTAATCATATCTCAGGACCTTGTGATTGTAATCGTAATCGTAATCATATCTCAGGAACTTGTGATTATAATCGTAATCGTAATTATGATTATGATTACGCCCAACTCTGTGTGCAGCCTCACATAATGATACCCACATTTTGGGTCAGAGAAACAGCGAGGAGCACATCATGAGGCTAAAGCATATTCATGTTTTGTAATTTTAGCCAAGGGCTCTAAGTAGTACTCAGGCGAGGCGCGCACGCAGCGCCGAGTTTATTGCAGTTTTGGATTCTACATACCTTGAAACGTAAACCATCAAATTTTGAGGGGGAGGAGAGAATTTTTTTTTCATGCTCGATTCCAATGGTTCATTATTGAAAATAATAAACCAAAAAAAAGAAGTTATACAGGATGGTCTTGAAAGGAGACGAAGGGCAGTGGGGCAGATTCGGCCCAAGAAAAATGAGAAAGTGATGGGATAATGCTTAAAAAACAAAATGTCCTACTAAACTATTTTGGCTAGATGGGGTTCTTGAGATTTTTAAAGTTAGCTATCTTAACATTATATTTTCATAGCAATTATAAGCAGTGCGTTATAAAACGAGATTATAAGAGCTAAGAGATCCCGCTATTTAGAAAAAAATTAACCAGAATCTCCTAATAATCGAGTATAATTTAGTTCCCAGGGAGTCGGTTAGTTGTACGAAATATATTGGTTTTGTGTAAACACAGAGACCCACAGCTTTGACCAGAAAAACGTGAAAAAACTCCGGGGGTTGCATTCCATTGGCGTTGCCAACCAGGGAGGTCAGCGCACACCACCATCCACATATAATGCTACTCACTAAACCCCTAATAGCTCGAGGAACAGGTGGTTTGGCAATTATGCTCCGAACAATGGCTTTCATTAGTTCTTTAGTTGAAGCACAGAAGACTGCAGTTGGACCCTTATGCCCTCCTCCAATACCCAGCCTGCCCTTTCTGTGGGGGGAAAAAACTGTCTGTGGGAGACCCCTGGACAATTAGTTAGGGGTTTTAGCGGTTCGGAATGTTAATACTACTTTTTTTTAGGCCACGAAACTCCAACAAGTTGTTAATGGGTCGCACAATGATAGTTTCCCATCAAAACGTTTCGATCGGTGGCCCAAAATTATTTTAGACGCCTTCAAAAGGTGGATAGGTTCATATTTACCTGTTTCAACCCCATGTTGATACCAGGTTTTCGCTATCAAGAAACAACTTTTTTCTTCGATGGATTCATAAACGTTGTAATTAGTAGATATCAATTGAAGAATAACCACACTGCAGGCGGGAAACCACGAATTGATTCGAAAATTGACATGAAAATCGAAATGTCTAAAGTAGCTATTTAATGCTGAAAGGATGTCATATTATTCTGTATCAGTAGCACGTTCTGTCTGTGTGCATTTATCTGTCACTCCAAACTGCATCTGACCAAACCGCCTAAGAGATGAAATTAATTACAAACAATTTCAGCAAAATTGGTGTAACAGATCCTATTGAAACTTTGAAAGCATGCGAAGTACTTCAAGCTGAAAAAACATAGTGACGAGCGATACCAGAGAACATTCGATATCAGTGCTCGATACTGGCATCGAGAGAAATATTCTATACAACTGAAGTAAATGCCTACCGACTTATTTTTTATTTTAGTGGGTTTATTGGGTGGGGATTTATTTTTTCCGACACCAGAACTTGAATCGAATGCAAGATTCGAATACAAGATTCGACACCAAAGGTAGAAACTTAGGATCAATAGAAAATAATAGATAATTTGCTCATTTCGATGGGTATCGCACGTCACTACAAAAGCATTCCATTCCTCGATGATTTGCTTTCATATGGAATTTCGTGGGGAGCATAAAAATCAAATGTGTGTTGGATTTCGGAAGGTAGTTACTTAAGTCACAACTCTTTGGGAACGGCAATTCAGGCCCAGGTATTTTACTTGATAAGGTACTTCGCTTGCTATAGAAAGATTTCTCGTGAAAGCCCCCGTATACCGCATACTTAGAGACGCATTACTAGTTTGGACCCCCCTCCCCGCCCCTCCGAAAGCTAGGCATCCCTTCGCTCAAAGCTCAAAGTGAACGAAAATGGCTCGTAATTTCGGTGAGTGCTTTCAAGCTCGTGAGTTGCTGTTGGAACGCAACTTGCCGTCTTCCTTCGTGTAGATACAACAATCGAATGCGTTAGTACGCCTTTCGTATGGAACACGTTCATCATATTGACGTCTACCTTATGAAGACGTCATTATGTTGGTAGGCATTCAAGTGTATCACAAAACATTCAGCGGTAATCCACCGAGACCCAACTTCTGAATGCCTACTTTGTTACAGTCTCATTTGACCATCTAACGTAATCTGGCCAAGCCCGATTTTTGGTTTATTATTCTGTGAATAATACACCTATGTATTCGCTCAGCAAAGAATTTTTATAACCCCCCCTCAAACTTTTTTCTTTTCCGTTTCAAGGTGCGTAGATTCAAAAACGCTGCAAAGTCCTTGTCACATGGGTTTATTATTCAATTGGACATACCTACAGAAAGGTTGGCTGTTCATTAATTGTTTCTTTCATGCGTAATAATCGAAATAGCTACTTCTGATGGTTTCCATTAATTTTGGCCCCCAAAACACAAATTAGGTACGCTCTTTTTTTTCTTTTTTTTTAAACTATCTTTGATAATTGGTAGTGCCATTTAATCGTCCTGAACCACGTCTTGACACTTTTTCCAGTGTTATTATACAAACTGATGGTGATTTCAGACGATTTCCCAGGTTTTTCACTCATAACATTTTCACTCATAACACCCCTGGGTATATTCCGATCGGGCTGAAAAGTTTCGGGACACAACTAGGGCCCAAATGGAGCATGTGTGCGAAAGAACGATTTTTTTAGACCGAAAATGAAGCCTGTACACGTGATACGGCGGACGGCGTACGGCGGACGGACATTGCATTTTTGGAATCTATGCACCTTGAAACGTAAAAGAAAAAATTTTGAGGGGGTGTTATAAAAATTTTTTGCTGAGCGAATACATAGGTGTATTATTCACAGAATAATAAACCAAAAACGCTGCAAAGTCCTTGTCACATGGGTTTATTATTCTATTGGACATACCTACAGAAACGTTGGCTGTTCATTAATTGTTTCTTTCATGCGTAATAATCGAAATAGCTACTTCTGATGGTTTCCATTAATTTTGGCCCCCAAAACACAAATTAGGTACGCTCTTTTTTTCTTTTTTATTTAACTATCTTTGATCATTGGTAGTGCCATTTAATCGTCCTGAACCACGTCTTGACACTTTTTCCAGTGTTATTATACAAACTGATGGTGATTTCAGACGATTTCCCAGGTTTTTCGCTCATAAAAAATCAATTCTGGGAGCTGAACATTTGGTAGAACTCAAGTTTCCACTCTTTGGTCAAAATCGACTTCATATTCGGTCTTCTCGTCCCCAAAAACATAGAAAACGATATCTCAGAAGCTCATGTTACCAATATGTTGCTAAAACGTAAAAAGTACCTATTTTTACACACATTTTCACTCATAACACCCCTGGGTATATTCCGATCGGGCTGAAAAGTTTCGGGACACAACTAGGGCCCAAATGGAGCATGTGTGCGAAAGAACGATTTTTTTAGACCGAAAATGAAGCCTGTACACGTGATACGGCGGACGGCGTACGGCGGACGGCGTACGGCGGACGGACATTGCATTTTTGGAATCTATGCACCTTGAAACGTAAATGAAAAAATTTTGAGGGGGTGTTATAAAAATTTTTTGCTGAGCGAATACATAGGTGTATTATTCACAGAATAATAAACCAAAATGCAATGTCCGTCCGCCGTCCGCCGTACGCCGTCCGCCGTATCACGTGTACAGGCTTCATTTTCGGTCTAAAAAAGTCGTTCTTTCGCACACATGCTCCATTTGGGCCCTAGTTGTGTCCCGAAACTTTTCAGCCCGATCGGAATATTCCCAGGGGTGTTGTGAGTGAAAATGTGTGTAAAAATAGGTACTTTTTGCGTTTTAGCAACATGTTGGTAACATGAGCTTTTGAGGTATCGTTTTCCATGTTTTTGGGGACGAGAAGATCGAATATGAGGTCGATTTTGGCCAAGGAGTGGAAAATTGAGGTTGTACCAGATGTCAGCTCCCAAAATTGATTTTGTATGAGTCAAAAACCTGCGAAATCGTCTGAAATCACCATCAGTTTGTAGAATAACACTAGAAAAAGTGTCAACACGTGGATCAAGACGATTAAATGGCACTATCAATGATCAAAGTTAATTTGAAAAAAAAAAGATCGTACCTACCTAATTTGTGTTTTGGGGGCCAAAATTGGTGGAAACCATCAGAAATAGCTATTTCAATTATTTCACATGAAACAAACAATAAATGTACAGCCAACATTTCTGTAGAATAATAAACCCCATGTGACAAGGACTTTGCAGCGTTTTTTGTTTAAATCGTACGCACCTACCTACATTCCATAGACAACGAATATTTCATAATTTACGATAAGATACGAACTGATATCCAACTATTCTAAACCAACATAGATACAAGTAAATATCCGCAGTAACCATGATCATCGTTTTAGGGAATATTAAAAACCCAATGAGTGTCGGGTTAATAACTGCCACTCAAAAGCATCGAATTCGATGCGCAAAAGAAAGAGGTCTTGGATGACGGACATTCAACATCAATGCCAACATCGAAATGTATGTCCATCCCTAAAATGTCAGCCCTTTCCTTAGAGGGCGAAAGCCGCCTTGCTGTTATATTTATCCTACTGCAGTAGGTACCTGCACCAAACTTACGAAATAAACTGATGGTATCATATTTCGATCTGTTTGTGGTGATGAAAATGTTAATGAGTTTCCTTTTCGTTTGAAGACGACATCACTTTCTACACGCAAGACTAGGTGAAATTTAGGAATTATCATTCTAAGGAATCCAGGATCAACTGAAATCTAGGTCTACTGCAACATTAAGAAACCTACGTGAATATTAACATTTTTGATAGAGATCTACCATTTTTTACTATGTAACGTAATGTGTTTTCTATGGCATGTAAAAGTTTTGAAATCACAGAGTGAAGGGTTACCTTGGTATATGTCCAATGTATGCTGGGGTCTGAGGAGGTAAATGGGTAAGAACTGATGACAGTAGGAGCTGAGAAACACTTCACTGAGCATGCAATATTATTACCATAAAATACTCATCACCGAGAAGAGAAAATTTCAAGTTGTTCAGATCCTCAAAACTGGTAAGGGAATAAAAACTAGCCGCACACCTTGGCCGAACCAATCTCAACAGAAGACTGAACACGGAAGGAGGAAGTACTGGATATATTATCCGGAACACCATGACATAGTATGAACAGAAAACAGGTACCTAGATAGCCTGGAAGTACCAGAAGTATTTCAGAAAAGGGATGGAGAGGAGAGAGAATACTAAGACTAAGAACAACTCTTAGGAATGGCAGCAGGCAATAGACTCCCAACTTGATTGTTTCAGAGAATCACAGGAGGCCATTTTCCTGGTGGAAGATTTCCCGCTAACTGCCTGAGTTGGGATCAGTTTTGTAATCACGGGTGACAAAAATAAGTACAAAGTTAGAACCTACTACGCAGAACGTAGAGCCTAACTCCTCTCCAACCAGATCGCTACCATTGTGGCCTTGCTAGGGCGTATTTCATATTCATTCACATGTGGAACCTGATTTAGAACAATAAATTGAACTGTGCCACTTTATTGCGAGTAGGAGGTAGGTAGGTTGGAGGAGTAGGAGGCTTTAGATACCATCATCAGACTATTTTGATTCCTCACTACCGGAAGGTAGGAGGCATTGGATTCGTGATCAAGTAAAAAAAGAATTTATGCCCCCAAAATGAAGATACTACCATTTTGCGTTTCAGACAACAACGAACAGTTTTGGTTCCGTGCCTGTCTGTCTGTCTGTGTATACAATTCCTTGTAACGTACATAACTACCCGAAATAAGGATCGAAATGGGATGAAATTTGGAGGGTAGGTGCAGGTTGGGTCACAGATGGTCCCATACCAAAATCATTGAAAAATACTCTAACGTGAAATAGGTATTTGAAACGCCCATAACTACGTTAAATATCGTTGAAATGAGTTCAAACTTGGAGGGTCGTTCAGGAATAATATTTGATAGTTCCGCGTGAATACCATTGGTCGTACTGTAACTATCGTCTGCGCACGCACGAACATGAACTGTTCACCATTTCCTTGTAACGCTTCTAACTATGCAAAAATTAGTCGCAGAGAACTGAAATTTGAAGGGTATACCTACGCGGGTCGGATCGCAGGTGTTCCAGAATAAAAATAATTGAAATCGGACTGTAACTTTCGTCTGCGCATGCGCAAACGTGAAATAGGCACTGAAACGCCCATAACTACCTTAAATATCGTTGAAAAGAGTTCGAACTCGGAGGGCCGGTCAGGAATAATACTTTGATAGTTCCACATGAATTTAATTGGAATCGTACAGTAACTTTCGTCTGCGCATGCGCGAACATGAAAGTTGACCATTTCCTTGTAACTATTCTAATTACGCGAAAAATTTTGAGGTTATAAGCGGGTTGGATCGAGATGGTCCCCGCATAAAAATCATTGAAATAGTACCGTAACTTTCGTTTGCGCATGCGCGAGCGTCAGATCCTCGTAGCGTCCATAACTACCCTGCAAATCATCGTAAAGCGGTGAAATCTGGAAGATAGATAGAGGTGAGGTGTTGTATGGTCTCAAACGCATTCCATCATGATCAGACTATAACTTTCGTCTGCACATGCGCAAACGAAAAATCCTTGTTGCATTTGTCCGTTGTTCACACTATACACCGACAGGACCTACCCAACTAATTCTGTTAGCCCATGTGACCTGAGTCGTTTAGTCATTAACCCATGCATGGATACTCCACCTGCCCATTGAATTAATCCACCCAGCTATTCTATAAGTTCATGTGATTCAAGGGAGGAAGCTATACTGCCTACTCGAACTGGCAGACATTTTAATATAGTTTTGCTCCAAGTGGAGTTGTCGCTGTACACTCTTTTGCATATGAAATATACATTTGTACAGGGGCGTCCATAAGGCGATTTGGGCCACTGCCATCCACAAACACTAGGAGTAGAAAAAAAAAGTATATATTGTACTTGGCTTTTTTAACGAAGTTTAACAGTGACCCGCTAGATTTCTCTCCACCCAAAAATCATTCTGTTCACAATCGAATCGATTCCTTCGAATCGATTTGTCATCTTGATACGTGATGCTTAAGACTTTCGATTTGTCGTCTCGTGAATCACACCCGCTTCCTCTGTTGAGTCTATTGCCCCTTGGCCAGTCTTCCATTTTTTTTTTTTTGGGTCGAATTTTGCGCTTTCGCGTTCAGTCCGGTTCCAGTGACAGATTGGGATTTGTGGTACCTACGTGCGTTTTGTCCTGTTTGCTGTTCTTGTGGATTGATCGGCGTCGTAACAAACAGATAAATACCTAGCTACTTAAATACCTAGCCACTAGTCCAAGCTCCTCCATTCAAGTAGGTACAGGCGGACGGGTCACTGTTTCGCTACATTTTAGTGCACTATACATATTTTTGTACCAAATGGATTCCATGCCTAATTTACAGCTGAAATGTTTGACGTTTTCGTACGACGATGGAGTGTTGATTAAAAGTTTAGGAAGAGCCCACCGTTTTCAGAGCCCAACCACCGCTACTGCATTTGTAATCAGTTAATGGAAGCAAACCTGTTTTACAGTAAAGTTGATAAACATTTTAAAAAAAAATTTGCACAATAAATATATAAATAAAAGTATTTCTTCTGTATCATTCTAACGATCTGAGCAGCTCCCGTATTTTTTAGGAACAAATTTGGGATAGACTTGCGCGTTGGAAATGGGCGGTCAGACCAACACCTGTTGTATTGACACAGATAATGGGTATGTATTTACCAGGGAGCCGCATCAGCTTTTTAAAAGGACATTTCGATAAGAATTCCACGGCAACTCGGGGAAGTCTCGAGCAAACATCTTTTCTACAAGTAAATAGTATTCCTAACACCCAGTGTTTGACCTGCGAGAGGAATGCGATACCCGAGGTGGAAGACAGAGAAAATATTTGAAATACTGAGATTCAGAATATTATCGAAGATAGCTGTGTTGGATTAGGGAGTTTTCAAGCTATGTTAGCATTTAGCCCGCTATTCTGAAGTTAGTATCAAAGTGTGTCAATTCACAATTTTTGTCGCGATCACAACTAGTAAGGTTCAGTGATAAGAACTCCTGCCAATATTTGCAAATATATATTTCAGCATATATTTGCATATATCCTGTAATTCTTGCTAATATAAATGTTAGTACCTACGTAGGTACACTAGATTCAATATTTAGAGTCCAATCACTGTTTTTACAGTCGATTTCTGCATGATTCCTACCATGGTATTTTAGCGAATTTTCAAAGAAAATGGAGCTAAAGCAATGGTTCCAAAATTGTCATAACACGAATTTTTGAAATTTTTTTAATATGCAAAACCGTTTCAGAGCATCCTGAATTCATCGCTAGATTTTAACAAAAATGTATTTGGTATATATATATGTCACTCCAGACGATATCTGACCTTGAGTACATGATAAAAATTCCCCATTTCGCCAAAATGTTCTTATTGCCAAACAAAAGAAT
This sequence comes from Leptopterna dolabrata, assembly GCA_954871275.1. Classification (NCBI taxonomy): domain Eukaryota; kingdom Metazoa; phylum Arthropoda; class Insecta; order Hemiptera; family Miridae; genus Leptopterna; species Leptopterna dolabrata. The sequence goes on along the minus strand of OX940983.1, from coordinate 11,450,119 downwards.
GAGTTGGAAGACCAGCAATTTTCAAAAATTCTAAGGTAGTCAAATTTGAGTTTTTAGGGGACATAAATCGGTTAAAACGGCTAAAATTGCAAACAACTGATATAAAACCACTTAAGTGGTATAGAAGGGTGAGTAAAAACAGGAAAATACAATTGTTTATCAATTGTTTTTCATACAAAATAAGGGTCAAATTTGAATTTTTGGCGGTCAAAAATTGGTATTTAGAGCTAAAATTAATATTAATTCACCTGGCGTTGTGTGGGATGGTGAGTCACGACAGAAAAAGGGACTATTTTGATGAAAAAAATATTTTTCTCAAAAATGTGGGTCAAATTTGACTTTATAAGGGTCAAAAATCAGTAAAAATGGCTAAAATTACGAAACGCTATAACTTTACGAAAAGTGGTATGGTTTCTCGCTATATCCCGGATATTCCTTTGAAAATTCGCTCTTATAGCCATGTTGCATGACTGGAACTTTCGCATCTGTTCTAACTTCGAAAGGTGAGATAGAATTATCGATTCAGGTTATTTGTGGTGTACTGGCACTGCAACAACGCAGAGCGATGTGGGGTGATGTCTCGGATCAATATTGTACGTGCAGAACATGACTTGGGTGAATTTTAAAGGAAAAGGGGGAGACTGGATGAATCAGCGGTTGTTTTGTCACGTCCAGTGGGCAAAGGACGGTCGCGCTTGATATTCCATCCCTGCCCTTTTTTGGAATTTATTTCATCAGATTTGTCTTATTAGACTGCAATGCAGTGTGAACAGGTGAAAGATTCGTATTAGTTTTGCAGGAGACTCGCGCTTCCCCTTTCATCTTCACGATTCCCACACGCATGATAATTCCTTGCCTTATGGTGGTAAAAGGTGAGGGGAAACAGGTATCATAAACCGATTAAGTTACCTAGTACCATGGCAGCCCTTAATAAGCGATGTGTGATGGCCCTTTATATATTGTTTCTCGAACTAAAACACTGCAAATTATTACACAACGGTTTATTATATTCCTTCCTCAATATTGTTTTGTTAAATCGGTTGATTTTTACCCGGTTTTAATGTTGCTCTACTGATCGTCGGGAGTCACTAGCTAATCTAGAGCTCAATTTCCGACTCTACTGATCTGGGAGATCGCATTTTGACTCAGCTGATCTGGGAGCTCACTTTTCTCCCTCGATGATTATAATATGGGAGCTCAATTTGCAATTCAACCTATCTGGGTCTTTTCGACTCAACTGATCAAAGTGACCATTTATTTTTCCACTCAGTTGATCCGGGAGCTTCACTTCGACCCAGCAATCTGAGAGCTTCATTTTCGAAATTACTGACTCAGCTCATCTGGGAGCTCAATTTAAGACTCAGCTGATCTAACAGCTCCATTTTTGACTAACCTGATCTGGCAGCCCTATTGGTTTACTATTTTCAATAATGAACCATTGGAATCGAGCATGATAAAAGAAATTCTTACCCCCACTCAAAATTTGATTGTTTACGTTTCAAGGTATGTAGAATCCAAAACTGCAATAAAAATATTTCTGTCTATCCGCCGTACGGGCCACTTTTCTTAGTTAGGGGAGAGTGGGGAAGTTTCAACCAGTGGGGCAGAATCAACCACCTACCTAACTCCTCCAATAATGTGTGTTTTGCTTCAAATCGCCACTCATTTTTGAGAATGCGTCACCTCCAACCATATGGGAAAGCAAAATGCTCCCTCACCGCGTCTACCAGCTGCCAGTCCACGCCGATGATTTTCGTCTTAAAAAGGTTAAAAAAATGAGATTTTTCAAATTCAAAATATTACTTCAAATTTCTGAGATTTCAAAAAAGTAATGGCGTCTTCTGGTAGATTATCATTTGAAGTAAACGAATCACAAGCGCTTTCCTTGGAAACACACGATTATCTACCCACAGATGCAACTTACGTTAATGAGAATGAGTGCTGGTGGAGCAAAATCAACCACTGAAGATGGGGCAGATTCAACCGGTCAAAACGGGCCGGTTGAAACTGCCCCACGAGTGGTTGATTCTACCCCACCTTCATCTTAAATTAAAAATGGTCGTTACTGAACTGTTTTTTCTTAACAGATTGTTCGAAACTACAAGAGGAAAACAAACCGGGCGAACGTCGATGAGGAGGCTATGAGCGAGGCAATAAAAGCCGTGGAAATGGGCGCTTCCACCCGCACTGTTGCGTCGATCCATAACGTCAAACGGGACACATTTGTATCACGATTGAAGAAAATAATGAACGTGATCCAAGGCAGGATAGTATCTCGTGGCAATGATTCAGGTAATGAATCTTCTGGAAGTGAAGAAATCGAGGAAGCAGTGAGTTATCAGTTCAGCTCTAAATATGCTGTAAGGCAGGTTTTCACTGGAGAGCAGGAGAAAAAACTGGGAGAGTACCTCGTAAAATGCTGCAACTTACATTTTGGGCTCTCCTAAAAACAAATTCTCGCCCTTGCAGTTGATTATGCCAAACTTCTCAACTGTAAGAATGTTCCGATTTCATGGACTGAGGAAGGACTGGCTGGAAAAGACTGGCTTTCAGGTTTTATGAAGCGAAACAAAGATCTTTCGCGGAGGAAACCATAGAGCACAAGTTTGTGCAGGGTGACGGCATTTAATACGAACAGAGTCAACGAATTTTTCACCAGCCTTCGGCATCTTTACGATACATTCCAGTATACATTCCAGCCTCATCAAATATTCAATCTGGACGAGACAGGAGTAACAACTGTTCCACCTACAATAAAGGTTGTTGGCCGTAAAGGAACATCAAGCGTGGACAGATCTGACGTGATCGCGAAGCTAGCTACCCCCATGACAATGCGAGACTCCTTCATTTTTCGTTAAGATTTTTCTCGATTTAGCCTTCGTTAAAGACCAATATTGTATGTAATTATGTTTGTTAAACCACTAATTTCCCTTACTGTTCATCATTAAAAGAGTTTTAATGACGTTTATTATTCATTTTTCTTGAACTGCATCATAGTTGAAAGTCCCCCACTGGTGGTTGAAAGTGCCCCAGCGGGTGGTTGAATCTACCCCACCGGTGGGGCACCTTCAACCAAAAAACTATTTTCTAGAAAACATTTATTGTGCTTTCCATTAGGTGATTTAAAAAAATTTGGCCAAGGCGATTCATAGCTAGATAGGTAAGCTTTCCGGTGAGAGGGAAAAGAATTAAAATAAAGTTGAAGTCTTGGCTCTGGATCATTTGCGTTCAAAACTGGTTGAAACTGCCCCACTCTCCTCTACCATGAAACAAAATTGATGAAATTCGGGTTATAGGTTCCGTTCGGGGTCTAGTTGGTTCTCGAACCTCGACGTTACTGTCAGTATTCTCTAAGGGGTTCAAAATAGGGGTTGAAATTTTCAGAACGCCGTAGCTCGAAAACTTCCGATAGAAGGGTATGGTTTTTTTACGTTATTAAATCTTGAGCTAAACAATTTTTTGAGACCACCCGGAGCATTGTACGTCCATCCGTTCGTTTGCACCAAAAAGCTTCGTCAACACGATTGCGAATCAAACGGTATAAATCTGGCCCGGATATCATCACGAGGGAGCACCTGATTATATATAATCAAGGATGGCTGTATGAAGTCGAGTTGGTTGTTGTACGATATTATTTCTTTTGAAAAGTGATGGACTATTGGATTTTGTTGGTAGGTACTTCTGAATCTTGAACAAACGTTGAAGTATTATTGATGGGTAAATTATCACACAATGGCAAATTATTACAAACCAGCAAATTATTACACAACGGTAAATTATTACACCACGGTAAATTATGAAACAACGGTAAATTATTACACAACGGCTCATCTACCAAGAAGGGGCTGGATTTTGTTGATTGGTACTTTTGCAACTTGAACAACCGTTGAAGTATTATTGATGGGCAAATCTTTACACAACGGTTCATTATTCTATCTCCGTAGAAGGGGAACCTATACAGGTAAATTATTACACAACGGTTTAGGTAGGTACCTAGTAACGAGTAGGGGGTTAGGTACTAACCTACGGAGGGTCCGCGATCTACATATGTGTAGAATAGTACATAAATAGCAGGGTTATCTATACGGAGACCTGTGATCTGTAACAGGAGGGTATTCTGTACAAAATAATAAACGGTTGTGCAGCGTTTTTTTTAATCAACTGATCAAAGAGACCATTTTTCTACTCAGCTGATCTGGGAGCTTCATTTCGATTAGCATCTGGGAACTTCATTTTCAGAATGCTGATTCAGCTGATATGGAAGCTCAATTTACGACTCAGCTGATCACACAGCTCCATTTCTGGCTCCCCTGATCTAGAAGCCCCTTTTTTAAATCAGCTGATCAGAGCTCGATTTTCAACTCTGCTGATCTGGGACCTCAATTTACGACTCGGCTTACCTTGGAGCTCACCTTTCGACTCAACTGTTTAAAGATACTATGGCGCCTCTGTGCGGTCCTAATGATTTATCAACAACCAGTCCGTATAAGATTTGGATATTGAATATATTTTTACTTGCAACACATGAAATACTAAGGTATTAACGCGATGGGAGGAAACTTGGTAACTAACCGAGACGAAACAATAATTTAAATCTTGAAGTCATGAAATAAATAAAATTGTAGCTCCGCCACAATACCATTTTCCACTCAGCTGATCTGGGAGCTTCATTTCGACTCAGCAATATGGAAGCTTCATTTTCGACATTATTGATTCAGCTGATCTGGGAGCACAATATTCACGACTCAGCTGAACAGAGGGCTCCATTTTTGACTCACCTGATCTGGGAGCCCTATTTTTGAATTAGCTGATCAGAGCTCTATTTTCAACTCTGCTGATCTGGGATCCCAATTTTTATCTGGGAGCCCACTTTTCAACTCGACTTGTTCAAAGCGACCATTTTCCACTCAGCTGATCTGGGAGCTTCATTTCGACTCAGCAAACTGGGAGCTTCATTTTTGAAATTACTGACTCAGCTGTTCTAGGAGCACAATTTACGAGTCAGCCGATAAGAGTGCTCCATTTTTAACTCACCTGATCAGGGAGCTATATTTTTGAATCAGCTGATCAGAGCTCCATTTTCAATATTCTTAACTGGGAGGTCACTTTTCGACTCAACTGACAACTGATCAAACAGCAATACTTTCCACTCATCTGATCTGGGACTCCATTTCGACTCAGCTTATCTGGGAGCTCCACTTTTGAATCATTTGATCAGAGAACTCCACTTTCAATTCTGCTGATCTGGGATCGCTATTTATGAATGTAATAAGACAACTTCATTTCTGTGTGACCATGTAGGTAAATATGTAAACTGTCACGGTCACATCACGGATCACGCAAATTTTGGTTTATTATTTTCAATAATGATCCTTCGGAATCGATAATGAAAATAATATCCCCCCCCCCCCCCCCTCACTCAAAATTTGATGGTTTCCATTTCAAGTTACGTAGAATCCGAAAATGGAATTTAAAAAATGTCCGCCCGTCCGCCGTACTTCGCACTGCTTTTAGTCACCATGAACCAAAATTAATGAAATTTGGTTTGTAGGTCCCATTTGGGGTCGTTGGTCCGCGAAGCTCGGCGTTACTGTAAAGGGTGAAAAATAGGGGCTGCAAATTTAGAACGCCGCAGCTCGAAAACTACAAGGGTATGGTTTTTTTACGTTTTTAATTTACCTCGAACTAAAGAATTTTTTTGAATTTTTTGATTGTAAACGGTATAAATCCGGCCCAGATAATATCACTGCTAGTGAATACCTGATTATAATCATGCACAGCTGCATGAAATCGAATTGGATTTCTGTGATATTTCACATGAAGAATAATGGCTCTTTTGGATTTTGTTGATAGGTACTTCTGTAACTTGAACAAGCGTTATGCTTCATGAATAACAAAAAATAATTTTTAATGATTGAAACCCGTGCATTTTTATGAAACTTTAATTCCCGGGCCGGCTCCAGTAGGTACTGGACTTAGGGCTATGCTGTGGGGAGGGGGGTTATTGACCACAGAAAACAGTGATCTACGCAGAAGGGGCATCTATAAGGTAAATAATAACCCGTCGTGTGATAATTGCAACGTTTTGACTGACCCCCAGCCATAATCCACGTCAATAATAATAAAATACAAACCCGACATACTACTTTCTTTGAGGAGGGATTTGAAAAGTGTTTCAGATTTTTCCCAAAGCGGTGTCGCATGGAGGTTGAATGAATCCGAACTACCGTCGATAAGGTGCACACAAGGTGTTCATCAATGGGATAACTATGACGAAGAAACCCTCGAGAGAAGGAATCATAAAATAGGACGAGGCAAAACCGAATGCGACTATGGGAGCGAGGAATCGCGAGGTTATTGTTAGGATGGACTGGTAAAGGTGATAATCTGCCCGTGGAGGCCCCTCTAAGATCGTAAATCTATAAATGCGTCGGTACAGAAGGGTGAAGGGGGGTCGTGGGAAGAAGTCGCCCACTCTCCAAGTACAAATAGACAAGTCTCGAGTTGGAATGCACCCGCCGCCGGGGACTCGGTGCAGGCCGCCATTAGAGATGCAGAGCGAGGCTCCCCACCAGGCTCCCAGCATCCCGACCTCAAAGTCACAAGAACTCCGGAGGTTTCGCTAATTCCGGCCCCTTCTCGGGTCGGTCTTGTAAAACAGGTCTGCGGTACATGACTTGTTCGAGAAGAATGGAACTCCGGTGGGAACATGTGATTTGGTCTGTAGACATGCACCTAACTTATCTGTTGAATCTGCACTCACTGTTGATCAGGAGCGCTGCCTCCATAAGGCCATTTGGGCCACTGTTTACCCACCACCAAAGAACAGTAGAAGTTAAAAAATAAAAAATAAATCCAACTGTGTTTCAGTTGGCATTTGAATTTCCCTCCGTACACTATACCTAGCTTTTTTCACAAAGTTTAACAGCGATCCGCTAGATTTCTCTGGCTATGGATACTCAAATCTTCTTGTAGAGGTTCCCTAGTCCAATCATGTTATCGGAATAAAGCGACAGTACTCGAATGTCCTGCAATCTCAATCGAAACCTACGCTCCTGAAACCGGCATGCTCTGGGACCTAGTGTTCCCATGGCAACTGAGAAAAGTGGCCCGTCCGCGCATGCTCAGTCAAGTAAAAATGTAGTGCGCCACGCCCACTTTGGGCCCTGTCCCCAGAATCTGATTTCCACCTGTTGTGGATCCTCCCAGACCCACAACTTTGTATAAGCAAATATTAGATTCTCGCAAATAAACACGCAGCAGTGGGGACGAAAGACTCAGGGGTTGGAAGGCCAGCCATTCCCCACCATCCCCTACAAGCTAGGGGATGGAGGGAGACAGCCACCGGGTCTACAAATACCCGGCGCCTGCCTCTTTTTCCTCATTCTACGCTTCCTCTAGCCGCTGGCTACTCTCTCTCTTCCTACCCTTGCCTCTCTCTCCAATCCTCAAAAGATGCTGTGTATGGCGGTGGTCCGCCCATAACCAACAGCCAAATCTCCTAAAAGATCCCAGGAAAGGGTGGTGATTCGCTCATAACCCGCCTGGGCATATCCAAAAAGATCCTAGATGAAGGTGGTGGTCCGCCCATAACCTCCTAGGCAACATCCCTCAAAAGATTCCGTGCATGGTGTTGGTCCGCCCATAACCAACGGACAAACATCCAAAAAGATCCGAGGAAAGGGTGGTGATTCGCTCATAACCCGCCTGGGCATATCCTCACACCACCGTGATGAAATGCGCCAATTTAAATTCATCACACCACCCAAAAATCGTTTCTATTCACAATCGATTTGATCCCTTCGATTCAATTTGTCGTCTTATGCCTTTCGATTTTGTTTGTGTTGTGCTCTCGTGAATCACATTCGCTTTGTCTGTTGACAAAGCGAAAAATCGCGTCAAATTTTGTGCGTTTGCGTTCGGTCGGTTCGGATGACAGATTTGTATTTGTGGTGCCTACGTGCGGTTTTTCCCGTTTGCTGTGTGTGGTCTTGTGGATTGATCGGCGGCGTCGTAACATTGATAAGCTTCTAGTCAATAGCTTCTCCATTCAAGTAGGTACAGGCGAACCGTTGTATAACTTAAATCACTTGCGGCGGAGTAGTGAAAATCCATAGCAAAAAACTACAGGTAGTACCTACCTGTGAACCTGTGTAACTACCTGTAGTTCTTTGAACCGTTGTATTTTAATTTACTATATTTCTGTACTACATGAATACAGTGGCTAATTTACGTTTTCGTTTGCCGGAATAGCATAATATTTGTTTAGTTTTCAAGATTACGTGGAAAGACATCCATCCATCCGCGAGCTCTCGGGCAGTAGTATCGATATCACACACCTCACCTACAATAAAACAAGCTGTATCATGTAAAGGCGTCAATGACATCATCAAAATTTCCAAATTTAATTAAAAATTAATTAATTATTTCACGTCCAAATGAGAAATTATACTATCTCACTCAGTGTCTACCTACTTTTAAATAAAAGCAAATGGATATAAAACAAGCTGTATCCATGTAAAGGCGACAATGACACTCATCAAAACTTCCACATTTAATTAAAAATTAATGAATTATTTCACGTCCTAATGAGAAATATGTACCATCTCACTAAGTGTCTACCTACTTTCAAATAAAAACAAATGAAAAAATACGTGGGTATTCCCACTGTAGCAAAAAACTACAGGATAAAAATAAAACGCTGCAAATCCCTGCACAACGGTTTATTATTTTGTATAGAATACCCTCCTGTTACAGATCACAGCTCTATGTATAGATAACCCTTCTATATAATATGATATGTACTATTCTATTATATACATATTATGTAGATCGCAGACCCTCCGTAGGTTAGTACCTAACCCCGTACTCGTTACTAGGTACCTACCTTAATCACGAGTTAAATGTTGCTAAAATAATTCTGCCGATGACAAACAGTACCTAACAAAAAGAAACGCCCATAATGAAGTTCTGAAAAGAAATTGTTGATGAGGAGTGAAAAAAGTTGCAAAAGTACCTACCAACAAACTCCAGCCCCTTCTACGTAGATGGTATACTGAACCGTTGTGTAATAATTTACCGTTGAGTAATGATTTACCGTAGTAATAATTTACCCATCAATAATACTTCAACGTTTGTTCAAGTTTCACTACCTACCAACAAACTCCAAAAGAGCCATCATTTTTCAAGCGAAATAATATCACAGAACAACCAACTCGACTTCATACTCCGCCAATATAATCAGGTGATCCCTACCAATGATTGGCCGTATTCACAAATTCCTATTGTGGGCGCGTCTCTGGTTTGAATTGTATACAATTTCATTCACACTGGAGTCGAAAATGCCTGTCGGTGCAAACTTCGGGGCCTTACTGTGAACGAACGGCTGGACGTACGATGCTGCGGATGGTCTTAAAAAACTTGCAAGTTCAAGAACTATTTAAAACCGTAAAAATATTTACGTAAAAAAATAGTATAGGCGTTTTGAAAATTTCAACCCCTATTTTGAACCCCTTAGAGATGACTCACAGTAACGTCGAGCTTCGAGGACCAACTAGACGCCGAACGGAACCTATAACCCGAATTTCATCAATTTTTTTTCATGGTAACTAAGAAAAGTGGCCCGTACGGCGTACGGCGTACGGCGGACAGACAGAAATATTTTTATTGCAGTTTTGGATTCTACATACCTTGAAACGTAAACCATCAAATTTTGAGGGGGGGTAAGAATTTTTTTTTTTCATGCTCGATTCCAATGGTTCATTATTGAAAATAATAAACCAAAATAGTCTATTTCCACGTAATCAAACTGTAGACCGGTTTAGGTTGTTACACCATCGTCAGTACACAATAGAAATGAGATTTTCTATTGTGTACTGACGATGGTGTAACAACCGAAACCGGTCTACAGTTTGCTAGTTTACGTGGAAATAGACTATTTTCATTTTTATCCTGTAGTTTTTTGCTATGGATTTCCACTACTCAGCCGCAAGTGTTTTAAGTTATATTCCCACTGTAGTATAATATGTACCTACCTACATAGCAGGACCGATTTGAATGAGAAAATGCAAAATCTAAATTTGATATCTGAGTCTTGGGCAGCCTAATGTGATATCTTGAGATTATCAGTGACACCCGGATCAGGAACGTCTTTCGGTGAGGGAGTGGGGGAAACATGCCACACCTACACTGATGAGTATCATTCTTATTTATTCTGGTTTGCATATAACAGCCATATGCATATGATCTGCTAACCTTTAACAGCCTAAAAAGCTCAGATCGAACTTCTGGAGATTTCGATGGGCGGTTGAGGAGGAAGATAGTGAAACGACCAATACGAGACTACATAAGAGTAGATTATGTCAATGATGATGTATAAGCATAGTCTGTGACAAAAATGTTCTCGTCTCCAGTAACCATTCACGCATATTTGGCGATTTTGCCCTATTAAATAAAGTTCTGAGCAACCTCTTTGGAACTGAACCACCCTACGAACGTAGTCCAAAAGTCGCTAAAAACGTATGCACCCTACGTAACTGCCTAACATCCACGGTATAAATGTACCTTCATACCTCCCACGAAGGAAAGTAAATTAAAATTATCCTGCTCCTGCTTACTACTACAGAGTGGGCGATACATAGCGATTTCGCCGGAAATGGTGTCTGAAGTACGGAGTGATTTCCTGAGTCACCCCGCTCAATCAAGACGCGGAAGCCCATGAAGGCCCAGTTCCCACGGGATCGGTAGGTAATGCAGTTCCAGTACAGATGGGGCGGTAATGTAGTAGTTCCCACATATCTACCTGGGGCTCTTGAAAAAATAAACTAAAAAACACGCAGACGACGGTCGTGGTGATACAATTTTTTTCCCCCGAGAGGACCCGAAGTGAAAAAGACTTGAGACAAAAAGGCAGCTCGGCGTTTTAACAGAGGTGACAGGTCAACTAATTTGAGTCCTTCCTCGTAGCCAGAATATTTTATAGGCGTCCTCCGAATCCTCTAAATAGGCGTCCTCTACTCTAAATATACAGAAGGAACACACTCATTTTATTGGGACATGTATTCGAATTGCAATATACCGATGGAACCTGAAGAATTACTTAGAACTTACTCGAAATATACGTCCGACAAAAAACGAAGACCCTGTCACATCAACATAATGAATGATGGTCAGGAGGATGTTCTAACATGAATGTATCAACCACGATGAACTAGGAACCAAGTAGCAGACTGAAATAAGTTTATATTTATGAGCGTTACCCACGCGTTCAGTTTATTAATTTTTTTCATAAAGAGTTTTAGCGAATTTTCAAAGAAAAATAAAGCTACTGCAATGGGTCCGAAATTTTCAGAACATGAATTTTTGGATTTTATTTATAGGCAAATACGTTTCAGCGCATCCTGAATTCATCCCGATTTTAACAAAAATGCGTTTGCGTGCGTGCGCGCGCGTGCGTGTGTGTGTCACTCCAGACGATATTTGACCTTGGGTACATGATAGAAATTCCAATTTTCACTAAAACAACACACAACAAACTTGTATTCATACTTTCTTACTATAATTAAGAGCATAGAAGTATTGTGTGGCAATGTCCCCAATGGGACTTAAATAAAACGTTCAGTGTCCTTGGAAAGATTTCTTTTGAAGATATCAGTGTATCGATTTGAAGGGCATTTCTATTTCGACATTAGATATTTCTTCCAAAAGGCGTGTTCGAGCTAGTAGTTTGGGCAGCATGGAACGATGTGCTCTGCGTTTCTGTTACATCAGAGCACGATGAGCATACATCAGTATCATCAAACAGATCTTGTTGAGATACTGGAGTGTTTCGTTCTCAGACAAGAGTTCGAAGATGAGCAATTTTTAAAAATTTTGAGGGGATCAAATTTGAGTTTTTCGGGGTGAAAAATTGGTAAAAACGGCTAAAATCGCAAACAATTAAATCAATGAAAGTGGTATGGAAGGGTGAGTGAAGACAGAATAATGCAATTTCAGTTGTTTTTCATACAGAACAGGGGGCAAATTTGGATTTTCGGGGGACAAAAATTGGTATTAAAGGCTAAAATCAAGTCATCTGATGTGTGGGATTCACGACCGAAAGAGAGAATATGATGATGAATATATTTTTCTCAAAAAAGAGTGAGTGTCACATTGTTGACACAATCGGTAAAAATGTCTTATCACGAAAAAATAAAATAACAAAAAGTGGTATGGTTTCTCGCTATATCACCTTTTTACACAATAGCAACAATATTTCTTTGAAAATTCGCCTTCATAGCTATGCCGCATGAATGGAACTTTGAATTATTTTCAATGAAGTTACTCATCCTGAAATGTTACACGAACAACACTGTCTTACGATAAGAAGTTTTAATTATACGATTTTTCAAAATTCTGTACACCAGTGACGTCACTGCACTCCTCCCACCTGGGCGGGACCCCTTGTCCAGTGTGACGTCACTAGTGTACGAAACTTTTAAAAAATCATAGAATAAAAACTACTTATGGCAGGAGAGTGCGGTTGGTATCAAAATTATCAGAATAGAATCTACTTTCATTTTTTTTTTTAACGCCCGCCAATTCGAGTAGGCAGTATAGCTTCCTCACTTGAATCTCATGAACGTACAGAATAGTTGGGTAGGTTCATTTTGATACGGGACCATCTGCGATCCAACCCGTGTGCACCCTTACAATTTTAGCTCTCTACGACCATTTTTCGCGTAGTTAGAAGCGTTACAAGGAAACGGTCAACATTTTCATGTTCCTGCATGCGCAGACGAATGAAAGTCATATGCAATTACCAAAGTGTTATCCCTGATCGACCCTCCAAATCTGAACTATATTTAAGCTAGTTACGGGCGTTTCAAGTATTTCACGTTTGCGCATGCTCAGACGGGACGATTTCCAAGATTTGAAAATGGGACCTTCTGCGATCAAACCCGCGTGTACCCTCAAAATTTCAGCTCTCTACGACTATTTTTCGCACAGTTGAAAGCGTTACAAGGAAACGGTCAACGTTTCATGTTCGCGCATGCGCACACGAAACTTATATTACGATTCCAATGAAATTCATTTGGAACTATCAAAGTATTATTCCTGATCGACCCTCCAAGTTTGAACTCATATCAACGATATTTAGGGTTGTTATGGGCGTTACAAATACTTCACGTTTGCGCATGCGCACACGGAAGTCACAGTACTTTTTCAATGATTTTTGTATGAGACCATCTGTGACCGAACCCGTTCCTACCCTCCAAATTTCAGCCCATTTCGACCATTATTTCGGGTAGTTATGGGCGTTACAAGGAATCACCACAGACAGACAAACAGACACGGAACCAAAAACGTTCCTCGATGTCTGAAACGCAAAATGGTTGTGGAAATTTTCATTTTGGAGGACATAAATGTTTTTTACTCATTCACGAATCCAAGGCTTCCCTATCTTCGGAAGTGAGGAAGCAATAATAACAAACGTAAATTTTTCAGACTCATTGGTAGTGCTCATCCATGATTATTACTACAACCAAGAAGTTTGGTTCAACCAATGTTGAACGATTTAAAACAATCATGAAGCGCAGGTGAGATTTACTCCCTCCCCCTCTTCTCTTCTAGTCTGTTATGATTTTATCATACTTCCGCCACTACAAACAATTTATTGCTCGCGAATCATTTCATTTTCATATTCCGCATAGGTCGGATCGATCGCAGTAGCGTAGACATCGCGTGTTCTCCGTTTGAAACATCAAGTTTTTCACTTCCGTTTCTATTATCAGCGATTTTCCTTTCACAAGGTAAAGCCAGGCAGTACAAAACCTGTCAAGTTACTTGACTGATAATTTTCATTTTATCGCCGGTCTTATAATCAGGTCTCGTAAAAAAATATGCGATTCATCAAAAGCCAGCCTTATCAGGTACCGAAGGGAATTAAGGCCACGCAGATTTCGATCTATAAATTTCCTGGATACTACGACTGACCAAATTCCATTGAAAACAGTTTGTTGAGTGTGCCATACATAATCAACATCAACATATTAAAATAGAGGGCAGACATGTATCGGACATATTCCACCTGAACAAACCACCAGGTTTTCAGTATATACTACTTTAGGATTCAATAATACTTTACGAACGTCTTTTAGGGATTCAACGCGAAAGGAATAATATGAAATTTTTAAGAGTAAAAAAAGATGATGGAGGGAAGTTGGCTTCCTGGATTATCAAAACCTTTTGACAGGCCACCTGTGTTAATTGAAGACCCATCGGCTGAACTCGGCTACGATCGCCTATGGACTCGTAACCGATCACTTAACCCTCTAAACACCTGCGTGGGCGCCTCGCAGGAACCAACTCCGTGAGAAGTGAAATAAAACCGTGAAAAAAGACGACAAACAGATCCGAAAGATTTCATTTGTGAGGACGAACTGAATGCACGAGCTCAGCCGCGCATGCGCACACTGCAGGCTATCTGATCCTCCTCGGGCCGTTACTCAATATTCAAGTATCCTTCCCCCGTTCATCTTAATGTAAAATCTTAATGGTCGGAAACCCGCGTGTTTTTGTTGTATGTGTGCACCCCATCTCAGCAGTATCCTCACGGGATCGCTCGTCTATTCATTTAGATTCATTTACATCAATCAAATCGACCCCGGTCGGCTTTTAATCATTTCCGAAGTCGGATATCTTTCGACTTTACTGATGGTTGGGAGATTCCGAGAGAAAAATGACGAGGTAAGTCACTATTGTTGAAAGGACATGCGAGAAAGTATAAAAACAAGAATAACAGGAAACCAATTCCACGCAGGTGGGCTCTATAGCTCACAGCTCAACGGTTTACTATCGATGCCGACTATACCGACGGCTCAGCGCCAGAAGGACGAAACTGCATTTTTCCAATTTTACAGGAGGAGAAATAAACTGGTTTATAAATCTATTTTACCGTCTAGAAACCTAATTTTTTCCCGGTGGCTGCAATATTTTCCTAATCCACTGATAGGTGATGTTACTTTTTCCGTGAGGCCTCCTGAATTTAATTGAAAAATAAAACGTGACAAAAAAGCCGGTTTCGTCCTTTTGCCTCAGGCGGTTTCTTTCGGTCACTGAATAAGCAGTTTCGCTCATAACTTCGAATTATCGTCCCCTTTCTACACAGACACAATCGGGTTTAATGCAAAATTTAATTTATTTTTCGCTTTGTTCATGAGGTTTTATTTTAATTTTAGATTTATCTGGATAATAACATTGTTTTCTACGATTTTATTAACTAAGTAGAAAAGTCTACAAAAATAAAATAAATTAAAATCGACAATTAGGTTTAAAAAAAACCTGCTGAAAACTAAATTATTAAAATAATTAAAACCTGCTACTGTCCATCATTAAGCTAGAGATGAAAGACGATTAATCAGAAACTTCAGCCTCGTCGGTTTGCGGTAGATAGCTAGTTCGCCGTATATCTTCAGTTCAGTAAGATTGGAACCCTCGCGAATTCATCATAGTATCGTTCTGGAATGGCAACTGTGTCGCGTTAACCAATCTAATCCTTCGCCTTGACTTCAGAGAGAGGAAGAAGGCGTGAATACACGCTTGATGGGGTCATCTCCTACACTTCCTCATCTGGTATTCGCAGTAAATTTGATGTTCATTTCTGAGAAATTTTCTGAAACTAAATCCTTGGAGAGAATGCGCAGGACACCATCTTTGTTCCTGAACTGAGCCGTCGGAATAGGTATTCAGAATATTGATGATTTCGTTCAGATCCTTTGTTCGCGAAGTGAGCGCGTATATCTGCGATGAATAAGCAGTCCAGGAAGTCGGCGAACTACAGTTGGATTTACTGTAAACCTCCCGGATTCATCCTGCTGGCGCTGCAATTTTCAAATGTTAGCCAGTTTCCTACCACACGTATCAGTTTCGCTCTTATGGCACTCACTGTTTCACATTTACCGACTAGATTCGTAATGGTTTTTTCGAGTTTTCTAGAATTAAATTTTGTTAGAGTAATATTTCTACTTTTCCCAGAAGATGGCGAAATTCATAATAAACTTGATTTAAAAAAAAAGTGAAAAATGGTGATATTTACAGTTTCGTCCTTCTGGCTCTGGTGGGGGAGGGGGGGGGGGGAATCAGATTCGTCCTTCTGGCGGTGAGCCATCGATACGATTATATGAATAACACACGTATAAGGGTACGTAGCAACCATAGATAAATAGGTACAGCTAGATGGTGGAGTCAGTTTTCAAGCCGCCTGAGCTAGGGAAAACCCAAAGGTGGCCGAACTTTGTAAGCCTTACATGTCCCTATCCTCTACATGATTTTGGCGTCATTTTTATTAGTGGTTGAGGTTACGTTCATTAGCGGTTTGTTTTCTTCTTTTCTGCTCTTCCTCGTACTGCAAGTAATCTCTTCTAACGAACAATAACTGAATTTCATACTTGAGGGGGAATCCCTGACAAAGGAAGCAAAGCCCCTACCCTTCTTTCTTCACTCCTTTCTCAGCCTTCGAGTTTTTAGCGAATTTTCTAAGAAAATGAAGCTATTGCTATGGGTCCAAAATTTGCAGAACATGAATTTTTTAAAGGCAAATCCGTTTTAGAGCATTCTGAATTCATCCCAAGGCTTCAACAAAAAACGAACTTATTTATGTATTTAAAAAATGTATAATACGTGTTTATACATATTAATTTATTATATATATATATATATATATATATATATATATATATATATATATATATATATATATATATATATATATATATATATATTTGCTCATGTGTCACTCCAGACGATATCTGACCTTGGGTACAAGATAAAAATTCCGAATTTCGCCAAAATATTCCCACTGCCAAACAAACGGATGAGTTTGAAGATCAGCAATTTTCAAAAATGCTAAGGGGGGTCAAGTTTGAGATTGTCTGAGATTTTAGGGGTCAAGAATCGGTAAAACTAACGAACAATTTATATAAAATCACGGTATGGAAGGTTGAGTTAAGACAGAAAATGACCACCCATATTTCAATTGTTTTTCATACAGAATCTTTCAGACCAGATACAGGATCTTTCTTACAGATCTTTCATATGGATTTTTTTGGTGTAGAAAATTGGTATTGAGGGCTAGTATGATTCGACAGCAAGAGCGATTATTTCGATTATAAAAATATTTTTCTCAAAAAAATAGCGGGCCAAATTTGACTATATGAGGGTCAAAAATGAATGCTGCATGACGGGAACTTTCAATTTGCACGAACAGGGAAACACCACCGTGGGTAACTCCTGCTCTCATACGTAGGCTAAAGCCCCAGTTATAAGAGTTCCACAATGTTTTAACAAAAACAAAAAGATAATCGCCAGATAATCTATATACATAATGTTAAAATGAATGTTTCTTTTTTTCTATGTCCTTTATGCGTTCCTATATCATTCATCTGATTGCGATGAAAATTCGGTGAGTTTCTGAGCCTACGAAGGTTTCTGAATTAGTAGAAACATTTTACTATCTGGCGCGCGAGTCTTTTACACATGGTAGGTATGTGGCTCGTGCCTCCCAAAACCTTCCGATTTCGTGTAGGTACGCACCAGACGAAAGAATATCGTAGGCACTGCAAAGCTTGTCGGGTACAGCTAGTAAATTATGAATTTAAGACCCAGAGCGCTCGACCGGTTTAGGTTCCCTACCGCAGTCCATCCAGTAGTAAAATGATAGATCTGTGGTTGTAACAAACGCCAAGCCTCTGGATGAAAATGCAGAACTCAAGAAAGCTTCAGCAATTTATATATAAATCAAATCTTAAAAGAAGTGCTAGAGCTCTATCTTGGTATTGATGACATTATCATTTATACCAAATCACTAGTGGCCTGAAGTGTAAGAGCTCATTTCTAGGGGTCGTATCACCTAGTAGGGGAAGAACAATAAGGGTGAAATTAATAACGGCAAATCTTTCACCTCAGCAGGCACCCTCGATCCACCAAAAAAACGTATACTCCAACCCTAATACACCGAAACACAGACAGACGCACAGCTATACTATAGTTATTAGGGAGATGGTATTAGGTCCGTAGCAGACGGGGCCACTGGCTTCTCACATTTATCATAACTCCGCCCACGATAGGCGGTCCTGACAGGTGGTCTATTCACGCCTGCATTCCTCTACGATCATTTTTTCCCTCCCAACTAAAGCAACAAAACTTATTTTTCGTGGGGTTGTTTAGTGTCTCAATGAGAGAAAAAACATTTGACGTTAAAAACCTACCACTTTGTTTAAAACGTCTAATGACGCGCCTAATGTGAAGAACTCACAAGAACGCTGAAGAGCCGCATCTGATGTTAATGTTTAAATGTAACCACTAGTAGTCGAGGAAACTCTCCTACATAATTACTGTTCTGCAAAACTCGAATAATACTTAATAATAAGGAATACTGAATAATAATGAATAATAAGGAACTAGAATAATAATGAATAACAAGGAATATTGAATAATAATGAATAATAAAAAACTCGAATAACCATAAGGAATATTGTTCTATCACGAAGGGTTTTGCAAAATACCGCCACTGCCGACCACCCCTTCGAATAATTTTAGAAAAATGTAGCGACTAACACGTACTCGTACACCCCATTATTTGAATGTCACTGCTGATTACTTGATGATCGCGCCAAATTTGTCTCTTTTTACAGGTAGTGATTTCAAGTTTCTTGCAGGTCCATCCAAGTTTGTTCGACGAGAGGCTGTACACGAACAGGCAATAAACTTATTATCAAAAATTCATGTGAGAACTATTGCAAATATTTTCTGCAATTTTTAATTTCTGCTACCTAAGAAGTCTCAACCAACCGTTCAGGGCTTCTCACCACAGAAATTTACCTAAAACACCTCGGCCAAGTATCAACAGAGAGAATGGAGCAAACCACTAACATGGAGCAAAAGACGTTCGGTTAAAAAATGGTTAAAATCTAGGGATGAATTTAGGATGCTCGGTCCAACATTTTCAAAACCTGAATTTTTGCAATTTTTTATAAGCAAAAATTTCAAAAATGCATGTTCTGAAAATTTTGGACTCTGCAATAGCTTCATTTTCTTCGAAAATTCGCTAATAAAAATATGGAATAGGTTAAGTATAAAGCTGGGTTCACATTGACTCGTAATCGACGTGAAGCGCGTAAAACGCGAAGGCCGTAAAGGTTCGCGTAAAGCGCGTAAAAACGTCAAACCTTTCACATGGACAACACTAATTACGGACGTAAAGCGCGTAATCGTCGAGATAAAGCCTATGCTCCAGCCTCCGCCTGCGCAGAACCGACGCGCAAATCCGTAAAGCGCGTAAATATCCGGATTTTTTGTTTATTATTTTGTGAATAACACACCTATGTAATCGCTCAGCAAAAAATGTTATAACACCCCCTCAAATTTTTTTCTTTTACGTTTCAAGGTGCTTAGAGATTCCAAAAATGCAATGGCTGTCCGTCGCATCATGCGCATCTACTTTATTTTCGGTCTACAAAATTCGTTCTTTCACACAAAACGTTCGTTTTGGGCCCTAGTGGTGTCCCGAAACTTTGCAGCCCGATCAGAATATACCCAAGGGTGTTATGGGTGAAAAATTGGGGTAAACAGGGTTTTTCGAGGGTTTTAGTAACCGCTAAATAATAATAATAATAAGGGTAATAAAGTAATCGAGGGTAGTAGTAATGAGCTTGTGAGGTTTCGTTTTTCCATGTTTTTTAGGACGAGGAGACCGAATATGAAGTCGATTTTGACCAGAGTGGAAAATTGAGGTTCTAAAGAAGTTTCAGCCTTAAATTTTCGTCTAAAATGGTGTGGGGACCCACACAGTTTGGGTCCCCACTTGGAAATATATTTTGCTCCTAGCTGTGCTCCGAAGCTCGGCAGCCCGATCAAAATACAACCAGGGGTGTTAAGGGTGAAATGGGTGTAAAAATAGGGGTTTTCGAGGTTTTAGTGAACATGAGCTTGTGAGGTATCGTTTTCCATGCTTTTTAGGGCGAGAAGACCGAATATGAAGTTAATTTTGACTAAAGAGTGAAGAATCGAGCTTGTAACGAAGGTTCAGCTCCCACAATTCATTTTTTATGAGTCAAAAACCTGGGAAATTGTTTGAAACCACTATAAACTTGTATAATACAACTAGAAGTAGTTTCAACGTGTGAATCAATGATCCAAAATAATTTGTCAGAATCGGGAGCTTATATCGTGCTTTTAGGGGCCGAAATTGTTGGAAACCATCAACAGTAGCTATTTCAATAATTGCACATGAAAGAAACAATAAATGTATTTCCAGCATTTCTGCAAGTAAGTCCAGTAGAATAATAAACCCACGTGAGGACTTTGCAGCCTTTTTGATCTGGGCACGATTTGTCGCGCGTAAAGAGCGTAAAACTACATGTAAAACTACAGGGCGTAACGCTACGATGTACGTAAAACTACATCAGCAGTAGTATATGGACGTCTCCTTGACAACAGGATTTATTTGCGATGTTAGCTGAAAAAATATTCAAGGAAAAGCTAAACCGAAACCGATTCACCGGAAGACGCCCTTGAGAGTTGCAATCGCCGACAGTTGAATACACAACAGCGCAAAAGCGAAGGTTTGACTTTCAATTTTCGATACGATCCCTCTAGTTGTTTATCCGATTTGTCAACACCTAGTTAGCTCTTATTGTGGGATACTATATTTATACGAGTGTTATGTGGCCTTCGAGGTCCGAGCTGACTGAATTCAATGTTGATATTAGGTACCTGGTTGCATTTTAGAATGGAAAGCAAGGTTGGAAATATCAGTTTCCCAAAATTTTGCGAAATACATGAGCAGCTAATTGTTTTGTAACATAATCCCCTGTTATTCTGTATACAATTCAATCAATACCTGCAGATACCCCACACTACTTTCCACAATCTGGCACTTCGATATGCAATTTTCAACATTTTTCGCTTAAAATTTCATTATTACTTCCATGTTCCTATTATAACACAGGAATCGCGGTATGGTGATAGGTACCGTCAAAAATTGGTGTTCGAGACCACAATAGAATCTTTTTCAGAAGTGTTCAAAACGAGTTTCTACACGGTTTTCCGCTTGATGTCTCTCCCCCCTACGTACACGTATAGTATGCTGAAACTTGAACGGTCATAAGTTCCTCAAAATACGTTTTGTTCAGATATTTTGGTTTATTATTCTGTGAATAATACGCCTATGTAATCGCTCAGCAAAAAATATTTATAACACCCCCTCAAAATTTTTTCTTTTACGTTTCAAGGTGTGTAGATTCCGAAAATGCAATGTCCGTCCGCCGTATCACGTGTACAGGCTTCATTTTTGGACTAAAAAAGTCGTTCTTTCGCACACATGCTCTTCTTGGGCCCTAGTTGTGTCCCGAAATTTTCAGCCCGATCGGAATATACCCAGGGGTGTTATGAGTGAAAATGTGCAAAAAAATAGGTACTTTTTGTGTTTTAGAAACATGATCTTTTGAGGTATCGTTTTCCATGTTTTTGGGGACGAGAAGACCGAATATGAAGTCGATTTTGACCAAAAAGTGGAAAATCGAGGTTCTACCAAATGTTCAGCTCCCAAAATTGATTTTTTTATGAGTCAAAAACCTAGGAAATCGTCTGAAATCACCATCAGTTTGCATGATAACACTAGAAAAACGCTGCAAAGTCCTTGTCACATGGGTTTATTATTCTATTGGAGTTCTAGAGATTTTTGTTGGCTGTTAAATGTATTGTTTCTTTCATGTGGAATGATTGAAATAGCTATTTCTGATGATTTCCACCAATTTTGGCCCCCAAAACATGAAATAGGTACGCTTTTTTTCTTCTTTTTTTTTAAGATCATCTTTGATCATTGGTAGTGGCATTTAATGGTATTGATTCACCTGTTTACACTTTTTCCAATGTTATTGTACACATTGATGGTGATTTCAGACAGTTTTCCAGGTTTTTGACTCATAAAAAACCAATTTTGGGAGCTGAACCTTTGGTAAAACCTCAATTTCCGCGCCTTTGGTCAAAATCGACTTCATATTCGGTCTTCTCGTCCTCAAAAACATGGAAAAAGATACCTCAAAAGCTCATGTTACTAACATGTTGTTAAAACGCAAAAAGTACCTATTTTTATACACATTTTCACTCATAACACCCCTGGGTATATTCCGATCGGGCTGAAAAGTTTCGGGACACAGCTAGGGCCCAAATGGAGCATGTGTGCGAAAGAACGACTTTTTTAGACCGAAAATGAAGCCTGTACACGTGATACGGCGTACGGCGGACGGACATTGCATTTTTGGAATCTACGCACCTTGAAACGGAAAAGAAAAAATTTTGAGGGGGTGTTATAAAAATTTTTTGCTGAGCGAATACATAGGTGTATTATTCACAGAATAATAAACCAAAAGTGTCAACACGTGGATCAAGACGATTAAGGCACTACCAATGATCAAAGATAATTTGAAAAAAAATCGTACCTAATTCGTGTTTTGGGGGCCAAAATTGGTGGAAACCATCAGAAATACCTTGCTATTCGAATTATTTCAAGTGAAAGAAACAATAAATGAACAGCCAACAACACACATAATAAACCCATGTGACAAGGACTTTGCAGCGTTTTGAGTTTTGTTCAGCTCGTTAAACTCTTCAATTTGAGATGAGAACGAGTTTTCTAGGTGTATAGATTAGGGAGTTATGACGAGTTTTCTAATCTTAAGATTTTCAAAGATCACTGCCGTAAAAATGGGCCAAAACTGGTGCGGTTGGTACCAGAATGTCCGTCAGGATTTCTATATCATGCCTATTGATTTTGAACTCGATCGCATTCGATCTGGCTAATTAAAATAAATTAAAAAGCTAACTGACTAAAATAGATTACTGCAAAAAAATGTCAACGGGTCCAACATGTTCTTGGTTTACTAGCTAAATGACATTATCATGACATTAGTGTCAGAAAGTGGTTGAAAGTGCAAGCATATTTCTAGGCTCAGTAGGTATAGTATAATATTCGCCTAGTCAGGCAATCATGAGCGGCCAGTCAGGCCGAAATTGGCGGCCAGTTCCTGACGCCAATCTTGTATCCATACTATTATGAAGAACATGGAAGTACTGCGTGGCAATCTCCACACCAGAACTTGTTGGTTAATATTTTATAAACAGCTAAATATGTAACTGACTCACCTAATGTTACTGTAGAATCATTTGGTAGTTCCAATCAAAATTGATTCATAACGTGTCAGTAGTCAATCTTAATTGCATTATTGTGCAAGTCTTCTTTGTGACGCACTTTGTGTTGCGCAAGACTGCTTTCTGGAGAAGAACAAGAATGACGGAAATTTAGAATGACGATAGGATTTTTATGATCAGACGACATCCAAACTTCGCTGCACGACGACAAACAAACCAAATTTTTCGAAGAAATTGCTGAAGTGCCTACTTAATGTAAAGAAATTGCCAAAGTAAATGGTGAGTTCGAAATACAGCAACGTTGGATCAACAATAACCTGTCAACTTCATGTTGACTGTCAAAAATAGCTTGACCTTATTATCATAATACGAGTATATACCACCAAGTGAAGGATAACGATGGGTTCAGGTTTGTTATTCTGTGAATAATACACCTATCTGTTCGCTCAGCAAAAAATTTCTATAAACCTTTAACAATTTATATATAAAATGTTTTCTTTTAGGTTTCAAGGTTCGTAGATTCCAAAAACGCAATGTCCGTCCGCCGTACGCCATATCTACTTTATTTTCGGTCTACAAAATTCGTTCTTTCACACAAAGGCTCCATTTGGGCCGCAGTTGTGTCCCGAAACTTTACAGCCCGACCGGAATATACCCAGGGGTGTTGTGGGTGAAAAATGGGTGTAAAAATAGTTTTTTTTGGGTGTTTTAGTAACATGAGCTTGTGAGGTATCGTTTTCCATGTTTTTTGGTACGAGTACCATTGGTATGAGTGACTTTGACCAACGAGCGAAGAATTGACGTTCTAACAAAGTTTCAGCCTTAAATTTACGTTAAATTTTGGTCTAAAATCGTCGTTCTTCCACACAAAGTTTGGCTCCACATTTGGGTCCTAGTTGTGCTCCGAAGCTCGGCAGCCGGATCGGAATATACCCAAGGGTGTTATGGGAGAAAAAAGGTGTAAAAATAGGGGTTTTCGATGGATTTTTGAGGTTTTAGTGAACAAGAGCTTGTGAGGTGTCGTTTTCCATGTTTTTTAAGGCGAGAAGACCGAACATGACAGTGGAGAACTGAGGTTGTAACGAAGGTTCAGCCCCCAGAATTCATTTTTCGTCAGTCAAAAACCTGGGAAATTGTCTGAAAACACCATAAATTTGCATAATAACACTCGAAGTAGTATCAACAGGTGAACCAAGATAACTAAATGGCACTATCAATGATCAAAGATAATTTGTTTAAAAAAAAGGAGCCTAATTTGTGTTTTTGGGGGCCAATGGTGGAAACCTTCAAAAATAGCTATTTTAATAAATTATTGCACAGGAAAGAAAC
Source organism: Leptopterna dolabrata (assembly GCA_954871275.1). Lineage (NCBI taxonomy): Eukaryota > Metazoa > Arthropoda > Insecta > Hemiptera > Miridae > Leptopterna > Leptopterna dolabrata. The sequence goes on along the minus strand of OX940983.1, from coordinate 11,425,603 downwards.
GATAAATGAGCAGCCAACATTTCTGTATGATGTATGTCCAGTAGAATAATAAACCTATGTGACATGGACTTCGCTGCGTTTTTAATTATTATGTACCTAGTCGTCATTGTCATTTCAAATCAATGTCTCTTAGCTTTAATGAATAGAACATCATGCGGGTCTACGACTATAATGCGGGTGACAACATCTGGAATATCTGATCCAAACCGTCCCCTTTGTGTGAACAGGCCGAAATCATCTTGATCCTCGGGCCAAATCAGAGCATCGCTACCATCTTCAGTTTTATAAACGGCAAATTATTATCAAAGGTTGAGTACTACCGATCTTTTCGTAATAAACAGCGATCAATTACCACCGACTTGGTCTTTTCGTCGTTATGATTACTTACCACCAGGGTTGCCCCTCTGTTTTAAATGGTCTCCATCTAGGGTTACCAAATCTACTGTAATTTAAAGTATCCTACTATATTTTCATTCAAAATACCATATATTATTAGGTATTTAAAACAAATAAAGAAGCCTAAAATTCGATATCTTTGAACGACAGGAATTTTTGACCAGCCAGTTTATTAATTTTGAAAATTCACCGGTGAGAGGCCTTCATGGGTAGGTAACAACTACCTACCGACCTTAAATGGGTATTTTAGTTCGCTAGTAGAACCTCTACATGTCTACATAATACGCTAGAAGTTGCTGTGCGTTGTGTCTTTGATGCACAACAGGGCAGGGCATCAAAGCATAAACACAACACCAAAATCACCCAGTAGATACGAGTGTTAACTGCACGTGCTGCAGATACATATGTAAACAAGGCTGTAATTAGCTAAGCAGTCCAATCTTGGAGAAGGGAAAAATATCCGACAGTTATCTGAACTGTGTTCTTCAAGCTCGATTCCAAAGATATTACTGAAAAACTTCGTCAACATGATCGTGACTGAAACTGTAGGTATGCATCGAGCACAGATATCATTGCAAGGAAACACATGATTATAATCCCGCATGGCTGTATGAAATCGAGTTGGTTGTTCCGTGATATTATTTCATGCTTGAACTTGAACAAACGTTATGCTTCATGAATAGCAACAAATAAATAATTAATGACTGAACCCTAAGCATCTTTATGAAACTTCAATTTCCGGGCTGGCTCCAGTACTCGATTTAGGGCTTTCCTGGGGGAGCAAGAGGGTAGGTATTGACAACAGAAAATAGTGATCTACGTACAAGGGGCATCTATACAGGTAAATAATAAACCACTGCGTAATAATTTGCAGCGGTTTTCCACATCTCCAAAGGTGGGACAAAATTGTCCCATGGTTGCCGATTCCCATGCAAACAGGAACAATTGTTTGGGATATAATTTACTGTCTACTGAACTCTTGAATTAGAGATAGGGTTTGTATCTCCAGATTTTACCTGGTGATGCCCACTGTATGTCACCGGGATTTTCAATGGGGTTTTCACGCCTCTTGAATAGCGACTTTTCATCGATAATTTGAAATGTTTATGGCGTCAATTAATCAACATGGAGAGTGTGAATGAAACGTAATTGAGTGAAACATATGATAAAACAAGCTAGGAAGTACCTGGATGGATAACAGGACCGATATTTGTACGAATTTGACGCAGTACACTCACTTGGTCCTATTAGTTTTTTCTTTTTTGCTCTCCTGCGAAGTAGCGTTATTGGAGTTACGGGTTCTCTCGGTACCAATCATCGAAATATTACATATTCAGTTAGTTATTTTGGGATTATACCGTCTTAAACAACACTAAATATTGATATTAGCGAATTTTCAAAGAAATTAAGTAATTACAATGGGTTCAATATTTTCAGGACATGAATTTTTGAAATTTTTTACAGGGAAATCGCAGAGCAGACGCCGTGTCAGAGCATACTGAATTCATCCCTAGATTTTAACAAAAATTTAAATGTATTTATATGATAGAAAATTAGAAATTTCGCCAAAATGTGCGTACTGCCAAACAAAAGGATGCGAATGAAGATGAGCACTCAACAGGGTTTTCCATGTTTTTTAGGGCGAGAAGACCGAATATGAAGTCGACTTTAACCAAAGAGCGGAAAATCGAGGTTCTAAAAAAGTTTTAGCCTTAAATTTTCGTCTAAAACCGTCATTCTTCCGCACATATTATGCTCCATTTGGGTCCTAGTTGTGCTCCAAAGATCGGCAGTTCGATCGGAACACACCCAGGGGTGTTAAGGGTGAAATATTTGTGCAAAATTATAGTCTTTGTTAACTTCGGCTTGTTGTTGTTTGGCCCTTTACGATGTTTTTTATATGGAGGAGACCAAATATAAGTTGATTTTGACCAAAGAGTGAAGGAATGAGGTTCTAATGAAGTTTCAGTTCCCAAAATTCATTTTTCATGAGTCAAAAACCTGGGAAATTGAAATCACCATAAATTTGTAGAACAACACTAAAAGTAGTATCAACAGGTGAATTAATACAATTAAATGGCACTATCAATCATCAAAGATAATTTGTCAACAATAGGAGCCTTAATTCGTGTTTTTGGGATCCAAAATTGGAGGAAACCACCAAAAATAGCTATTTTAATTACTGCACACGAAAGAAACAATAAATTAACAGCCATTTCTGTAGGTTATGTCCAGTACAACAATAAACCCATGTGACAAGGACTTTGCTGCGTTTTCTTAAACAAATAGGAAGGTACAATAATGGCGGAATCATCCCTTTTTCAATCCTAGTGGATATGCCCATGCACAGGCTCCTTGCCTATGTGGGATTTGCGCTTTCTTAGTTTTAAATTTACAAAACTACCACGCATATGTAGAACAACACCTTGTAAACTATTAATTACCTTTTGTACACAAATAAACCAGTTTTTGAATTGAATTGAACGAGTGGCAGCACTTACTGAATGCATCTTTGGGGAAGTCATCGCTGAGAGGTTTCTCCGAGAAGGAATACTTGACGTTATCACACTTCACAGGCATTTTTTAGGGCGAGAAGACCGAATATGAAGTCGACTTTAACCAAAGAGTGGAAAATCGAGGTTCTACAAAAGTTTTAGCCTTAAATTTTCGTCTAAAACCGTCGTTCTTCCACACACATGGTCCATTTGGGTCCTAGTTGTGCTCCAAAGATCGGCAGTTCGATCGGAACACACCCAGGGGTGTTATGGTGAACTACCTATTTGTGCCAAATTATAGTCTTTGTTAACTTCGGCTTGTGATGTACCCCATGTTTTCTAGGGGGAGGAGGCCAAATATAAGTTGATTTTGACAAAAGAGTGAAGTAATGAAGTTCTAACAAAGTTTCAGTTCCCAAAATTCATTTTTTATGAGTCAAAAACCTGGGAACTTGAAATCACCATAAATTTGTATAATAACACTAGAAGTAGTATCTACAGGTGAATTAATTCATTTAAATGGCACTAGATCAAAGATAATTTGTGTACAAGTAAACCAGTTTTTGAATTGAATTGAACGAGTGGCAGCACTTACTGAATGCATCTTTGGGGAAGTCATCGCTGAGAGGTTTCTCCGAGAAGGAATACTTGACGTTATCACAGTTCACAGGCTGAGCGGTGGACGCGGCGCCGACGTCGCCATGGAAACGGGAGACGACGAACAGCGCGACGAGTGGGCTCAACAAGTCGCCGAACATCGTTTCGTCGTTGGGAGGCGGTGGACAAAGTGGATTTGTGCGGTTGGGTGACGGACAAACGGATTTCTCGGCACTTGGATCACGCGGAGGCTGGGGACGCGCAAAAGTGGACAGGCGGACGTCCTGACATAGCGACGGTGGGAAAAGAAGGAGATTCGGGAGAACGAAACGTCAAGGGACAAAACGACGGGACCGGCGTGCGGGCGGAGGCGCGACAACTGTACACAGCACGTGATGCCGAAGGCGACTGGAACAAAACGATGGAAACGTGGGAGGACAAGCGGAGGGGGAGTTGGAAGGCGACCTGTGGTGGGGAGGGGGGAACCGAGTGGGAGGGGAAGCTCGCGCAGGTGGCGCGTGCTCCAGTGCCTTCCTCGCCCTAATTAATTTAATGAGATCAGATTTGATCCCAAATGGATGACCAGGTTCCAGTCATGCAGCATGACCACGTGAGCGAATTTTCATTCTTGACAGCTACTAGCGCCATTTTGGTTTATTATTCTGTGAACAATACGTCTGCGTATTCGCTCAGAAAAAACATTTTCGAACAGCCCCTTCAAATTTTGATTTATTATTCCGCGAATAATACACGTAGGTATGTATTCGATCGGCAAACAATTTTAATAACACCCCCTCAAATTTTTTTCTTTTCCGTTGCAAGGTGCGTAGATTCCAAAAACGCTGCAAAGTCCTTGTCACATGGGTTTATTATTCTATTGGAGTTCTACAGAATTGTTGGCTGTTAAATTTATTGTTTCTTTCATGTGGAATACTTGAAATAGCTATTTCTGATGATTTCCACCAGTTTTCGCCCCCAAAACATGAAATAGGTACCTACGCTTTTGGTTTATTATTCTGTGAATAATGTATTCGCTCAGCAAAAAATTTTTATAACACCCCCTCAAAATTTTTTCTTTTCCGTTTCAAGGTGCGTAGATTCCAAAAATGCAATGTCCGTCCGCCGTCCGCCGTCCGCCGTATCACGTGTACAGGCTTCATTTTCGGTCTAAAAAATTCGTTCTTTCGCACACATGCTCCATTTGGGCCCTAGTTGTGTCCCGAAACTTTTCAGCCCGATCGGAATATACCCAGGGGTGTTATGAGTGAAAATGTGTGTAAAAATAGGTACTTTTTGTGTTTTAGTAACTTGTTAGTAAAATGAGCTTTTGAGGTATAGTATTCCATGTTTTTGGGGACGAGAAGACCGAATATGAAGTCGATTTTGACCAAGGAGTGAAAAATTGAGGTTGTACCAGATGTTCAGCTCCCAAAATTGATTTTTTATGAGTCAAAAACCTGCGAAATCGTCGATACGGCGTACGGCGGACGGCGGACGGACATTGCATTTTTGGAATCTACACACCTTGAAACGAAAAAGAAAAAAGTTTGAGGGGGTGTTATAAAAATTTTTTGCTGAGCGAATACATAGGTGTATTATTCAGAGAATAATAAACCAAAATCTATTTTGGGAGCTGAACATTTGGTAGAACCTCAATTTTCCACTCTTTGGTCAAAATCGACTTCAAATTCGGTATTCTCGTCCTCAAAAACATGGAAAACGATACCTCAAAAGCTCATGTTACTAACATGTTACTAAAACACAAAAAGTCCCTATTTTTACACACATTTTCACTCATGACACCCCTGGGTATATTCCGATCGGGCTGAAAAGTTTCGGGACACAACTAGGGCCCAAATGGAGCATGTGTGCGAAAGAACGACTTTTTTAGACCGAAAATGAAGCCTGTACACGTGATACGGCGGACGGCGTACGGCGGACGGACATTGCATTTTTGGAACCTACGCACCTTGCGGAAAAGAAAAAATTTTGGTGGGGGGGGGGGGTTATAAACATTTTTTGCTGAGCGAATACATAGGCGTAATTATTCACAGAATAATAAACCAAAACAACGGACTCGCCCCTGTAGATAGGCATTAAATGATAGTTCACGGATGCACTTTTTCACGGAATCACCCTCAGAAGTGGTGCATCCGTAATTATTATGCGGTCACGGGTGCACTCTATAAATTTATCCGTAACCTCTGTATTGTTGAAGGATCCTGAACGGAAACACCCGTGGTTTCCGTGGTGTACTATTTAGGCAAAATCAACGGATGGTCATTTTCACGGGAGCACCCCGAAAATCTCCGTAAAACCGTAAAAGTGCAGTGATTTCCGTGTTAATCCTTCAACGTTCCGTCGCACGCCCGTGGTTGTACAGTGACTTTGTACGGATCGTCACAGCCCCACCCTTGACTACCCCGTAACACTCCTTCGCCTTCCTCGTAGCCCATCCATGATTTTCACGTGAATATCCGTGGACTCTCCCAAGATAACCCACCCTCGAGTCCCCCGTAGGGATGAGCATCGATGGATGATACTATCGAACTATCGATGTTTAGCATCCGATAGTCGATGTTTTACCACTATCGATGGTTTTAAGGCGATAGTATCGAACACTTGTTACCGTGGCCACGTCTGTCCCATCTGAGCGATTGTTATCCAAGGCAGGGCTAATCATTACCAAGAGCAGGAATCGCCTTGAAGGGAACTTTGCATCCAAACTTTTTTTTTTAAATTCTTTGTCAGATTGAACTGTGGCACTTTGAATGAAGGCAGTAACTGCCAAGTATGGTTGAATTTTTTATTCTCATTTTGGTTTATTATTCTGTGAATAATACACCTATGTAATCGCTCAGCAAAAAATTTTTATAACCCCCCCTCAAACTTTTTTCTTTTCCGTTTTAAGGTGCGTAGATTCAAAAAACGCTGCAAAGTCCTCGTCACATGGGTTTATTATTCTAGTGGACATACCTACAGAAAGGTTGGCTGTTCATTAATTGTTTCTTTCATGCGTAATAATCGAAATAGCTACTTCTGATGGTTTCCATTAATTTTGGCCCCCAAAACACAAATTAGGTACCTACGCTCTTTTTTTTCTTTTTTTTAAAACTATCTTTGATCATTGGTAGTGCCATTTAATCGTCCTGAACCACGTCTTGACACTTTTTCCAGTGTTATTATACAAACTGATGGTGATTTCAGACGATTTCCCAGGTTTTTCACTCATAAAAAATCAATTCTGGGAGCTGAACATTTGGTAGAACTCAATTTTCCACTCTTTGGTCAAAATCGACTTCATATTCGGTCTTCTCGTCCCCAAAAACATAGAAAACGATATCTCAGAAGCTCATGTTACCAATATGTTGCTAAAACGTAAAAAGTACCTATTTTTACACACATTTTCACTCATAACACCCCTGGGTATATTCCGATCGGGCTGAAAAGTTTCGGGACACAACTAGGGCCCAAATGGAGCATGTGTGCGAAAGAACGATTTTTTTAGACCGAAAATGAAGCCTGTACACGTGATACGGCGGACGGCGGACGGCGTACGGCGGACGGACATTGCATTTTTGGAATCTATGCACCTTGAAACGTAAAAGAAAAAAGTTTGAGGGGGTGTTATAAAAATTTTTTGCTGAGCGAATACATAGGTGTATTATTCAGAGAATAATAAACCAAAATGCAATGTCCGTCCGCCGTCCGCCGTCCGCCGTATCACGTGTACAGGCTTCATTTTCGGTCTAAAAAAGTCGTTCTTTCGCACACATGCTCTATTTGGGCCCTAGTTGTGTCCCGAAACTTTTCAGCCCGATCGGAATATACCCAGGGGTGTTGTGAGTGAAAATGTGTGTAAAAATAGGTACTTTTTGCGTTTTAGCAACATGTTGGTAACATGAGCTTTTGAGGTATCGTTTTCCATGTTTTTGGGGACGAGAAGATCGAATATGAGGTCGATTTTGGCCAAGGAGTGGAAAATTGAGGTTGTACCAGATGTTCAGCTCCCAAAATTGATTTTGTATGAGTCAAAAACCTGCGAAATCGTCTGAAACCACCATCAGTTTGTAGAATAACACTAGAAAAAGTGTCAACACGTGGATCAAGACGATTAAATGGCACTACCAATGATCAAAGTTAATTTGAAAAAAAAAAAGATCGTACCTACCTAATTTGTGTTTTGGGGGCCAAAATTGGTGGAAACCATCAGAAATAGTTATTTCAATTATTTCACATGATACAAACAATAAATGTACAGCCAACATTTCTGTAGAATAATAAACCCCATGTGACAAGGACTTTGCAGCGTTTTTTATAATTATAATATACGACAAGTTGAATCCCATTTTTTAGCATATTTGCAAATAAAAATTCGTCATTACAGTTGGTTTATTATTCTGTGAATAATACACCTATGTATTCGCTCAGCAAAAAATTTTTATAACACCCCCTCAAACTTTTTTCTTTTCCGTTTCAAGGTGCGTAGATTCAAAAAGTGCAATGTCCGTCCGCCGTCCGCCGTCCGCCGTACGCCGTCCGCCGTATCACGTGTACAGGCGTCATTTTCGGTCTAAAAAAGTCGTTCTTTCGCACACATGCTCCATTTGGGCCCTATTTGTGTCCCGAAACTTTTCAGCCCGATCGGAATATACCCAGGGGTGTTATGAGTGAAAATGTGTGTAAAAATAGGTACTTTTTGCGTTTTAGCAACATGTTAGTAAAATGAGCTTTTGAGGTATCGTTTTTCATGTCTTTGGGGACGAGAAGACCGAATATGAAGTCGATTTTGACCAAAGAGTGGAAAATTGAGGTTGTACCAGATGTTCAGCTCCCAAAATTGATTTTTTATGACTCAAAAACCTGGAAAATCGTCTGAAATCACCATCAATTTGTAGAATAACACTAGAAAAAGTATCAACAAGTAAAGGAGCGTACCTAATTTGTGTTTTGGGGGCCAAAATTGGTGGAAACCACCAGAAATAGCTATTTCAATTATTTTATATGAATGAAACAATAAATAAACAGCCAGCGTTTCTGTAGTTATGTCCAATAGAATAATAAACCCATGTGACAAGGATTTTGCAGCGTTTGTTCATTTTTGTTTGATTTAGATTGACCTAAACTGACCAGTGGTTTCACTGAAATTTGTATGATGCAAATTGCAAAGATAGATAGGTACTTGAATTATTCTAGGCAGTTAGGCACCCATTCAATTTTATAATTTCTCCGCTTGAACAGGAAGTATCGATACTATCGAAAACCATCGATGGTTTAATACCGATAGTTTTCAACAATCGATGGTTCCCTTCGATAGTTTAGTCGATGGTGACTATCGATGGTTTCCAAACGATGCTCATCCCTAGTCCCCCGCAAGGCCGGGTTCACACTTGCGATTCCAGAAGCCGATTCCGGAATCGCAAGTAGTTCCAGGCGCTTCCAATTCCCGTCCTTTCATACAGGCGATTCTCCCACCAGCTACTCTGCCACTCCACCTCCAAGCAGGGACTAGGTCATTTCTCCATTGGATTCAGATTGCGGCTGATCGAAATCAAGTATGGACGAATTAGCAACAGCGATTTTTTGGGTATTAAACAAAAGACGTGAAAGGCATCGAAATCTTAGTATGTGGGTGCATACTATAAACCAAACTCGTACTCAGAACGGCTTATTTTTGCATACTATTTTCAGTAAACTTGAACAAGATGCTCAAAAGTTTTTTAATTTTTTCCGAATGTCGCGGTCTTCGTTTGACGAACTTTTGAGGCAAGTGCATGACTCAATTAAGAAGTCTGATACTTGTATGTGAGACAGCATTACACCAAAAGAACGGTTCGCACCAGACATTTTTGTTTATTTTCAAAATATTTGGATTTTAAAACAAAATACAGATCTTCACCCAAACATGAATTTCGTTCCAAGTGAAGTGCCTACCTACGGAATGTTGAAAGTAGTGAGGGGGAACAAGAATCGGCTTTGGGAATCCCAAGTCTGAACGGTCAGTGCCCTCCCTAAAGAGTTCCGAAGCTCGCTTTTCAAAAAACGCTGCAAAGTCCTTGTCACATGGGTTTATTATTCTATTGGACTTACCTACAGAAATTTTGGCTGTTCATTTATTGTTTCTTTCATGCGTAATAATCGAAATAGCTATTTTGGCCCCTAAAACACAAATCAGGTAGGTACGCCTTTTTTTAACTATCTTTGATCACTGGTAGTGCCATTTAATCGTCTTGATCCACGTGTTGACACTTTTTCCAGTGTTATTCTACAAATTTATGGTGATTTCAGACCATTTACCAGGTTTTTCACTCATAAAAAATCAATTTTGGGAGCTGAAAATTTGGTAGAACTCAATTTTCCACTCTTTGGTCAAAATCGACTTCATATTCGGTCTTCTCGTCCCCAAAAAACATGGAAAACGATATCTCAGAAGCTCATGTTACTAAAACATGAAAATTACCTATTTTTACACACATTTTCACTCATAACACACCTGGGTATATTCCGATCTGACTGCAAAGTTTCGGAACACAACTATGGCCCAAATGGAGCATGTGTGCGAAAGAACGAATTTTTTAGACCGAAAATGAAGCAGGTACACGTGATACGGCGTACGGAATGGGCATTTTTTGGAATCTACGCACCTTGAAACGGAAAAGAAAAAAATGTTGAGGGGGTGTTATAAAAATGTTTTGCTGAGCAAATACATAGGTGTATTATTTACAGAATAATAAACCAGTAGAATCAAGCGCTCGAAGGGGACAGGCTACTGTTTTTCGAGCGCCCGGCTTACACGCTACGGGAATTCAGGGTCCCAATAATACAATGAAACTTCTGACGCATGGATTCCGGAATCGGCTTATAGAATCGTAAGTGTGAACCCGGCCTAACCATCCATCGACTCTCCGAAGATGTTCTGTAGCCCACCCTTCACTGACCTTAATGCTTCCGTGCCCTTCCTTCAATGATCTGTGATTATTCCGTAACATATTTGACTGGTGATCGAGGGAATCATGGCGGATGGTTAACGGACAGGCTAAGGAAGCCCAACCCTCCATTGCCTTTCCGTTGAGGATGCCCCCCCCCCCCCCCCCCCCACAGTGACATGCGGGCCTAGGGATGTATGATACTTCGAAATGTATCGATACATATCGTATCGATATTTCTAAAAAAAAGTATCGAAAAGATCAGGCCGATACTTTCAATAAGTATCGATACATTCAAGTATCGATACTTTTTACAAACTCAAAATTAGAAAAGTTCCGGCCTCATGGGTTGTGTTGTTTTGCTCCTTCCTCTTCCAGTGTTCCAGTTCCACCATAGAATAATTCTATGCCTGACATAAGTGCACAGTATCAGTTGAGTTGTTTCACGTTTCCAGTCCTACTAGATGCCGGACAGTATCAGTTGAATGAGTGATCATCTCCATTTTTATGTCAAGGTTGTTGACAAATGGTGGGACTTCAGGCATGGTGGCGATCAGGCTTTGTCGTCTTCTGTGAAACTTGGAAGTAAGAAAAGATAGGTACTTGAAAAAAGTAACGGTGTCGATACCGCGAAAAAAGAAAAAGTATCCCGATACATTGCAAAAAAAAGTATCAAAAAGTATCGATACTTTTTCTTAAAAGTATCGATATTTTGAAGTATCGATACTTTTTATACATCCCTATGCGGGCCCTTTATGAACGAGCAACGGAGGGACATGTACTACGTTCACCCCTCCGTCAACCGGTTAACCGGAGACGTCGAGGCAGTGCACGTCCCTCCGTCATCGTCCGTAAAGGGTCCGTAACCATCTACCGAGAACCCTTTACGGACGTGCTACTGAGGATGACGGAGACACGTCCACTGCCTCAACGGCTCCACTAACCGATCTATGAAGCGCTAAAGGAATTAAGGTCGATTCCAGTGCCCGCTCTACCATATAGGCAAACTAGGCAAAGTGAAGGGCGCCGAAATTTGAGGGGCGCCAAAATGGCAAGTGGACAGAAAAAAAAATTGGGAAAAAAAGAAAAAAAATTGAAAAAAAAATGCACGATAAAGCTTATCAGCCATGTATTAAGTATTAACAAGATATTAATGATAGAAAGTAAATTATATAAAATGAAATATATAAAATTATGTTATTATAACATAATTAAAGTAATATTTATCCTCTAATAAAAAACGCTGCAAAGTCCTTGTCACATGGGTTTATTATTCCATTGGACATACCTACCTACAGAGATGTTGGCTGTTTATTTATTGTTTCTTTCATATAAAATAATTGAAATAGCTATCTCTGGTGGTTTCCACCAATTTTGGCCCCCAAAACTCGAATAAACTACGCTCCTTTTTTTTAAAATAAATTATCTCTGATCATTGATAGTACCATTTAATCGTCTTGATCCACCTGTTGACACTTTTTCCAGTGTTATTATACAAATTGATGGTGATTTCAAACGATTTCCCAGGTTTTTGACTCATAAAAAATCAATTTCGGGAGCTGAACATCTGGTAGAACCTCAATTTTCTATTCTTTGGTCAAAATCGACTTCATATTCGGTCTTCTCGTCCCCAAAAATATGAAAAACGATACCTTAAAAGCTCATGTTACCAACATGTTGCTAAAACGCAAAAAGTACCTATTTTTATACACATTTTCACTCATAACACCCCTGGGTATATTCCGATCGGGCTGAAAAGTTTCGGGACACAACTAGGGCCCAAATGGAGCATGTGTGCGAAAGAACGAATTTTTTAGACCGAAAATGAAGCCTGTACACGTGATACGGCGGACGGCGTACGGCGGACGGCGTACGGCGGACGGACATTGCATTTTTGGAATCTACGTACCTTGAAACGGAAAAGAAAAAATTTTGAGGGGGTGTTATAAAAATTTTTTGCTGAGCGATTACATAGGTGTATTATTCACAGAATAATAAACCAAAATGCTTTGTTGTTTATTTGTACCTGTTATGATATCAAAGATAGCAATAACAAAAATTCGCAGGCGCCGACCGCGCGAATTTTTTTAGGGGCGCTTTTTTTATCATTTGCCTAGGGCGCCTGTATTACTAGAGCGGTCCCTGGTCGATTCACACATATCCGTGACGTGACGTACCGTACCGTGAGCTTCAGTGGAAAAAATACACTGCCAAGGTGATGGCACAGGAGCTTCCTCGTCACAATCAGAGTGACCCATTATAAAATAGAACAGACTCGGAAGCAAAATAACATAACATTACATTACATTACATAACATTACATAACGTTAAATATACATATTACATAACATTACATTACATAACATAACATTACATAACATTACATGAAATATACATATTATACATAACATGACTTCCATAATACATTACGTCCATTATACATAACTAGCCTGACCGCTCGCTTCGCTCGCTATCCGAGATTCGCTGTACGCAGTATCGTGGAACCAACAAACGACGGAAAAATCCCTTACCCTACCGGGTATTTGTGCCCAATTTTATCAAAATCCGTCAAGCCATTCAGGAGTTGACCATGGTCGACCATAGTTCCGCTATGGTCAGGGAATTAAAAATGCGACGTTGCACAACTTGGGAGCCTACTGGATACTCGTGCCAAATTTGGTCGATATCCATCAAGCCATTCAGGAGTTGACCATGGTCGACCATAGTTCCGCTATGGTCAGGGAATTAAAAATGCGACGTTGCACAACTTGGGATCCTACTGGATATTCGTGCCAAATTTGGTCGATATCCGTCAAGCCATTCAGGAGTTGACCATGGTCGACCATAGTTCCGCTATGGTCAGGGAATTAAAAATGCGACGTTGCACAACTTGGGAGCCTACTGGATACTCGTGCCAAATTTGGTCGATATCCATCAAGCCATTCAGGAGTTGACCATGGTCGACCATAGTTCCGCTATGGTCAGGGAATTAAAAATGCGACGTTGCACAACTTGGGAGCCTACTGGATATTCGTGCCAAATTTGGTCGATATCCGTCGAGCCGTTTGGCCGTGCATAGAAGGACAGACAGACAGACAGAGCGCATGCGCAGGGCGAACCGCTGGCTCTATCATGTTGAAATTTTTATGGGACCTCAATGGGCCCTACCCGCTTAATCCCTGAGAATTACATTGAAATTGGGTGAAATCTTTGGTTACTACGGCTGTAACAAGGAAATTGAATCTATTTCACGCCAGCGCATGCGCAGAGCGCACCGAGGGTCCGATCATGCTGAAATTCATACTGGAACTCACTAGGCCTTGTCCAAACAACCCTTGAAAATTTGAGCGAAATTGAATCAAAATTGTGAAAGTTATGCGTGTTTGTTGAATTTAACGTTAGCGCATGCGCAGGGCGTACCGCTGGATCAATCATGTTGAAATTTGTATGGGACCTCAAGGGGCCTTATCCGCACCATCCCTCAAAATTTGAGCTGAATCAATTCAAAATCGTGGAAGTTATGGCTGTAACAAGGAAATGCGGACAGACTCACAGACTCACAGACTCACAGATTCACAGACTCACAGACTCACAGACCGACAGACACGGAACCAAATTTGTTCAGTAGGCTTTGAAACGCAAAATGCAAGTGGAAATTTTGATTTCTGAAGACAAAAATTTTTTGGCTCACGAAAGTGAACACAAGGCTTCCGCTGCTTCGCAGACTCGGAAGCAAAATATCGGCTGACGAAATTCTTAGTAAACTAAAGGGGGAATACGGTGCGTGTTCAAACATAAACGGCAACGTGACTCTCCGACACTCTCAGTGCCCTTCCGGTATCCACCGTGAAAATAAGAAATACGTCCTCGCCGATATTTTCGGTTTTTTTCACGGACGTGAAAGAGTTCACTTTTCAATATTTTCTGTGTGTACCTCATTTTTATAATATGAACGACGAGCTTCTCATCGAGTTGGTTCGGGAACGACCGGTTCTTTACGATATGAAGGACCCCAAATACCTAAATGTTGATTGGAAAGGAAGAATTTGGCAGGAAATTGGTCTCAAAATGAATGTCAATGGTGAGTTTTTAAATTTATTATCTCACAAAATTTACTTTATTATTACAAAATACATTTCTCCAGAATGTATCCTTTTTCATGATATACTTCTCAATTTTCATGAGCAAAACATGAAATGCGCTTTGGCTCATTCGAAAGTATTGATAAAATTTACATTCGTCGTCCACCAAGCCTCTATCCGCACACAACTAGGGCCCAAATGGAGCATGTGTGCGAAAGAACGATTTTTTTAGACCGAAAATGAAGCCTGTACACGTGATACGGCGTACGGCGTACGGCGGACGGACATTGCATTTTGGTTTATTATTCTGTGAATAATACACCTATGTATTCGCTCAGGAAAAATTTTTTATAACACCCCCTCAAAATTTGTTCTTTTACATTTCAAGGTGCGTAGGTTCCAAAAATGCAATGTCCGTCCGCCGTACGCATTACGTGTAAAATTCGTTCTTTCGCACACATGCTCCATTTGGGCCCTAGTTGTGTCCCGAAACTTTGCAGCCCGATCGGAATATACCCAGGTGTGTTATGAGTGAAAATGTGTGTAAAAATAGGTACTTTTTGCGTTTTAGCAACATGTTAGTAAAATGAGCTTCTGAGATATCGTTTTCCATGTTTTTGGGGACGAGAAGATCGAATATGACGTCGTTTTTGACCAAAGAGTGGAAAATTGAGTTGAACCAATTGTTCAGCTCTCAAAATTGATTTTTTAAGAGTGAAAAACCTGGGAAATCGTCTGAAATCACCATCAGTTTGTATAATAACACTGGAAAAAGTGTCAACACGTGGATCAAGACGATTAAATGGCACTACCAATGATCAGAGATAATAAAAAATAAAAAACGCTGCAAGGTCCCTGTCACATGGGTTTATTATTCTACTGGACATACCTACAGAAATGGTGGCTGATCAATTGAAAATGTTTTACAAAAATTTGAAGTTGATACAGGAGCCGGGTACACATTAATTCCCAAAGATGATTTTGAAAAATTGAACATTAAAAACCAATTTTGCCAACGAAAGTTGCTTTCCGATCATACACGGAAAATATTTTCTTACCTTTGGGAAAAGTAAATGTCAACATCGAATATAACACAAATACCTCGAATGAAGAGATGTATATTATCCCAAAAGGATATACTCCTATTTTAGGAAGGGTATGGGTCAGAAGACTGAAAATCAATTTGAATGACATTGACCAGCAGGAAGACACTACAATAATCAAACAGATCACGCACATTAAAAACGTAGAAGATGCCAGCCGCCTATTTCCAAAAGTATTTGAAGAAAAGGTAGGATGTGTACCAGATGTCATAATAAAAGTGCAACTGCGAGAAGGAGCGAAACCGAGTTACACACCACATCGTGACGTCCCATATGCACTTAGAGACAAAGTTGAGAAAGAACTGAACAACCTCGAAGAAGCAGGTATAATTACAAAATCAGAGACAAGTGACTGGGGATCTCCTCTAGTTGTAATCCCAAAAGCTGATGGATCAGTGAGACTGTGTAGATTATAAAGTTGGAGTATATGATCTGATAACAAAAGTCAACTACCCAATCAAGAAAATTGACGAAGTACTACATACACTTCGAAATTCAAAATTTTTCTGCAAACTAGATTTATATAAGGCATATTTACATTTGAAAATGGACGATGACAGTAGTATAATCCAAACAATGTCAACACGTCGGGGAACATACCGAGTAAACAGACTGAGTTTTGGAGTTAAGACAGCACCAGCAGAATTCAACCGCATTATGGATCAAGTTCTACAAGGACTTCCAAAAGTCATAGCCTATTTTGACGAGATTTTAATTCATGGAAATTCACGGGAAGAATGCTAACAAAATCTCTATGTATGTCTACAGAGACTGAACAAGTATAATTTACACGTGAACAGAAACAAATTTACTTTTTTTCAAACAGAAGTTGAATATTTGGGACATCTTGTAAGTCGCAACAAGATCATGAAGACACCCAAACGTATAAAAGCTGTGGTGGATATGCCGAGACCAAAGAACAGACAAGAGCTTCAGAGATTCTTAGGGATGCTTACCTACATATTACTCTCGGTTTATACCTGACATGTCTACAACGACATATCCGTTACGAAAGCTCATGCAGAAAAATCAAAAATTCGAATGGACATCAAGTTGTGAAGACGCATACAACAAATTGAAAGCTGAAATCGTGAGTGATAGGGTGATAATTCCTTTCAATCCAGAACTACTTGTCACACTTGCCACAGATGCGAGTCCAACTGGTATTGCAGCAGTATTGTCTCACAAAATAAATAACATAGAGAAGCCAATAGCATTTGCTTCACGTGCACGTCAGATGCTGAAAGGAACTATTCGCAAATAGATCGAGAAGCCTTGGCAATTGTGTTGGTGTAGATCATTTTTACTACTACTTGTACGGAAGAAAATTCACGCTAGTAACAGACAATCAAGCATTAACAAGAATTTTTCATCCAAAAGCTAGATTACCTAAAATGACAGCAAGACTCTTACGTTATGCCTCTTTCCTTGCTGGATTTGATTACGATGTTCTATTCAGGAAAGGTGAAGACAATAAAAACGTCGACTGTTTGTCAAGAGCCTCAATAAAACAGGAAGGACACTCAACTGACATGGTAATCAACCATGAAGTCCATGTTATATGTTCATCCACAATTTTCCAGATATCCAACGAAATTCTAACTCCAAAAAAAATACAAGAGGAAACAGACAAGGATGACGAATTATCGGAAGTTAAGAAGCAACTACAAACAACATCGATAGAAAATGATTACACACTTGATGACGGAATCCTCTTCAAAGATGGAAGAATCGTAATTCCAAAAAGTCTGCAGGATGAAGTACTAAGAACTCATCTAGGTATAACAAAATAGAAACGAGCCAACGCAGGAGGAAATCCAAACTCAAGAGCCAACTCACCACTCACTCCGGCGTTCAACAAGAGTCAGGAGGCCACCAGCCTATCTGAACGAATACATCCTATACTGAGGACAGGCACCAAGTGGGGGAGAATATTATAGTCCAACCACAACATTATTATTTCCCAGAAGTTGTCACGTTGCAACGTAATGTTGCTTCCTTCAAAATTGTTCACTTCATTATATTCTACCGTGCTATACGTATCAGCTATTGATTATCTGTATTATCACGACACAGCAATTTCTTAGGTTTTTGACTCATAAAAAATGAATTTTGGGAGCTGAACCTTCGTTACAACCTCAATTCTTCACTCTTTGGTCAAAATCAACTTAATATTCGGTCTTCTCACCCTAAAAAACATGGATAACGATACGTCACAACCTCATGTTCACTAAAACCTCAAAAAACCACTCGAAAACCCCTATTTATAGACCCATTTCCCCCCCCCCCCCCCCCCCCATAAAACCCCTGGGTGTATTTCGATAGGGCTGCCGAGCTTCGGAGCACAACCAGGAACCAACTAGAGCCTGTGTGCGGGATTTTAGACCAAAATTTAACGTATATTAAGTCTGAAACTTTGTTAGAACCTCAATTCTTCGCTCGTTGGTCAAAATCGACTCCATATACGGACTCCTCGCCCTAAAAAACACGGAAAACGATACCTCACAAGCTCGTGTTACTACGACACCAAAAACCCATATTTTTACACCCATTTTTCACCCGCAACACCCTTGGGTATATTCCGATCGGGCTGTAAAGTTTAGGGACACAACTAGGGCCCAAATGGAGCATGTGAGTGAAAGAACGAATGATAATTGATAGTGCCATTTAGTTATCTTGATTCACCTGTTGATACTACTTCCAGTGTTAATATGCAAATTTATGGTGGTTTAAAACAATTTCCCAGGTTTTTGACTCATAAAATTTGAATTCTGGGAGCTGAACCTTCGTTACAACCTCAGTTCTCCACTCTTTGGTCAAAATCAACTTCATGTTCGGTCTTCTCGCCCTAAAAAGAAGTTAGCTTCAGGAGCCACTCTGCTGATCAAGACCCTGTACACCTTATTGTTCATGTCCTAAGGAGGCTACCAGCCAAATTTCAGCTTTCCACAGTTGATAGGAAAGAAGTTAGCTTCAGGAGCCACTCAGCTGATCAAAACCCTCTGCACCTTATTGTTCACGTCCTAAGGAGGCTACCAGCCAAATTTCAGCTTCCTACGGTTGATAGGGAAGAAGTTAGCTTCAGGAGCCACTCTGCTGATCAAGACCCTGTACACCTTATTGTTCATGTCCTAAGGAGGCTACCAGCCAAATTTCAGCTTTCCACAGTTGATAGGAAAGAAGTTAGCTTCAGGAGCCACTCAGCTGATCAAAACCCTCTGCACCTTATTGTTCACGTCCTAAGGAGGCTACCAGCCAAATTTCAGCTTCCTACGGTTGATAGGAAAGAAGTTAGCTTCAGGAGCCACTCAGCTGATCAAGACCCTGTGCACCTTATTGTTCATGTCCTAAGGAGGCTACCAGCCAAATTTCAGCTTTCCACAGTTGATAGGAAAGAAGTTAGCTTCAGGAGCCACTCAGCTGATCAAAACCCTCTGCACCTTATTGTTCACGTCCTAAGGAGGCTACCAGCCAAATTTCAGCTTTCCACAGTTGATAGGAAAGAAGTTAGCTTCAGGAGCCACTCAGCTGATCAAAACCCTCTGCACCTTATTGTTCACGTCCTAAGGAGGCTACCAGCCAAATTTCAGCTTCCTACGGTTGATAGGAAAGAAGTTAGCTTCAGGAGCCACTCTGCTGATCAAGACCCTGTACACCTTATTGTTCATGTCCTAAGGAGGCTACCAGCCAAATTTCAGCTTTCCACAGTTGATAGGAAAGAAGTTAGCTTCATGAGCCACTCAGCTTCTCCATAGCAAAGACATAACAAACTGTAAAGTACCTACCTAATTCCAACTTCACTTCTGATGGTCATAATCATCATTGTGGCGACTTGGGACAATTTTCGTGAGCAAATTTCGTGACGATTTTTCGTGACGATTTTCGTGACGATTTTTTTGTTATGTGCCATATGAAAGACATGAAAATGTCAATAACGTGGAAACCGATATAATTCTATTGGACATATCAACAGAAATACTGGCTGTTCATTTGTTATTTCATGTGCAATAATTTAAATACGAGTTGCTACTTTTGATAGTTTCCTTGGCCCCCAAAAACACTAATTGGGCTCCAATTTTTTTAAACAAATAAGTTGTTTTTGATAGTGCCATTCAATTGCCTTGATTCACCTCTTGATACTTCCAGTGTCATTATAAAACTTTATGGCGATTTCAGACAATTTCCCAGGTTTTTGACTTCTAAAAAATGAATTTTGAGAGCTGAACATTCGTTAAAACCTCAATTCTTCACTCTTCGGTCAAAATCAACTTCATATTCGGTCTTCTCCCCCTAAAAAACATGGAAAATGATACCTCACAAGCTCATTTCACTAAAACCTTTAAAAACCACGAAAAACCCCAAATTTCCCTCCCCGTATCACCGCTCTGGGTGTATTCCTTTCCGGCTGCTGAGCTTCGGAGCACAACTAGGACCCAAATGAGTTCCCAAGTTCCCAAACTGTGTTCGGAAAAACGACAATTTTAGACAAAAATTCAACGTAAATTTAAGACTGAAACTTCGTTACAACGTCAATTTTCGACTCTTTGGTCAAAATCGACTTCATATTTTTTGGTCTCCTCAAAACATGGAAAAAGACCCTCACAAGCTCATGTTACTAAAACACCAAAAACCCTATTTTCACACCAATTTTTCACCCATAACACCCTTGGGTATATTACGATCTGTGCTGCAAAGTTTCAGGGCACAACTAGGGCCCAAATGGAGTCTGAGTGCGATAGAAGAACGAATTTTTTAGACCGAAAATGAAGTATACTGTGATGAATTTAAAATTATCATCACGGTGGCGTGAAGGAGTAAGTAGAGGAGAGCGAGGGAATTTCACCTAGGCGGCGGTAATCCACCGATGTAGGTGAGAGGAAGGGAGTTCACCTAGGCGGCGGTGATCCACCGATGTAGGTGAGTGGAAGGAATCTCGTCTAGGCGGCGGTAATCCACCGATGTAGGCGAGAGGAAGGAAATTCACCTAGGCGGCGGTAATCCACCGATGTAGGTGAAGGAAGGTGCTTGTCTAGGCGGCGGATATCCACCGATGTAGACAAGGGAAAAAGGTAGGAGGTAAATTCCCAGAGCGGCGGATACCACCAGGCATCTGGGAGGAGGAAGGTAGGAGAGAGAGAAGAGAGAGCTGGTTAGAGGAAGTGTCGAATGAAGCTAAAGCTCCAGGATCCGGGGTTATATAGGACTTGGAGTCCTCTCCCTCCAGCTCCCTGTTGGGAGCTGGTAGTGGGGCACCAGGTTGTGTCCCCCGGATTCTGTCGCCTGTCTCCCCACTCAGATGTTTATTAGCGGAAGGTAATTTTTACATAGGAATATTGGTGAGAGCTTTAAGGTTGTAGTGGAGTGTTCCCGGGAGGGACTCACGACAGAGGTCCCCCCAGTTCGAACCAATGTTTGAGGTAGCTGAAGGCTCAAGTTGACAGTGGCTGAGGGCTGCGGAAACAAAAAGGGGAGCTGAAGGCGCAAGGATACAGGAGCTGAAGGCTGAAACAAACAATTGCAGTGCTGAAGGCAGAAGAGTGACCGGAGGTGTCTTAAATCTAGGGTGATATACAAGAGGTAGGATAAGTAGACATAAGTAGACATAGGTAGACGTAAGTAGGGCTAAGTAGACAAAAAATAGACATAAGGAGACATAAGTAGACATAAGTAGATATAAGTAGACGTAAGTAGATGTAAGTAGATGTAAGCAGACGAAATTTGATGATGGGAAACATATGTACAAGGAGGGTGTGATGAAAAATTCGATGAAGTGACAATATTTACAAAGGTGATGAGTTCGATGATGATGATAAGAGGAGTGATAGTTAGATAGTATGTTAGATAGCTAGATATTTACAGATGCAAGGTATTTACAAGTAGTATTTACAGGTATGTACAGGTATTTACAGGTATGTACAATTTTTAGGTACGGTTTTAGGGGAGACAGAATTGAGCGGGGTTGCGAGATCCGCCGTTCCCTGGGTGTGGGTTGTGTGTGGTGAAGCGTATTGAATGTGTGGGTGTAGTGAAAAGGTGGGTGTAGTGTGTGGTTGGGTGTGGATGATGCCCGCTGCGACGAAGTGGCCACGGCGGGGCTGTGAGGTTCGGTACAGTGTCTGTGGGATAATGGAACACAAACACTGTCCCGAAATCTCAAGGCCCCGCCGTGATTTCTCAGAGCGGGGCGGGGGACTTGGCCGCCGGGACGCGGGGCGAGGGACGCTCCCGTCGTCTGTTGCGGCGCCCGGACCTTTTCGTCCCGGCGGGAACTATTGTGGATATCCCCGGCGGGGATGGGGGAAGAGGGGGTGTTGTGGGCTCGGTGGGTTGGGGTGTTGGTGGGGTAGAATTTAAAATTGGGGGGTCGAAAATTGAAAAAGGGGGAGGAGCAAGAGGGGGTTGAAATTTGGGGGGCGGGGGTCCGTTGAAGACGGGGGGAGTGATGTTTGGAAGGGGTGGTGGGGGTGGCATGAGTAGGGTGAGACGAAATTGGTGGAGGAGCGGGTCGATAAGGGGATCTATCGGGACGTAAGGGGGGTGTACCCCGGTGGCTTGCGCTGCGCGAAATTCGCGCAGTATGCGCCACTGGGGGTACTTCCACCGCCGGGGCCGGGGAGGGAGTCCGGAAATCCGTTGCGGAAGAAAAGGAAGCGATGTAGTAGGTCCGGGCGAAGGGGGTAGGGGGGGAGAGCGGGTCCGGGACGTACACGTCCCGGAGTATCGCCGCCATTTCCGGATCCGAATCGAAATCCGGAAACGGCGACGGGGGAGACTGATTCGGTGGAGAGAGGTGTTGCATTGCAAACAGACGGCGGGAGACTGATAGTGGACGTTGGTTGAGGGAGAACAGGGGCGGGCTTGCAGCGGGCGAAAGGGACGGTGTGGGGTTTCCCGTCCATTAGCAGGGTCGCGGTGGTCGGTGTTGTGCGGATGACTTGAAAGGGCCCGGCATAAAGGGGCTGAAAGGTTTTATGCATGCCGGGCTCTTTCAAGTACATATGCGTGGAAGTGTAAAAGCGTTTTGGGTAAGTGGTGTCGTTTGTCGGTGTTGAGGTGTGTAACGGTTCCCTGTTAATGGACGGGGTGTTGTGTGGAGGGAAAATGTCGGCCGGTAAACGAATGGGGTCTCTGAATGCGTGTTGTGCGGGACTTGTGTTGTCTGAAGGACGGGCGGAAGTGCGGAGGCTAAGTAGAACGTAGGGGAGGGTTTTGGTCCATGAAGGGGAAGTGGCTGATGTGGAGATGGCTTGCTTGAGGACCGAGTGCCACCGCTCTATTTTCCCGTTGGATTGGGGGTGATAAGGAGTGGTGCGGATTTTCTGAATCCCGAGGGAACGGAGCAGGTCGGCAAAGTGGGCTGATTCAAATTGCCTCCCCTGATCGACCGTGAGTGTCCGCGGACAACCGTAGCGGCTGATCCATTGATTGAGGAAGGCCGCGGCGACGGCGTCCGCGGTAATGTGGGCGAGTGGGATACACTCTACCCAATTTGTCGCACGGTCGATCATGGTGAGGCAATACCTCTTCCCCTCGGAGGGGGGAAGAGGGCCGACCAGATCCAAGTGGACGTGTTCCCACGGGAGAGAATCGGGGATAGGTTGAGGAGGTACATGGGGGTGAGCCGAGACCTTGAATTGCTGGCACTTCTGGCACCCAAGAACCCAGGTACGTATATCCGTGTTCATATGGGGCCAGAAGTACCGCGTTTTGATGAGGTCCCGGCTCGCCCGAATGCCGGGATGATGGAGGGAGTGGTAATGTAGGAACAACTGCCTCCTCAGCTCCGGCGGGACGTACGGGCGCGGTGTGTCGGCCGATACGTCGCACCAGAGATCGAGGGGAGGCAGCTGCTCCAATTTTGAGGCGGAGATGAGATTGGAAAGTGCGGGATCGGAAGTAGGAGTTTGGTGGTTTTTGAGGGTTTGCGGGGAAGGGAAGGGCAGTAACTCCGCCACCGGCGCAGGGGTGGGGCGGGAGAGCGCGTCGGCGACGCAGTTGTCGGCCCCCGGCAAATAACGAATATCGGACGTGAATTGTCCGATAAATTAGAGTTGCCGGAGGCGACGGGGGGAGGCTGATTTTCGGTTTTGGAGGAGGGCGTGGGTGAGGGGCTTGTGGTCGGTTATGACAGAGAACTGCCTGCCCTCCACGAAGTCACGGAAGTGTTTGATGGCTTCGTGGATGGCGAGGAGTTCTCTGTCAAAGGTGGAGTAATTTTTTTGTGTGGGGGACAGAGTTTTAGAGAAAAAGCCGAGAGGTTGGGGGGTGGCGCCGGTGTGTTGGTGGAGTACTGCCCCGATGGCCCAGTCGGACGCATCTGTGGTGATGGAGAGGGGGGCATGGGGATCGGGATGGGCCAATAGAGCGGCGTCAACTAGGTCCTGTTTGCATTGTTGGAAGGCGGTTGTGAGGGCGGGGGTCCAGGAAATGGGGCGTTTATCGTTTTTCTTTGCCGGTTGTGGGATAGCGTGTATGAGTGGTTGTTGGTGTTGTGCTGCGTGTTTGATGTGTCTACGGTAAAAGTTCAACATACCCAGGAAACGGCGGAGTTCTGAGACAGTGTTGGGTTGTGGGAAATCGGTGAGGGTGTGCACTTTGTCCGGTAGGGGTTTTATTCCTTCGGACGAAACCTGGTGGCCGAGGCAGCGGACGGAGGGTTGGGCGAGGACGCATTTCGGAGTGTTTATGGTGAGGCCCTCGGCGGCGAAGATGTCAAGAACCTGTTTCAGGTGTGCGAGGTGTTCCTTTGGGTCTCGGGAAGCGATCAGTACGTCGTCCAAAAAACAGAAGACGAAGGGTAGGCCTCGTAGTATGTTGTCCATGTAACGCTGCCATGTTTGGGCAGCGTTACGGAGGCCGAAACCCATTTTGATATACTCGAACAGGCCGAAAGGGGTGATGATAGCTGTTTTAGGAACGTCAGGGGGGTAGATGTGAATGTGATGGAAGGCACGAGAGATGTCGAGTGTAGAAAAGATGGTTGTGTTGTGGAGGTGGGAAGAGAAGTCCCGAAGATGTGGGACGTTGTAAAGGTCTGGGGTTGTTCGGGCATTGAGGCGGCGGTAGTCGCCGCAGGGGCGGATATCCCCGTTGGGCTTCTGCACAATATGTAGTGGAGAAGCCCACGGGGATTTGGAGGGACGGATAATGCCTTCCTTGATGAGAAGATCAAAGTGTTTGCGGGCCTGTGAGAGTTGGAGGGGGTGGAGGCGTCGTGCTTTTGCGGATATTGGGGGGCCAGAGGTTTCTATGTAGTGCTGGGTCTGTGAGATGTGAGCTGAGGGGCGGCGCTGGGGTTTGTAGTGGAGGAGGAGTTGTTCAAACTGGGACGGGGGCCGATCCACCGCATGAATGAACCCGGGGATGGGTTTCTGGGTGGAGGGGTCGAGCAGGCGCGCGTTACGGACGTCTACCTGGAGGCCGAAATATGCGAGGAAGTCGGCCCCCAGGATAGCTTTCTCTACGTCCGCCACGGTAAATTCCCACTCGTACGCGAGCCCGCTCATATGAATTGATGAGCGGTACGTCCCGTACGAGGGGATGGTGGTACCGTTGGCGGCGTAGAGGAGTTGCCGGTAACAACGCGCCTGTCGCCGGAGAATATTATTGGGGAATATGGAGAGCGCCGCCCCTGTGTCGACGAGGAACGGGACGTGCGTTTTTGAGCATTTTAGGAACAGGCGTTGGTGGGCTGGGGCGGAGTGCGGTAAAATTGCTGAGGTTTCGGGGTCTGTCGGAGGGGGGGGGCTCGGTTCGTCCGAGGTGATGGGCGGGGGCGATGGCGGTGGTTGGCCCTCCGCGAAGGAGACGCGGGGCGTTTTTTTGCCGTTCCGGGGAGGGGGAACGGTAGCGGCGGCGCGAGTGGCGGCCGGAGGGGTGGTTGTCTTGGGGGCGGGGTTGGAGGGGCCGTTCCGTGGTGGGGGAACGGTAGCGGCGGCGCTAGTGGCGGCCGGGAGGGTGGCTGCCCTGGAGGCGGGCTTGGAGGGGCCGTTCCGGGGTGGGGGAACGGTAGCGGCGGCGCTAGTGGCGGCCGGAGGGTTGGCTGCCCTGGAGGCGGGCTTGGAGGGGCCGTTCCGGGGTGGGGGAACGGAAGCGGCGGCGCTAGTGGCGGCCGGAAGGTTGGCTGCCCTGGAGGCGGGCTTGGAGGGGCTGACTCGGGGTGGGGGGTCAGTTGATGGAGAGGTGGTGTGTTTTGCGGCGCCGTCAGATGCGGCCGGGAGGTTGGCAGCCGTGGCGGCGGCGTAGGAGGGGTAGCGAGGCTCGGTGGAGGTGGTGTGAATGCGGGCGGGGAGGGGTTGGTGGTGGTCCCCCCCGTGTTGGCGAGGAGGGGGGCCCGCCGGATTTACCGGCGGGCGTCCGCGTTTCCCTGCTTGGTGGAGTAGGAGCAGGGGGGCTGGCATTTGCGGGCCTCCCCACCGAAGTTCACATGGTAGAAACATCGGTGGGGGGGGTCCGCCGGGAGGTAGGTCCTGGTGGGGCGCGCGGAGTTGGAGGGGGCCGCCGTGTTTGGGGACCTCCCCCTCCGTTGCTGGGCGGGGGAGACGGTGCGGCGGTCGGCCGAGCGCTGGCGTCGGTGGTCGGAGGAGGGGGTTGGCCGGCGATCGACGGAGAGGGAGCGGCGCCGGTGGAGGGAGGGGGGCCGGCGGCGCTCTTTAGACGGCGATCGGTCCCTGCGTGGGGTGGGGGTGCGGGGTGCGGCGACCTCCGTGACGCTGGCGGCCGCGGCGAGGTCGTAAACCGTGTCGGCTAGACGGAGTAGCGGCTCGTCCGGTCCGTCGAGGTGGCTGGCGAGCGCCATCTGGATGGGGTGGGGGAGGGCTCGCAGCCAGAACGTTCGAGCGATGTCGGCCGTCACGACGTCGTGTAGCTGATGACGTAGGCGACGGTACAGGTGGGAGGGCTTCAAATCGCCGAGATGTTGGGGCTGGGATAGCGCTGCGACACGTGCGATCTTGGAGGGTTGGTATAAGCTGATGAGGCGGGCGCGGAGGTCGTCGTAGGCGGCTGTGGCGTCGGGGGAGATGTCCGACGTCTGCAGGAGGATCTCATATGGTAACAGAGAGATGATGCGGGAGTAGCGGGTACGCTGGCTGCGGATGTTGGCGGCAGAAAACGCAGCGTCGACCTGGAAGAACCAGAGTGCGGGGTCGTGCGTGTAGAAGGGGGGTAGCGACAGCGGGAATGACGCCGAAGCCGTCGTGACGTCGGCGGCGGCGTGTGCGGCAGCTGCAGCGGCGGCGGCAGCGGCGGCGGCGGATGCGGTGGAGCCGGGTGGTGAGAGGCTCGTGAAGGGGTTGTCGGTTGCGTCAGAAGTCGCAGCGGTCGGCGGCTGCAGCAGGGACGGCCGGAGGAGCGGCGGCGATGGCGAGTTCGGGTCCATGGTGGAGGTGTCTGTGAACAAAATTCAATTTGAGCGGTTGAATCTGAAAATTCGCAATGAGCGGCGGCGGGGTTGTATGCGGCGGAGAGTTGAGAGCTGTGTGAGCGGTTGCGGGTGGGCCAAAAATTGCGAATTTATACTGACAGTTTTTTTAAATGTGAATTTAAAATGCAGGACACCGAACTTGACTGGGGCGACACATGAGTTGGTAAGAAGGGAGGAAGGGTAGAAGGTTGGATGAACGTCGGGTTCACCACTGTGATGAATTTAAAATTATCATCACGGTGGCGTGAAGGAGTAAGTAGAGGAGAGCGAGGGAATTTCACCTAGGCGGCGGTAATCCACCGATGTAGGTGAGAGGAAGGGAGTTCACCTAGGCGGCGGTGATCCACCGATGTAGGTGAGTGGAAGGAATCTCGTCTAGGCGGCGGTAATCCACCGATGTAGGCGAGAGGAAGGAAATTTACCTAGGCGGCGGTAATCCACCGATGTAGGTGAAGGAAGGTGCTTGTCTAGGCGGCGGATATCCACCGATGTAGACAAGGGAAAAAGGTAGGAGGTAAATTCCCAGAGCGGCGGATACCACCAGGCATCTGGGAGGAGGAAGGTAGGAGAGAGAGAAGAGAGAGCTGGTTAGAGGAAGTGTCGAATGAAGCTAAAGCTCCAGGATCCGGGGTTATATAGGACTTGGAGTCCTCTCCCTCCAGCTCCCTGTTGGGAGCTGGTAGTGGGGCACCAGGTTGTGTCCCCCGGATTCTGTCGCCTGTCTCCCCACTCAGATGTTTATTAGCGGAAGGTAATTTTTACATAGGAATATTGGTGAGAGCTTTAAGGTTGTAGTGGAGTGTTCCCGGGAGGGACTCACGACATATACCTATATTGATGATACGGCGGACGGCGTACGGCGGATGGCGGTCGGACATTTTTGGAATCTACGCACCTTGAAACGTAAAAGAAATAATTTATTTAATTATAAACTGTTTTTGCTCAGCGAATACACAGAATAATAAGCCAAAATGCGTCCGCTGTATCCATATCTACCTTTATTTTCGGTCTAAAAAATTCTTTCTTTCACTCACCCTGCTCCATTTGGGCCCTAGTTGTGTCCCGATCGGAATATACCCAAGGGTGTTATGGGTGAAAAATGGGTGTAAAAATAGGAATTTTTGGTGTTTTGGTGACATGAGCTTGTGTATTTTATGAAAAGTGGTATGGTTTTTCGCTATATCATATTTTTACACAATAGCACGAATATTTCTTTGAAGAATAGCCATGGTGCATGACTGGAACTTTTAGTATTAGCTATTTAGTTATTAATCGTTACATATCTTCTATCATGCATATCATGAGAACTGACCAGTTACCTACTGTGCAGAGCGCATTCTAGGAAGAATTTATTTGGCAGTAGGTAGAAGCTACGAAAATAATTTCTTTCGATACCAAGCATTTTTGGCATCGAATCTTGTCCCTCTTTACATTATACAGGTAGCGAATACTTTCTGCGGCATTGGAAAAAGTAGGTCCTGGAAACTACGCTAAAATCAAAACATATGGGTGCTTGAGTGACGAGTATTGTCGAATATTTCTTTGGGTAGGTACCTATCATTATCGAGTGAGTAGGTATTCGGTATAATTGTTCACTTCAATTTCAATACTTAACCCATTGGCTTTTTTACTATTACAATAAAATCATGGAGTTAAAACGAGTAGGTTCATAGGCATACTATCAAAATAATCGTATTTAAGTACATAAAGAATAACATTAAGGTAGCTAAATTCATTCAAGTTCAGGATGTGAAAAAAGTGCTAATTTGAGTACTTATCAGTATCGAATATTTTCTTTCGATACCTACGACTTCAGTAGATAGTATCGAATATTTGTTTCGATACCAGCGTATCGAGTACTGGTATCGAATATTTTCTGGCATCCCACCTCATCAGAAGCTGGTGCCGTAGGTCACCAGAGAGTGGGGGAAGCCGGACATACCGCCACCCCTCCCCTCTCCTTCCACTTGTCCTCCCTCTCCCGTGACGGTTGGTAGGTCGGTGGCGGTTTTCCTTCAAAAGTCATCAAAAAAAGGTTTGTTGGGGCAGACAGAGCTGGACCAGTCCAGGATGGAACTGCTGTGTCCAGAGCTGTGTCTTTCTGAACAGGCCCTGATAATTCTGGATGGATAACCTGAAGCATTGTAACCTCCCACATGAGCTGAAGGTAGAAGCATGGAGTACGCATGTACAGGGTCACCAGTCCTCGAAAAAATCCTGGATAGCAAGAACTAGTCCTGAATGGTCCTGGACTGTCTGTCCAAACAGCCAAATCTCGATCCAGGCCCAGTTCTGGTTCTGCCCAAACGTACAAAAAAGGGCGTGGTTTGAATAGAATGGCCCTGAACGGTCCAGGACTGTCTGTTAAAACGAACCTAAAGAATAATTATTCCTGGACTATAATATTACACGTGTACATATTCTTGTGCGTTTTCTCCCCGAATCGCCTTGGTACGATCCACTGATTTAACCACGTGAAATGCTATGGGCAATCGAAACTTATAGGAGTGGCATCCGTCTGCCTTCATTTTGTTTATATTAGTGCTATGATTTTTTTGGGCTCACCTTCATCCCGGGCTCTTTCACAAATACCTAACTAAAGGTATGCATTGCTGTTTACCCATTAGGTATAAGTAATATTTGCTTTATATATTATTACAAAGTGGAGGTTAATAAATGCCATTTTAAATAAGTTACAATCCCGTTGCCCTTTAAATCTGTGGCCTTCATCCATTTCACTGTCAGAACTTGGAAATATGTAATTATGGAGATCAAGTAAAATAGCAACCTACTCATAACATGAACATCTACCTGCAGTGTGGGTAGGTACATAAAGTCGTAAGGTCGTATAGGTAGTTTACCAACCAGGGTTGCCAGATTTTCCAGGAAAACTAAAAGTAGGTGCCCCCTAGTAGGTAAGCAAACATATGGGTAACACACCAATGATTGTTGTTTTTTGGATAAGAATAACAGCAACAAAAAATGTGTACCATCTGGTGGTAGGTTGGCTTGAAAGTTTTAAAACAGCCGGTGACTATAATTTTTAGGAACAGCAATTTAGGGTTACGAACGGTTCAAGTATAAATAGGTTATACAATTCAAGTATAACACACACTATTATAGGAATAAATTATAGAAACTCAGCGAACCAACATAGAAGTCATGAAACTACATAACTACCAACCTAGTTATTTAGAAAATGCTAAGTTGGCACAGTTTTTCAAAAGAGAACAAGGTAGTAAGTATTGTATTATAGGACTATTATTATAGAAATAACAAATAAAAGCTATTATTATTATTATTGTGGCAGTAGTGGTAGCAGTTAAGGTACCTAGTCACTAGCCGGTTCATAAAAAATCCAGCTAATATTTGAAACTTTTCTTGGAAAAATTTGATTATAAACATTGCCTCCATCTACTCAGCTGTACAGTAAATAATGAACGAATTAATTATTTTGATTTGTAAACCTTTTAGAAAAAATTTTCAGAAAATTTGAGTAGGTATTGGAATTTTGAATTGATCATTATTAACAGGGGGTTTTCAAAAGCGTAGAATCCAAAATCCCGCTTCGAACGCTAGTGCATCACTTTAAACGATGTAATCCACAGTAGGTGGAAGGATGGGACTGCAATTCACAAATAAATAAATAAAAACATGCCCTCAAAACCAAACAGAGGGGAGATTCGCGAAAATTCTCAGCAAAGGTTACAGGTTATCAAGAAGGTTTGCCATTTCTAATGTTGGGTTGTTGGCAGCATTGAGAACCTTCCCCTCCGAGTCCTTGCTCTGCCTCCTTGGGTCACCAGCCAATCAGATGTCAATCGACCTCATAGGTACGTCATTTCTTGCCACATTTTTACTTCTGATCACCCTCATTAAACAAATATCGCTTATTTTTGATAACGGGCTTCAAACTACCATTCTTCCAAGATTTCTGAATATTTTTTTCAAAAAAAATTTTCTTGACGAAAATTTCCATTTTGGATTAGCTAGATCAGTCAAATTTGGGGAATGTAAACCGTTCTGGTGGTTTCACAGCTCTTTTTTCTTTTTATATAGATAGGTAGGTACATGATTGTATAATTAAATTATGCTACGTTATTGTAAACAAGGAAGAGAGGAGAAAGAACAACCATTTTGATAATGGATTTTTCAAATCTTCAAAAATTATTATTTGTGACAAATGACTTTACTCAACACAAAAATTTGCCCACGTGATCTACATGAATTGGTCAGCAGTATGGTAAGCTTTCAAGCAAAAGCTCAAATGCCCAAGACACCCACAGAAGTAAACGTGTACACACACTCACACACACACACAAACACGCATGGGAGCGCGGACAGAATGGGATTTTGGCTTAAAGCCGACAAAAATCTTGGGGTAAAATGTCAAAAATAAGATTTTGTGGGATCCATAGCTTCCTCTTTGAGGACAATGGTACAGCCTATTATCCTGTTGTATAAAATATCTCTCCTGAAGAGTAATATTGAGGAAATCTACTGCGACAGTCACTGTAGCCCAAATGTAATCGATCAAATTTCAGATGCTGATGGACTATCTGGCGCCCGCGTGATCCCTGAAAATTTTGGCAAATTCGGATTCAAACTGGGCATGTTATACATGCGTGTCGCAAGGATTTTATTGCGGACACACGGACAGATGGACGCCGAACCAAATTTGTTCGAGTTGCAAAAAAAGTATTGCGATGACCGGACACCTTGGCTGGATCAAATTTTTGGGGACATTGAATAGCGAAGATGCATAATTGGTGTATGTGAAAAATCATCACGCCAAATTGGCTGGTGTCAGTGACTTGGGAAAAGTGAAAAATTGCAATACCTATTTCCACTTAGGATACATTGAACAGTACCAGGTCACCTGTTCGGGTTTTGAAATATCTGGTTTTGCTTCAAGTAACCTATTCATGTTGTCGTGGTACCCCTCAGCTTAGTATATATACCACGCACATATGCTTGTAAATACAGATTTAACCAATAAATACAGAGAAAGACGAGCTGTGCGACGCCTCGGGAAAAGGACCAGAAGGTCCATCGAACCCCCAGCAACTATCAACGGTCATAACGGCCATTGACAGACGAGGGACAAGGTGGAGGCACCTTTATAAAAAGCGCCCAGCTCTTCATTCGACCGACCTCGCTCTTACCTATGACTTCTCTCTCAAGCAGGGTTCACATCCATCCGGAGCCGTCTGGAAATACGGATAGGGGAAGCTAGTGAAAAGCAGTGGAAGGGATGGAGGGGAATCGCGGAAGTTGGGAAGGCGTTCATAACCATCCAGAATTTTAGCTGACAACTCGTTTCCCGCGCTTCCTCCCACAGCTGTTTCGGTTGCCGACGCCATTCTGTATGCGCAGTAAGGAACTGCGCAGATGCGGAGCGGAAAATATCTGAAAAATCAGATGCGTACAGTTCGCTTCAAAAGTGCTTCTCCGGAAAGAATATTCCCCCCTCCCCAGCTGATGTCCAACCAATCAGCTGCTCGTACGCACTTTCCGGATAGCTTTACGGATGGATGTGAACCCTGCTTCACTCACCTTACGCCCTCTCTCTCTCTTTCTCTTACCCTCTCCCCTACCCTCGCATCTGCTATGGTTGTAACCACCTGATGCTTCCTCTTCTAACACTTGCTGTGGTGATAACCGCGGGGTGTTAGCATCCTCATCCTTTAGCGTCTGCTGTGGTGGTAACCGTGGGACGTTCCTTCCTCTAGCACTCGCTGTGGTGATAACCGTGGGGTGCTAGGATCCTTCTCCCTTGGCATATGCTGTGGCTATAACCGCGGGACGCCGCTACCTCTAATGCCTGCTGTGGTGATCACCGTGGGGCCTTAGCTCTCCGGAAAGACTCCTAAGGAGCACAAATCCTGTCCTTCAACCTATCCAAACCTAATCTACCTGTAGGATCACGACACATGTACTGTGGAGAACCTTAAAAAACTCAAAATTTGCCTTAAAATGACATCACCAGAAACTGCAGGTTGGTGGGTTTTATTTGGCGTCGTGCCAACGACCTATATTACCTACTGAAGTCGTTGGTGCCAACGACATGTGTAGAAACTACCCCAAACCCAGTTCTGACCACACCCCTGCCTCACAGTTATCCCCGTGGTATGATTTTGAATAGATTATTTTCAATTAAAAAAATCCATTTTTATCTATTACTTACCTAATTGAAATTCAAAGATAAAATAGATAAAGTACTTAAAAATGCTTTGTTAATTTGAACTGCAGGTAGGTAAAACATTGAACTAATTTGCACATTGGAAAAACATTAACTTTGTTTTGTAACAATTTATATTTCAAGTTTTGATAAAAGTTGTTGTGCACTTTCGATATTACATTGCTTTCACGCTACGATAAGAGAGCTCGTAGCTCGTACTAATGTTGAATGTGGCCGACCGGCAGCTGAACTTACAGGCAGATCGTGGGGCCCTTGAAATGTACATCGTAACATAATATTATTACTTGAAATAAAAATAGCTCGTCTTAATACCAAGTAAATACATCACTTAAGATTAAAACAATTAAATTAAAAGGAAAGACAAACTCAAAGAAATTTGAGGCAACATTTTGGCGTGGTAGGAAATTTACTATCAAGAAATAAAATTAATGATAATAATGCAGGTATTTACGCAGTACCTACTGAAGTACCTACTTTTCAGTCAAAGAACGGAAGGTGGGAAGGTCAGGGCAACGACGCCTGGCAATGGTGAGATTTTGAGGGTTTACGCCATCTGTTGATAAACGATAGAACTTTTATTCCACTCTTCAGTGACCAGTGTTGAGTTCGACCTCAGATTCTATCCCTCTAATGCTATGCAGTTTCTTCGTGTCAGGATTACCATCCCGGGCGTAAAATTAAATCTTCGTAGGCCTTAGCGAGGGGTATAAACAAAAAACCAGTCATGCAGCATGACTTAATGAGCGAATTTTCAAAGAAATATTCGAATTAATGGCTATGGTTTTGAATAAAGGAAAACTTCTTCCTCCTACTGTTAGTACCTAAATTGAATAATTTGAAATAGATTTTTTCTTTCGTCTTCCTTCTAGTAATACGTGGGCCGGTACTTGTCTATCTATGAAGGTATCATAACAATTATATGTCAAATGGGAAATTCAAGGAGTTGTACTAATCGTTTGCCTCCCCCTTTTTTGCTTCGAACTCTCGTCTTCAATTAATACTTCTCACATTTTTCAATCTGACCACTCTAAGGGGGTGGGGGGTAAGAGTTTAAAGATTATCCTAGTTTTGGGTAATTTTTGCGCACTTTAAATGCTCTAATTTAAGAACGGATTTAAATATCTAAAATCCGATTTCACCATCGTGTTCAGCGTGCAAAAACCTTTAAAATGAGGGGTCACTTGTTAGAAAATAACATTTTGGGGATTTTTGGGTAATTTTTGCGCACTTTAAATGCTCTAATTTGAGAACGGATCAAGATATCTAAAATCCGATTCCACCATCGTGTTCAGCGTGCAAAAACCTTTAAAATGAGGGGTCACTTGTTGGAAAATAACATTTTGGGGATTTTTGGGTAATTTTTGCGCACTTTAAATGCGCCAAAACCCTCCTTAGAGTAGGCCAATTTCGCCCATCTTCGAACTTAGCCTTTCGATTGCCAAGATAGATTTTTTGTGCAAATTTGAGCTGTTTATCTCAATTCTATCGAGAGTTATCGTCTGGAGTGACACATATATATATATATATATACATATAAAAAAAAAAATCAGTCATGCAGCATGACTTAATGAGCGAATTTTCAAAGAAATATTCGAATTAATGGCTATGGTTTTGAATAAAGGAAAACTTCGGTCTAAAATTTGGTTTTCTATGTATATTCTCTTCGTATTTATTTTAATTTGTACGTTTTGTCCATCCTGATTCTACCGTTTGTTTATTACGTAATTGTACTAAGTGCTTATTTATTTGATCGCTGTGGGTAAATTCAAGGAGTTGTACTAATCGTTTGCCTCCCCCTTTTTTGCTTCGAACTCTCGTCTTCAATTAATACTTCTCACATTTTTCAATCTGACCACTCTAAGGGGGTGGGGGTAAGAGTTTAAAGATTATCCTAGTTTTGGGTAATTTTTGCGCACTTTAAATGCTCTAATTTAAGAACGGATTTAGATATCTAAAATCCGATTTCACTATCGTGTTCAGCGTGCAAAAACCTTTAAAATGAGGGGTCACTTGTTAGAAAATAACATTTTGGGGATTTTTGGGTAATTTTTGCGCACTTTAAATGCTCTAATTTGAGAACGGATCAAGATATCTAAAATCCGATTCCACCATCGTGTTCAGCGTGCAAAAACCTTTAAAATGAGGGGTCACTTGTTGGAAAATAACATTTTGGGGATTTTTGTGTAATTTTTGCGCACTTTAAATGCTCTAATTTGAGAACGGATCAAGATATCTAAAATCCGATTCCACCATCGTGTTCAGCGTGCAAAAACCTTTAAAATGAGGGGTCACTTGTTAGAAAATAACATTTTGGGGATTTTTAGGTAATTTTTGCGCACTTTAAATGCTCTAATTTGAGAACGGATCAAGATATCTAAAATCCGATTCCACCATCGTGTTCAGCGTGCAAAAACCTTTAAAATGAGGGGTCACTTGTTGGAAAATAACATTTTGGGGATTTTTGGGTAATTTTTGCGCACTTTAAATGCGCCAAAACCCTCCTTAGAGTAGGCCAATTTCGCCCATCTTCGAACTTAGCCTTTCGATTGCCAAGATAGATTTTTTGTGCAAATTTGAGCTGTTTATCTCAATTCTATCGAGAGTTATCGTCTGGAGTGACACATATATAAATAAATATATATATAAATATATATATATATATATACATACAAAAAAGTGTTAAATTTCAGGAATCGTTTTAGAATGGTCTGAAACGGATTTCTATGAAGAAAATTTCCAAAAATTTATATTATTTAAATTTCGAAGCCATTGCAATAGCTTCATTTTCTTTGAAAATTCGCTAAAATGAAAACTACCTACTGCACACATGCCTTGCTAAAAGGAAGCAGCAAATATTTACCCCAAAACCTCCTTTTGGTTTATTATTCTGTGAATAACAGGTAAATGTATTCGCTCAGCAAAAGATTTTTCGATCACCCCCTCAAATTTTTCTTTTACGTTTCAAAGTGCGCAGATTCAAAAAATTCAGTGTCCGCCCCCGAACCCCGTATCATCCATATCTACTTTATCCATATCTACTTCATTTTCGGTATAAAAAATTTGTTCTTTCGCACACAAGCTTCATTTGGGCCCGAGTTGTGTCCCAAGGGTGTTAATGATGAAAAATGGGTGTAAAACGCTGCAAAGTCCTTGTCACATGGGTTTATTATTATACTGGACATACCTACAGAAATGTTGGCTGTTCATTTATTGTTTCTTTCATGTGAAATAATCGAAATAGCTATTTCTGATGGTTTCCACCATTTTTGGCCCCTAAAACACGAATTAGGTAGGTACCTTTTGGTTTATTATTCTGTGAATAATACACCTATGCGTATTCGGTCAGCAAAAAATTTTTATAACACCCCCTCAAAATTTTTTCTTTTCCGTTTCAAGGTGCCTAGATTCAAAAAATGCAATGTCCATCCGCCACCCGCCGTACGCCGTACGCCGTATCACGTGTACCGGCTTCATTTTCGGTCTAAAAAAGTCGTTCTTTCGCACACATGCTCCATTTGGGCCCTAGTTGTGTCCCGAAACTTTTCAGCCCGATCTGAATATACCCAGGGGTGTTATGAGTGAAAATTTGTGTAAAAATAGGTACTTTTTGAGCTTTAGTAACATGTTAGTAACATGAGCTTTTGAGGTATCTTTCTCCATGTTTTTGGGGAAGAGAAGACCGAATATTATGAAGTCGATTTTGACCGAAGAGTGGAAAATTGAGGTTCTACCAAAGATTCAGCTGCCAAAATTGATTTTTTATGAGGCAAAAATCTGGAAAATCGTCTGAAATCACCATCAATTTGTATAATAACACTGGAAAAAGTGTCAACACGTGGATCAAGACCATTAAATGGCACATGATATTTGGAAAGCAAAAAAAAAAAAACCTAATTTGTGTTTTGGGGGCCAAAATTGGTGGAAACCATCAGAAATAGCTATTTCAATTATTTCACATGAAAGAAACAATGAATGAACAGCCAACATTTCTGTAGGTATGTCCACTAGAATAATAAACCCATGTGACAAGGACTTTGCAGCGTTTTTTTTTTCTTCTTTTTTTTTTCAATTTATCTTTGATCATTGGTACTGCCATTTAATCGTCATGATCCACGTGTTGATACTACTTCCAGTGTTATTATACAAACTGATGGTGATTTCAGACGATTTCCCAGGTTTTTGACTCATAAAAAATCAATTTTGGGAGCTGAACATTTGGTAGGACCTCGGATAGGACTCTTTGGTCAAAATGGACTTCATATTCGGTCTTATCGTCCCCAAAAACATGGAAAACGATACCTCAAAAGCTCATGTTACTAACATGTTACTAAAACACAAAAAGCACCTATTTTTACACACATTTTCACTCATAACATCCCTGGGTATATTCCGATCGGGCTGAAAAGTTTCTGGACACAACTAGGGCACAAATGGAGCATGTGTGCGAAAGAACGACTTTTTTAGACCAAAAATGAAGCCGGTACACGTGATACGGCGGACGGCGGACGGACATTGCATTTTTGGAATCTGCGCACCTTGAAACGGAAAAGAAAAAATTTTGGAGTTATAAAAATTTTTTGCTGACCGAATACATAGGTGTATTATTCACAGAATAATATACCAGAAGGGTTTTCTGGGGTTTTAGTAACACGAGCATGTGAGGTTGGTAGGTATTATAGTTTTCCATGTTTTTTAGGGCGAGGAGACCGAATATGAAGTCGATTTTGACCAACAAGCGAAGTAAATTTACCTTTAAATTTGGTAAAAAATCATCGTTCTTTCGCACACAGGCTCCATTTGGGTCCTACTTGTGATCTGAAGCTCAGCAGCCCGATCGGAATACACCCAGGGGTGTTAAGGGTATAAAATGGCTGTAAAATTGGGGTTTTTAAAAGTTTTAGTGAATATGAGCTTGTGAGGTATAATTTTCCATGTTTTGCACTTAAAAGAAATAATAAATGAACAGCCAACATTTCTGTAGGTATGTCCAATAGAATAATAAACCCATGTGACCCCATGTGAACCCAAGTTCGCAGCATTTTTCAGTCAGATTGGTACATACACACAATGATCATTCAGATCTACTGATCTACCTAGCTAATGATATCATTGGTTCTTGAAATATGTGTCAAATAGATATTGGTATTGATTGACTCCTCCGCTAGGAAAGCTGAGATTCATCAGTTCCAACTCGATTGTCATATTTTTGTGTAACTTGCTACCTATTCTTGAATCATTAGGGTATCACATTATAAACTGTGGTCAATAGGTACCTACTCTATTCCTTCCCCTAGGAAAGCCTGAGTACTGGCCAGGAGATTATTTAGCCAATGCATATTCGGCCTCAACAACCCGTTCATTTATGAATTTCTGATGGCCACTGAACCGATGTAGGACCTTTCACATATTCCCAAATAATGTTCACCTTCAATTAGAATGATTAGTTCGGCCGTGAAACCCAACAAACTTTTACCTATCAACAAATGAGTAAAAAACAGGTAGGCACCTACCAATCAAATCAAATATGACCACTTTTCTTCAAATGATTGTAGATTGTGATTATAGTCAGGTGTTCCCCAGCAATGGCAACTGGATTACGAAACACACTCATCTTTTTGCTTCCGAGTCTGCGAAGCAGCGGAAGCCTTGTGTTCACTTTCGTGAGCCAAAAATTTTTCGTCTTCAGAAATCAAAATTTCCACTTGCATTTTGCGTTTCAAAGCCTACTGAACAAATTTGGTTCCGTGTCTGTCGGTCTGTGGGTCTGTGAGTCTGTGAGTCTGTCTGTCCGCATTTCCTTGTTACAGCCATAACTTCCACGATTTTGAATTGATTCAGCTCAAATTTTGAGGGATGGTGCGGATAAGGCCCCTTGAGGTCCCATACAAATTTCAACATGATTGATCCAGCGGTACGCCCTGCGCATGCGCTAACGTTAAATTCAACAAACACGCATAACTTTCACAATTTTGATTCAATTTCGCTCAAATTTTCAAGGGTTGTTTGGACAAGGTCTTGTGAGTTCCAGTATGAATTTCAGCATGATCGGACCCTCGGTGCGCTCTGCGCATGCGCTGGCGTGAAATAGATTCAATTTCCTTGTTACAGCCGTAGTAACCAAAGATTTCACCCAATTTCAATGCAATTCTCAGGGATTAAGCGGGTAGGGCCCATTGAGGTCCCATATAAATTTCAACATGATAGAGCCAGCGGTTCGCCCTGCGCATGCGCTAACGTGAAATTCTTCAAACACGCATAACTTTCGCAATTTTGTATAATGGACGTAATGTATTATGGACGTAATGTTATGTAATATGTATATTTCATGTAATGTTATGTAATGTTATGTAATGTTATGTAGTATGTATATTTCATGTAATGTTATGTTATGTAATGTTATGTTATGTAATATGTATATTTCACGTTATCTAATGTTATGTAATGTTATGTAATGTAATGTTATGTAATGTAATGTAATGTAATGTAATGTTATGTTATTTTGCTTCTGAGTCTGTTCTATTTTATAATGGGTCACTCTGATTGTGACGAGGAAGCTCCTGTGCCATCACCTTGGCAGTGTATTTTTTTTGACGTAGCTTTTCGATTCAAATTTCAGGGCCTTACTGTGAACGAACGGCTGGACGTACAATGCTCCTGGTGGTCTCACAAAATCCTAAAGTTCGGAATCAAAATGTTTTCATTGTCATCTCCTCTCTCTATACGTGAGCTTGGGCACTCTCCTGTTGAAGAATTCGGAGCGAATGAACATGAATGATAGATTGGAAGATAGAGTTCAAGGAAATTTCCCTGTTGACTGAAGAAACGGCTGAAATTCTTAGATTTTCTAGGTTGTCCATAGGTGCTTTCAAAACGGAAATATCCGTGGATCTGGCAACCATGGCGTGACCCGCGTATAGGTACTAGAAGGATCCTCCATTATACTGAATATAAAATATAATTATTATACCGAATAAAATCCACTGTGAACGCCCATGACTTAGAAGTGAGTAGCGAGTGACTTTTTCGCCACCCTGAACAAAATTATTGGTGTGTATATACAATGTGTACGTACATTTTTACAGGATATTATACGTATAGTTTGCAATGAGGCCGAGCTTATTCTTCTCAAGAGTGTAGAAGTTTCTCATTCAAAACAAGCGTATGCTGAATTTATTTAGATCCCTTACCCAGCCGAATAGAATGTTTGAAAAGTCCGCCTGTGGAGCTTAGCGCATTCTGCATGGTTGTACTCGCAACGGAAGCGGAATGAGGGTTCTTCTGTTCACCAACAGGTAGCGCAAGAGTCGCGACATGTCACTGCTGTTTCCGGCAAATTATTTCATCCTACCGTCCATCAGTGCTGCCAATTTGCGGAAAATGTCTCAAATGGCGGGAAATTCAAAGACCATCGGGGAAAAATCGGAACATCTTCGGGAAATTTTGCGCGGCTCCTTTATTTGTGATTTCGTAGTTACAGTGACTCATTCAGTTCCTTCAGTTAGCTAATTGTATAGGCACCTACCCAGTGTGTTTGCGATTTACCTTATGTAAATAAATGTAAGTACTAGGTAGGTAGAGTACATGCCTATACATAATTATGCCGCATTTATGATCACCTAATAATTATGGTCGCTATAAATCTACAGGAAAGTACCTAGTTTCCTATTAATTTAAGTCATTCGCGAACTATTTTTATGCAATTACGAAAACGAAGTTCGTCAAACAAGTTCCTTGATGATTATGTATGGTATTTTAAAAAGTCGTTCAAGTTGGGTGGTCAGTATTATAGCTTCCCCACTTACTGTAACATGGACGTCTAGAATCAGTTGGTAAAACTATGGGTAAAATTTCGATTTTTGATCATCTCTATTGTACAGCTACCAAATTCATAAAAGGCCGTCTAAGGACCTACGCGCGCAGTTCCTGGAAATTTTACTAAAAACTGGTCTAGTCTAGTAGGTAGTTCTGGAGTTTTGCCTGTGACAACAACCGACACCTAACCCCCACCTACCCTCCAAATCTCAGCGCATTACGACAATTTCTAGGGTAATTGTGGGCTCTAACAGGATTTCACGTTTGCGCAGGCGCAGGCGAAAGTTACTGTACTTTATCAATGACTTTAATATGGGACTATCTGTGGCCCAACCCCCACCTACCCTCCAAACCTCAACGCTTCACGACGATTTTAGGGCAATTGTGGGCTCTAACAGGATTTCACGTTTGCGCAGGCGCAGGCGAAAGTTACTGTACTTTATCAATGACTTTAATATGGGACTATCTGTGGCCCAACCCCCACCTACCCTCCAAACCTCAACGCTTCACGACGATTTCTAGGTTAGTTGTGGGCTCTAGAAGGATTTCACGTTGACGCATGTGCAGACGAAAGTTACAGTACTTTTTCAATGAATTTGAGATGGGACCATTTGTGCTCCAACCCGCGCCTATCCTCCAAATTTCAACTCACTACGACTATGTTTTCGGGTTGTTATGGGCGTTACAAGGGATTGGCAAATATTTCGTATTAGCGCAAGCGCATCCGAATGTTACAATGAATTTGATGAAATCGATATGGGACCATTACGGTACCTACCATTCTGCATCTACCCTCCAACTTTCAGCTCTTTTCTACGATTTCTAGGGTATTGGGAGCTTGTCAAGGATTTCACGTTTGCACATGCGCAGACGAAAGTTACAGTACTTTTTTAATGAAATTGATATGGGATTATCTGTGGCTAAACCCGCACCCACCCTCCGAATTTCACCTCATTACGACAATTATTTGTATAGTTTTGCTCAGGACAAGGAATTGACCACAGACAGACAGGCGCGGTACCAAATATGTTCCTTGATGTCTGAAACGTAAAATTAAATTTTTATTTTGGAGGTCAAAAATGTTTCTAGTGAGGAAGCAAAAAGCCTAATACCTACTTTATTATATAATTAATTATTTTTATATCGAATATAACTATAATATATACATAATATATTTTATTAGTGATAATTACTCTATTTATTTTATTTTATTTTTTTAATTTTTATTAAACACAACAAGAACCAGTCCCAATAAAAAATTGTTCCTTCCGTTCCAAAATACTTATTATTCGTTTTCCGATACCTATCCCATATCCTTCCGTTTTCGATACCTACATATAAATAGGTATCTATAAGTAACTATATAAAGACAGTGAAGTGCAAAATAAAGACTTGAAGATGAATGCCTAATTATTATTGAATGAGTAGTAGTGTTATTGAATTAAAACGGAGTGCAAACAATTGGAAGTGGAAAGCATAATAACAATGCATTTTTTATTTATTTATTTATTTAAATTCTTTTTTATTTATTTGGTTCATTATTTTCAGTAATGAACCTTTGGAACCGAGCATGACAAAAAATAAATTAACCCCCCTTGAAATATGATCGTTTACATTTCAAGGTATGAAGAATCCGAAAATGCAATTTAAAAAATTTCAGACCGTCCGCCGTACGCCGTACATAGCACTTTATTAGTTACCATGAAAACCTGATTCATGGTAGTTACTTTTGGCCTGCCTGCTTATTTGAAATCGCTACCAAATAACATTTTCTGCGACCTACAGTTGGAAGAAATTGTTGATGTTGCTGGAAAGCACTATAGGATGAAGTAACGTAATAGGATCAAGTAACTATA
Source organism: Leptopterna dolabrata (assembly GCA_954871275.1). NCBI lineage: Eukaryota > Metazoa > Arthropoda > Insecta > Hemiptera > Miridae > Leptopterna > Leptopterna dolabrata. Next base: position 11,382,709 of record OX940983.1, on the reverse strand, counting down.
TTACCTACGCTTATTTCTAATTTATAATCCATTTTCTCGTACACACATCCGTAACATAATTATCGTTTATCATTCTTTGAGTAAGTAGGTAATATACGTATGTATTCGATTCGGGGAAATGTATACCTCCCCTCCCCCATCAAACTTTGTCACTTCACATTTCAAATTGTGTTGAATCCAAATCTGCTATGTCCGTCCGCCATGTGGTCGATATATAGCGTATTAATTTTCGGGCGGAAAAAAATCGTTCATTACTCACACTGGGCTCTAAGTTGTGCCGCCTAGCTTGCCGCTCCGACCATGGTTTATATCCTGGTAAAAACGCTGCAAAGTCTTGTCACATGGGTTTGTTATTCTATATAAATGTTGGCTGTTTATTTACTGTTTCTTTCATGTGCAGTAATATTGAAATAGATATTTTTTATGGTTTCCATCAATTTGGCTGCCAAAAACACGAATTAGGTTCCTATTTTTTTAAACAAATTATCTTTGATCATTGATAGTGCCATTTATTGTCTTGAATCACCTGTTGATACTACTTCTAGTGTTATTATTTTATGTCAAATTTTGTTTAAAATATTATGTTAAATTTATGGTGCTTTCAGACAATTTCTCAGGGTTTTGACTCATAAAAAATGAATTTTGGGAGCTGAACCTTCGTTACAACCTCAATTCTCCGTGCTTGTGATATCCGGCTGTCAATATCTTGCACTCACCCACCGGACTTGTCAGTAATGGAACCCATATACTTCAAAGAGTCAACCAAACAGATTTTTCCGTTTCCCGGACTTCTAAATCATAGCCTGGCCCACCATTCACCAGACACTCGGTCTTATGGGCATTTGTCTTCATTCAGAGGCCTGCTGAAGCCTATTAATAATAAATTAGGCATCATGTCTATCTTGAGCCAGTATCACCTGATCATCTGCAAACAGCAAAGAATGGATCAGCTCACCACACACCAGGACCCCCATACTTTGGCAGAACGCGTTCCATTTTCCATACCTAGAGCACTTCCTCGAGGTATATTTTGAAAAGGGTTGGTGATATACTGCAGCCCTGTCTTAAACACTTGGTGGTGGAAAATGGGTCCGAGTTCCACCTGCTAATCTTCACCGATGCCTGACAGGTGCTACACAATCGTTGAATAGGGGCTATCAGTGGCTCTTCCACCCCAAGATTACGCATAGAGGGCCACAGCTGAACCAGTGATATATAATAGTACGCCTTCGATAAATCTATGAAAAGGAGATGCAACCCTCGCCACTAACTTCCCACTTATATGCCTAATAATGGCTATATTATCAAGACAAGACCTACCTTGGGCGAATCCAGGTGTAATTCTGATATTATACCATACAGTTTTTGGTTTATTATTTTCAATAATGAACCACTGGAATCGAGCAAGAAAACAAAATTCTAACCCCCCTAAAAATTTGATGGTTTACGTTTCAAGGTATGTAGAATCCGAAAATGCAATAAAAATATTTCTGTCTGTCCGCCGTACGCCGTACTGGCCACTTTTCTTAGTTACCATCAAAAGAAATTGATGAAATTCGGGTTATAGGTTCCGTTCGGGGTCTAGTTGGTCCTCGAAGCTCGGCGTTACTGTCAGTCATCTCTAAGGGGTTCAAAATAGGGGTTGAAATTTTCAGAACGCCGTAGCTCGAAAACTTTCGATTGAAGGATATGGTTTTTTTTACGTTATTAAATTTGTCTTGAGCTAAACATTTTTTTGAGACCACCCGGAGCATTGTAAGTCCAGCCGTTCGTGTGCACCAAAAAGCTTCGTCAACACGATCGTGAATCAAACGGTATAAATCCGGCCCGGATATCATCACTAAGGAGCACCTGATTATAATCACGGATGGCTGTATGAAGTCGAGTTGGTTGTTCTGCGATATTATTTCATTTGATAAGTGATGGACTATTGGATTTTGTAGGTAGGTACTTGTGAAACTCGAACAAACGTTGAAGTATTATTGATGGGTAAATTATTACACAACGGCGAATTATTAAACAACGGTAAATTATTACATAACGGTAAATTATTACATTATTACACAACGGCAAATTATTACACAACGGTTCATCTACCAAGAAGGGGCTGGATTTTGTTGATCGGTACTTTTGCATCTTGAACAACCGTTGAAGTATTATTGATGGACAAGTTATTACACAACGGTTCATTATAGGTATTGACCACAGAAAACAGTGATCTACAATTTTCCTTTAGAACTTCATTATTTGCGTTTCTTTTTGCCGTTTTAGTTACTGTTTGTCATCGGCTGTATTATTTTAGTAACATTCAACTCGTGATTTAGGTAGGTACCTAGTAACGAGTACGGCGTTGGGTACTAACCTACGGAGGGTCTGCGATCTACATAATATGTATAGAGTAGTACATATTATACTATATAGACGGGTTATCTATACAGAGAGCTGTAACCTGTAACAGAAGGGTATTCTGTACTAAATAATAAACCGTTGTGCAGGGATTTGCAGCGTTTTTAGTAGGTATCATACGGCAAACGGCAAATAGATGATAACGCTGATGCCTCCTTTATTGCCCTCATCCGCCTTGCTACCTTTTTTCTGGAGTACCGCGATATATATGAAAGGTTCCAGTCTGCTGGTACCTATTTCATCGAAACTTGATTGAAAAGCTTGATCAAGAGACGAACGAGCCTCGCTACCCCATACTTCCAGAATCCATAGCAACTCCTGCTGGTCCAGCAGCCTTCCCGTTTTTGGAAGCTCTCAGTGCCTGAACAACTTCGTCCTCCAGAATGGGCTCAAGACTATTCCGATCTGGAAGACACGCAGAAAGTGAGGCTCAAAGAGGGTCAAACGAGGCCCAAATCTGAGTTTCTAAAAACCGATTGAATAATCAAAATTGGTTTTAGATGAAAAAATTATTGGGAAGTCAAATTTGAGGTTGTCAAAATGCCTTTTGAATTGCTAAAAATCACTAAAACTGTTAATAGGTTGGGACTTATATGATAATTCGCTAATATGGTCATGCTGCAGGACTGGAAATTTTGTTGTTGTTGAACGAACCGTTTGCCTGATGTTTGAATGATCGATAGGGGTGACGCTTAGAATCGAGGTTGCCAGCAATTTGAGGGACATGAGGGTGTGGTGCGTCATGGGATATTCCCTCAGCCCTTCTATTCATCTTGATGGTATTTCGCCTCCTTTGTTTCAAGACTCGTTCGCCGTTCTGCTGCCACTCCCCATCTCTCTCTACCACTCTTGTATATCCGTCTCTGTGTTTTTTTTTTGTTTTTTTCCCTCGCGAAGATCTTTTGTGAGAGCAAAGCGGGCGGAAGTGGCGCGCGGATTATTGGTTCGGGCCGCGTACTGGCAGGGGCCCACGGAGAGAGCTGGAACAAAGGCCGGAGCCCTCCTGAGGACCTCGGAAAGGTCCTTCAGTTCTTCGGGGGTCCTTCTGAACGTAACGATGGAGGGTGAAGAACAAACAATGTCAACGGAGCTCAATTCCACCGTCAGACTTCCCTTGTTCCTCCCATTAGGCGCCGCCTGCTCTGCAACTTCCAATATTATGCATCGCTCACTTCTGAGTAATTAATTCCGCATCTCAACCTATGTTCAAATTGGCTATAAAACATCCAATGGCTCTTGTTCTGAAGTTTAATGTTCTACAATACCATTATATTCGATCATACGATTTTCTACAATAGTGTTGGCAACGCATGTTCATGTAGGTAGTATGGGTGTATTATTTTCAATAATGAACCTTTGGAATCGAGCATGAAAAAAAAAAAAAAAAAAAAACCGCTGCAAATTATTACACAAAGGTTTATTATTTGCCTGTACATGCCCTTTCTGCGTAGCTCACTGTTTTCTGCGTCAATACCCTTGAGCTTCCCCCAGGAAAACCCTAAATCGAGTAGTGGAGCCGGCCCCAGAATTAAAGTTTCCTACAAATTCGCGGGATTCAATAATTCAATCATTAATATTATTTGTAGTTATTCATGAAGCATAAGGCAAATAATGAACCGTTGTGTAATAATTTACCTGTATGTGCCCCCTCTACGTAGATACTATAATGAACCGTTGTGTAATAACTTGCCCATCAATAATACTTCACCGTTTGTTCAAGTTGCAAAAGTACCTATCAACAAAATGCAAAACAGCCTTCATTTTTCAAATGGAATAATATCACAGAACAACCACCTCGACTTCATACACCGATCCGTGATTATAATCAGGTGCTTCCTAGTGATTATATCTGGGCTGAATGTATACAATTTGATTCAACGTCCTGTCGGTGCTAACTTGGGGGGCCTTACTGTGAAGGAACGGCTGGACGTGCAATGCTCCGGGTGGTCTAAAAAACTCGTAAGTTCAAGAACTATTTGAAAACGTAAAAAGATTCACGTAAAAAAAGGTATAGGCGCCCTGAAAATTTCAACCCCTATTTTGAACCCCTTAGAGATGACTGACAGTTACGCCGAGGTTCGAGGACCGATATTAGACCCCGAACGGAACCTATAAATCAAATTTCGTACATTTTTGTTCATGGTAACTAGGAAAAGTCCTAAGTGCGGCGTAAGTACGGCGGACAGACAGAAATTGTTTTATTGCATTTTCGGAATCTACATACCTTGAAACGTAAACCATCAAATTTTGAGGGGGGGTAAAATTTTTTTATTCATGCTCGATTCCAAAGGTTCATTATTGAAAATAATAAACCAAAAATTCTAACCCCCCTCAAAATTTGATGGTTTACGTTTCAAGGTATGTAGAATCCGAAAATCCAATCAAAAAATGTCTGTCTGTCCGCCGTACGCCGTACTTATCTTAGTTACCATTTAAAAAAATTTGAAGAAATTCGGGTTATAGGTTCCGTTCGGGGTCTAGTTGGCCCTCGAAGCTCGGCGTTACTGTCAGTCATCTCTAAGGGGTTCAAAATAGGGGTTGAAATTTTCAGAACGCCGTAGCTCGAACACTTTCGATAGAAGGCTACGGTTTTTTTAACTGGTTTAGATTGGTCTTGAACTAAAGAATATTTTTAGACCACCCGGAGCATTGTACGACCAGCCGTTCGTTTGCATCAAAAAGCTTCGTCAACGCGATCGTGAATCAACAGTCCCAGATATCGTCACTAGGGAGCACCTGATTATAATCACCGATGGTTGTATGAAGTCGAGTTGGTTGTTCTGCGATATTATTTCATTTGAAAAACGCTGCAAATCCCTGCACAACGGTTTATTATTTTGTACAGAATACCCTTCTGTTACAGATCACAGCTCTCTGTATAGATAACCCGTCTATATAATAATGTACTAGTCTATGTATATTATGTAGATCGCAGACCCTCCGTAGGTTAGTACCTAACCCCGTACTCGTTACTAGGTACCTATCTAAATCACGAGTTGAATGTTGCTAAAATAATTCTGTCGATGACAAGCAGTAACTAAAACGGCAAAAAGAAACGCAAATAATGAAGTTCTGAAGTAAAATTGTTGATGTGGAGTGAAATAGATGCGTAGCTCACTGTTTTCTGTGGTCAATACCTACCTTCGTGGTAAAGTATAATGCACCGTTGTGTAATAACTTGCCCATCAATAATACTTCAACGGTTGTTCGAGTTGCAAAAGTACCGATCAACAAAATCCAACCTCTTCTTGGTTGATGAACCGTTGTGTAATCATATTTACCGTTGTGAAATAATTTACCGTTATGTAATAATTTAAACGTTGTGGAATAATTTGCCGTTGTGTAATAATTTAACATTGTGTAATAATTTACTCATCAACAATACTTCAACGTTTGTTCAAGTTGCGAAAGTACCGATCAACAAAATCCAGCCCCTTCTTGGTAGATGAACCGTTGTGTAATAATTTACCGTTATGAAATAATTTACAATTGTGTAATAATTTACCGTTGTGTAATAATTTACCATTGTGTAATAATTTACCCATCAATATAATACTTCAACGTTTGTTCAAGTTTCAGAAGTACGTACCAACAAAATCCAATACTTGCAATCAAATGAAATAATATCGCAGAACAACCAACTCGACTTCATACAGCCATCCGTGATTATAATCAGGTGCTCCTTAGTGATGATATCCGGGCCGGATTTATACCGTTTGATTCACGATCGTGTTGACGAAGCTTTTTGGTGCACACGAACGGCTGGACTTACAATGCTCCGGGTGGTCTCAAAAAAATGTTTAGCTCAAGACAAATTTAATAACGTAAAAAAAACCATACCCTTCAATCGAAAGTTTTCGAGCTACGGCGTTCTGAAAATTTCAACCCCTATTTTGAACCCCTTAGAGATGACTGACAGTAACGCCGAGCTTCGAGGACCAACTAGACCCCGAACGGAACCTATAACCCGAATTTCATCAATTTCTTTTGATGGTAACTAAGAAAAGTGGCCAGCATGGCGTACGGCGTACGGCGGACAGACAGAAATTTTTCTACATACCTTGAAACGTAAACCATCAAATTTTGAGGTGGGGTTAGAAATTTTTTTTTCATGCTCGATTTCAATGGTTCATTATTGAAAATAATAAAGCAAAATGATGGATCTATTGAATTTTGTTGGTAGGTACTGTTGAAACTTGAACACCGTTGAAGCATTGTTGATGGGTAAATTATTACGCAATGGTAAATTATTACACAACGGCAAATTCTCACGCAACGGTAAATTATTACACAACGGTTCATCTACCAAGAAGGGGCTGGATTTCGTTGATAGGTACTTTTGCAACATGAACAACCGTTGGAATATTATTGATGGGCAAATCATTACACAACGGCAAATTATTACACAACGGTTCATCTACCTAGAAGGGGCTGGATTTTGATGATAGGTACTTTTGCAACATGAACAACCGTTGGAATATTATTTATGGGCAAATCATTACACAACGGTAAATTATTACACAACGGTTCATCTACCTAGAAGGGGCTGGATTTCGTTGATAGGTACTTTTGCAACATGAACAACCGTTGGAATATTATTGATGGGCAAATCATTACACAACGGCAAATTATTACACAACGGTTCATCTACCTAGAAGGGGCTGGATTTTGATGATAGGTACTTTTGCAACATGAACAACCGTTGGAATATTATTGATGGGCAAATTATTACACAACGGTAAATTATTACACAGCAGTTCATTATATTATCTACGTATAGAGAGGGCATCTATACAGGTAAATTATTACACAACGGTTTATTATTGGCCTTATGCTTCATGAATAACTACAAATAATTAATGACTGAATTATTGAATCCCCCGCATTTGTAGGAAACTTTAATTCCGGAGCCGGCTCCAGTACTCGATTTAGAGCTTCCCTGGGGGGGGGGGGGGGGTACTGACTACAGAAAACCGTGATCTACGCAGAAGGGGCCTCTATACAGGTGAATAATAAACCTCTGTGTAATAATTTGCAGCGTTTTTTTCTTGAATTGAGGTACGAAAGTGGGTGTGGCGTCGCCGAAAGGTGTGACGGATTCCTCATTCATAATATTGCTTAGAAACAACGTTACTAATTCATAAAGTTCAAGTGTTCGTGAAAAATGTCGTTCCCAACTTCTTGAAAGTCCGGACAGACTGGAGGTGGCATATCGCTGCAGGAAGCGACATTGGACCGCCCTCTTGTACAATATTTTGCACCACCCACGTCAGACAGAACGCGGTACGTATATAGTTTTCGTTCAGTTTTTGTGGTGGTAACGAGCGATCCAGCTTACATTTAAAAAAAAGTGTAACGAACAACAAAACCGACTTCAAAAAAGCTGTATAAAACTAAAAAGTAAAGAAAAATTTTATGCTGAACAAACGTAAGTAATTTATTCAAATCCGATAAGTACAACAAAAATTTTCAAGTCGGCGCCAAATTTTAACTAAAAACCCTACTCACAGCCTTCATGTTGTATCCTTTGGTTACATTTTAGTTGAAATTCGGCGCCGCAAAAATTTTGTTGCACATATTGGCTTTGAATAAATTATGTTCGTTTGTTCAGCATAAAAATTATTCTTTACTTTTTAGTTTTATACAGTTTTTTTGACATCGGTTTTGTTTTTTGTTAAGAAAATTTATTTTTAACTTTTTGGTGCGATATTTTTAGTACGTAATATAATGTACCTCATGCTATTAAGTACAACATCATTACTGGGGCATCCACAGTCTTTGGCAGACTACCTTCTGTCGTCACATGTGCAATATCTGTCAAAGCACTAGAAATCGAAGAGTCTAACTGGCCTAGTACAGTACGTACTAGTTTTGCTTTACTCAGAAAACTAGTATGGGACCACCGGGGGATGATCCTCTTTCATTTGAAAAAACGCTGCAAAGTCCTTGTCACATGGGTTTATTATTCTATTGGACATACCTACAAAAATGTGGGCTGTTCATTTATTGCTTCTTTCATGTGAAATAATTTAAATAGCTATTTCTGATGTTTTCCAACAATTTTGGCCCCTAAAACACAAATTAGGTACGCTCCTTTTTTTTAATTTTATATTTCTTTAAAGTATCTTTGATCATTGATAGTGCCAATAAATCGTCTTGATCCACGTGTTAACACTTTTTCTAGTATCAGTATACAAATTGATGGTGATTTCAGACGATTTCCCAGGTTTTTGACTCGTAAAAAATCAATTTTGGGAGCTGAAAATTTGGTGGAACTAATGCCAAACAAGTGGTTACGTTTAGTATGGGTCGCGGGACAACAAAAGGTACCAAATTTCCAACTCAGTGTCGCTAGAGGATCCTAAAGTTATTTCTTCTCCTCGAGAAGCCTTGAAAATTCGCAATTTGACCATTTAATTGGAGCAGACCAAAATTAAATTCGTAGCTATACTCTGTAACCTCCGAATAGCGGTGCCCCACGGTCTCGCAAGATGCGCTTCTACTTGTGCAACAACTAGGTACCTAGGTGAAAGTAAGTAGGTAATCAAGAAGTCCTGAAAAAGGTCCTATGAGTTCTAACGAAAATTTCCAGCTATGGAAGAATGTCTGATTACTAATCGAAATAACTGCATATTATATTCCTCGTGTGGTGTAAGTGGTAGGCATCGACATATTTATTCACTGTACACCAATGATTGTCAGATAATTATGTAAAACCGGTGAGGCTGCTGTGTCTTGAAGGAGGGGTAAATAATGAGCGCCGTCAACAGGTTCATGCTGAGAACAGCCACAAAATATGGAAGACCTACATCCGTCGTCTCCATCGGTAGGTGTCTCAGTAAAATTTTTAAAAAACCTTAGTTAATGCTCCCCAACTAGGAAGTACCTAATCAACTTTCTATCTTGATACGAAGACACGTTGTGAAACTTTCGCTTCCTAAGTAGGTACAGAAGGTCTTGTGTTCTTGCAAGAAGATCAAACATTACTGTCTTCTTAAATGAAAACTTTCACTTGTGTTTGGCTCTTCAGAAATCGAAGAATAAAATGGTTTCCAGGACTATCTGCAGGTACCTCTGTCCTCTGTACGCAGTCCCAAACTGCCTTCCATGTACCTTTGAGTCATCAGTGTTCCTATATCTACCTTTACGAGTCTAAGCTACGAATTCAATGAACAGCTACCATTAACATAATTTTGTTTCAGAAAGGAAGTTTAGGTAGGAAGGCTTCATGAAGCAGCAAAGCAAAGCTATCAGAGTTCTGCTGGATGAGCAGCCTTGGACGAAGTGTCATCTGAGGCCCATAATGGTGCCGGGAAGGTGACAAACCTATTTATCACGATCCTATCTAACATCATCGTAGTAATTAGGAACAAAGCCTGAAAAAAAAGTGGCTTTCCTTGAAACACATGTAACTAACACGCTGTTCAAAGTAGGTACTACTTATTAGCTAAGTACTTACTGCTGAATAGTGATGGATAAGCGAGAAAACAGCAACAGTGAAATCTCAGCCTGGCTCACGTGGTGAAAGCTTTTGGTTCATCGTTCGCGTCTTATCATGTCGTGGGGTCCGTGCGATAAGGCGCTCTCCAATGATTTGAGGTCTTCCTTTGATTTGCAGTAATTTTCGTTCTTTGTCCGGTTCAACAGAAGTCATAACTGATTAGTATGTTTAAAAGATTTTCCTTCTGTTCGTTTAGTATCCCTGGGACTTTGGCTACATTATATGAAATACGTTATACAAGTATTTTTCACTTTATAGAGAACTGCACAAGCTAAGCTTACTGCGGGGAGGTAGGCACTATTTTGTATTAAATAATTGTAATAATAATTGTATAATTGTATTAAAAGTGATTACATTTTATGTCTTTCAAAATAGAAAATTACAAAAATGGAGAGAAGCGCTCTATGTTCGGGGTGTTAAGTGTCGTTTCACTACACATGTATCCCTGTGGACATTCTCAAAAAGCCTCTAAAAACATGATTATAAAAAAAGTAATACAAAAACGCTACAAATGATTACATATGGATTTACTATTACCTGTATAGGCCCCTTCTGCATGGATTTCTTTGGTCAATACCTACCTTGCGCGCTGGTCGCTGACGCTACCAGTTTGGGTGTTACCATGGATATTAACGGAGAGGAAAATGGCTCTGGTAATATGTTCACCCGTGAAGTCGAAAATTTTGTATTTGCGTTGTAAGATAATATAATTATTATAATATTGATTTGTTAAGTAGGTACCAACTGTGCCAATTTCTTAGCATTATTCACTTCATTCTCAAGGTTTCGTGCATTCAATAGGTACATAATAATTAATTTATTGATGAAAAAATTTCCTTCCTCTCAAAACCAGGATTCTAATTTTTTGATGAAAAAATTTCCTCCCTCTCAAAACCAGGATTCTGCTACCTTGGTAGACTCGGAAGCAGTTAGACCGTAGGTACAGGATTTTCCCCGGAATCCGTAGAGGGTCGCGCAGTAATTGAAATTTTGGAAAAAAATGGAGGACGTTTTTCTTTCTATAATGCTAAGAATTTAGACAACCACTAAGAAGTTATACATGTTGGTAAGTAGGTAGGTAGGTAAGAGGAAGCGTGTCGTATCGGTGGCGATGCTGCCACTCCAGGTGATGCTAAAAGAGGGGTACAACTTGGAGAGACCCTTAAAGGGTTGTCTCCACAGTGGGTGAAAAATGAAAAAAAGGGCAAGGGAGTGGTGGGGGTAAGGGTAAATCCAAGGGTAGGGAACAAGGGCTGACAAGAAAGACACCACGGGGTGGGAAGGGGAAGATGAAGGGTCGCGGATCCGAAGGGCCCCCTCCCCTCGCCACCGCTCTCTCATAAAGGACTTCAATTTTTTTTCTTCAGTTTCCCATCTCAGAACGAACGGGTCGTGTCACGAGTTGCTGTCGCGAGTGGTGAACATTATTTTTTTACCGCATTTTTCTATCCACATCAAGTTCGGGTTAAGTAATTAGGAGCAAAACCAAAACCTAATTCGAATTTGCGACGCACTGTGAGGCTGAAAGGGTACGCTTCACTCCACATAGGAGATTTCAACGAAATTTTAAAAAAATAGGCAATTATATTGAAATGGGTCCAAAATTCCAAATACCTACATGAAATTTGAAGAATGTTTCGAGTCTTCTCCGTTTAAGAGCATTCTGAATCCATCCCCAGTTTTCAACAAAAAAATATGTAGGTAGGTACCTTTATGTATTTATATAAAATGTATGCGTCACTCTTAACGACGTCTGATCTTGGCTTCGTGAGTAAAATAATCCAAAATTCTCTAGAAATTTTATAATGGTGAACGAAAAGATGAGTTTGAAGGTAGACAATTTTCCAAGGCAAAAGTGGGTAAAATCTGAGATTATGTCGGTCATATATCTCTAAAAATCTGTAAAAATATTGAAAAATCCTCAAAATATTATAGAAAATTATTACCAAAAGTGGTACAGAACGGTATTTCAAGACAGAAAAGATTACAGTTTAAACAAAAATTGTTCCCAAAAAAGGGGGTCAAATTCGAGCTAAAAATCACCAAAAGTAGCTATGAACAACTTCTGAAAATTCACTCATATAGTCACGCTGCACGTTCGGCGTTGGTTCGGCCTGTTGTACTATACTAACGAAAATCGGTTGCCTACCTATATCACTCATTTTTTGAATTTAGATTGGTCATTCATTTATAACGACTCCTCAGTGTAAAATGGCTTTGCAATAATTTGAAGTTAAAAGCGGTTAATTTGTCGAATAAAAGCCTACCTACTACCCATACTTCAAACAATATTGTCTGAGCTTATTCTTATGTGGTTGTAGATAAGTAAACTGATTCAACTTCATTTTTGTAACTGTACACAAATCGGGAATTTTTTAATTTTAAACTTATTTACCTACCAGTTTATTAATTTTTGAAGGGCTAGCTGTATAATAGAACTCTGGTATATGCCATTTACGTAAACATATTATATGCAGGTAGGTATCTATGTGTTGGCTTATAAAAGCCCTGTTTCTTGAGGATTTTTGAGCGGGAAGAGTTGCATTCCCATGACAGGTTTTGTGGAGGTTCTTTGGTTCAGGAATAGACTGTACTTACTACCTCTTTTCATTCAGGTTGTTTGAAGGGTTGAAAGTTATGGGAGAATTTCGTATTTTTGCATTTTAGACAATTATTACTTATTGATCTGCCGGCAATGATTGTTTCCATCATTCGTTGGTGATTCAAGATCAAATGTAGGAAGAATTAACCGTCAAGCAGCGGATGTTTGAAGTTGGAACTCTCGAAGAAGTGGCTTTTGATATCACACGTTATGGGTTGGCCAAGGACTGGTTTCGAATGGTGAATGGGTCACATGGTAGTTCTTCCTAGCACCACGAGAAATCGGTACTGAGCCCTCCCATTAGACATCGGGGAATCAACAAATGACCAGCAGTTATAAGAATTCGAATATAAATATGAAGAATGGAAAGCATCGGATATGGACATCGCTAAATACCTACGATTGGTAAGTGTCTTAGATCTCATGTTCAAATGCTATGATTAATTTGTTAATTGGACTATAAGGGGTAAGATGAGAGGCTAAACAGACCTTCGAAAAAGCGCGTGGAGTATGCGCACAATGGAAATGCATTTACAGAAAAATATGGTATAACGCAAGGGAAATCATGAATGCACAATGACTGAAAATAAAAGCTCAACTATAAATAGGTATCTACGCTTCTATGTATACATTGAAGTTTTAAAGATATTATCCTTGTAGTGTAGATGAATGAAATGTTCAGGGTGGATAGGAACTGTTAGTTTAATGATTCCATATAATTAAAATAGCAATTTAATCGCCTTTACAAAAGTCATTGCGATTATATCAAACTCAGGCACCGCTACCTACCTATATAGGAGTGAGCAATAATAATTGTAGTTTAGACTCTAAACTTCAGAGATTCGGTCGTGTGTAGTCCACGGATTACTTGGTTCGGAACAGAGTTAGGTTGCCAATTTATAATACAATTGGCAGATCTTTCAAAATGTCGGTTTTCACACAAGATATGCAAGCGAAAGTTACACATTCCAACTAATTTCATACAGGCCTATGGAACTGCACATAACCTCCAAATTTTGAGCACGCTAACATCATTTACCTATGGCGTTTCAAAGATTTTCACATAGGTACTCGTACATTCATAGTCAACTGCTTATGGGAAAGAACTAGAATAATCACCAGATTCGTTCTCAGTATGGTCCAAAGTTGGGCCAACAGTCGAAAAGTTTTAGTTTACCAAAATTTGGATGTTTTTCTAGAAAGGGGAAACCCACTTCTAAATATTGGGGTGGTTAAGAACCTAATACTTAGTTAAAAGAATCTGATGGTAATTTGAAGAAAATATAAATAAAGTTAGAAGAAATAACTTCCCTGCCAGCGTTGCGACGTGGACGTGATCGGCTGTCCTCTCAGGAGATCAAAATTTGATCCGATCATTTCACTCACGGCTACCTATTGCCTCACCGCTCTAGACTGGGACGAGGGGCGGTGGGATTCGAACCGACGAACCGCAGTTGCCACATCAACCACCAAGTACCTAACTCAGCTTTGATTAATATAGAAAACACTGCAAATGATTACACAACGGTTTATTATTTACCTATAAATGCCCCTTCTGTGTTGATCACTGTTTTCTGTGGTCAGCACCTACCCTCGTGCTCCCCCCAGGGAATATTCGGTTATAAATATTCGGTGGAATCAACTATATTATTTGTTGTTATTCATGAATCATAATGCGTGTTGAAGTTAAAAAACGCTGCAAAGTCCTTGTCACATGGGTTTATTATTCTATTATTTTATTGGTCTACAGAAATGCTGGCTGTTTATTTATTGTTTCTTTCATGTAAAGTAATTGAAATGGCTATTTCTGGTGGTTTCCACAAATTTTGGCCCCCAAAACTTGAATTAGGTACTACGCTCCTTTTTTTTCAAATTACCTATGATCATTAATTGTACCATTTAATCGTCTTGATCCACCTGTTGACACTTTTTCTAGTGTTATTATACAAATTGATGGTGATTTCAGACGATTTCCCAGGTTTTTGTCTCATAAAAAATCAATTTTGGGAGCTGAACATCTGGTACAACCTCAATTTTCCACTCCTTGGTCAAAATCGACTTCATATTCGGTCTTCTCGTCCCCAAAAACATGGAAAACGATACCTCAAAAGCTCATTTTACTAGTATGTTACTAAAACACAAAAAGTACCTATTTTTATACACATTTTCACTCATAACTCCCCTGGGTATATTCCGATCGGGCTGAAAAGTTTCGGGACACAACTAGGGCCCAAATGGAGCATGTGTGCGAAAGAATGATTTTTTTAGACCGAAAATGAAGCCTGTACACGTGATACGGCGTACGGCGGACGGACATTGCATTTTTGAAATCTACGCACCTTGAAACGGAAAAGAAAAAATTTTGAGGGGGTGTTATAAAAATGTTTTTCTGAGCGAATACATAGGTGTATTATTCACAGAATAATAAACCAAAAGTACCTACCTATCAAAATCCAAAATAACCATCTTTCTTCAAATTCACGGAACAACCAACTCGATTTCAGCAATGCGTAATTAGAATAAGCTGTTCCTTAGCAGTGATGTCTGGACAGTGATATTACCGTTTCATTAACGATCATGTTGCCGAAGCTCTTCAGTGCAAATGAACGGCTGGACGTAAAATGCTCCGGGTGGTCTCAAAAAATTCTCAAGTTCGAGATCAATTTAAAACATTGAAAACGATACCTCAAAAGCTCATGTTCACTAAAACCTCAAAAATCCCTATTTTCACATCCATTAGGGGTGTGTTCCGATCGGGCTGCCGAGCTTTGGAGCAAAACTAGGGCCCAAATGGAGCCTGTGTGCGAAAGAATAACGATTTTAGACCGAAATTTAAGATAAATTTAAGACTGAAACTTTTTTAGAACCTCAATTCTTCGCCCATTGGTCAAAATCAACTTCATACTTGATCTCCTCGCCCTAAAAAACATGGAAAGCGATACATCACAAGCTCATGTTACTAAACACCAAAAAACCCTATTTTTACACCCACTTTTCACCCATAACACCCTTGGGTATATTCCGACCTGGCTGCAAAGTTTTGGGACACAACTAAAGCCCTGATGGAACCTGTGTGCAAAAGAATGAATTTTTTAGACCGAAAATAAAGGTAGATATGGGATGATACGGCGTAAAGCGAATGAACCTCTACGTACCTTGAAACATGAAATAAAAATGTCGAGGGGATGTTGAAAAAAAATGTGCTGAGCGAATACATATACCTAGGTGTATTATTCATAGAATAATAAACCAAAACTAAGCAAAACTAAATGGCTAACGTAAGCGTTTAAATTTTATCACCACTAACACCAACTACCCAATAGGAATGGCCTGTGGTCTGCCCTCCTCAGGTTTAGCTGAAATTCTGGTATTTTAACTTGAGAATTTAGGGCTTATTTAGATTAAGATAATTCATAAGTTTCGACTCATTTTTGACTTAGAATAACGTCTAAAATTTAAGTAAAATCAGAGCAGTACTCGGCGCCATCCCCTAGTTGAAGAATGGCTATCACAGCAATTTGGATCAAACTGTAAGGGAAGTTGAGGACTAGTCTTTCGACGAACAGGTTTAACGTGGAAAGTCAAGCGAGATGGGAAATAGGTGGAATGACTCGCTTCCTGATCCTCCGTTATTGTGCGCTGATCCGTGTCGCTACATTTACGCGTCTCAGGGCCGGATGCTTTGCCTGGCTAACAGTCAGGTACCTGCTAATAGTAATGTAGGTACAGAAATTAATAAGCTCTTCTTTGGAAGATTTACAGACTGAATATCATGTATTAGGTTGTATAGTGCGGTGGATGTATCGTTCCTAAAGCCTACCTACCTTTTCGATTCCATTGGCTCCTATATAGCGAGTTATTGTGCATTTCTGTTATATATTTGCATCACGAGAAAATCGATTCGAAAGGGAGAATTTTATTCACCAACATTACCAATGAGAAATAAGCATTGGGTTCCCAATAGAACCAAATGAAATTAAAAACGCTGCAAAGTCCTTGTCACATGGGTTTATTATTCTACTGGACTTACCTACAGAAATGTTGGCTGTTCATTTATTGTTGCTTTCATGTAAAATAATTGAAATAGCTATTTCTGGTGGTTTCCACCAATTTTCGCCCCCAAAATTTGAATTAGGTACGCTCCATTTTTTTTTTCAAATTATCTTTGATCATTGGTAGTGCCACTTAAGGGGAAATAGCCCGACGACTAGTTCCAAAAGCCGCCACCACGTGGCAGCACCAAAATGAGCTAAATTAATATTCGCTCTCCTTCCGTTAATAATAGAAAGATTTTCAATCTGTAAATTGCATTGGATTCAAAATCAGCATAGAATTTCCGGAAATTGGTTCTGGTGTTCGAAATTCTAGAATTTGTATGTTTGGATCACTGGCGTTTGAATTTGGCTACTTTTTTCGGAAATCCCAATTACCCAAATTCTAGAGGGCTGTGTGCTGATTACGACGGGTTTTTCAAATTTAAAATTGGACCACTATCCCCATTATTGGACCCCATCAATTATTGTCCAGAAGGTGATGTTCGAGGGGGTTGGGGAGGAAGGCAGCTCTTGAATGGGGGTGGGCAGCTTCCCAGGCCCCTTCGGAGGGGTTTCGCCTCCCGAGCAGCTTGGATACCTACCATGTCCGAGAACAGTTTTTGCCCCACCATTCAAGAATTTTAGATTTCTTCCTCCCTGTTCGAGGTTTGCTATGAAACTGTTTGGGCCCATCCACGACCAAGTGCCAAACTAGTCCATTTTGAAATTTGAAAAAACCATAGTAATCAGGACACAACCCTCTAGAATTTGGGTAATTGGGATTTCCGAAAAAATTAGCCAAATTCGAACGCCAGTGACCCAGATGTACAAATTTTGAAATTTTGAACACCAGAACCAATTTCCGGAAATTCTATGCTAATTCTGAATCCAATGCAGTTTACTGATTGAAAATCGGTCAATTATTAACGAACTGAGAGCGAATTTATTTAATTAATTTGCCCTCGGCGGTGTTGCCATCTGTTGAATATTCATACAAGTTTTTTTCGGGCTATTTCCCCTTAATCGTCTTGATCCACGTGTTGACACTTTTCCTAGTGTTATTCTACAAATTGATGGTGATTTCAGACTATTTCGCAGGTTTTTGACTCATAAAAATCAATTTTGGGAGCTGAACATCTGGTACAACCTCAATTTTCCACTCTTTGGTCAAAATCGACTTCATATTCGGTCTTCTCGTCTCCAAAAACATGGAAAACAATACCTCAATCATTTTACTAACATGTTACTAAAACACAAAAAGTACCTATTTTTACACACATTTTCACTCATAACACCCCTGGATATATTCCGATCGGGCTGAAAAGTTTCGGGACACAACTAGGGCCCAAATGGAGCATGTGTGCAAAAGAACGACTTTTTTAGACCTAAAATGAAGCCGGTACACCTGATACGGCGTACGGCGGACGGACATTGTATTTTGGTTTATTATTCTGTGAATAATACACCTATGTAATCGCTCAGCAAAAAATTTTTGTAACACTCCTTCAAAATTTTTTCTTTTCCGTTTCAAGGTGCGTAGATTTCAAAAATGCAATGTCCGTCCGCCGTCCACCGTACGCCGTATCACGTGTACCGGCTTCATTTTTGGTCTAAAAAAGTCGTTCTTACGCACACATGCTCCGTTTGGGCCCTAGTTGTGTCCCGAAACTTTTCAGCCCGATCGGAATATACCCAGGGATGTTATGAGTGAAAATGTGTATAAAAATAGGAACTTTTTGTGTTTTAGTAACATGTTAGTAACATGAGCTTTTGAGGTATCGTGTTCCATGTTTTTGGGGACGAGAAGACCGAATATAAAGTCGATTTTGACCAAGGAGTGGAAAATCAAGGTTCTACCAAATGTTCAGCTCCCAAAATTGATTTTTTATGAGTCAAAAACCTGGGAAATCGTCTGAAATCACCATCAATTTGTATAATAACAATGGAAGTAGTATCAACACGTGGATCAAGAAGATTAAATGGCACTACCAATGATCAAAGATCAATTGAAAAAAAAGGAGCGTACCTAATTCGTGTTTTAGGGGCCAAAAATGGTGGAAACCATATCAGAAATAGCTATTTCAATTGTTTCACATGAAATAAACAATAAATCATACACAAGTCATACATTCATAAGTCATACATTTCTGTAGGTGTGTCAGTAGAATAATAAACCCATGTGACAAGGACTTTGCAGTTTTAGGAATCTACGCATCTTGAAACGGAAAAGAAAAAATTTTGAGGTGGTGTTATAAAAATTTTTTGCTGAGCGAATACATAGGTGTATTATTCACAGAATAATAAACCGAAAGCTTCTTCTTTATACTTGAGTGTATCATACGGTATTCCCTTCTCTGTGCAGTAAAGGTCAGAAGAAAGTGAAGCACCCAAACTACCCTTGTAATTTATTGTTTAGTACTACCTCTCTGAAGCGAGTGGCACCTCTTTCACATAACAGTTTTCGACAAGCTGTTGTTTATGCAAGTAAAACTATAGTTAAGGCAGTAAACGAAAAAGAATGTGTGAGAGTATTTAAAACTGGAAGAAGTTTTTCTCCATCATTCGAACTATTCTTTCAATCCGAAACTGAAAACGGGAGGAAACACTCTTCTTAGCGATTCAAAATGAAATTGACTTCTTCGTATAGTTCCTTGTTCCTCCACAGAATCTTTTTGAACGCTGAGAGCAAATGAAATTTCTGCAATGAAAAAAAAGTAACATAACAACAGAATAAATTGTTAACACACCGCCAGGTTTGCTAACATAAGGCACATACATTAAGTACATACTTTACATAACTCAGCTGTGATTCAGTTTCAGATCAAAGTTTATCGTCAAGCACTCTTAAATAAGTTCCATGGCTATTGGGTTGTAAAATATGGGTCAAGTATAATAGTGTAAGGTCATATAATGTTAACTGTTGGTACGTTTTGATGAGTAGTGTTTACCTGAGATACCACAAAATTCATTCTCGGTTTGCTTGTTATGCAAAATACAGCCTTTAACCACACGTCTCGTATCAAGTACGATAATTGTTCTTACAATATAATAGGTAGAGCTATATAAACGAAAATTAATTTTAAATAGGTAGGTACCTAATGAATTTATAAACCGGGAACTCCGTAAATTACTATTTTAAAAACATATTTTAGTTGTGACACAGATAGGTAGGTACGATTCCTACTTCACTTACTTGGAGATAAGGAGGATGGGGCATTTCGTGTAGATTGAATGTCGTTACGGTCCCATCGCTCAAGCCAACAAAAACTACCTGGAAGATGATGATTATGTTTTTATATGGAATGATCGTAGAGATTCCAGATCATGTGTCTCTTAATAAAGTCAATTAAATTCGACCATTCACCATCACGTATGATGCTTGATACGATAAAAACGCTGCAAATTATTACACATCGGTTTATTTATCATCTCTTTTTCGTCTAGGTCTAGGCCATTAATAATAATTTATTAATATTAATAATATCGTTTTATTTATAAAACATGGTGGGAGCTGTTACAAACAAGAAAAAATGGGTCTAAATACAAAGAAAGCAGGTAGGTAGGTAAAGCAGGTAGGTAGGTAAAAAAATAACCATCATTCTTCAAATGAAAATCAAATTTTGCATCTAATCTTCTTTATAGAGAAGAATCAAACATAACGAAGATTTATGGTTATGAACCAAAAATTGCAACCATGTATCATGTTTCCACGCGACTCTCCACTATGCATTGTGCGCGAAAAGAATTGACGCTCAAAATTGACTCGCAAAATCGACTCGCATTTGTATCCCAGGGCTCGTTTCCACGCGACTCTCCACTATGCATTGTGCGCGAAAACAAGCGTCATTGTTTACTATCCATTTATAACATTCATTTATATAGTTATAGTATGAAACTAGGAAATAAATACCAAGAACAAATACGAAATAAATTCGTGATAAATCAAGAGCTTTCCAACGAATGGAAAACGATTTTTGTCCGCTGAAAATGAAAGAAGTTTCATTTCCCTAGCAACTACTCGGTTGTACGTGAAAACCACTACGCGAAAAAAATTGACGCGCAAAATCGACTCGCAAAAAATGCTAGTATACCAGAGCTAAAACATGATACATGTTAATAAAATGAATATGAAAAACAAACAAAATAAAATATAACTACCGTTGTGGAAGAATCCGCAACGTTTTTTTCCCCGCAATGATACGAATCTGAACTAATACCAGTCATCGGTGTGAAAGTCTTGATTGGCTTACTGTTCCGGCATCGTTGAATACAGCTGTGGTGAAGTAGCTGCCCTCTTCAGCCAAAACTATCGTCATCGGGTCCAAATCACTTCTACGAATGTCCCATATGTTTATTGCTCTACGGTTCAACGTGAGGATCACTGAACAGTGACTTGGAGACCATATCGCACAAATAATGGGATCCTGAGACAGAATTTGACCAACGGAGTAGTTCTGTAGTTATTATAATTATAATTATAATTATGCATGTAAGGTGGCGGTGGGGAGGGGGCGGGGAAGCTTTTTCAACGGGGGCCTTAGGCGCCTCACAACCAACTAGTTATTTGTAACAGTCACCACATCGCTAGGTTACTTTCAACACAAAAACTGGCTTTATTAATTAATTTTTGTTTGCAATTATGTTGCAACATGTCTACAATTTACAAATCACAACATGTTCTATATTTGAAGCATCATTTTGGTTTCTTATTTTCAATAGGTAGGTAACGAACCTTTGGAATCAAAGCTGGAAAAACAATTCTAACCCCCTCAAAATTTGATGGTTCTTATTTTAAGTTACACACGTAGAATCCGAAAATGGGATAGAAAATACCATGAACCAAAACTGATGAAATTTGGTTTGTAGATCATTTGGGGTCTAGTTGGTCAGCGAAACTCAGCGTTACTGTCAGACCACAGGGGTGTCTAATAGGGGTTGACATTTTCATAACGCCGTAGCTCGAAAACTTTTATAGAAGGGCGTGGTTTTTATGATGATCTAAAATTTATTCTGAACGTTAGGATTTTTTGGGACCACCCAGACGTTGTACGTCTAGCCGTTCGTTCGCAGTAAGGCCCTGAAGTTTGAATCGAAAAGGTTCATCAACATGAGTGTGAATCATACGGTATACCTACATCCAGCCCATATATCATTACTTGACTTTGGCTCCTTGATGGCCCCCCTATAAATTATGGCCACTGCGCGTGCTTAAACGCTAATCCGAGGTATTCACTTCCTGACGAATAAATGACCCGATTTTGCTCGAATTCGGTGGGTAGTGGGGTGGTGTAGCTCCTAGATGGTCCCCTATAAATTTCTCAGATTAATATTGTGGTATTTACTCTATTTAGGGCTTTCCTGGCGGAAGCACTAGGGTAGGTCTTGACCACAGAAAATGGTGATCAACCCCGAAGATAGATTATAGTATAGATACCTACCCCATATCCATACAGGTAAATAATTAATCGTTGTGTAATAATTTGCAGCACCGTCTTCTAAGTTATTTGGTTCGGAGATTTGCCTGGTAGCAAGTAACACAGGAACACTAGAAAGATCTCCGAGCGTTACACATATGAGGTTGCACAATTTATTATGCAATATATTTATTTAATACAACTTGTTATACAATTTATTTATGAATCCGTAAGTAAAGACAATTTACTATAGTTACGGTATGGTAAGGCTGTCTATAGGCGGATGTGGGCGAAGGGAAATGTAATTTCTTCGTCGCACTTACTATTAATTTGTATATATGATATTGAACCCATTCCAAACAACGTTTTAACCACCGTCCAGCTCGACATTTCAACACACACAGGCATGCTGGTGCATCCAGCACCTGCCTGCACCAAACGGCCCATAAGGTTTCCCATGGAAGATGCATCCGACATTGCAACAATATCAGATACGATTTGGCAATTTACTGTATTTTCAGAAGTTGTGTAGGTCATCACAAAGTCACACGTGCAACATAACGGTGCAACCCAATAAAGGTAAGTTCATACCACGGTATGTGAGGTATCTAGGTGGGCACATACAGGCACCTGAATACATATACATGCCAAGGTAGGTAAGGTACTGTCCATCGTTTGTTTCAAGATCAACAGGATTTCAGGATAACTTGCGATATTTTTACCAAGCTATCCGTCGTCAGGCTGGTAATGGGAGGTTTGATTCCGTGCACCCAAATGAAGGTTTTAGCGTCTGCCCCAAACGTCAAATATACGAGCGGTAAGACTGGGGAATGCCGCATGCCGAGAACAGCCCCTCTGTGCGCAGGGAATGGCGTTGGTGGCCCAAGTATCTTTGATGTCTTGCACTATAACAGACAGATCATAGATACTCATATATCAAGTCTGAGTTAGAAATGAATTATGAGTAGAGTTGGTTGCTAGGTTCTTATGTTCCTACGCTTGGTGGCAGTTGTTCAAAAACTTCACAGAGCTTGGCTGCTCGTCTCCTTTGGGATAACTACTTGAAATTGAACCCAAGTGGCGTACTCAGAAGATATTTCATCATTTCTCTATTAGGCTCTCAATCTTGGATTGTTGGATAGAAACCCCTAAGGAGCATGAGCAATAATATGATGTTGATATTTTTAAATCGTCCCTATGGTTAACTATTATTTAACAAGATCTTCTGAGGTAGCTTTGAAATAGTATACCTAGTTTAGTTGATAGGTTCTCTCATATTCTATCGCAGTGCGAAAGACAATGTGTTGATGAAGTTTCAGACAAAAGAAACTCAAGAATGGCTTAGGTATTATTACAGTAAATAATGAACTTCCCAGGGTAGTGCAGCACTGTCGATACTACTGCAAATGGAGCGATTGAAACATCAACTTTACGCCAATATATCATAACTCTACTTATCCTTTGTGCTTTCCACTATGCTACTAATAGCAGTAAAATTAAAATACTACAAATGTCAATATCCTAATAAATAAAGCAGTCAATCACTTTTAAAGAATTCATTATAAGTAAATTTGATGCAGGTACAAAAACAGTACCGATCATTAATCAGAATCAAACGTCGATGTGGAGGCTATAATCCGCTCTAATATTTAGGTACCAATTAGTTATGTATGGAAATAACTGTTTTAATGGTCAACTTTATTGCCACTGTGGCACGATAATTCAGGATGTGACATTTCTGAATATGGAATATAATACCTACTGAACGTAATTCTCCACTTCCGCGCTCAGTCCGCGATCCTTCCTTTTGATATCCGAATAAACTACCTATAAACCAGGAATGGATGACAGTTATTTCGGAGAGGATATGCGAAATTGCAGTCCGTCCACCGTGAAAAGAATCCTTTCTTACTTCGACCAACAACAATAGCTTTATTCTTACAACAAAACCATTATTCTTACATTGTGTAGGAAATTTGTGTGCGGCGAAAGTGATGAATATGTCTTTATAGGAAGGTTGAAGTCGTTTTAGAGTTTTGAAAAACTGTAGATGGAAAATTTTATAGAAAGGGAGGATGGAAATGGCATTTGACCATATATAGGCATTATCAGAGTTACAATGTTATCTGTTCATTAGTTTATTTCCACTCACTGACTCATAGTGCCTATTCATTATGCACTCTTGCAGCGAACCATTTTGTAAATATTTTCACCGTTTAAATATGTACTAAGTACAAGACGTAAAGTACAAGATGTCTCAATTCATATACGCACATTACCAGCTTCATCTTCTCTCTTCACTACGTAATCAGGCATCTATTAGACTTATACATTCCAACTGGGGTAATACTTTCCTAGAGACGTAGAAAGAAAAAGAGAATTTCGTTTTGGTTGGTAATGCGATGGAAACTTTCTTGCTACTCCAGTGTGTAAATTTTCTGGAATATTATGTAAAACAACATACCTAGCTACTGAGGTGTCCAACAGTTAGGTGTTTCTTTTTCTAAATGATATTTAGCAAATCAACGGTGATGCTGTCGTTTGATGTGCTAAATATGGCAGTAGGAACGGAGAAACGCATATTTCCAGCACAGTTGCTTTCTCCATTAGCCGTGACTTCCTTTGGTACTCAAATGGACAGCACAGCTGATTTGGTTCAGATATTTACACATTTCCAATACCAGAATTCCATTCAATAAGTAGTTAGGTCATAATTTAATAACTCTGATAACAATAGGTCGGGAGGTACAAATACGCGTAACACTGCGCCAGACCTGTCTATGGGTGTGCCTCTATGTTTTTAAACAGTATGTTTGTGTTTGACTGAATCTTTCCAGGAGCATTCCATAAAATAATTTCAAATAGGTACTAAATATCAATATCAAATAAAATTATTAAATTTGTTGGACTCACGACGACTAAAGATCCTTGAATTGTGGAAGCATAGTAGGTTTTGTCGTCTGTCGGATCCAGCTCGATGTCAACCACATGAAACGTCGAACGCATAAACGATTTTTTTGACGAAGTAGGATGGTTATGCTGTTTGTGCATGAACATGCCGTCATGAGGTACTTTGCTAAACTCCAGCCGCCCCAACTCTAAGGAGGAAAAGACAACAATTGAACAACAATTGAAGTTGCACGAAATGTCAATACAATGCTGTTGAAGCTTGAAGATTATTAGATGAATTCTAAGTGGTTAATGAATATCTATATTTCTAATACACTTTTTGAGAATTTGAAAGTGAACTTATATGCATATTGTGGATGAAATAACGTTCACAGAGAAACCTCGACCACTCTCCACTTGAAGATGCTTGCACGTTGTTCATAGATGGTTCCATAAAATTAGATGTCCAGTGATTCCATAATGCGTTTTTTGAGGAGAAAAAAAAACAAATCGGAGCTATAAGCTATACTGCTCACCTATTTGGCATACTATATTTCTCGACAATTTTACCGTTTTTGTTAGAATCATACGGGTTCCAAAGCATCACAACTCCTGAGCGTCCAACAGTAACGACTTTTTCGTCTTCCTGCAGAAGATCCTTATGTGTGTACCAGGTAACACTCCACAAAGGGTCCTTGATCACGTTGGTCACTGGGCTGCGGGCATAATATGGCATCATAATATGAGGACATCTTTTTAACATGGAACATGTTTTTACGGGAGTAAACCAGGCTCGAAAACGTCCAGTCCAGTCCAGTCCAGTCCAGGGGAACTTGGGTCCCCTCCCCGTCGCCAGCACAGTTCTCCCTTTACCCCACTCCTGCCACCCAACTCCCAGGAGAGCATGGCGAGACCCCACTCCGCCGAAAACTGCCGAGGGGGTTCTACCTCCTCGAAAAACGCCAAAAGCAGCTGACGACGTGTATAACATGACATTGCGTTAGGTCGATGGTCCGAAGCTTGGAAATCCCACGACGTTTTTTTGCTTCCTCACTACCGAAGGCAGAGAAGCCTTGGATTCTTGATTGAGTAAAAAAAAGTTCATGTCCTCCAAAATGAAAATTTCCAATACCATTTTCCGCTTCAGACATCGAGGAACATACTTGGTTCCGTGTCTGTCTGTCTGTGGTAATTCCTTGCAACACCCACAACTACCCGAAATAATGGTCGAAGTGGGCTGAAATGTCGAGGGTATGTGCGGGTTGAGTCACAGATGGTCCCATACCAAAATCATTGAAAAAGTACCGTAACTTTCGTCTGCGCATGCGCAAACCGTGAAATAATTGGAACACCCATAACTACCCTAAATATCGTTGAAATCTATTCAAACTTGGAGGGTCGGTCAGGAATAATACTTTGGTATAGTTCCAAATCAATTTCATTGGAATGGTAATGTAACTTTGATCTACGCATGCGCGAACATGAAATGTTGACCATTTCCTTGTAACGTTTCTAACTACCTACGCTATAAATAGTCGTAGAGAGCTGAAATTCGGTGGGTATACGCGGGTTGGATCGCAGATGGTCCCGTTTCAAAATCATGAAAATCGTTTAGTCTGCGCAAGCGCAAACGCGAAATACTTGGAGTGCCCATAACTGCCTTAATTAATTGTCGTTGAAATGAGTTCACATTTGGAGGGTCGATCAGTATAATACTTTGATGGTTCCGTATGAACTTCATTGGAATCTTACTGTAATTTCCCTCTTCGCATGCGCTAACAAATGTTGACCGTTTCCTTATAACGCTTCTAACTACGCGAAAAATAGTGGTAGAGAGATGAATTTTTGAGGGTACACGCGGCTTGGATCGCAGATGGTCCCGTATCATAACGAACCTACCCAACTAGTCTATACGTTCATGTGATTCAAGTGAGGAAGCTATAGTGCCTACCCGAATTGGCAGACTTTTTTTTCTACATATCTCCATATCCTCTGTTATCATGTACCTATTCGAAAAACATGTTCCATGTTTCCTTGCTTTGATCCTTGATCTAAACTGGTATAATCCGGGGGTCTGGGGGGTGTCCCCCAGATTTCATTCGACAACAAACGTACGGCCGCGGCCACACATGCGGAGTTCGCCAAGCAACGAATATTCGCCAAATACCGAACATTCGGCGTTCGCCGAATGCCAAATGTTCGCCAAGAAAAAGCACCCTGGCCACACAATCGGAGTTCGCCGAGCACCGAGCTCTACCCCGAGCATTGACGAATATTCGGCATTGTACAGATAGGTAGGGATACCCTACGACGTAAATAAAATTGAAAGCCTGTGTACCTGCGTAACAATATTTTCACACCCTAAATTCAACAAATTTACGATTAAACAAAGGGCTTATTATAAAAAAGTTCCATTCATGCAGCATGATCATATGAGCGAATTTTTGAAGACAACACAATTTACAACGATTTTTAGCAATTTTTGAAACATAAAAACTCAAATTTGAACACCTTTTTGCGCGCAAACATTTTTGGGCTTAAAATGTTATTACATCTCATGTAATCCCACTTCCCTCCATCTTCGGTAGTTTTGAGCAATTTTTCACAATTTTAGCAATTTTTGTCACTTGAAAACTCAAATTTGAACATTTTTTTGCTCGCCAACATTTCTGGCCGATGGACTTATCATGTAATATGTCGATTCGTCGATTCTCAGATGTATCGATTCTTTTTGAAAAAATAATCGCGATTCTTTTCGATACTTTTCTAAAAAATCGATTCGATTTAAATCGATTCATTTTGGAGAATCGGACATCCCTACAGGGAAAGTGATGTGAATCACAGGATACTTCACCCTTCAGTCAGTTGGATGCGTAGACTAAGCCCGCATAACTTCACAGTCGGATGGCGAATCTTCGTCCGCATGTGTGGCCGGGACAAATGTTCGCCACCTGGCGAACATTCG
The DNA here is from genome assembly GCA_954871275.1 of Leptopterna dolabrata. NCBI lineage: Eukaryota > Metazoa > Arthropoda > Insecta > Hemiptera > Miridae > Leptopterna > Leptopterna dolabrata. The sequence goes on along the minus strand of OX940983.1, from coordinate 11,354,898 downwards.
TCTCCTTTGAAGCGGGCAAAAAACCGCCTCCGAGGCGAGCACCCGAATATTCGGTGTTCGCCGAATAATGAACATTCGCCCTCCGGCTACACATGTAGGAAATCGGCGAACTTTTGCTCGGTGCTCGGCGAACTCCGCATGTGTGGCCGCGGCTTACCGTCGTGAACTTTAAACCACTGGCGGCTAGGTACCCTCTACAGCAACGCTTTTTTTTTGTAAATGAGTACGATATGAGATCCGAAAAACCATACATAAATATTATTGTTCCTTTTGCGAAGCTTAGCCTTCCCCTTACCCCCACAGTACTGTAGGTAGCTGTCATGGAGAGCTTATTGGAATAAATCAACTTCTGTTCTACAAAGTCCCGAAAATGATTCTATTCCTTTAGACAAAACTGTTGATCCCTGGAAACAGCTGATCAAGGAGGGTTCATTATCTACCATAATCATAATGTTTCTGAGGACTTTCAAACCTGAGTAGAAAATGTTGTTATAAACTATTTACCTACTTACATGGGTGCTTATCATCACTTCGATCAAGAGTTTGAAAATTCGGTTGGTACTTATATTAATTTCCTTCGTCTCCATAATGTAGTTATTCATTTCCTTCATTCTAGTCTAACACTGCTGTACAGTACAAGCATTGGTGTGTTCTTCATTCCATTGTATATATATATAAGCCAACCTTGATACGACTCTAACGTGGGGGCTGCATTTTCTGACGTCGACGATGAGGACGTCACCGGCTTCCGTAACGGCCGCCAGGTAGTACGGGGTATCCTTGCTGAATTCCGTGCAAGTGACGGCATTCTGCACCATGAGCTTCTTTTCGGGCGTATGAGGGTTTTTCGCGTTCCATATACAAACAGCCCCGTCTTTCCCTCGATCTCCGTAACCAACAGCGACTAGTTTCTGATGAGAATCGATTCAGTCGAATGAAATTCAGATTTACTTACTTCTTCCTGAAAACACTATCTGTACGATACAATTTGTAGATGGCGAGAAAAATGTGGTTAATGGGTGACAGAAGACTTCTAGGAGAAGAATTCGGTGCCTACTACCTATCTGTTTCAATTCATCAAGTTCACAACTGACATTACGTGGTAAGCCACCATAAGATGTCCGATGGCTAAACAAATAAACCTTTAGTTTATCACAATGTATGTTGTAAGCACGAAGATTTTCACTCAGATTTAGAGCATGCTCAGGTAAGTACAACTAACAAACACAGATAAAAGTACATTCAACTAACAAAAACACAGATAAAAATACATATAACTAACTCAAATCTATCTGTACCTAGTAGGTAAATATTACACCAACTATGCAAGGATCAATAGTGGCAGGTTTTGTGTGAGAAATCCTGCCCATGGCACCAGAGCATTAGTACCTACGTATGTGATATGATCCTCAGGCATGTCATTCAGTCAGTGGCGTAGCCAGGATTGTTGAATGGGGGGAGTTATCGGATATAGAAAAAAAAAAAAATTCCTGTCATGCAGTATGGCTATAAGAGCGAATTTTCAAAGAAATATTCCTGATATTGTGTAAAAAGATGATATAGCGAGAAACCATACCACTTTTCTTAAAATTATATAATTTTTCGTAATTTTAGCCATTTGTACCGATGTTTGACCCTAATAAAGTCAAATTTGACCCACTTGCTTTTGATAAAAATAGTTTTATCATCGAGGTAGTCCCTCCGTCGTGATTAATCATCCCACACAACGTCAGGTGAATTAATATTGATTTTACCATTAATACCAATTTTTTACCCACAAAAGTCAGAATCTGACCCCTATTCTGTGTGAAAAACAACTGAAGTGGTATTTGGCTGTCTATACTCCCTTCCATACCACTTCCAGTGATTTTATAGAAATTATTTGCAATTTTAACCGTTTTTACCGACTTTTGACCCCTAAAAACTCCAATTTGACCCCCTTGGAATTTGAAAATTGCTCATCTTCGAACTCATCCTTTCGTTTGGCAATACAAACGTTTTGGAGAAATCTGGAATTTTTCCCATGTACCTACCCAAGGACAGATATCATCTAGAGTGGCACATACATAAGTATACATAATATATAAATTTTTGTTTAAATCTAGGGATGAACTGAGGTTGCTCCGAAACGGATTTGCCTATAAAAATATTTCAAAAATTCATGTTCTGAAAATGCTACCCATTGCAATAGCTTTTTTCTTTCAAAATTCACTAGTAAGGTTTGACATTACAAAGAAAGCTGAATTTAAATTAAATTTAACAAAGCAATAAATTTCACAGATATTGTAACGTTAGGTAAGATAAACTGAAGAAATACAACATTTATTTGGCAACAATGTTCGCAAATTTTCAAAGAAAATGAAGGCATTACAATGGTTCAAATATTTTCAAAACATAAGTTTTTGAAATTATTTTATAGGCAAATCCGTTTCAGATCATCCTGATTTCATCCTTAGATTTTAACAAAAATGTATACGTACTATATTAAATATTTATTATTTATGTGTCATTCCTTATTGCCAAACAAAAGGATGAGCAATTTTCAAAAATTTGAAGGGGGTCAAATTTGAGTTTTTAGGGGTCAAAAATTGGTAAAAACTGCTAAAATTGATATACAAAATCACTGAAAGTGGCATGGAAGGGTGAGTGAAGACAGAAAAATACCATTTCAGTTGCTTTTCACACAGAATAGGGGTCTAATTAGGATTTTTGGGGGTCAGCAATTGGTATTAAGGGCTAAAATCAATATTATTCACCTGAAGTGTGGGATGGTGACGGTGAGGGACTATTTCGATAAGCATTTTTGTCTGAAAGAGCGGGTCAAATTTTTGGGACAGATCGTAATCAAATAGGTAAGCGTAATATTATTTAACTGTTTAATCATGTTTGATTTACCGTTTAACCTGTTATTGTTGTATAATATAATTATGTTTGTTACTTTCGTGATTGTTATTCTTAAGATTTAATTTTAATTTGTGATGAACTTTTCGAGCCAATGGGGGGGGGGGGGGATATGACCCCCACTAAACCAGGAGAGTCTGGCCAGAGCCCACTCCGGCCGTGGGGGTTCGGCCATTTCCGCCCGTTTCCGCTGCCTCCTACTGCTTTACAGCATGAGATACCTGTTTTTTCAAAAGCCAACCTCTTACGAGGTAATTTGATAGCTCATTGGTATCGACACGAATCCTCGGACTGTTAGATCGCAGGTTCGAGACTAGGAACGTAGGTAGTTTTTTTGTCGCTGACACTTTCGTAAGATCAGTTTTTGTTGCGGCTTCGAAACCATGATTTTCTTCACAGATTATTGATTTGAACAGTTTCTATAATTTATTATTACTTAATAAGCGATTGATGGAATAGTACCTAGGTACTTAACTTTATATTTACAAATAATCATCGCTGCCAGATTATGTGACCAACATTTAGTGGCTATAACCGTAGTGGCGACTAAATTTGCAAGGAAATGGTATATTTTTAAAAAGCCATTTTGCCCGCACAAAAATTAGGGGGGGGCAACGAAATTAAAATAATGGTAACATAAGCAAAAAATATATATTTTATTCATTTACGAGATTACAATTCACAGCTTATTGCCTATGGAACTTCTGACTATTCCCATAATTATCACAAAATATATAGGTATTTCCCTTGGAGAAATTAACGATAATGACAAAATTATACACTAGTCTCAGTATTACCCACCCTCTTGAAAATGTTATTCTAGAGAAAGCTTATCAAATCAAAATACTTAGTACAATTTAGTCTCTTTTAGGTTATAACTAGGTACTTAGATTAGTGTCACAAATACTGAACGTGGAGAAAAAAAAAATCGAGAGGAAAATTGCCCAAGGCAACGAGTTCATTTTTATATTATAATATCACGACAATATCACATTTTATCAACCTTTTAATGAATATTTAAATGCATTTTACTCATTTGCGAGATTACAGCTTATTCTTGAGAACTTAGGTAAGTACCTATGGAACTTTTGACTATTATAATAACTCACAGAATATTATTATAAATTATAATAGCATGACAATATCACGTATGTAATCAACCTATCACGACTGTTTTGTCCAGCAATTCTTTATATTTATATTGACTTCGAATCATGCTATAATCTTATTACTATTTTATAAAATTTAGCTCATTTTGGTTCATGGTAACTAAGGAAAGTGCGAAGTACGGCGGTCAGATAGAAATTTGTTTATTCATTTGCGGAGTCTACGTACTTACCTTGGAACGAAAAACCATCAAATTTTGAGGGGGCGTTAACATTTTTTTTATCATGCTCGATTCTAAAGGAATAAGTTGAAAATAACCAAAATTGAATGTAGTTCGATACAGTTGAAAATAGCCAAAATTAATTAAAATAACCAGAATATCACGCTAATATCAAAGAGTTATAAATAATATAATATCTAGTGACTCGGAACAATGTTAATGTTAATTTTGTAGTTAATGTTGTAGGGTCTTCTTTTTCAATGCTGGTTAATGGGAGTTTGAAGGACGACTGAGATCCAGGTGTTTTTGAAACCGTTATTTACTGAGAAACACAAGCTTTCAACTGCCCTCAGTTGTTCCTGATAAGAAAACTTATCTTAATTCTGGTAAACGTGAAGACGACTGTCTGAGGGCAGTTGAAAGCTTGTGTTTCTCAATGGTTTCAAAAAACACCTGGATCTCAATCGTCCTTCAATGATAAGTAAACTGATAAGAAAGTGATAAGGATACGAGCCGATCGCGGAGGGCGGAACCACGGAACAGCAAATTCCACGCGGAAACAGGCGGAAATGGCCGAACACCCACGGCCGGAGTGGGCTCTGGCCAGACTCTCCTCACTAAACCCCCCCCCCCGGCTACGCCACTGCATTCAGTACAATCATGATCTCTACTCAGTGATTTCAATCCTTGCCTACAACAATATAACGTACTACCAACCAAAAAAAGAGCAGGTTGTAGGATATAAAAATTCCCTAACGGATGTAGGAAGGGAGACATATCCATAAAGCCAGTTATTTGGATAAATCCAGATCTGCTTACTCTGTTCAGTGGATTTGTAGCAATATGATTCACCTCACCACTTCCTTCTTCCTTCATTTTCCACAGGATTCGAAGAGTGTACTTGAAACTCTTCCCTGTGGAATTAAACATTTGCCTAGTTTTACAAAAGTACCTATCTACTTACGCAATGAAATATTATGTAAATTTCCCAAGTGTATGAAGGCCACATATATTTCAGTTTTAAGAAGGTTTCGTTGATGAGTTGTTACAGGTTGAAAGGCGCTTTGAATGATTCTCGGTTGCAGAGTTAGCCGACCTTCAGTGTGGACGGTAATACGGTATGACCACCCTTCGGCATGACTGTACCTATATATATATATATATATATATATATATATATATATATATATATATATATATATATATATAACACTAGGACTGTAGGTACTAGGACGGTAACTATATGTATATGTATATGTAGAACAACTTCTTACCGATTTCACAAGGTGGTGAGGAATAAACCAGCTGTTGGTAGTTGAAATTATTCGACGACAATAAGCGCTGCATAACTTGAGCCGCCATTAGAAATCTTTCTGTGCAGCTCAACTCACCGTCTATGAATAGTAGGATTTGTCCACAGAAAATGAATACGAAACATAACTTTAAATTCACTCTTGGCCACATGATTGCCACATTGAATCATATCGAGGTAGTCATGCAATATCATAATACATACTTACTTATGTTACTTAAAACCATATACTTTGCACATACCACTGGTAGATTTCTCCTTTTTCCTGTGTTTTCGGTCTAGTTTTTTGAATGAATCCATCATATCCCACTCGGTAACGGTGCAGCCGATGTCCTATAAGGGCCATTGAGTTTCTGATCAAGTGCTTTATTACAGTTACGATCGGACAGTGGTAATAACATCTCATATTTATGGCGTGATCTCTATCATTTCTCAAACTAAGTAAATTCCCTAATGCTGATGTCTGGGGTATTAAAAAATGAGAAGATATTCTTGTTTGATATGTTTGATTATTATCAACCATAGGTGGAGTTGTAAATGTAAGCGGAATGAGGTCATTTGAGATTTGAATCGAAACAGGCTGGCAATGTTTACCGAATTTAGTAGTATCACCGTTGCAATTGGTGTCAGTAATAAATTAATTCCGTTCTTTACGGAGCATGTTATTTATTGGACGTATTCGGCTCCCAGACAGTGGTATACCAACCTTCTTTTGAATTTTCTTGGTTTGGAGGCATTTGCGCAGTAACAACGGAACTTGTGTTTGACATGAGCCATTAGATGTGAGAACTCGAACGCTGTTCTTTCGAGATTCGTACTAGAAAAACGGAACAAATCTTCCATTAAATCTGAAAGTATATAGGCACTTTTTTCTTATGATTGTATCAATGATAATAATACTAGGTACGAATACATACCATATTGTGTACTACGACGACGACTGTATGGTGCGATGAAGGTGTATAAAACCTATGAAAACTGGCACATCATGGTCAATGGTCCATTTAAAAATTACGAAAGTTGATGAGTAACTTGTTTAGAAAAACTCACAATTGCTTCTGTTTATGCTTCAAATAGGTTTCGCAGGGTTATAAAACGTCATGTTTGACGTTTGTTATGGAGTTCGCGAAACGTCAAAGGCAAACGCAAATCACCATCAGACGGCTGATCCAATTCGAATGTACTTTTCCTGGCGGGACCCATAAGGTAAACTACTACCTGCTACTAACTACTTGTTGTTAGATAATCTATGTTCTTACAGCTCTAACATTTTAGTCAAAGTAATAACACCTTTTCGCGAACTTCGTTATAATAGGAAGCTTGCTCCGCTTCCTTGGTCCCTTCAAAATAGCCAACGCAAGGCATTTCAAATAAATTAATTGTTTCCGTTTCTTGAAGCCGTATTCTGAATACAGTCAATTCCTTGTCTTCCGCCTTCTGACCTTCGGCGTGTGATGATTCGATCTGAACACAACCAGAACCTTCATTACAAAAGAGTTTGATTATTCAATTTTACCCAAATACCCATTATTTGTGGCATCAAACATCATACTTTAATTTTCAATTCATCTTCGTCTGCCCAGGGCGAACTCTCTGGTTCTGTTATTTCTTGGCTATGTTCAAAGCGCTCTTGCCCAAGTTGAATTTTCTCTTTGATTCTGTCAGTTGCCACCTGAAGAGCACATTTGATTAGTAACTAACGGTTCCAACTTTCACGGCTTAAGTAAACAGGTTAGTGCCGTTCGCTAACTACGAGTATGAAAATTCGTTTGGTATAAAAGAGATGTTGCGTATATCATCAACATTTCCAACACTGTTGGTTTGCCGTGTTTCAGTGCTTAGTAAGCTACCTAGTCAATGAAGCTTACGTAGGTGTCTTTCGAAAGCATAATACACTGAGTATGAATAATCCATCAAAATGATCTATCGAACAGGATCTAAAATGCAGGAAACAATTAGATCGTGCAAGAACATCAGCAATTTCGGAACAAAGAAAAAGGTGAATTTGAATTTTTGTAGGTCGACAAGTACCACTTTGAAATTACCTACCTAGCTGGATTGTTATTTTGAAAATGCGCTTGTCAGATTAGTTATATTACATTCATTTTGGTTTATTATTCTGTGAATAATACACCTATGTATTCGCTCAGCAAAAAATTTTTATAACACCCCCTCAAAATTTTTTCTTTTCCGTTTCAAGGTGTGTAGATTCCAAAAACGCTGCAAAGTCCTTGTCACATGGGTTTATTATTCTATTGGAGTTCTAGAGATTTTTGTTGGCTGTTAAATGTATTGTTTCTTTCATGTGGAATGATTGAAATAGCTATTTCTGATGATTTCCACCAATTTTGGCCCCCAAAACATGAAATAGGTACGCTTTTTTTTTTTTAAGATCATCTTTGATCATTGGTAGTGGCATTTAATGGTCTTGATTCACCTGTTTACATTTTTTCCAATGTTATTGTACAATTTGATGGTGATTTCAGACAGTTTTCCAGGTTTTTGACTCATAAAAAACCAATTTTGGGAGCTGAACCTTTGGTAAAACCTCAATTTCCGCGTCTTTGGTCAAAATCGACTTCATATTCGGTCTTCTCGTCCTCAGAAACATGGAAAAAGATACCTCAAAAGCTCATGTTACCAACATGTTGTTAAAACGCAAAAAGTACCTATTTTTATACACATTTTCACTCATAACACCCCTGGGTATATTCCGATCGGGCTGAAAAGTTTCGGGACACAACTAGGGCCCAAATGGAGCATGTGTGCGAAAGAACGACTTTTTTAGACCGAAAATGACCTGGCCTGTACACGTGATACGGCGTACGGCGGACAGCGGACGGCGTACGGCGGACGGCGGACGGACATTGCATTTTGGTTTATTATTCTGTGAATAATACACCTATGTATTCGCTCAGCAAAAAATTTTTATAACACCCCCTCAAAATTTTTTCTTTTCCGTTTCAAGGTGCGTAGATTCCAAAAATGCAATGTCCGTCCGCCGTCCGCCGTACGCCGTATCACGTGTACAGGCCAGGTCATTTTCGGTCTAAAAAAGTCGTTCTTTCGCACACATGCTCCATTTGGGCCCTAGTTGTGTCCCGAAACTTTTCAGCCCGATCGGAATATACCCAGGGGTGTTATGAGTGAAAATGTGTATAAAAATAGGTACTTTTTGCGTTTTAACAACATGTTGGTAACATGAGCTTTTGAGGTATCTTTTTCCATGTTTCTGAGGACGAGAAGACCGAATATGAAGTCGATTTTGACCAAAGACGCGGAAATTGAGGTTTTACCAAAGGTTCAGCTCCCAAAATTGGTTTTTTATGAGTCAAAAACCTGGAAAACTGTCTGAAATCACCATCAAATTGTACAATAACATTGGAAAAAATGTAAACAGGTGAATCAAGACCATTAAATGCCACTACCAATGATCAAAGATGATCTTTAAAAAAAAAAAGCGTACCTATTTCATGTTTTGGGGGCCAAAATTGGTGGAAATCATCAGAAATAGCTATTTCAATCATTCCACATGAAAGAAACAATACATTTAACAGCCAACAAAAATCTCTAGAACTCCAATAGAATAATAAACCCATGTGACAAGGACTTTGCAGCGTTTTTGGAATCTACGCACCTTGAAACGGAAAAGAAAAAATTTTGAGGGGGTGTTATAAAAATTTTTTGCTGAGCGAATACATAGGTGTATTATTCACAGAATAATAAACCAAAATGCAATGTCCGTCCGCCGTCCGTCGTACGCCGTACGCCGTACGCCGTCCGCCGTACGCCGTATCACGTCTACAGGCTTCATTTTCGGTCTAAAAAAATCGTTCTTTCGCACACATGCTCCATTTGGGCCCTAGTTGTGTCCCGATACTTTTCAGCCCGATCGGAATATACCCAGGGGAGTTATGAGTGAAAATGTGTATAAAAATAGGTACTTTTTGTGTTTTAGTAACATACTAGTAAAATGAGCTTTTGAGGTATCGTTTTCCATGTTTTTGGGGACGAGAAGACCGAATATGAAGTCGATTTTGACCAAGGAGTGGAAAATCGAGGTTGCACCAGATGTTCAGCTCCCAAAATTGATTTTTTATGAGTCAAAAACCTGCGAAATCGTCTGAAATCACCATCAATTTGTATAATAACACTAGAAAAAGTGTCAACACGTGGATCAAGACGATTAAATGTTACAATCAATGATCAAGGGTAATATGAAGAAAAAAAAAAGGAGCGTAGTAGGTACCTAATTCAAGTTCTGGGGGCCAAAATTTGTGGAAACCACCAGAAATAGCTATTTCAATTAATTTACATGAAAGAAGCAATAAATTTACAGCCGGCATTTCTGTAGACCAATAAAATAATAGAATAATAAACCCATGTGACAAGGACTTTGCAGCGTTTTACATACAGCCTAACCGAATATCTGTGTGGAATGGTTTTGTTCAAGAACCTTACGCTGTATGCTCCATAATCACTTTTAGTTAGGTACACCCTCTTTCCTAATGTTGTATGTTTTTTGTAGTTGAACTGTATAGAAGGTAACCTACTATAAAAATACATAGATAGGTAGAAGGTAAATCTCAATATAGGTTATGGCATGGAAGAAGGCAAAGAATAATCCCTTCTTCCTCGTTTACAGAGAGATGAATGAATGAATGAATGAATAGTTATTTATTTCCACAAATTTACAATATATACATAATACAAAATATTTAAAAAATCATCAGAAATTAAATTAATTAATTAATTCGCTCTTGTAGGCGATGGTTTTTAGCCAAAAATTGAGTAGTGAAAGTTGAAAATGTGAAGTGAATGAAAAGAAAGAATGAAATGTGAAGTGTGTGATATTGATTCTAGATCAACAACCTAGGTAGGTATATAATATTATGAATTCATGACGCTTACCTGAATTTTGGGGCTACGTGGTAAATTTTCAAAGAACTGAAGGGGCAGAAGATCCATTTCAGTTTATTTCACAAAATATTAGCGTCTCAAATCGATTTGCAGACAGAACTCAAACCTCAATCCTCCATTTCCAGTCTTTTTTGTCTACAATAGACTTGATTAAGTTTTGGTTCTCAAGTTTCGTAGACCTACTGATTGAATAGATCATAGATGTACTAGTCGAATTTAGCTCGATTTATCCGTACGCTCTTTACCGAAGTGTTTGGTTTGACTGCTAAGGAAACTTAGCCAATGAGGAAGGTGCCACCTCGTGCCAAGACGAGTTGTTATTCTTGTTGATAGGTAACCTCTGACTACTCCCACCCAGCTAGACGTCCTCACTCCACGGCCGACTATTATGCCAGCCGCAAACCATCTTACAATAAGGTAATTTGCCTTGGAAGAACGACTTTTGAACAATTAAATTATTACTTAGATCGCGGACGTCCTCCTGCGGAAAGTCCCTAAAGCTGGTGATGGTAATCATTGACCAGCTATTATTATTATAAGAACGTTCCTGTTAGAGATTGTTTGCTGAAAAACTGAGATTTTGCACTGCGTGATGATTCGTCAGCCTTCAAGTTCAAGGTATCTGAGTTGTTGAACAGTTCAGTGACAGCCTCCTAGGTCACCTAGTTGCGCTGGTTGTCACTCACCATTGAGATGAACGAGATGAATAGCGTGAAGGCGAAGGGCGACTGTTCCCGTCTCGACGCCAATTTCCACGCGACCCATTGTCTCGAGCAGTTTCCCGTGATGATGATGAACCGAATAACTCAATCGTTCCTTTCATGCTTTCCCACGCAAATACCAAGGTTGACGGGTTTTCAAAGAAGATCTTTGAAAACCGTTGCTTCTGTGAGATACATAAATTTACCCGACCAAGAGTCTACACTGGTCCCAATATTAAATTCATCATGGACCAGTGATCAACTTTCCTCATGAAAATGCCATCAAATTACATTGTAGCAAATCTAAGAGTGAGACGTCATATTTTGATCCTCCTGTAGCAACTGCATCCTAAAGAGAATTTGACTGTTAGGTGATGTCATCTAACGAACATTTCAACCCATCACTAATAACACGTACTGCACATTCCTTTCTTTATCGTTAACGATAATTTTCTAATCATGCTCTTTGCTCGTTCTTCTCTTCCCTCGAGGGACGTGGAAAGCTGCCCGAGGGGAGTTAACGTGTTCTGTCAAGCAGAAGATAGAACACACATTCCATTCAAGGCCTCACAATAGTTACACCCATTTTCCCGACGAAATATCCTGATTCTACCCATCACTCCACTAGAATCTGTGTTGACTGATTGCACTATTACAGTATCTACCTACAAGCGAAAAACTTTTTCAGAAAAAAAAAAATAACGCTGCAAAGTTTTTGTCACATGGGTTTATTATTCTATTGGACTTACCTACAGAAATGTTGGCTGTTCATTTATTGTTCCTTTCGTGAAATAACTGAAATAGCTATTTCTGATGGTTTCCACCAATTTTGGCCCCAAAAACACGAATTAGGTACGGTCCTTTTTTCCCTTTTGGTTTATTATTCTGTGAATAATACACCTAGGTATGTATTCGCTCAGCAAAAAATTTTTATAACACCCCCTCAAAATTTTTTCTTTTCCGTTTCAAGGTGCGTAGATTCCAAAAATGCAATGTCCGTCCGCCGACCGCCGTACGCCGTCCGCCGTACGCCGTACGCCGTATCACGTGTACAGGCTTCATTTTCGGTCAAAAAAAATCGTTCTTTCGCACACATGCTCCATTTGGGCCCTAGTTGTGTCCCGAAACTTTTCAGCCCGATCGGAATATATCCAGCGGAGTTATGAGTGAAAATGTGTATAAAAATAGGTACTTTTTGTGTTTTAGTAACATAGTAGTAAAATGAGATTTTGAGGTATCGTATTCCATGTTTTTGGGGACGAGAAGACCGAATATTAAGTCGATTTTGACCGAGGAGTGGAAAATTGAGGTTGTACCAGATGTTCAGCTCCCAAAATTGATTTTTCGTGAATCAAAAACCTGGAAAATCGTCTGAAATCACAAGCAGTATGTATAATAACACTAGAAAAAGTGTCAACACGTGGATCAAGACGATTAAATGGCACTATCAATGATCAAAGATAGTTTTAAAAAAAAGCGTACCTACCTAATTTGTGTTTTAGGGGCCAAAATTAATGGAAACCATCAGAAATAGCTATTTTGATTACTACGCATAAAAGAAACAATAAATGAACAGCCAGCATTTCTGTAGACCAATAGAATAATAGAATAATAAACCCATGTGACAAGGACTTTGCAGCGTTTTCTTCATATTATCTTTGATCACTGGTAGTGCCATTTAATCGCCTTGCACAAGTTGACACTTTTTCGAGTGTTATTATACAAACTGATGGTGATTTCAGACAATTTCCCAGGTTTCTGACTCATAAAAAAATCAATTTTGGGCGCTGAACCTTTGGTAGAACCGCAATTTTCCACTCTTTGGTCAAAATGACTTATTCGGTCTTCCCGTCCCGAAAAACATGGAAAACGATACCCCAAAAGCTCATGTTACTAAAACACAAAAAACGCTGCAAAGTCCTTGTCACATGGGTTTATTATTCTACTGGACATAGTAGAGAAACTTTGGCTGTTCATTTATTGTTTCTTGCATGTGCAATAATTGAAACAGCTACTGGTTTATTATTCTGTTAATAATACACCTATGTGATCGCTCAGCAAAAAATTTTTATAACACCCCCTCAAAAATTTTATTTTTACGTTTCAAGGTGCGTAGAGTCCAAAAATGCAATGTCCGTCCGCCGTCAGCCGTATCACGTATACCGGCTTCATTTTCGGTCTAAAAAATTCGTTCTTTCGCACACATGCTCCATTTGGGCCCTAGTTGTGCCCCGAAACTTTTCAGTCCAATCGGAATATACCCAGGGGTGTTATGAGTGAAAATGTGTGTAAAAAAAGGTACTTTTTGTGTTTTAGTAACATGTTGGTAACATGAGCTTTTGAGGTATTGTTTTCCATTTTTTTGAGACGAGAAGACCGAATATGAAGTCAATTTTGACCAAAGAGTGGAAAATTGAAGTTCTAACGAAGTTTCAGCCTTAAATTTACGTTAAACGTTGGTCTAAAATCGTCGTTCTTCCGCACACAGTTTGGGTCCCCATTTGGGAACACATTTGGGTCCTAGTTGTGTTCCGAAACATGGCAGCCCGATCGCCATACAGCCAGGGATGTTATGGGAGAAAAATGGGTGTAAAAATAAGGGTTTTCGAGGGATTTTTGAGCTTTTAGTGAACATGAGCTTGTGAGGAGCAGGGCGAGAAGACCGAATATTAGGTTCATTTTGACCGAAGAGTGAAGAATTGAAGTTCTAACATTTTTTATTAGTCAAAAACATGGGAAATTGCCTGAAATCACCATACATTTGTATAATAACCCCCAAAAACACGAATTGAGCTCTGCTTTTTTGTAAAATTTATAGTGCCATTTAATTGTCTTGATTCACCTGTTGATACTACTTCTAGTGTTATTATACAAATGTATGGTGATTTCAGTTAATTTCCCATGCTATTGACTCATAAAAAATGAATTTTGGAAGCTGAACCTCAGTTAGAACCTCGATTTTCCACTCTTTGGTCTAAATCGACATCATATTCGGTCTTCTCGTCCCAAAAAACATGGGAAACGATACCTCAAAAGCTCATGTTACTAAAATAGAAAACACAAAAAATACCTATTTTATACCCATTTTTCATTCATAACACCCCTGGGTATATTCCGATCGGGCTGCAATGTTCCGGGACACAACTAGGGCCCAAATAGAGCCTGTGTGCGAATGAACGACTTTTTTAGACCGAAATTGAAGCCGGTATGCATGATACGGCGGACGGACATTTTCTGAATCTAGGCACCTTGAAACGTAAAAGATAAAATTTTTAGGGGGTGTTATAAAATAGTTTTCGCTGAGCGAATACATAGGTGTATTATTCACAGAATGATAAACCAAAATGAATTTCAAGTCTTGGAAAAAGCCTAAAAAAAGTCAATTAAATGAATGTTTGGTAATAGCAAACTAATTCAACTACCAACCAAAGGTGCTCTTAAATGCACTATGGTGACAGGGATACTTCTTGTCAGTAGTACGTACGTAACAACAAAAGGTATGTAAGTACCTACCTATAACGTAGGTACCTATATTATACAAAACATAACATCGGGGAACTTTCCCTACCGATCTACCTACGTAGAAGCTATCCACTTTAGTTGAAGATCAAAATTACCTTGGTTCATATCTGGATGAACTCTGAACTATGGTGATTGGTGACTATTCGAAATTCAAGGAGGCGAAAAACTTGTCTTATCCGAATAGGTATTGCCAAGTTTTTGACTAGCTAAAGAAAAAAAATTGTAAATGTTCACAACATTCTCCCAAGATCTTCAGTTCGTAACATGGGTACCCAGCCAGCAATGCACACTATTCATCAATTCTTGAAACAAGTGTTGGATTTTAAATATTAAAACACAACTGCTAAGTAACAACAACCTTTATTCTTCAGCTGAATTTACATTGTATCAACAGTATGTCCTTAACATTTTTATTTACAACACAGAAATCAATAAATAACATTAAATTAAATTATTCCGACTATACACAGACATCTGAGACCTATACAGACATCTATACACAGACATCTGAGATAGATAGACTGTAGATTTAAATGTGTATTTCGTAAACGTGGGGGATGTGAGGATATAATTACGGTAACACAATGGAGGACTGTGTCGAGGTTTGATCGCTCTGGTTGAAGGTAGTTAATCAGCATTAAATTGATGAGGCATTTATTAGGATTTATGCGTAGAAACCTTCATATTTAGGCTTGAAAATGTCATGTTGAGAAATAATAAACGTGAGTCGAGGTTTTTAAAGAACTTGGCCTTGGTAATTAATTATTGCAAGTAGATTGATCATGGCCTTCGATTATTTTAAAATTTACGTATTATATCGGGGTTTCTTCCCTAGGCGGTATTTGTTGTTTTGGCTGTACATACAAGTCCCGCCCAGCAGGTTGAAGTAAACAGCTCCCATGGAGTCAGCAATGTTGTTTTTCGTTTTCTTCAGGCAACCGAAAAATTCTTTGTCACAAGCGCAGTGAGACCTGTTGAATTAACAGAAGAGCAGTTTTATTCAGTAGGTACCTACATAAATGCGGGTGAATAATGGTTTAAGCAGTTCACAAGTTGTCTTCGTTTTCACAATTCACAGCTGAGAACAGCTGTAAAGTGCAAAATGAAAGACGATTCAGAGATGACATGATACGTTAGTAGTTATGCATAATTAAAAGGTTTAGATACGCTAGAGTACCTACTTGTCGAATATTACATACTTGTTGAATATGAATGTAGATCGTAAGAACTTGCCAATATACCTACCCCTATAAGATATATATGAATTTCAAACGTAGGAATTCATAGGCGTATAGAATAGTAAAAACCGGGTTACTGATTGAGCTAGACAACCTTATTTCTTATGCTTGGAGATAAACATCTTGCTAAACTTGTATCCGAGTACTGTCAGAAAATCATATGATAGGTAGGTACCTACCTGTCTAACATAACTAATGATTTTCGGTCCTCAGTTATGAAAACTTCGCTCTTGAAAAACACTGTTCCAGTTGTAAATCACGATCCCTGAATAACTGACCCAATCCATTGTGGTAGGTGCCTACGTAGTTCAAAACGATTCAAAATGATGAGTGTGAAGAAAAAATAAATAAAATAAAAGAGCTTTTGCCACTAGACATGTTTGTGTTTTTACGACTAGCGCCGAGTGATGGACCATGAACAAAAATATAACGGAATTTTTATTGTTAAAGATCGTTAACTAACACATAAAATAATAATAATAATAAACTCTGTGTGTGTTAGACATGGTTGTCCATTAATACACAAGGTATTACAAAAAAAAAAGTATACAAAATATCAGTGACATGGTTGGAGATTAAGAAATACAGAAGCTTACATAATTATTTACAATACGAGATAGGGAAAACGTTAATGTAGCGTAGGTATAGTACTGTACTACTGTACTGAGTGTACTGGTATAGGTTAGTAGTCTTTAAGAATATTTCACTGCTCAAAAAATGCGCCAGGTCTTAACTAAGTCACTCATCACTCTAAAAGTATATACGCAATTATTTAACAGAAGCTGTAGCTTTCTTCTGTACACCCACGTTAAATAAGGTGTCTCGAACATTATTCCTGATATAATTTAGGTACCAACAGCGTTAGCCAGTGCAATTTAACGGTCCAAAGAAATTGATAAAAAATGCATAATGTCTAACACATTTATTAATTTGACTAGGCAATGAATGCTATAGGTAAATCTCCAGACTATTTGAGGCTTGGCCATATTAAAGGTGTCCAAAAGGGAAAAAAATTGGGAGTAGGTACCTAGCTATGTCAAGATATCCGTTTTTTCAACACGTTTCAAACTGCAAGCATGTTATTACAGGTACCTATACACACCTATTACCTGTACACTATACACGTATTAATCAAATTACTACGACAGTTTATTCCTTCCTAGTTATGTAATTCAGTCATTTGAATTTCATCAACGCCCAGACGGAATTTTTGACTGATCCATGCATACCCAAATGTTACCAGTTTTGACTTATTTTAGTTTTGCGAGGAGTTGGGGCAACCATGGAGTTCTGTTCTAGTACCTATATTATACAAACGTCACCGTTGACGTCGACTTAGGCACTGAAATGTGTTATCGACATAGGCATACTCCCCTGTTCCTTCCTTTTCGTCCCTAATAATGATTAGAAGACAAAATTAAAGTAAACATAACTTCGCGGCACTCCAGGGGTAAACATTAGTAGAAGAAGCAGGATTCGAGTTGTTTAACTAATCAAGCTAATCTTACGTGGTAAATAGGCCGTCGTTCTTGAGGCCGTACAGTTCGCTCCGTCCAAGGACTTTGACTGGGCAAATGTCGTGAGCTCTGCAACACTTGTCCACATCCACCTCGGTCCCCAAGTCGAAGTAGTTCTCTGCTATGTCGCCGCTGCCGCACCACTTCGTACCTGTGTCGGAACACAATCATTTAAAACGTGTGCTTCCGTCCAATCGCATCAAAATATTGTGAAAACGACGAAAATCGATCAATATTAACCGGGAAAAATTGCCAAAGTTGAAAAGGTCCTGGGCTGGGGGGCTGAACTCGCTGCATTGGAGTTTTTCGGTTTATCAATTTTCGGCTCTGGGAGCTGGTGGCACCGCTGCATCAGGTCCATCATCTGATCGAATTTCAGCTTGTAGGGTTTCTTAGGGATCACCTGAACGAGTTCTTCTAGTGTCGTCTTCTTTTCTTCGGGTGTCCTGCAAAATAACAACGTGTGAGGACGAGTTTGAAGTACCGATTACCTAAATACTACAAGAAAATAAGGGGGAGAATGATTTGGCGCAATAGGAGAAGATTCCCCACTCTACCGCTTGTTCACCATTTCTGTGGTATCTCCAACAAATGCACGTTCAAACTTCTAAGCGGATTTTACATAGGTACTAATGTCAACTCTGGGTTTACCAAGATTGCGGAAGCCTACTGATCGCTTCTTACTCTTGGGATTTTAAATAGGTACCTATTTTCTTCTACAAAACCAAAATTTAATAATAATAATAATAATAATAATAATAATAATAATAATAGTAACTTTCGACCCGCATTTACTTATAGGTCTTTCGGAACCAAAACCTTGTCACGCGGTCGAGTTCTGTTCGACTGTTTTTAATGAACTTCTTCCATAATAGGTACTTTAATTAATACTTTACCTGATACATGAATGCTTTAATGTGTTGATGTAGGTACTCTTGTACCCTACGGATTGTCTATTATATAACGGCCTACCATTAGTATGAACAGCATTGCAGTTGTTAGCATCACCGCGAACACCTTAAATCATAAACTAGGAGGAACATAGTATTGCTGTCCACCAATCAATGGTTACGAAGGGTTCAGGCCCCAGCTGCTATGAATGTAACGTATCTCTACACAACTGTCTACCGATGCAAAAGAGCACGATAGATCGAACTGAAAATAAATTTTAGATGCATTGGTCCTCATTTAAATGCAAGAAAAGCCGAATTTGAATATGAAGAACGTAACACTGAGGAGGCCTAATTATCGACGTGAACCAAAACCTTGAAAATTTATTCTGTATGTACTTAGGTACATAAGCATAAACCCCTACACATAATGATTTTAAATAACTGCATCATTATTAGTCAATATACAGGGTGGAGCAATAGGATCGGACACATTTCGAATTGTTCTGAAATCGTCAATTTTGAAGATATCGGGATGAAATAAAGCTTAAAATGTCGAGTAATTAAGGGAGTTATTAGTCATTACTTAGTAATCTTAATTGTGAAAAATGATATCCATCAAATGCCCCATGCTGAGCGTAACGGTGAATTCTGAGCGTTATGTGAGGATGATCGAGGATTTTCTCATTCCACGACTCGAGCATAACATGACACGGACAGCATGTGGTTTCAGCAGGATGGGGCCACAGCCCACACGGCAAGAGTATCGATGCAGGTTGTTCGCGCTCATTTCCCAGGGCACGTGATTTCGCGTTTCGGAGATGTCCCGTGGCCCCCACGCTCACCTGATTTGACAGTCTTCGATTACTTTTTGTGGGGCTACCTGAAAGCCAGGGTTTACGCCAACAAACCCCGTAACCTTCAGGAGTTGAAGACATCAACACAGGCTGAAATCGCCTCGATCCCGACCGATATGCTTGAGCAAGCCATGCGGAACTTCCGTGACCGACTTCAAGAATGCATCGCTCAGCAAGGAAGGCATTTGATGGATATCACTTTTAGCGAATTTTCGAAGAAAAGGAAGCTATTGTTCTCGGTCCAAAATTTTTAAAACTCGAATTTCCGAAAGATTTTTATACCAAAATCCGTTTCAGACCATCCTGAATTCACTGCCGAAAGACACCAAAAATTATATGTATATATATGTATACATATATTTATATATTTATATATATATTTATATATTTATATATTTATATATGTATGTGTCATTCCAGACGATAACTCTCGAAAGAATTGAGATAAAAAGTTCAAATTTGCACGAAAAATCTGTCTCGGCAATCGACAGGCTAAGTTCGTAGATGGGCAGAATCGGGTCACTCTAAGGGGGAATTTTGGGGAGTTTTAGGGGGACAAAATTACCCATAAATTCCCAAAATGAAGCAGTCTGACAAGTGACACCTCATTTTAAAGGTTTTTGTACGCTGAACACGATGGTGAAATCAGAATTGCGATATCTCATTCCGTTCTCAAACTGGAGCACTTTGAAGATGAAGGAACGTGGTTATTTCTTGAGATGTTCTTCCTGGTTCGTCTGCTCTAATCTGATAACGGAATGGGATATCGCAATTCTGACTTCACCATCGTGTTCAGCGTTGGAAAATCTACAAACCGAGGTGTTACTCGGCAAAAAATGGAACAAAAAATTTACCAATATCCAATACAATACAGAGTAGGTAATGGATACGTAACATACGTACTGTACGTATGTTTGATAAGTAACTGTACGTATATTGTAGTACCAATACTACAATATACGTACATACTTGAATACCTATAATTACCAAATAAGTTTAAGATTGCCCATATTTGAATGGGATATTCCAAACATCACATTTTACATAAAATCAGTTATTTCTACGAAAATTCGCTCTTATAGCCATGCTGCATGACTGTGGTTTTCACAATTAAGATGACTAAGTTGTAAATAAACTCCCTTAATTACTAGACATTTTAAGCTTTATTTCATCCCGATATCTTCAAAATTGACGATTTCAGAACAATTCAAAATGTGTCCAATCCTATTGCGCCACCCTGTATAACTACCGCAAATACCGTAACGTAATATCTATTAGTAATATAAGTTATGTACCTACTACTAAAACGCTCGTCACTAAATACATATTAGTACATACACATAACACCCGGTACCTATACATAATGATTTTAAATAACTAGGTACATTATTCTTAGTCAATCATAAAACTACCGTAAATACCGTAATGTAATAGCTACTGGTAACATAAATTACTACTAAAGCGCTCGCCACTAAATAAAGGATAGTTGAATTTCATTTACGTTATAGTAAAATATGAAAATACCGAACTTGTGATTTTCCAAGTTTCCTAAGCTATACCTAGTGCATCATCTTAATATACGAATACATCAAACGACAACATGATCGTCGTGAAAAGAAATTACAAAGACGATAATGACAAGGAATGAAATTAGCCTTACGCAACATCTGATTGCCACTTGATTAGTTGATTATGCAGGTGAGCATTACTCGTAACTTTTGTTTGGAGGACATGTTTGAGAAATCACGGATGTCAACCCTCACGTAGAATATTAGCAATATTACCCGCCTGCAGCAATGCGAATGGATAAAGGTAATGATCCGGGTTCTAATGTACCATATGTAACAAATTTACCATTTGTACCATATTGAGTTTGTACAGTTTGGTTAATTACTGTGTCTCGTCGTACTTACGTTGATAGATTTTGTTATCGTCAGTTTATTTATATTGGTTATAACTGACTCGAATTGCGGAAAATTTAATAAATACTTGTCATGCTAGTCATAACCAACGTATCGGAGAATAGAAAAAAACGCAGCAAATTATTACACAACGATTTATTATTTACCTCTATAGATGCTCTTTCTGCGTAGTTCACCGTTTTCTGTGGTCAGTACCCTCGAGCTCCCTCAGGAAAGCCCTAAATCGAGTACTGTAGCCCGTGAATTAAAGTATCATACAAATGCGTGGGATTAAATAATTCAATCATCCATCATTCATAATTTTTTTGTAGTTATTCATGAAGCATAAGGTAAATAATAAACCGTTGTGTAATAATTTACCTGTATAGATGCCCCTTCTGCGTTGATAGTATAACAAACCGTTGTGTAATAATTTACCTGTATCGGTGCCCTAAATCGAGTATTGAGCCAGCAAGCCCGAGAATTCATTTCATAATATTGTTGTTACTCATGAAACATAATGTTTATTCAAGTTGCAAAAGTACCTATCAACAAAATCCAGAAGAGCCATCATTTTTCAAATGAAATAATATCACAGAACAACCAACTCGACTTCATACTCCGTGAATATAATCTCAGGCCAGAGTTCCCAATTGTTGCCGCGCCCCTAGCAATGATAGCTGGGCTTAATGTATATACCATTTCATTCACCCTCCTGTTGAAGGAGCTGTCGGTGCAAACTTCGGGGCCTGTGAACGAACGGCTGGACGTACAATGCTCAGGGTGGTCTCACAAAACTCCCAAGTTCGAGAACTATTTAAAAACGTAAAAAATTCGAGATAACGGCGTCCTGGAGATTTCAACCCCTATTTTTCACCCCTTCGGTTTGATTGACATTAACGCCGAGCTTCGAGAGCTGACTAGACCCCAAATGGAACCTATAAAACGAATTTCGTCAATTGGTTCATGGTACGTAAGAGAAGTGCGAAGTACGGCGTACGGCGGACGGACAGACATTTTTGGTTTACTATCTTCAAGAATGAACCTTTGGAATCGAGCATGCAAAAAAAAAAATTGAACCCCCCTCAAAATTTGATGGTTTCCGTTTCAAGGTATGTAGAATCCGAGAACGAAATTCGGTATATAGGTCCCATATGGGATCTAGTTGGTACTCGAAGCTCGGCGTTACTGTCAGTCATCCCTGAGGGGTGGAAAATAGGGGTTGAAATCTTCAGGAAGCCGTTATCTCGAATTTTTTTAAGTTTTTAAATAGTTCTCGAACTTGAGAATTTTTTGAGACCACCCGGAGCACTGTGCGTCCAGCCGTTCGTTCACAGTAAGGCCGAGAAGTTTGCACCGACAGGATTCTTCAAAAGGAGGGTGAATGAAATTGTATACATTCAGCCCAGATATCATTGCTAGGGACGCGCAAAAATTGGGAATTGGCCCGAGATATTGCTAGGGAGCACCTGATTATAATCAAGGATGGCTGTATGAAGTTGCGTTGGTTGTTCTGTGATATTATTTCATTTGAAAAATGATGGCTCTTTTGCATTTTGTTGATAGGTACTTTTGTAACTTGAACAAACTTTGAAGTATTATTGGGTAAATTATTACACAACGGCAAATTATTACATAACGGTTTATTATAATATGTACACGCAGAAGGGGCATCTATGCAGGTAAATTATTACACAGCGGTTTATTATTTACCTTATGCTTCATGGATAACTACAAATAATTAATGATTGACTTATTGATTCCCGCGCATTTGTATGAAACTTTACTTCCCGGGCTGGCTCCAGTACTCCATTTAAGGCTTTCCTGGGTGGAGCTCGAGGGTATTGACCACAGAAAACAGTAATCTACGCAGGTAAATACAGGTAAATAATGAACCGCTGTGTAATAATTTGCAGCGTTTTTTATTGCATTTTCGGATTCTGCATACTTACCTTGAAACGGAAACCATCAAATTTTGAGGGGGGAGGGTGTACAATTTTTTTTTTCATGCTCGATTCCAAGAAATTAAACAGCTTACACAGCAATTACACGGATTTTGAAACGCTTTCATAATTGAGTTGCTTGTTGGTTGATCCATATTTTTGTGATTTTGCCAGAGTAGATAAATATGCCTGAAATGGTACCCAATAATAATTTTAATTCTAATTATTAGGTACCTACCGACTTCCTAAAAAGTAGATTTCGAAGGTTTATGGATTGATTTTAGGTTTTTACACACTTGGCGAAGCCAGGAGAACGCTAATTTTCTTCAGTCTGGTTCGACTATGTAAAGGTTGAAAACCAACTCCTCTCCTCATTAAGGAGTCATCAAAAGGATCGCCATGTTTTTTCACCATTCAAACTTAATGGTATCCTCAAATCGGAGTCGTAAAAATAGCAGAAAGTGTGTTGTAGAGAAAGAAAACTTTGCAAATAAAGATTCAAAAAAATGTCATGAAAACCTCCCTATACCTCATGTCACAAATAAATACGAAAACAGATGCGAATAAAAATTTTGACACAGTAAATTCATAATATTATGACAAAACTGGTTTATTGATGACGTATCTAAAGGGAATTATTGTTTTATATAAATAAAAAAATTCTATTCCTATCTTGGATGAATGGATATGGAACAAGCTGTGAGTAAAGCAATGCGCAATCTGTGTCAAAATACTGTAAACGTTGTTGGTTTTTGGCTTTAATGTTGGAAACCATAGACAGGAAACAAGTGGTAATCTCGATGTATGAACCTTTCCTATGAATTCAGTAACTTTGGTGTTTCCCTCACCATTAATTGGGGTCCAGTGTTGCCTGAATTCGATGTTAAGCGACGGAATACGTCGTTCAGAAATCAAGCGAAGAATGGAAAAAATACCGAAGAACTTGATTACCCTTCCGTGCTCAGGACGTGTGAAAAGAAGAACAAGGCTGTGTTTTGAGCGGTCGAATTAGTTAATAGCTATGTCAGGTGCTGCAGACTGTAAGTAGTACTCTTGGTGAATACGAATCATAATGACCAATATTCAAGGGTTTTGATGGTAAAATGTACCAATGATAAAAGTAATGGTAAAGGGTACCTACCAATAAAGAACATTTGGAATCGAGGATGAAAAACGAATGTTTAACTCGCCCTCAAATTTTGATGGAATTGGCCAAAATTGGATTTCAAGGTAATATAATAATTTCAAGAATGGGTACACTCTAAATTGAAGCATGCCTAGAAATGCTAGACACATAAATCCCTACAAGTAGGTTGAGGACTGCTAAACTTGATTCCGGTATTGCAATGGCAACGGGCTACTTCCACACCTAGGAGGTGTTCAAGGACAGATAACAGAATTTCTTTTCCATTTTCACAAGCAAGAACTATGAATAGAAACTCTTGAAATCAAAAGCATACGTCATACACTTCTGATCCACTCATATCGTGATAATTAACGATGTTGTAACTGTGGTATAATGCCGGCAACATTTATTGGCCATTAGGTATTGTTGTTGAAAAAGTGAGTTTAAAATTTGATTCAAATCATGGAATTAACTATGCGAAAAAAATCAGTGCTTAATGTAGCTGTTTTATTTGTTCATTTTGGTTTATTATTTTCAATAATGAACCATTGGAATCGAGCAAGAAAAGAAAAATTCTTAACCCCCCCCCCCCCCCCCCTCAAAATTTGATGGTTTACGTTTCAAGGTATGTAGAATCCAAAACTGCAATAAAAAATGTCTGTCTGTCCGCCGTACGCCGTACTGGCCACTTTTCTTAGTTACCATGAAATAAAATTGATGAAATTTGGGTTATAGGTTCCGTTCGGGGTCTAGTTGGTCCTCGAAGCTCGACGTTACTGGTAGTCATCTCTAAGGGGTTCAAAATAGGGGTTGAAATTTTCAGAACGCCGTATCTCGAAAACTTTCGATTGAAGGGTATTGTTTTTTTTTTACGTTGTTAAATTTGTCTTGAGCTAAACAATTTTTTGAGACCACCCGGAGCACTGTACGTCCAGCCGTTCGTATGCACCAAAAAGCTTCGTCAACACGATCGTGAATCAAACGGTATAGCTTCGGCCCGGATATCATAACTACGGAGCATCTGATTATAATCAAGGATGGCTGAATGAAGTCGAGTTGTTTGTTCTGCGATATTATTTCATTTGATAAGTGATGGACTACTGGATTTTGTTGGTAGGTACTTCTGAAACTTGAACAAACGTTGAAGTACCTATTATTGATGGGTAAATTAAAACAATGGCAAATTATTACACACCGGCAAATTATTACACAACGGTAAATCATTACAAAACGGTAAATTATTTCACCACGGTAAATTATTACACAACGGTAAATTATTACACAACGGCCCATCTACCCAGAAGGGGCTGGATTTTGTTGATAGATACTTTTGCAACTTGAACAACCGTTGTCGTATTATTGAAGGGTAAACTATTACACAATGGCAAATTATTACACAACGGCAAATTATTACACAACGGTAAATCATTACACAACGGTAAATTATTACACAACGGCTCATCTACCAAGAAGGGGCCGGATTTTGTTGATAGGTACTTTTGCAACTTGAACAACCGTTGAAGTATTATTGATGGGCAAATTATTACACAACGGTTCATTATTCTATCTCCGTAGTTGTTCTATCTCCTATACAGTTGAATTATTACACAACGGTTTAGGTAGGTACCTAGTAACGAGTACGGGGTTAGGTACTAACCTACGGAGGGTGTAGAATAGTACATATGTTATATAGACGGGTTATCTATACAGAGAGCTGTGATCTGTAACAGGAGGGTATTCTGTACAAAATAATAAACCGTTGTGCAGGGATTTGCAGCGTTTTTCATACTTCATACACTCCGGCAGCTTGTGAAACAGGATGGAAAAGGTCGATAAGGTCAAATGTACCATCGAAGTCAACAATCTTATCGGCCCCTCCACTTATCCTCACACTAGTTGTGTAATAAGGAAGACAAATAAGTGCATGTACCTATATACATGCACTGAGATAAAAAAATGAAATATTTATGCCTGGAGAGTGAATATTGTTGTGTCTGGGCGGATGCCAGTGCGGATACCAGTCAACTTGAACCAATGTGGTAATGAACGTGAATTTTTCCTTCAACCAGAAATAACGCGGGCACTAAAAAAGAATAGGACTTGGATTTACGGAGAAAGGACGGCTTGGCCCGGTAGTGAGCTAATGTAGTTGTAAAGAAAGTTGGCTCAATACCTTGGAAACCCATCATGCTGAGAAGTAGGATAACCTAGGTAGGTACTGTTAGCCACCACTGGTCTTTAATTAGCTCCCGGTCTGCTAAAAAATATAAATGTTCTGTACTGAAAGAGACTTAAATTAGGTGCGAAAATTAGTGTGAAGTATTACCCCGGTAAATTGTTCGGTAGGATGAAAGAACTACATTCCATTCCATCGTCTGCTTATAATATTTTCTTAGTATATTTACATCACAATGCCTGATGTAAATTGTTAGCGAACCTTGATACATAGAGAAGTTATACTTCTTATCAAGTAAAAAAAAGATGAGCGGTATCGTTTTGATACGATATCGCTCGTTTTGATACATTCGGAAGTGATAGTTACCTACCCGTTCTCTCCTACTACACGATTCACCAAAACGAAACTATTTCGACGACAGAACGAGTTCGTTTAGTTACCCATCCCAATGTCTCACTGACTTCACATAATACGGCTCGATTTCTAAAAATCATCGGTAACCAGCTGCAGGTTCCCTTCAACTTTCTCTGCCTGGAAAGCATCCAGGTCATGGCTTTACCTCCGCTCGCAGCCCGCGCCGCGTCACGCTTTAGGTCTGATGACATTTTTTGGTTCATCTTCTTAATGATTCATTTTATGCTCAAATTCAAAAAACTTGTAAATGTGAGTGAAAACGGTGCGTCAAAAACCATTTCCCAAACCAAGGCGGACGATTTTTCTTAATTTTTAACCGACTACAGAAAAAGGAGGCGGTTCCTGCCCAATTCGACCTGTTTACTCATAAGTTATTTTTCTTCTTTTAAAAAAAAAATTGTCCAGCGATTATTCCGAAACTACTGGAACGATTTCTATGAATCTTTTGGTTCATAATTTTCAATAATGAACCTTTGGAATTGAGCATGAAAAAAAAAAAAAAGTTGAACCCCCCTCAAAATTTGATGGTTTACGTTTCAAGGTATGTAGATTCCGAAAATGCAATACAAACATTTCCGTCCGTCCGCCGTACGTACGCTGTACTTAGGGCTTTTCTTAGTTAACATGAGCCTAAACTGACGAAATTCGGTTTATAGGTCCCGTTCGGGGTCTAGTTGGTCCTCGAAGCTCGGCGTTACTTTCAGTCATCTGTAAAGGGTGATAAATAGGGGTTGAAATTTCCAGGACGCCTATACTTTTTTTTACGTGAATCTTTCTACGGTTATAAATAGTTCTTGAACTTCACGAGTTTTTTGAGACCACCCGGAGCATAGTACGTCCCGCCGTCCCTTCACAGTAAGGCCCCCAAGTTTGCGCCAACTGGCTTGGTCAGAAGGAGGGTGAATCAAATTGTATACATTCAGCCCAAATATAATCACTAGGGAGCACCTGATTATAATCACGGATGGGAGTATGAAGTCGAGATGGTTGTTCTGTGATATTATTCCATTTGAAAAATTAAGGCTGTTTTGGATTTTGTTGATAAGTATTTCTTCAACTTGAACAGTCGGTGAAGTATAATTACTGATGGGTAAGTTATTAGACAATGGTAAATTATTACACAACGGTTCATTATAGTATCTACGTAGAAGATGACGGTAAATTATTACACAACGGTTTATTATTTGCCTTATGCTTCATGAATAACTACAAATAATTAATTATTGAATTAATGAATCCCGCGAATTTGTAGGAAACTTTAATTCCGGGGCCGGCTCCAGTACTCGATTTAGGGCTTTCCTGGGGGGAGCTCGAGGGTATTGACGCAGAAAACAGTGATCTACGTAGAAGGGGCATCTATACAGGTAAATAATAAACCTTTGTGTAATAATTTGCAGCTTTTTTCAAATGAAAGAGGATAATCCCCCGGTGGTCCCGTACTTGTTTTTTGTTTTTTTTTTTCAAGTAAAAAAGTAGTACTGGGCCTGTACTCTAGGCCAGTTTATACTCTTCGATTCCTAGTGGTTTGATAAGATTTTTGTTCGCAGTGACCGTCTGACGGTTATCTGACCGTCGGAAAGGCGTTTGGCCGTTCGCAATGATTCTCGGACTTTTTTCGGACTGCACCTTTGCACATAGGTTTGTTCGCACTGGCTTTTTCTGAAGATTAGCTGACTCCTAGAAAGCCGTAAGAAAGCATGCGTGATCCAATACAGTCTTGATAAGTGTTTGAGTTTGATAATGGTTGGTAAAAAAAAATGGTCCTTCAACTAAACCGGAAATTGCGGAGTTTTCTTACCGAGTGGAAGACCCTAGAAGAATTGGGTACATACCTACCCTACGAAGTAGGTTATACTGTTATGATTAAACGGTGACATTGCCCATTCTACAAGCGCTAGAGTAGGTGAAAACGAGAGTTTGGAGAGAACTGGCAAATCCACTTCATGTTATTCATCTTCATCAATACTATTGATCAGAGACATGCGAATGAGTTGTCCCGTCCCATGCCCGCTCAATGCTTCTTTCCAATCCGTCCAGTCCGACTTCTGCCACTTTCGGTGGGTTTAAAAAAAATTCATTATCAAAAAGTTTCCATCAGACAGGTACCTACGCAAAATATGTACCTTAACTAGGTATACACCTACCTTCCTACTAAGCGACCCAAAAAATATCTGAAGGTAGTATAATTATTTAGTTTATTTGAATCAATTGATTTGTTACGGCCTTACCGCCCTCTAAGCATAATAAATCCACTGTTTACCAAAGCTGTTTACAGCGAAAATTACGAGAGGCATTTTGAGTTTCACATTACCGTTCCTCAAAATGAATATTTCCCTATAATATAAGGTTCAAACACTGGATAGGTTATGTGAAAGGTATTATTCTTCCTAAATTCCAAACCGAACAATATTGTTAGACATTTTCTACAATAATTGTTAGGCACCTAATTTTCTACAATCAAGATAGCCGTGAAAAGCGTGATTTTGAGAAAAGAGTTGACCTACCCAGAAAGATAATAACCTATAGCTAATGCATTTAGAGAGATTGATTGTTAATGCGGACCAAGGGGAATGTTAGCGATAATAGACAACCCCCGCCCCCCTCAAAATTTGATGGTTTCCGTTTCAAGGTACGTAGAATCCGAAAATGGAATAAAAAAATTTCCGTCCGTCCGCCGTACTTCGCGCTTTCCTTAGTTACCATGAACCAAAATTAATGAATTGGTTTGTAGGTCTCGATTGGGGTCTAGTTGGTCCGCAAAGCTCGGCGTTACTGTCAGTCTAAGGGGTGAAAAATAGGGGTTGAAATTTTGAGAACGTCGTAGCTCAAAAACTGTCAATAGAAGAGTATATGGTTTTTATAACGTTTTTAAATTGATCTCAAACTAAAGAATTTTTTGAGACCACCCGGAGCATTGCACGACCAGCCGCTCGTTTTCACTGAAAAGCTTCGTCAACATTATCGTGAATGAAACTGTATAAATCCGGCCCGGAAGCTGATTATAATCACGGATGGCTGTATGAAGTCGAGTTGGTTGTTCTGTGATATTATTTCATTTGAAGAATGGATCTCTTTTGGATTTTGTTGATAGGTACTTCTGTAACCTGAACAAACGTTATGCTTCATGAATAACAACAAATAATTAATTATTGAATCCTGCGCATTTTTATGAAACTGTAATTCCCGGACCGGCTCCAGTACTCGATTTAGGGCTTTCCTTGGGGGAGCTCGAGGGTATT